>JADMLL010000011.1:40254-1240254 GCA_016920875.1 Columbicola columbae | reverse complement strand
AGAAATTACTAAAATTTTTTTTGATTACAAGAAAATAAAAAACGAAAAATCCTTACAATTAGTCAACAACACTTTCGCGCACTTGGAAAACCAAAAAACGACGCAAATATCCAAAAAGCAGGATTGAAAATAAAAGTTTTGAAAACCACTTGCACGATGTTCATTCCATAACAGTTTGTATCCGACTGATAGCCTGTAAAGAATTCAGTTACGTCAAAAGAAGACTTTCGGTTAAATCACCACCGAAAGAGAAAACGACTTTAACGTGTTTGACATCATAAGTCGGAAATGCGGTCATGAACAGTGAAAGTTCTTTCCAAAGTCAAGAATTTCTGTTCTTACTTCGTTACGAATTTTTTTTCAGGAGGTTTTGTTTCTAACGTTAGACGGGAAAAACAAAAATACCTGTTAACGACCTTGAAAACAACCATTTTTGTTGAGAGTATAGTAAAGTATCGAATAAAACTAGTTTTATGTTAATAAAGGCATTCGTTTTAATGTCAACCACTATTATTTCCGAGTCCGTATAAAATATTTATCTTTTTGAAAATCGTGCCAACAGAAACATTGTCGCCATTTTTCAAAAAGGAAATTCGACCAATGGCGACCGACATTCGATAACGGTTTTGAAAAATTATTTCGCGGAGTTTCACCCTCTTGAAATTTTAAATTTAAACTCGATTCGTTATGAGTTATTATTTTTATTACCTTTCAGTATCAGCTTTCCAAATTTCCAGGCTTTTAACTTTTTAAAAGTTATTGCAAAACTTTAATTATAGAAAGTTTCTCTATTAACAAAATTATTTTAAACCAATTATAACGCTCTCTACGATTTTGTTGTCATTTACTAATTAATCATTATTTCAAGGTCTTCACAATTTATATCATCCAAAATTTCCCCTCAAAACCCCTGAAACCATGAAATGAATGAAATATCTCTTCATGGGGAATGATTTGCCCTAAAACTCCTTTTAATATCAGGAGAACCGGAATGTAATGTCATTTCCGCGCGTTTGGGCAAAGAAAAAACGACATTACTTCCCCGATTTTGTAAAAATCTAATTTAACGTATTATTTAATACTTTAAAAATAAAATTTTTAAAAACTTTCAATGGACAAAAATAGTTGATGTAGCTGTATTGAAAATTACGGAACTTATGAGAAATCTTATGCTAAGCTTATGAATGTCTGAGAAGGCCCAGAGCTAACTTGAACAAAAAAGAATCCAACCAAATTTTGGTAGATAGCTCGGTTTGTAATGGAGGATGAGATACTAAAAAAATTATTACCCATTGGATGGTGGTATCAAATTTCAGGTAAAGAAATGTCCAGTAATATCCTCTCCAGAGGTCAAAGCCCAAGGTGATCCCGATTAGCTGAAACCAAAACGATAAAAGTGGCCGTTTATTTGGCTCATTTATATGCGTAACAATCAGAGAGGTTTTCATAGCTAGCTAATTTAAAAGAATGTAAAAGAGGCCAATTCACCGCCTTTTTCTAATTTTTCAAGACTATATAGTTGTTAATTTATCAGTGGCATCAAACCCATCTTTGGTTTTGTTATATTATAAAATATACAATCCGGCGAACACGACAACCGTCAGTATAACGTCCAGTCACAGAAAACCTTTTCTTCAGGCAACAAGCCATCGCCAGAGGTACCTTCTTCTTCCACTCAATATTTAACACTTTTTTCATCTCTTCCTCCATAAATTTACCTTCAGCCGTCATTTTCTTTAGCTATCTATACTTATACAGTGCAATCACATCCAAAAGCACTCAAACGTCTTTCAACTAGTTAAATTTTCCATAAATATGATATGGACCAAGCCGAAACTACAAACAGAATCATGAAAACGATCCTACATCTTGTTCGAAATTTGTATTTATACATTTATTTCATACCTAAAAACTGTATTTCCATTAGTTATACTCCCAAAATACTAGTGTTACACATGTTTTGGCCGTCCACAACTAGGGATGGGTCCACTTACTTCGGCTGCGATGCGGAAAACGGAAAAATAAAAAAACAAAACTTACAGGTCGGTGACAGTCCTTGCGCTTCTGATGAGTTAAAATGAGGAAAAGGGGGTTTTAGGAAAGGCGGGAAGGATACCCACAATACTCCACACTCATAACAACAGCACTAACACGACCGGAAAGATGATATAAATTAAAACTGAATTTTCTCATAAAGCGATATGAAACAAAAGGTAGACTTGCAATGCAATGAGGAAAATTCGCTCACTAGCAGGCAGGTTTAACGTTCGCATGTTAAAACCTAAACCTCCGACCTTCTCGAAGAGTTCGTTAGATCGGACGAGCGGTTGAAGATTTTTATTTTTAATGAAATGCCGCCAATAATACATAAAAACCATTCTAAACAGAAATCAATCGGTATCTCGTCTAATTTCCCATCAACGACCACCAGCGTCGTCATAAATTACTGTAACATCTCAGTCTTTACAGTATAACAAAAAAATTTACCATCATACACATTTATATAACCATAAAATATACATTGTTTTTTGGTTAGTTTATCCATTAACAGTACCGTAACAAAAATTCACTGGCTAAGGAGAACCTAAAATCTCTCTGGAACACAATCTTCCGAAAACCACGTCTATCATTGTATTATAACATATGCTAACCTATTTCCTTGCATGGTCCCATTCGAGATTAAGTACCCAAAAGCATTTAAATACCTTCTGATATATACATAAACAATGAACTTTGTATAAATAAAACAATTTAGGTTTGAATATTCGTGGTAAAAGTGGGTTCTTAGTGCAAAAGTACCCAAAAACAATATACTGTATGTGTCTGTTGTTATTCTCCATTATAAAACACTTCTCTTGGACTTATAAAAGGCTAATCTGTTTAAATAAAAGCCCTTGAGGATATCGTAAAGCCATAATTTGAAAATATTAATAATAAGAGAGATAGACGACTTTGCAGTTGGCTACTGGGTCTAAATCTATGAATGCAAGACGTGGAAAGTAATTCCAGATGTGACGAAAAGCCCACTGACCTTAAATCTGTGCCTTAAACAAATAATAAAAATATTTTGGCCGAAAGTAATATCTAATGAAGACCTTTGGAAGGTGTTGGTGGAAGAAGAGCCAATAGTTATCCAAACTCGGAGGCGAAAGTATAGATGGATCGGTCCCACACTACCGTCATTGGAGAAACAAGCGCTTACCTGGAACCCCCTGTAGAGCAGGAAAGAGATGGGGACAACTGAAAGTCCTCGCCCAAACAGAGTACATTGGCGAAGCCTTGTAGAGGACCATGAGAAAGGGCTGCGGGACATTCAGTAAATAAGTAACTGGGTCTTAAAGCACTCAGAAATGATTGAAAGGGTACACACAGCAAAGAGTCGATCCAGATTAAAACACAACAGGAAAAAGAAACAAGACAATCAGGTACAATAAATTAAAAATCATTGCTTTATATTATTCAATGTATTTGATTAATACATTATGTATATAGCATGCAATAAAGTTAATAAAAATTATATTCGTTTTAAGGCTACTGGTAAACAATAAATATCTTATAACCTCCCACCCAAAAACAAATAAATTTTATTCTTGCACTGACCAAAAAAAATATTTAAAAATTATCAAACTAAAAAAAAAATTTAAGTCAACATATAAAAAAAAAAATGCCTGGGAGCAAATGAATACTATCAATGTGACCAACCAGAGCATCACTTGACGATCATACAGCACTACAAATAAATAAATTAGTCGAAAGTCAAACGTAAGTTAGATCAAGAAGCAGATTGGAATCACCACTAAGACAAAACGATACAAATCATGTAAGTTATGTGGAATTAAATAAAAATTTCTTATTGGTCTTATCTAGATGAGATTATCTAGTATTTAAATGACATAAGTCTTTTTCGTTTCGTAGATAACTGTAAACTATTTATTAATCGAAGCAATCAGACATATTCCAAGTCGAAAATTATATAGGGTGGACCGTTTTAATGTCCAGGTCAAGCTTCCCGAGAAACTCGACTTTGGACATTAAAATGGTCCACCCTGTATATACACTGACTCTCAGTGAAAATGATGCAAAGGATTTACGATTTTTCAAGAAGTTCCTCGTTTGTCCTCCTCCACACAAAATGTCACCCATCAGATCTAAAAAGATTAATTTTCGATTCGTCAGCAAATATGACAGAGTTCCAGAAGCTCGGCTCCTTTTATTAAAATAAAATTTTCCAAATTTTTCCTTTTTCCTTTTTTTGGTTTTTTATTTAAAACTCTTCCGTGGAAATGATTTTTTTTTCAGCACTCTTTCTGTCTGAAAACTTGTTCACCAAAGAAGCTAATTAAGTTATCAGAACGTGAACAAATTCGGCTGAACAAGTCTGTTCTTGATACGTCACTGAAATAGCCCAAATTAAAATTAAAAACTTTGCATCATTTTCCACTGTGAGTCACTGTAGATGATTACTTTTGAGTTAGGTTTGAGCACCGTCTAGCCTACCATTCGCAGCACAACTTTCAATACATCTCCAGACTGTATACCAAACTGTCTGCATCGAACCCCCTCAAACTAAACATAAACCAAACCTTATAAATGTTTTCCTTTTTATCGCTCTTAAGACACATAAATACAGATAAGAGAGGAAACACCTAAAGTAAGTTGAAGTGTTAGGTCTACCGGAAAGTTCTGTCTGATAATGTTACATCAGGTTTGAGCACGTCTGCTGGTTCCCTACCTCTATCACAGACTGTATACATACTGACCTAGCAAATGACTACAACAAATGTGATTCATGTTGGTATTAACTAAGAACGGATTGACAGACAGACATATTGGACGTTCATTTAAGCCACTGTATGTTGTATGAATACCAATGAGAAATGATACAGAAAAGCGGATAATTTGTCCAAAATGTGGGATGAAGGTACAGTTTCTCATAAACTTACAGAAGATGGTTCGAGAAATGTCAACTAGACGATTTTGATCTTTCTGGTGAGTCTCAATCTGGGCTGCCATCTTTATTCGACGACGGTATAGTCAATATGGTGGCAATTGTATTATTCAAGAAAGATTATTTAAGAAGCAATAAATTTATACTTTTGTAATATTTAAAAAAGGGACAGAACTTTCCGGTAGACCTAAAATAAAACCGGGAGGACGAGGAGGAGGGAGGCGGAAGACTTTTAACAACTCTTTCTAACTTCCATCAGAAATTAGCGTTTCGTCCGTGAGATGATACTCTTTTGCCCCTCATCATTTATACTCTGATATACAGAAAAATGCATTTTAATATGAAGCTTGTGTGGATTTGTCGTTTGCTTGAGAAAACGTTTTGGAAAGCTTCAGCTAAAACTACAGGCAGACGAGGAATGCACATGATCCGTATAAAGCTCCAGTCAAATTATAAAATCGCGAGTTCGCTGGTGTTTATCACTCTGTATTTCCGTAATTGAATTTATACTTTTCCTTTTTAAGTATGAGAAAAAACTATTATTTGTCCTCTGATAAGGCTATACAGCGTTAGGACCGAGCTGAAAATTTACGTGTATCGTCCTGCAAATAAAAAAACAAGTAATTTTTTCTTTATACTTTAGGTTCTATTGATACTAAACCTACTAAACATGTATTTTAGCCGGTTTTAAAATTCGGAGTTTATAATTTTCTTATAAACTTTTCATACATAAATTCTTGTAAACATTTCATATTCAGATTCAGAACAATTCAACAAGTTCAATAATAAAGATCAATTATTGCGAAATAACGGCTATTTACAACAAACAGATATTTGAGCGAACGAGTTTGAACTAGTTGTTTACAAATAGACCAACTTTCACCATAAGCTCTTCTTATAATTTTAAAAAGAAGTAGATCAATTCCAACAGTCCCTTGTATGAAATTGAAATAAATCTACAACTTTTAAAAAAATAATTTACAAAAAAATTGCATTTTAATTAACTCACCACTAAAAAAAAGATATAATCACAACCCCTAAATCTAGTGATGACGTATATATTTTAAATTCTCACCGTTTTATAAAAAAAATATTTGTCAAAACTCGGAAATCAAAACGGTAAACCAACTCACCTTCTCAAACCCGCGACAACCCTCAGTTCTGCCAACTTAAAATTTAAATAAAAAAGAAAAAGTCACCGCCATCTGAAAGAAGCGTTTCGAGCTCCGACATTTTGCTTTCACCGGACACCCAACACTTGAAAATTCGTTTCCCTCACCCATTAACTCATGAAAAAGGTTTTTCAAATAAAAATGCAGAAAAGGTCAAATAACTTCCGGATTCTACCTCAGGTGACTAATTATGAGGATTTCAGGTGAGGATTTCTAATTTTAAGGATGTGAGGTATCCAAATCCCGTTTTCGCATCCGCACCAAAACCATTATTAAGAAAAAAGCGTGCACTTCACGATCACAGAAAAAGTACTATATATAAAAAAACAAAAAGAAAGGAAACTATACAACAAAATAATATTTAAAACAATTAATTACAAATTATTATTAAAAATTTCATAGCAGTCTGTACATAACAATTATTTTCATTAAAAAAAAATTCTAATCCTCCTAAGGAGGACATGGGGGGAAGGGTAACTTTCATCTTATTTATTATTTTAAAAAAATTAACAAATTTCCCCCCAAAATAAAATTCAAACTATCATTTGAGTCATACAATACGACTTTGTGTCAACTAAACAAAAGTTCGGTTTTGCTATGATCTATCAATAAATAAATTCATTCAGAAACATGAATTCGTTCTAGACTCTCCCGGAAGCTGTATAGGAAAATCAAGTCATATTCATAGTAACATATTAAAGTGAAGCGTGAACAAAACCGGAAATTGAAACATTATACTAAACAGTGCAGAAGGGGAATCTTGTTCAAAAACCAGAGAAAAAATTTTTTTTTATAAATATCTCTGGCGTTTCAGTTAGTACTGTTACACCGCCCCCGGAGTGTCAAGACACCATTTTGTTTTTGTTTATAAAAATTAATAGGGCACAGATAAAAAAAAGGCGTTTGTTCGTAATGCACTTGTCAAAGCAGAATAAGAAATTATTAATTGTGGAACCCTAGAGCGTGTAAAAACTTGGATTTTAGCTGAGCGCCGTGCTTGTGTTGCTCTAACGAAGGTCCACGCACCTCTAAACGAATTTGCCCAGGATTCTAGCAACGAAAAAGGAAAAAAAACTTAATAAAAAAAATTTGAAATGAAATCATAATTCAAAATAAAAATAATAATCATACTCACCCACTGGAAGGAAAAAAAACCGCATGCAAAGAAAATAAAAAAAAAGAAGCTTTTCTACCACCAGAACACTACAGGATTGTTGTGTGATTACAAAGTCAAAAATGGGAGGAAAGAAAGAAATTAAAAAGCGTTTCAGGTGAGGAAGATCCGGTAAAAGAAAAAATGTCGTTGCTGAGGGGGGTTAAGGAAAAAAAGTTTTCCGACGAGAAAGACTTACTCAGATGTCAGATAAAAAAAATTTTTTTTTGGTGAACGGAAATGGCGTGACGCTCATTAAGCTACATCCCCTCTCACCTTTTCTCCGGTTTCGAAATGGACCATCTCCAGAGATTCCCTTGATCCTCTTCTAGAATTTTTCCGTTTTCTTTCGCTGTCGGCGGTTCCCTCCAGGATTTGTGCGATTTTCGACTGCTTCATTATACTTAGAGTCTGAAATTTGGCAACGAACAAAACGTGACACACGGTCAGTCACACTGACGTGCATTGGTGGAGTTTACGAGCGGGTCTTGGAAGGTTCACGACAAATCATTTAACTCTTTGAGGCACTCTGACATTAAGTTCTCTTTTTTTGTTGGTATTTCCGGTTATTTTAGATCATAGGTTCCAAACTTTTTGACCCATAGATTTCTTTTTATTATCAAAACTTGTTTCAGTGAAGAGGCACGTCTTCGATGATACCAGTTTAACTATTTTATAGTAATTCAATCATAATTACCCAAAAACTCCCTGAATGATACAGGGAGTTCGTAGAGACTACTTTGGAAACCGTGTTTTGACCACCCTCCCCGACAATTGCATACCTTATATTTTGTCTTACTGACATAAAACAGTTGGTACTATCATCAAAATACGTTACAAATATGTTCATTGGTGTTGGTAGTATTCAAAATGTCACTACAAGAAAAGTGATCATCTCAAAATACCACCAAGTACCATACATTCATGTATGGTACCACTAAAACTACCCCAGCTAAATATGGTTGAAATATTCTTATTTATATAAAATTAGCTGTACCGAAAGTTTGGTCACAGCCATTTTCAAAATATGAGCACATTTTTATTTGCCGCATATGTGCCTCCTATTTTAAACTAGTGACAGCTGCGGATTTATAGTTGATTACGTTCCGTTATACCTAATATTTTCCTCAAAAATATATTCAAAAAATATACCAATTCCATTGTATTTCAAATAAAATTCCGTGCCACAAAGAGTTAAAAAAAACAAACAAACAAGATGTTCCAGTGACAGAAATAAGACACAAAGAATGTAAGTCGACATAACTACAAAGCTATTAATAGTGTTAAAAAAATGGTTGGTAAAACATTAGTATAAACTCTCAAAATTGGAGTGAAAGAAAAGTCAGGGAAGAGGCAGGAGAAGGATAATAATATTCAGTGATAGTATAAAATTTTTCCCTTCAGTATGTCACTTTTCCGTTCGTTCAATTGGTTACCTATTGGCCTAGAAATTTGAAATTCATAAATATACCTCTTTTCTAGATCTCATGGCGCAATCTTCTAAAGTGTCAGCAGCTTCGTATTTCCCCTGACGTCGGTAAAGCGCTCCCAAATTTCTTAACGTTGTTGTCACAGTCGGCGAATCAACTTTGGCGGCCTTGTGCCACCCTCCGTATTCGCCGTACAAGACGTTCTCCTTGTTTTTCTGTTTGTTTTCTTCCCTTTCTTCAGCTATTTGCCATATCGGCTTGTTATCACCTGTTTTAGAGAACAATTCAAAAATTAATTTTCCTCTATACAACCGTAACGTTACGCGATAAATCAGTCCTAAAAGTATTCGGGAGCCATTATCAAAACGGTAGAGCTCAACATTTAATCGCAAACACTTCCCCAAAATAGTTTTCCCATCTGACAGACAACCACAATAAACTTACCTCAAGGTCTTTTTGTTTTATTTATCTTCTGCTAACTTCTAAAACCGGAAACAGTTATTTTTTACTATTTAAACAATCGCGATCGTTATCCATCGTAAAACAAAACACTTAACAGTTTTATAGGTACATTCCAAACCGCGTAAAAAAAGTCAACACAAATTTCCTGAGTTCTGCCCTTAACCTAAATCATATCAACCCGTCTAAGGTGTTTTGCAGTCTTAAGAACTCAGTTTCTGTTCCCCACTGTATATGCCAACGGCAATACAGCACAAATATGCAAATATTTCGTCACTTTTCAGTGATATTCTGTAAAAGTTCTGTGACTTTCTTTACGCGTTTATAACATTCCCATAAAACTATTTACTGGATTAAAAAGCGATATGAAAAGAGGCATTGTGAGTGGTGGTGGTAATTTAATCTCCGGTTCACCGATGGAATGAGAGTGTTGTTTCAGTTGATTTAATATGCTGTCCTTTGTCTGATTTTGAATAATTTTGTCGGTCTTCCAAAATTATTGCTTCTGGATACTTTTGAGACAGCCTGTTTTCGCCTTGCGCTTTTATTTGGTTTTAACTTTGGTATAAATTGATATTTGTATCACGAAATCCCCGTGTTCTCATGATTCCAGCGGAATAATATGAAAACAACAGATCAGCGAAATATGACCGACTACCTCTTAATCAGGTAGAATCTGTTGGTAACGCAACAAACGAAATAATTGTTTATTCATTTCGCCTAGGACAAGTTCAGAAGGCCAGACTACAAACAAACGTCTGTTTTGGGTAGCCCAACCGTAATTATGCCAGCGAATTCGCAAATTTCAATTCCCAAAATACGAATTTCGTGACACACACTGAGATTTCAACACACTTTCTCAATTACGACTATTTCGACTTATAGTATCTCAGTCAACGACTTGAAATCACGTTGATCACACTCTACTCTTTTTCATATTCCTTCTCTCTCTCTCTTAACACTACCCAGATTAATTTATAAAGTCATCAGAATAATTTTAAAGACCTCTTTCTCTATATCTCTGTCTTTCACTTTCCCTCCCTCTCTTAGTCTTTCAATTTTTTCTCTCAAACAAATCGAAATAGACCATCAAATTTGAGAAGCGACGAGAACCTTTTTTCGCATATACACCATTTCGCTAGAAAGCTACACAACGACAAACGATATAAGCCAGATTCTTACTTCAAGCAACTTAATAAGAGTATTAAAACAACCTCCAACAACCACCTTCGGATACGGATGTCGCCATTCGTATACTGAACCCTCCTCCAAACCAAAATAGAGATTTTAAAAAATTGGAAACTGAGAAATCGGTCAGCTCTTTCATTTCCTTCGTTGTTTATAGTTTATAGCAAAAAAACGTAAAGGAAATCCATTGATTCGAAAAATAAAATAAACAAATAATAATTTGTGCAAAAAACAAATCTACTAAAAAAATAAATAAAGAGCAAATAAAAAAATAATAATAATAGTGATAATACAGTCTCTGACATAGCACCGTTGAAAATGTTCAATCGTTTCTATTAAGTACTCAATATAATACAAGCTCACTCCCCCCCAGACCCACACCCTTTTCCCCAAATTGATGAAATGGCAGCGACTGAACGAGTTTGGAAATTAATGATTTCTTGAAGAAATGTCCAGTCAAAAGTGATTGTAACTCCTGAGGGAAATGCTACAAAAGCATAAAACTGACTCATTTTTGATACCTGGGCATTACGGTAGTGAACCAGATTGAAAGTAGAAGACAAAAATGCTCAAAAATGCAATGAAAAGTTACAAATGAATTGGGAACTCATATGACGGAAACCTGACAAGATAAATGAAATAGTAGTAACGAAAGATAACAGTTAACAGTGTAACATCCCGTCCCCGTGCGAAATTATGCGAATCCAAACAAAAATATGATGGAAATTGAAAGGTAAAAACCCGTCAGCAACTCTCCAAACCATCAATTCAAGGTAAATGAAACCGCGAGGCTAAAGCATCACCACTGTTTCCGGTTCCGAAATCCTCAAAGACTTCCTCAGACAGAGAAAAATTTAAATTTTTCCTTTTCCCTTCTGACTGACTACCGTCAAGACTCTTCAAACCTAATTTCTCGTTTAAAGCTCTATAAAAATTTCTCAGTTTATAGTCTCCGCTCACGTCCGATTTCCCCTCGATCCCGACGGACGATTTCGTTTTAAAAGAACTCCCGCTGGTACTGGGAGACCCAGTCCCTTTATCATCCGAATCCCTACGCGAACACTCCAACTCACCGTCAATTTTCCCGAATTCTAATTCGTGCGCCCTCGTCAGAACTTGTTTGTACAGTATTTCCGCTTCCTTGTATTTCCCTTGCTTGAGGTAACACGAAGCCAAATTGTTTTTTCGTTTTGGCTACGTTCGGATCGTCGGCTCCTAGCTTGCTGTCGTAGATTTCCAACGCTCTTTGATAATACTGTTCGACTTCATCGTATTTTGACTACAACAAAAAAAAAACAAACTTTTAACTTAACCCGTTTAGTTACAGTTTGTGATGAAATTTGATTTCCCTGGTAGAATTATCTTCTTGGCGGTTTAACTAGACACTAAATGTACTGCATTGTCCAAGTGCTCCATTTTGAGGACAACAAGAGAAAATTTCCCAACTGTACGCGAATGGAACTGTCTGCGAACAGTTGGATAGATGGTTTACATGGCCTAAGTCTCTAAGAAGTTGCGACCCACCACATCAGACTAAGAACTGGGTCAAAGTTTCCTTAATAGTGACTTAAATTATCCCGGACAATTCTGACATGATGTAAGAAATTTATACAGTGGGTATTAAGCAGTTTTATCCCAAATTTTTTTTATTATAAATATTCCACCTCTTAAGTAAAATTGAGACTTCCGAAAGTCCTTCCCCATCCTCATCACTCACATCACCCTCTCTCTCATCATCCTCAAATGTAAAATAAACTTTTATTTAGTTTGTTTTACAGTGATGAGTTCCCACACGCCAAATAATAAAACAGATCGAAAATTTTCTCTGACAGTGTCCCATAGAGGGTAATACCTGCAAGCCTACATCGCCGGTCTGGCGCCACTACAAAACATTTCTTCATACCCAGTTAACAGGTTAACACTTTCCTGCTAATATGAACATTTTTACACGAAAAATCACCTAAAACATTCTAACTTCCTACACGGTTACAAAAAAGATAAAAGCTTACTTGATTCTGACAAAGGAGAGCCAGATTGTTGAGTTGCTTAGCCACATCTGGATGATCTTTTCCGAGAACCTTTTCTCGGATTTCTAAAGCTCTCTTACACAAAGGCTCCGCTTCTCTGTATTTCCCACGTTTTCCATACAGAACGGCTAAATTGTTTAAGGTTGCTGCGACGGCCGGATGATCTTCCCCTAAAGTTTTCTCCCGAATTTCTAAAGCATCGTTTAACAAATTCGCCGCTTCCTTATACTTATTCTGGTCTCTGTAAACAAAGATTGAAAGAAGTCGAGCTTACTGATATCGTTTTTTGGAACTACTTCTGACATATTTATCTAAGTTCCAGTCCTGGTATGGTTTTCATTAAACACCAACTATCTCCACTACTCACCTATAAACTAACGCTAGAATATTTAACATGGTTGCTACATCGGGATGGTACCGACCACTGGTAATTTCTAAATCCTGTAGCGCTTGTTTGCACAAAGGAACTGCAACTTCGTAGCGACCTTGGCTTGCATACTGTATCACCAGATTATGAAGAGTTCTCAATCTCGCCGGGATTTCGTAGCCTGCATTTGCTTGCTGCGCGAACTGAATAGGAGGTGTAGGTGACATATCTGAAATAATAAAATAAATAAAAATTCAACGACATATAAATCTATAAATATTTATATTTTTACTCCATTACCCTTTAGGGTTTTCAAGCAAAAGTTACATAATACACTGATTTTTATTTCCACCAATTACATGCATCATTTAAACACTGAAATACTACAGTCCGTCTGAAAGTTTAAAATCTGAACTGCTCCGCAGCTCACCGGAAGCTAAACTGACTCTAAACCAAAACTCAATGCAATCTGAAGTCACCCGCCCTAAGACCTTTGGTATATCAAAACTGAGAACAATAAAAAACTACCCTTCAAGACAACCCCAGAAGTACATTATACTCCTAAATCTGTTCATGAATTTTATTTATACTTACACTAAATTCAGACTAAGATTAAGACTTTTTGTGTTGTATGAGTAAACTGTGCTTCAATTTGAAAGGTACATCTTTGCTACATTTTACTTTAGGCTTCAGTTTATTGTAGTTTCCAACCCATTTCTGACCATACCCCCCATCTAGGCATTTATAAATTCCTGATGCCTACCCCCCTCGTGATATTTAAATAAATAAATACATATATGACTTACTGTTTCTTTCCTCGGAGTCATCATCAGGGAATAGATCAACGACTGGATCATCAGACTTGGATTTATTACTTTTGTTGTCGGAAGTGGATTCTTCCGTCTGCTTAAAACAAATAAAAAAAACAAAAATAAATAAATAAATCAACCTTTCGCATCAAATTTAAATACATAAAACCAGATATTTTGAACCCCTCCCCCCAGAATGAAAACTTACAGAAACATCCTGATCGTATTTCTTAATTGAAGACATGAAAAATAGATGCTCCTTTTGTTCTTCTAACACGGCGACCATTTGCTCGGACGACTGGAGCTTCTGCTGGGTGTTGGCAAGCTCATCTCTGAGCCAAGCATTCTCTTGAAACAACCTTCGAACTTGAGTTCTAAGTTTTTGCTTTTCTGCCTCCACTATCTGTAGGTGATGAGCTAGAGCCATCATGACCTGAAAATGATCGAAAAAAATTTCTTCAAAATCATTTTTCTTACAAAGACCCGTAGGTCGTTCACTACTTTAATGAAAACTCATCTTTGTACGATTTCAAAAACTAAAAATTTATTCGTAAACAGTTATAGAAAATGTTTTCTATGAAATAAAAAAGCGGGAATGGAGTTTTATGGAAGAGAAAACCCATTTGAAGGGAAAATCGTTCCTCCCAAAACGGAATATTTGAGTACAAAATACAAATAATTTAGAAGGAGAGGAAGAAATTACAAGAATCAGGTCAGTGTCGGGGGTTTTTTGTTAGCGTGAATAATTTTTTCCAGCGAATCGATATCCAAGAGCAAAAATGCCAAAGTCAAAGAGTATAAAATGCCATGGGCGTCAATAAAATCAGGCGAAGGGTGGGGGATGAAGAGTGGAGAGAAAAACTGCACCACCGACTCTTTTCCCACCAATTTTGAATCATCAAAACCAAAACCTTTTTTATTTGCTATAAAATATTATTAGCATACACTCTAATTGTGTAATAATTTTTTAGAAATATATCAACGGGTGTCGACCCCAATATTTTTTCGTTTTAAAGTCACGAATTTGACCAAAATTTTATTGAAGTTCCCATTGCGAGGTGGTGAGTTTATAAATTATCCGGTAAACGTGATAAATCTCATTTATCACATTAACCACAATAAGACCCGTGGTCACACACGGGACCGAAACCTGGATGCTAACCAAGCAGGGAGGGCTCCTTCCGGACACCTTCTGGGCACCTTTCAGAGAAAAATCCACGGTATAGTTTGCATCAATAGAGTCGACCAGGAGCTGTATGACCGATACAAAGAAATACCACTGCCGCCTACGGTGGGCCAGTCACGTGGTCGGGATAGACTCCAACCGACTACTATCAAAAGTTCTCAATAAGCACTTTGAGGGCAAACGACAACTAAGAGGAAGGCAGGCTTAAGAGGAAGTAGACGACCTAAAACTGCTGGAAGTTCAGAGCTGGAGAAACGTAGCCAAGGACCGGGAGAGATGGAGACGAGTGACTGCGTAGGCCAAGGGTCTCAAAGAGATGTAATGCCAATGGCTAGATATAATTTATCAAATTTACAGAGTTTAGTTGGTGATTATGAATAATAGCCAGATACATAATAGACGATTAATCACATTTATTGGAACTATACACCGGAATCTAGCACTGTTCCAATACACCTGTCTCGTGGTAGTAGTACCGAACACAGTCATTGCCTATCCTACAATTTTTAGTATGATAAACCGATAAATTTAAGATATAGAGCTGATTTAAAACATAAAAATATTTTATGTATAACAAGACCTCACTTATATCCAATCCTTGTAAGATTACACGGTAGCTTTCCATCCTGAGTGCTCATTTCCTGGTTTCCCATAAATTCGGGACCTAATTTTCCGCGGTTAGCCATCCATGACGGGAAAGTGGTCACTAAATTAGCCCGTGCTCACAGCATAAAAGTGTCGAAATCAAGAAGCAACTCCCAATAAACTAAGCTCTCTCCCAAATGTTCGTGGTGGGAAAACACCGCCCATAAAATTCCGAGAGATAGAAAAAAAGGAAATTTTCAAGTTCTACGCTAAAACTTTTCCAACAGCTTTCAAGCAAATTATCGCGCACCCCCCTCCCTCCCCAATCCTGGTTTCCTTGAAAAACCAAATAAAAATCTGCCGTAATGTCCAGACAATATCGATTGAAAGACGTCCACATGAGGAGTGTGCGTCTTCTTCATATCTCACAAAACACGATACTACAACTAATCACAAACTTTGGCCTGAAGCTCATTACGAGCAAAAAACTTCAACGCAAACTCTTTAAATATTGTAATTTTATAACAAAAGATTCTCGTCTTGTCAAGGCGTGAAATTTCCTTTCTTTATAGTTATCAGCCATTTTGTCTTCTTCACAAGGTCTTCGAAAGAAGCGGTCAAAAGCACAAGCACTCACCTGAGCTTCCCCGAGGCCCCATTCGATCATGTCGACGCTTTTGTGAACCAGCCTAGTCTTCTCTTGTACGACGCTCTCATCCCCCGGGTTGGCTGTGCCCGACGAATTGATCACTTCCCAATTCGAGGTCAGTCCCGTGAGAATGGCGTTGTGTTCATTCTTGAGCGCCTCTAGGCCCTGCAGTACAGTCTTGGTGTTTGTCATTATTTCTTCTTGCGTCATTTGCGTCATTTTGCCCATATTTTCGATCTTCTTGCTGTAGAAAAACAAAAACAAAAGAGGAAAATCAATTTCGGTTCATCGGCTTTCAAATAGTCGCATTAAAAGTCTACGGCCTTTCCAGATGACACCCTTAATGATGGAATGAACCAGATGACACATCTTTTTTAAACAAATTACAAAATCTCGAGTTTGTTTCCTCGAAAAGTACAGATGACTCAAAGTTTGGATGAAGTATCATTTACCTCCGACCTGGTCCTAGTGTGGGACCAGTTGGTATGACTTCAACAAGAAATTTTATCAGAGGTGTAGACCAGTTCAAAAAGTTGACGCGTGGAAACAGAAAAATGGAAAACAGACAAGTAACAGTTGTATTTCAAAAATAATGCACACTTTTGTGAGTAGTTACTATACATGAAACAGGTAAACATTTCAGCCCAAGAGAGAAAGCCTCGAGCGGGTGTCGAACCACGAGCCTTGACTCGACAGGCCAAAACTCAATTTCTTAACTAAAGGCGGTGGAAATACAAATAATGGTTTCTATTCCTTCTAAAATGCCTTATCCTTTTCACGACCTCTTGATTTCACCTTTTTTCGTGTTCCCCTTTTCGTAAACAAATCCTAAACCGACATGAATACAAGTCAACAACTCTACATAACAACCCACTTCACACAAATAGTCTACGCACATGTTCTCTTTGCAAAGGAACATATTGCAGCTTACAAGGAAAACAATTTATGAGTCATATAAGGAAATTTTTTGGTGTCTCAACCAATATTTAAAATAAAAAAAACTTTATTTTCCGACAGTGAAGAAAGAGCAACAGCTCTTTGCTGGGAGCAACTCCCAACAAAATAAATTGAAAAATATAACTTTTAATATTGTGAGACCATCACATTTTATTATCACTCAAAAGCCCAATGCTACTGATAAGTGGTACCCACGGATCCTGATTTTGGTCAAGTTAAACCAGAGGTCAGCAAAGTGCGTCTTCACTCCGGTTCTTCCACTAAATTTTTAGTGGAGGCTCGGAGTATTATTTATTAAACAAATATTATTTTTATATAAGTATAATACCAAGCTTTATTTAATGTATCGTTGGTTAAGCTAAGATCTACAGGATTTAGCAAAGCTCATAGTCCCATGCTTATGGAAAGCAAAAAATTTCTAGAAGAATCTCTATTTTGCTCCCCTTAGTGTACACAGAAACGCTATTTCTAGTGTATGGGTCGTATATCTGAATTAGTCTAAATTTCCAGGCCGAGAGGGGCCGTGGAAAATTAAAATTGATTTGGGGGCCTGTGAACAACGTTCACAGTGAGGGGTTCACCCGTGACCGAGACAAGTTTTGACTAATAAGCGGGATCCATGAATCAATAAAATTTGGGAACCACTTCGCAGATAAGTTCATTTAATTTTTAATTCGGCAAATATTCCACAAACAAAAGGGAACAGAAGCTACACAAAATACTTACAGCCGGTATGAATTAATAGTTCTTGACATTTTCTTCGTACAAACTAAGGTTAGAAAAACGGTTCGAAAACGCGATCATTGATAAACAATACCGAAAGTACTTTTCCGCAAAATCGATAACAACAACAAGAAAAAAACGTTTTATCGCGTTTTCCCTCTTCCCCCCCACCACCAACGTTGACTAAATCCAATTTTATTCCCTACGCGTCGTGAACAAAATGAGAAAGAAAACTTATAAAAGAGTTTTTGACAAAAGACAATATTAGCAATGTTCAAGTCACAAAACTTTTCATTCCCTTTCAAAAGCACAAACCTCCTAAGCAACAAAATAGAACAATTAAATTATGTGAGAGACTACAAAGAACGAAAAAAAAATGTATGGCATCAACCCACTGTAAAAGGAGAAAGCTCTGTGATATGATATATTAAATTAAGTATAAAACACCAAAAAGAAAGAAAAATATTACTAAAGAAACCAAAAATAATAAATAAAAATCTGAACTGATAAAGCTCAAAGCTGAACAGATTTGCAAATAAACCAGTCGGAGGAAGCTTGGAGACAACAAAAAAAAGGGGGCGGAGTAACCTAAATCCTAAATAAAAACCCAAATCCCAAATCTTATAAGAACACATAAAATTCAAACCGTCATAATATCTAACAAATAATAATACAAAGCACGAGTAGCACAACAGGAAAATTTTTTTTTTACCGACTCAAAACTACGAACCCAAAAACAAAAAAAAAGGAAAACAAAAGACACCAGACACAAGGCCGATGACAAACTGACTAAAGGCGGAGGGAAAACATGGAAGCCGCAGCAGAGTTTCCATGACAACAGAGTCCACCATTTTCATGACAAAGAGGAAAATTCATTTTTCGCACGCCACCGCTTTCCCGACTATTTCATTGCCCTTTCGTTTTGCAAAAAAAACCATTTTTAATATTCTTAAATAGATAATAGGGAAATATAAACTCCACCAACTCGTCGCCATTTTTATGACTAATTTTTCCGATATTTTCAAAATCGGCTTCCAATTAATGTACAGAGAAAAAAAATTTCCTCCTCCATGGAATTTTAGTAGTTTCATTAAGACCAGACAGAAGGCGCTCACAGTTCGCATCACCCTCGTTCCAAATTTTTTTTTTATTTGTCTCTGGAACGCTCCAGCTTCTCTGTTTTGTAACATATTCTTATTACTACATTAAAAATTGGTGATACAGTATGTGACTTACCATTAAAATATTAGGTCTATCGGAAAATTCTTTCGTTTTAAAAATAATATAAAAGTAGAAATGTATCATACTCTAAATGATCTTTATGGAATAATATAATTGCCATCATTATTTATGACTTATTCGCATTGGCAATGTCTGATATTGTCAAAAAAGTTGTTTTGCTCTAACATCTTGACTGTATGGTCTTTAATCAAAGACAGTCACCCGGAGGGTAGTTTAACACAAAATAACCTATTTTAAATTTCTCGAATCACCTTCTGCAGGGTGTATCATAAACTGTACACCCACCCAACAATTTAAACAAATGTCCACTCCTTCTGTATCATTTCTTCCTTACTGGAATTCGTAAAAAATAGTGGCTTAAACCAACTTTACTAGCAGGTCATCCGTTCTTACTTAGTACTAACATTCATTTGCTATCTCAGTATATAAACTGTATATAAAATAAAAGTAAGAAAAACATCCAGTGCCTCTCTTGACCACTCCAATTGACCTATTCTACCTAGAATACTTCTCTCTTTAATCCTTTGAAATTTCTTCTGTCTACTATCCCAGACAGATCGAGTCAGCAAGATACCTTCACGTCTAATAGCCATGGTGGCTAAGTCCAACGAAGGCTTCCACTTGGGTAGATACTACTTTCGATCTGCTTGACTTTTAGTAGATTTTTTGTTAAATTTATACTATATAGATGATAAAACAAGAGAACTACAATAGGTGTCAAATGAATACACATAAACATGTTCAAACTTGATGTAACATTATCGGACAGAACTTTCCGGTAGACCTAATAGTAAATCGAAATTGAAAAAATTATTCAATACCGTATAAAAATTCTTATAACAGAGTTATTGAAAACATAATGGTACAAAATATTTAGTGACTTCATTGCAATACAGAAAACATATACAGTAAATTATTCCTTTAATTTGAACGAAATGAGAGCGTTGAAAAAAATAAAATAAAACCCCCAGTGTCCTCTAAATAAGAAACTGGCGACCAGGTTTAAAAGTTAGTCAAACAAATAACCAAAAATTTTACCAAAGCGAATCGATTCGAGATAAAGGGAGAAAAAATTAGAAAAAGGAAATGTGATAAGTTGAGAGCGCAAACACATGGCCAAAAGCCAAATTCAATAATGCGAACACGATACCGACCAATAGCAGACAAAAAGAAAGTAAAATGTGATTTTTTTTATTTGTCAATTCGAACGGCCGTCTTTCCGGCTTTTAAACACGTCGGGGGTGGATATGTGGGCCCACTACTATTCTCCCATTGTCTTCTACTCCCACATCCTTCCTGAAGTTACTAATACAAGTGTGGAAGGTTACACCTTTTGTCAATTTTCGCAATGCGTCAATCCTGATAATATTTATAACCCAGATTTTTTGAACTTTCTAGAAAGAATCTAGTGTACAAACACGAAAATAAGTTTAGATAATGACTCCTCCTCTTCACCGAATTACCAGGTATATCCTCCATGTGGTTCCTGGGGTTAGGACACCGGTCTATTACACAAATAAGAATTCCCTAGATTTTTAAATGTAACTGTATGTTGTACTTGTTATCATTCATCAGTATTAGTATGGAAATGATGTTAAATAACAATAAATAAAATAATAGGAATATTTACGTCCTGAGTAAATTAAAGCATGTTACCTAAGTACTGAGAGTTATGTAATACCTTTTATGAATGAACATTGATAAAACTTTTGTAGTAACGGTGGTGTGTATAGCTTGTTTTAATGTCACTACTAAAATTTCGTTATTTGTTGAATTTATATTAACAATAATTAACAATTGCACGGGGTCAAAAGTTTGAGAACCACTGGGTTACAGCTATATCTACTACTTATTGTCAGCAACTTGTTAACATGTCTTAGATGAAACAGATAAAATAATTGAGGCTCGGGAAGGTCCTTGAGCGGCTGGATGAAAAAAAAAAAAAAACATGAGCATTCATGCTGAAAAAGTCCAGAATAGTGGTTTCCATAGTTTACGCCAGGGTGTTGTAGTGGAAAAACCGAAAGTCAAAAAAAGGCAACCAGGCGACTCAGTCAGAAACTCGAGTCGTTCAATGTCTGGCACAATGTATTGAACATAGCGTTGGGAGAGACTGGAAAAATTACTCGGGTTTGAAAAAGTTGATCATTATAATTACTGAAATGAATTTATAATTAAATTCTGCTTGAATCAATACCAAACCTCATATAGAAAAAAACTTTATGGCTTCTGGTAAAGTTCTGATGGTAACCGAACTTGCAAGAAAAGTTTGTCTGCGACCCCAATGTCCCAGTAAATAGAGAGACTCTGCCATTAAGTCTTAATAACCTATCCAGACAACCACAACTGCTAAAAATAGCTCAAAAGTAGTGAAGTTCAATGTTTCATCTCAAAGGAAAAAAATTGCAGTAAAAAAAAGCAACAACACACTTCCTCAGGTTCTGAAATCGCGGTCAACCATGTTCAACATAATACTTGGCTGGAACTTCCACGCTTGACGACCGAACCATCAATCTGTTCCATCATTTTTTGTTTGATTTTGATAAAAGATGAAAATTCCTCCTAAGTCCAACATAAAAACTTCACTACTTTCAAGAAAGTGATCGTCCAGTGGTTTTCTTAAAATGAGATTAACATAGGAAACAAAAATGGAGACATGACTTAATACATTATGAGGTTGCAAAACACAATTGAGACATGATTCCAAATTGGATTTAGAAACTATTCTTAGCTTAAAAAAGAATCTGTAAATGTTTGAAATTCAAAAGAAAAGCTCATTAATCAAGCTTGAATTTGGTCTTTCGCTTAAATTAAGACAATTTGTTTAATAAGAAGTGGGCCCTAGTTGGAAGTCAAAACTTGGAAACCCAATCATGTATTCTTTAAAAATTTCACTCTCAATCCTCTGTGAAACTGTTAACTAGTAACTTTTATTAACATTGGCTTGCTTTTATAATTATGTATATTAAAAAGGATGTAACAATTATAAAGAGAACCCAGGAACACAAAGGAGAAGCAAAAATTATCTCCTACTCATGACTAACTTGAAGTATTTTCAGTTCCGGAATGCATCAACATCCTATCTAGCAAAGTTATGTTTGAACGTTTGAACCCCAATGCCCAAGAAACAAAATCAGAACTGACTCAAAACAGTACTGAAGTACAATTTCTGCAAGTTTTAAATAAATGATGGGTTTTAAAATCTCGAAACTAATAAACTGCAATCCAAGATCTCAACTAACATTTTCACTCTATTACTTTTCTTTTGAATATAAAAAAATTTCAACAAAACTAATTTTTCTTTACAATAAATTTTCCAACTCTGCACAATTAAACTATTCATAAATTAAGCTCATGAAACTAAATCACTGACCTAAAACAAACATTTTATTTCTCACTGATAACTAATAAAAAATTTTAATCTGTTATGACCTCATGTGGAACTAATTAGTATTTGTAAATAGTTGTGACTCGTTTTTTTCTTACAAAACTTTGATCTTACAAAGAAATTTTTTAACTCACTCATCATCCACTCTTTTTTGACATATTTTAACCATGGTTGAAATTGTCATAATAGTGAAAATTTTTCAAATGAAAAGATGATACCATATGCCATTGGGTTGGTAAACTCATAAAAAAGGCAAAATAAGCATGACACTAATACTGCCCCAGGGTTTAAATTTAACTTCATAATGAAATTAATGAATAAATAAGCCATTTTCAACACAAAAAAAAATTAAATAATTTAACCATTATAATAACCACTTTAATTATCAATTTGTGAGAAAGTGACTGTACTATTAAATTGATGAAAAGAAATCTAAAATTATCTTTCAAATTAATTGTTATAGAAGAAGTGTAGAAATTTTGGTAGTAAATTACACAACGGTAACGAAAAATGATATACATTTATGATAACAGTATTTTTTTAATTTTAGTTTGAACATAAAATGCATCAATTTATGTACTTACTCTCCACGTTCTTCCATAATCCAAAAAGCTACCACCAGAAGAGGTTAAACTAAAAATCCTGATGCTCCATACGAGATTATTTAACGTATAACAAATAAAAAAATCTGAAATTAATAAAACACAGTCAGTTCAAAGTTTAAATCTATAGAGAACCATTCATAGGAACGATGTATCAGGAAATTCTGCTAGACTCTGAGAAAGTGATAAACTTTATGACTTAATTTTTGTGTCATTGTCATTGTTACAATCACAAAATGGCTGACCAAGTACTTTCCTTTTTATCTCGTATTGAAAAAAGAAAACTAACAAGCAGATACATGGTTTTTTCGTTGGCTTGTAATAAATTACTTTATGGTGAAACTACGATTCGAATGAAATGACAAAGTGATTAAAACAAAAAAACTTACAATACCTGCCACAACGAAATGCAACAGAACTTCCAATGAGATAAACGTTTACGCTGTGCTCTATGAAGAAACGAAAGTCCCTGCAAACTAAGAGGGCAACAAGTCGATTAAAATCGGATCTGCTGCCACTTCGAAACTTGTGTGTAAAATGATACCAGCTTAAAATTGTAAGTCTCGCAAAAGTTATTAAACAGACCTCGAAAAGTATATGTATGTATACAATTAGTTTTATAAAAATGATAACATGTCCTTTTCAGTTCTTTTCCTTATCTTCACTTTTTTTTTAGTGAGTCAGTTAATAATTAAATTAAGTTTTGTTTTCTTTATTTTATCTCCTGTTTATCCTTTATACACATTTCGCATATTGACATTTGGTCAAGAGCCAGGTATACATCAGCCTTTTTGCTGAAAGTTTAATTCTTTCGTTACTTGACTCGTCATTTGACTAGAGCTTGACTATGAAGAATAATTCTCAATTATGACATTTTTCCAATTCCTTTCACTCCTCCCCATTTCCCTTTATGATTTCTTATAGTTCTCTAAAGACACCTGACTTGACTGTCTCCCCTGAGAACCACAGGGTGTGTACTGGTAAATATTTAATACCAAAAAAAAAGGAGAATGAGATTGTTTTGTTATTGCTATTCTTAATTTTTCGTCAAGGTTCAGATTATGTTCTGTGCTATTTATTGGTATTAAAGTTAATATTATAAATAAATGTGAACTTTGTAAAGGGCGAACCCATCTAGCCGGGTAAACGTACAATCCCGACAAAAATTGTAACAAACTTGTCGAGGAACAACAGAAAGGTTCAAGTACAATTAAATTTCCAACAGTATAAATCACATAATGCCTATATATTTAGGGTTTTGACTTGAGAAACTATACAAGTGTAGGAAAAAAATTTTTTTTCTTCTGTAAATATTCGGTAACAAATATAAAAAATCTACACACTTCTTTTCCTTGAATGTATGACGGGATATCCTAACTTCTAAGCACCTTTAATTGGTCTCGTTTTCAAAACAAAATAAAAACAACTTTTTTCTTCAAATTGAAAAAGATCAAATCATTTACGGAGAAAAATTTCATCAAAATACGAAAGTCAAGAAAGAGAAAAAAATGAAAACAGACAAGAGATATCACAAAAAACAGACTAAATCACTGTTAAAAAAAACACTGAGCTTGAGAAAACAAAAAATTACAGAAAGACTGATAAATTAACACAAAAACTTTAAAAAAAAAGATAATTTTCTCGAATAAATCAAAGCTTTAACGATCATCGCCAAACATTAAAACAAACCGAATTAAATTAGTTCAATGAAAAACAATTTAAAAAAAATATGAAAAGCTCTCGCCCAAATTTGATTTCGACATTTCTTATCAAATTTAAATTTCCCTTTTGTTTATCTTCACAAACTGTAATCGAACAGTTACAAAACCTACAGTAACAAATGCGCTGCAAATCAGTACGTTTTAGCCCAAAAGATGTTTTAATTTATTCATTCCACCCATGTTGGCTTATACAGAAAGCAGCAATAGCAACAGCAGCATGACATATCATTTAAGGAGACGCCTGACCACACCGCCAACTTGAAATTTTCGTTTTAGCCATTAGATGTCACGAAATGTAAGACGACAAAATAATTCTAAGAAAGGAATTTTCGTTTCGAGTTACAAACGTGGCTTTACTTCTAAATTTTTTGTGTCGACAGAAATTTGAACGATCGGATTGTAAATTTTAAATAGCAACCGAAATAAATATATTTGATTTTTAATCAGTAATCTAAATATAAATAAAGCCCTAGTGAAAATAAAGAAGGAAAATTGATGGATGGCCTGATCGATTAACTGCTAACAAAAAATTCTTCCGACTTCCGGACTTTTTTCCAATTTTCCAAAACCTTGTTTAGATATCATCTATGTTTAGGTCGTCTTCATCGTCGTCGTCCCCATCGACTTCGATTGCAGCCGGTTTTACTGTTTTGGGCTGTTCTTTCAATGGAGAAGCTTTGGCACGGTCGTCGTACTCAATCTGTATATTGAAAAAATTATTTTATTACTTGTGTCATAATATACACAAACTTGTAACTGTCACCGTGACGGTGAGACATTAAAACACCTTACCTCGACATCATCCTCACTTTCACTTTCACTCTCCTCCTCGGCCTCTTTCAACCACGAGATAAATGGTTTTACCCTGTTATGAATTTCTTGGCTTAATTCCTTGCTGACATATTTTTTGCTGACTTTCTCAGACCATTCGAGCAGAACTTTTTCTTCCAAAATATCAAGGTCGTAGAACAACTATAAAGCGGATAATAAAAATTAGGTAATTTTTCATGAAGATTAAATCACACTGTATAGAGAGGGACAGACTGATTTTATAATTGTATGTGATGGAAAAAGTGTTTCCAAGAAAAACAAAAATTGTAGAATGTCAACCTTCTCTTCTGTCTGTCGACTATTTATTTTATGTTAAAACGACAGGAGGTAACTAACCTTGAAAATAGCAGGAACTTTTTGCAAAAGAACGTCTTTGTGCAAAGCGATGGTTTGCTCAATTCCTCCAATCAAACATTTCTGAGCTTTTGAATCTTCATGAGTGAAACGCAACAGCAAGACACGATGTTTCTTGGCCTGCAAAATCCCATCAAATCCCAACAAATCAAAACAAACCATTCCAACGGTTATTTTTGTGGATCAATTTAAGCAAAACGACCATGAGGACATAAATATCTATAATCCGACTAAATGGTTTCGAATTTTACCTGGGTATGAATGTTCTGATCGAATAGCAATTCAGCCAGCACTAAAGTCGCCTTGGGTTTGATTTCTAATCTTTCCGCTTCGGCAATGATCTCGCGATGGTTTTCTAACGATCCGTTATCTTTCATTTTCTTGATGTAGTTGTAAAACAAATCGATACGCTCCTGAAAAACAAACACAGAAACATGGAAAATTTTATTTTAGTAAGACAAAACAACAAATATCGTATACCCTTCTCGGTGGGAAACGAAATTAACCACTGGTGACCGGTGACAATTTAACTCGTTTACTATCTTTTATCTCCCCATATGATGTCAAAGCTCACACTTGGTGAAACGTTAAACATTTTTAATACATGAATGAATACAGTACAGGATTCGTACAGTTCCTTGCTGTGGTGGCTGAGAGCAGACATGCGACCGCAAAGAGGTTTTTAATGTCTTACTTCACTTCTGTATTTGATGACATAATAACAACCGGCGGCCTGATATAGTTTCTGTGTCAATTTACCAGTCAGCAATGTGTTAATAGAGCTGATAATTAACTAAAGTAACTTCCAATTATGAAAGGCCACTTCCCAGCTATCAGAACATTCAAAATTTTTACAATATCTTTTTCCTTCTTTTTAATCAGAATGTCCCATATTAAACATCACCCGTGACATCAGCGAGAATTTGGATACCCTGTTGGTCCAGATAAAACAAATTTATAAATTACTTTTTCCGTTTTTTCAAGATCGTCGTTCATCATCAAACCCTTGACACCGTCTGTTAAATCTTGTTGTCTAGCTTTTACGGCTTCTTCCGACACGTCTACGGCCCAATTGTCATCGTCTCCCTCTTCATTCTGTAAACAATAACAAATAAAACCATAAACAGTGCTCTGCAGTCAATTCAAACTAAACTAAATTTATAAATAAATTACGAACGTTTTTTTCCGACGGGACATTGACCGTGAACTTATCAGAATCAGATTCATCCGATTTGGGAGATGATCTTCCGTCTCCGTTGGTCTCCGTTGTAGCCTTCTTTGATCTTTTTGAACGTTTCCCCTCCGTTAGAGATGAGCCTTGTGTAGCGGGATTAAGATCTACCAAAGAAAAAAGTTTTTGTAGACAACGCCATAAATTCCTTAATACTGCTACCTCCGTCTCAAATCACTAGCTACACTGATTATAGATACTAAGCCATGAAGCCAATTCTCTACTACGCCAGGAAAGGCCTTCACTCGCTTCACCAACAATCCTACACCAACGACAGGTTTTTATCAACCGCTCCCTTAGGTATATAATAACCCGTGTCTGGTGGCCCCATAATTGGCTGTCAAAAGAGGTTCTGCTCAAGAGGTTCAACCAGAAACCCGTCGCACAAGAACTACGCGAAAGAAAATGGAAATGGTTGGGCCACACTTTTCGAAAAGGACCCGCCGAGATATGTCAGCAAGCGCTTGATTGGAACACACCAGGCCAACGCCGCAGGGAGCGGCTAGAAAAACAGAAATCAGTGGCGCTCTTTCACAGCCGCCCGATGCTCCAAATAGGAGTTGGTTTATATTATTATTAACATTATACATACTAACGATTATTGTATTTTCGTTTTAATATTCTTCGCATATTTCAAGTTAATACAGTATCGATCATTATAATTAGCTAACAAAATACAATAAAGGTAATTAAAATATTTAAATAATTTCTTGCACATAATACAGATTGTGAATTGAACGTCAGGCTGTCTGGAAGAAATTCTATCCCTACTGAGGTAGGCTATCTTGTATGAGATGGCTCGACAGACATAGTATTTTCTGTACATGTTCGTAGTGTTACAACAGAGACTGTCAAGCATTTCTACCTTAACTGTATCAATCAGCTCGACAATATTATTTGTAACCATCTTACGTAGCAGTGACATAATCGCGTTAACACAACCCTGAGATACAATACATTTAATTTCATTCTATTTGAAGGTTGACATTATAGTTTAAAATGCCACCCATCTCCTAAATTACAACAATTCAATTACACTGAGATCATCGACTGCCAAAGGAGGTCTGGTATTGCCCTCTACAGGACTTTATTTTCCATTTCCTGGAAATTTTTCACATTTAGACGGAAGAACCTTTTAAACAATCATTAATGTATATCAAACATGAGTTTGGGAAATACTGAAACGCAGAAATTATACTTAAACTCAAGTGAACAGACTTTAGCAACTGATTTAGGACCCCCTCCCCCCCGGTTGATAAATTTTACATAAAAGAAAAATTGTAATAACTTACTTGGTGGATTTTTCAGAATGAATGTATTCAGTTTATGGTTGAATTCAAGCGGGCCGTGGTGTCCGCAAGCTTTACAACTTTGCGAAATGCTTCCCTTTTTAGAGGAGATTACAAGCGTGGTTTCCGGATTGTCGCATTCTGGACAAAGGACAAACTTTCTGATGAAACCATCCAGTAGGTCTTGTAATTTCGCAGCGTCATGACTGCCATTCACGATGAATCTGTCGTTTTTAAAATCGAACTGGGTTTGGGCTCCCAATTCGCAGCCAAAGTATTTTGTCGGATCTTCGAAAAAAAAAAAATTTTTTTTAATTTTCAAATTTCCAATCGTCAAATTAACTTGGAAGTTATCCACCCAACAACTTACAGGTCGGAGGTCTTCCCAAAGCTTTAGCAACTTCCATCATGTTGACAATAACGGTTTTGATGCCGTTGCCTTTTCCCTCAACCTTAGCCATGATGCGTGGCATCTTGTAGCGATAAAACGCATCGCTCACTGACCTGTTCACGTTCAAACTTCCCATGGCGACTGAAATAATAATAATAAGTCAAAGAGTTAGACTAGTTACGAGAACAATTCAGGGTTAAAAGTACCAAAAGGAAACAAATGAAAATCACCTTAGAAAACCGATCGGGTAACTCGGTGAAGATTAACTCCTGATGTAATTTATGGTTGAATTTTGGAGACGAGGAGGAGCGGCTTCTACTTCTACGCCTCAGCCAGTCACGTTTCTCTAAATGGCTGCAATTTTCGGTGCCGATTAGTGGAAAGTTTCGTTTTCCTAATCAGGAATATGTGTCTTTCATTACTCGTGTTCGTAGCTGGCTAACTGAGGGCTCGTTTAAATTACCCAAATCCCTGATACACCAATTTCTCTGGTTTTTCTTCGGGTAAATCAAAACAAATCCTTTGATCGGTTGACCGTACCTATAGCTTGGTTGTCCCTTATGTGAAATCATACACCTGAATTGGCCACGGCCCGGAGATAGGTTTGGACGACACTTCTTTCTCGTTAATGATGCCTCTGAAAACAAAAATAAATTCTTATATCAGACCAGAAGTTGACAAGTTGTCAGGTTTCAAGTTGACATTTAATTAATTTATTAAGTATTTATGAATTTAATTTATTAGGTTACGTAGGCGAGAGTGTATATTTTATTCCCTTATCTATATACGTTGATGTGCTGCGCCTTGTTATATCTGTCTACTAGTGTATACTTATTTATCGAGTTGTATATTCGTAGCTAGCTATGGTATGAGTACTCTTATAGAAATACAATAAGTAAGCAGAAGGATATTGTAACACCAGAAATGGATGTACATACAACATAAGTATGTGTATACAATGATGAACAAATATATATATATATTCTGCCTCATTTCTTTCTGGAAAAAAATTTTCTTAAACAGACACCCGGTAGAACAGGAAGTTTGTCAAATTCATGAGAGTAAGAGCCAAAAAACAAACATAATCGCTCTAGATAAATGTCAGGGTCAGCATTTTTGATTAAAAAATTAGAAACCTTTATCAACGAGCGCTGCATTAACCTTAAAATTGAAAAAAAAATTTTAAGATGGGATATCCATGTTGCGGTAAAAGCGATACAACAGTACAACGGTACAACTATAAAATGTGGAATGTTGATCTCTGTGAATGATAATTGTAAGATAGAGACAGAATTATACAAAATAGCTATTGGGACAAACTTTCCTCTTTTTTTTCTGGTAATAATTTGCTAAATGATTTTCAATCACTTGAAATCCCCCCAATAAAATTCTGCACTTCACGCACATACTAGAAACTAACAATTAAAATATCCTTTACCGCATCAGCCTCCTTATTAGACAAAGTATCTTGTCAAAGTCTCCTCAATTCCGACTCCTGACATGGTCCCACATTTTGTGGTTGAGATTTATGCAGTGGGAACATTATAAACCAACTTTTTATTGAAGAATTTTCATTTCTTAAGTGACATTTTACCTCAAAATATGTCAAAAGCAACTGTCCTCAAAAGAATACAATGGAACAGTACGAATAATCCAGGGTCTGATGCGTGTTATGACGCCCCTATGGATCATATGTGACACACAAAACTCACAACCTTCTCGAATACAAAAGTGTTTGTGAACCGAAATAAAATTTGGTTACAAGTGAATCTTAGAAAAGCTCGAAACACGAGGTATCACTGTACTCCTCCATCTCACTACAACGAATAGAACCTACAAAATGTAAAGAGAAATCGTTGGAAACAGAACACAACCGCCAGATGAAAACAACTCTCACAAACTTTTTAGCAACATTTAGAGTAAGATTTCAGTATAAAATCAATAATTATACATATATATACGACGGAAAAGCTGGACGAGTAAGGACCATACAACGAACAACCCGTTTTTACAAGACGTGGCTTACAAAACAAAAATGATTTTTACTTTGCTAGAGGTCGTAAGTACGCTTTATAAATTTTAATGCGTCACGCCGTTACCCCTTTACGTCATCGACGAGCTTAATCCACCCACCACCACCCTCGCACTGTGCAAAGGATTCAAGTGCCTGGTTCAATCAACTAAATCAAATTGCAATTGGAAATTAAAAATCATTTCGACTCTATCTTATCTTTCTGATGGCGTCAAATCCCTGTACTTTATATTTTCAAAAGGACTCGACTACTCTGTATAAGTCTACAAAGGCCTAACACTAACAAACAGAAGGTTCACAGGGCGGATTCGATTTGAACCATCAGCAGAACGAATTCTGTCATCTCCAAGGTCACAATTTAACCACTTTTCAGGTTCCCTTGCCACATTTTGCCTCAGAACAGACACCTCATTATCAAATTAAAAAAAAAAAATTTCTCGTTCTGGCTCACATCCAACAAAACTTCCGACAATCGGATTAGGTTTAACGGAGCAAACATGTTTCGAAAAATCTCGTTCTTCCTTTAATTGTTTCGATTCCTTGTTATCAAATCCAATTTTCAGTTTCCTGAACATCGTCGTCAATATGATGTAACCTACACAATTCCTAGTTTCGGCTCTGATAAGTATCAAATGAAAACCAAGATAAAAACTAAATTTAGTACATATGACCTAAAGGAGGTGATTTATTATTTTTAAAAACGCCAAATTAAGGGCGGGTTTACTTTCTGTTATCCTCACAACATAATTTGAGACACAATCATAATCAAAAGCGAAACTCTTTCCAAAATTCAAAACAACTCTTCTTCAACGAAACCTTTTTGGTATCATGACAAATTTAATACTCACCCCAACGACCGGGCAGCACCATAAGTTAAAGAATATTTTTTGGAAACTTCCTTCTGACGCACGTGAAACCAAACCAACTCTATCAAGGTGTGAATCCCGAAAACACCTTTGCAGATATTCAAGGAATTAGAAGGGAGGGTAGGAGGATATCGAAACGGTATATTTAGACCGAAAAGATTCGACCGATTTGGACCGTGAAACCGGATGGAAAACCCGAAAAGTATTTTATACAATGGACGAAACACGGAGGAAAATCAACGAATGCAAAATCAAAACAACGGCTCGGAAAATTCTCGATCGAAAATGTGACAATGGTAGGGAAAACTCGGGGGCATCGTGTGGGCTTATGTGCATGACGATGGGAAAGTTTCGTGAGCGGAAGAGAGATGGAAGATCTCCGTCGCGAGAGATTTTTCGAAATTTCCACAACGAATGAACCCCCCGCCGAACACAAAAGGGTTGTTAAACCCATTCTCGAACCATCCATCCACCAACGCAATAAAAAATTATTTCACGGACTGTATACCATTAATAAACATGATGTTTTTACCTCCATGTAAATCTAATTATGGTTTTTTTGTTGGTCACGTGACACTTCTTGACCTTTAATTTTGTCACCTTTGCTTCTCTACTAACCCAGTACGGGTGACACCCAAAATTTTTGCCACATTAACCAACATACTGAATTCTAACAAAAAACCATTTAAGGCAAAACTGTTTCGAGTTTTACCGGTATACACACTGCCATGATCTTTCATAGCCCACTGTCCTTTCTATAGAACACAATTTCATTTTCAACCCTAGCTACTTCAGACATTTTCTAGACTGCAAACAAACTCAAACTTATAATTATATTTCATAATATTTCCAATATCTCAGCTACAAAAAATTTTAATACAAATATTATATAAATTTATCTACTTCCCTTCGAATTACTAATTAAACTGTTAATTTGTAAAACTCACATCCTGTACTATCGATGTTTTACTTTAAAAATCTTGTTTAAGAATATTTAGTATAAACTATGCTCATGAGTAGTTATAAAAACAATGTATAAGTCATAAATTTTGTGAAGGTGTGAACTAAAGTTAACAATAATAACCATTCAAAGAACTGAAATATTTCTTTAACTTTAATACAAATATGTTTATTTGGTAGGATATTTATAAAAACAGTTTGTACAGAATAGTGCACGTCATTTTATACAGTGAGACATGGTCTTCGTGAAATCTTTTTCCAACAAAACTCTGCAATTACTTTTGAAATACTTTGTTTTCCAATGTATACTTTACACTCTGTGTAGATAAATTGAATAGAACAGTACAAATAGCTAGGTAATAATTCCTCGGATGTCATCAAGAACATTCCGAGCCATGTCATTGGAGTGAGGAAGATCTTGGTATAGATATAATACAAAAATGGATGTCAAGGAGAAAATTCCAAAGCTAAACCACAAAAGAACTGTCTAACATGCAGTTTAAACTTCCTGTATAAACTATTTTATAAAATACCATACTAAAATACTTCCTAGCATGTAGACAGACATACGTATGCCTCTGATAGTCTAAAGTACCAATGTCTTATTTATAGGACGGGGGAAACGTTACAAGTTAAAAAAAAGTTGAGATTTAAAAATTTTAGTAAATATTTTCTTACTTAGGACAAGGTTATTGATAAATGTCTACAAGTGAAATTTTGAAACTGGCAAAAAAATAAATAAACAATTTGGGTGTTGATGGGTTAAGAAACAAAATTTAAGGCCGAAGAGAAGAACTATTGACAATCGCCAACACCAGCCTTGCGGTCTTTGGCTCTGGAAGGAAAATTACTGTGAATATGACTAAAGCAAAAGGCAAATGTGTGTCGAAAGCCCGGACGAGAATTGATTTCCAGTGAGCGCCGTCGCGTTCGGACTTTCTTCACCTGCGTTTGGGCTCGCCGATGACTTTTTCCAACCACTGCTCTCAGGGGTTGGTAAAAACGATTTTCTCGTCATCCATATTACCGTCACATAACCTTTACAAATATATATTACAATGGCTAGCACAAAAAACAGCTCCAAGTATGAGACAATAAGTAATTGTTCTAGTATTGTGTCTAGCGAAGATACCAGTGTCTTAACTCCAGGAACTGGATGCAAGGTATATCCAGAAATTAGGTTACGAGCATAATACAGAGCAGAACAGTGAAGCCGATGAAAGACAACCAAACTTTGAGCTGTTGACTTAAAAATGGAAGAATTTTATCAAACAAAAAAGAAAACACTGACGAAGATTACCCAAAGATTAATCGAATAGATTTGATAAGGAAGAATAATTTTAAATTCAAGGTTGAATTCCCTGCGGGTAATTGATAAAGTGCTGACGGAAACTACAAAAATTTTTTGAAAATATTTACGCGCCAAAGTTCATTCAACAAACATTCGCGATACAATTTCGATAACCATCGAACTATTAACATTCGGTGTAAGTTTTGAGGATGTAACTAACTATGTTCGTCACCTGTCTTCCAAATTCTTCTTTAAAAATTGTCTATGGTTAATCATTCGAGGTCGTACTAAATTTATACTTAGGTATTTGTTGAACGTATAGTAATACAAAATGGATACAACAACACATTATCATTATTTATTTATAAAAAAACTCCGGTAGCCAACGTGTTAACTAACTGAAATCTCTGTCATTAAACAGCTTCTATAGCAAAATAACATACAATTATTGTACTAATTAATATAGTCAGGCCTGAGGAGGGGCGCAATAAATATAGTTATGGCTGAGTTTTAATCTCCGTTTTTCACCTTTTTTGGATACAACAGGGTACGAGGGGGATTTGAACTCGCAACTATAACTTCTTAGTCTGGCACTTAAACCACTACACCACAGACCTCCTGCAAATTTATATGTTATACTAATATATATTATAATACACTGACTAGTCTTGGTTTTCGGAATTTGGTATCATCCAGAGGGATTTTCGACAAATCAGTCAATGTACTCTTTAAGAGTGGTGATGTTGATGAATGGACAAACCCAAAAATATCTATAACAATAAATTTTCTTTGATATACTTTATAGGGTTTGATATTAAAAATATTTTTACTTGAATTTGGGTGTGACCTGTTGGTATCAATATACAGTACCAAACTATTCATCCAAACCAAAGTATAGAAGTCGCTCCTAGTACTTATAGGGGTTGTTGCATATTCGTTTCTTCTCAAAACATTTCACTCCCATATGTCACACCACCGACTTCTACAAGATTTTTATTTCAAAACAAATGATAAGCCAGCCATTGGTCACCCAAAAAAGGAGACCTTCCTCTGGTCATGTTTCAACGACCGCTTTACCAAAACAAAACGAACGTGCTATTATTGTAAACAGAATTTGAAGTTAGAACAACAATACCACGACCATTCTCGAGGGTTTCTCAAAACACGATCATTAAAAATGAGACAGATTGTTTAAAAAGTTTTCCATTCGAAGCTAAAAGGAACAGAAACCACTTTCGAACATATTTCACATATGCGTACGACATTGTTTTCCCTATTGCTTAAAGAGCCACGTGATCATAACAACAAATGAATGAGACCTTCAAGGTTATCATAAATCATATTTTTGATATTAATTCACGACGGAAAGCATTTTTCCTATAAACTAATTTTAAAGCCAATTAAGACCACGAAGTCATTAATACAAGAATAATGTTGTGGTTTCGGTAAAGAAATTAAAAACCATTAAAAAATGGTCTCATACATTTTATACACTTTTCATATCGAGATGTTACATTATTGACAAATTCAGTGGAAATTCTGAAGGATATGGTCCCAAAAGGTTTTTTGTTCCAAAAAATATTTCAAAATTAATTCAATTTAAATTAACTGAAAGGCATTTGACTATTATATGGCATACTATTATATTATAAGGCATACTATTTGGCATATGACTAGCCACCTAGACTACATGATACCATGATTTTTTTCAACAAATCTCAACATTCCGATTTTGCTCTTACAAATTCTGTTTTTTTAACCTGTGATAAAAAGCCTAGATTTAATAAAACTGAATTCAATTTGAGCCTGTCACTTAGAAATTTTGGGTGAAACCAAAACCAAAAAAATAAAGAATAGATACTGCTACAGTTTGTATTCTCTCCATCTGTCCAAAATGACAGAAGCATAGCCAAGATGTCATGGACATAAAGACTGAATGTTCAGTAATGTCACAACTTGGTATTTGAATTGATTAATTTTTCATTCATTTCCTACTTTAACAGTGTTATAATTTTTTAGCTTTAAGAGTTAAATACCAATAAACAACATAATTATTTAAAGTTATAGTTCAGTTTTAATCCTGTTTTCACCCAGATGCATAACAAATGACTTTGCAGGCATTGTGATAATCCAACTGTCAGCCTTCCAAAACTTATTTTCCTTCAAGAAAGTTTCTTTAAAACATTTTGTTGTGACAAAGTTCTCATAAAAAAGAAGTATTGTACCCCAAATTATTGGCCATACAAAAAATTCTTTTATATGTCACTATTTAAAGAAGAATTCTTTACAAAAATAAAAATTACAATCACAGCAAAGAAAAAACAAAGACTAGCCTGATTAACAAGTCAAATGAATTATTTTCAACTACTTATAGGAGCTATAAACATAGTCGAAATATTCTATGAGACCATAATACACTTATAAGGTCTGGAACAATTTATAAATTCAAAATATTTTATAAACAGTTACAAGAATATTATACTTTTTGTTCAACATTTGTAAACATAAGAATATTATGCTAAATTTGGCCCAGGCCAAAAAAACAATTTTGAGCTTGGGGTTGTTCAAATACATCTCATTTTCAATCAACTAATTTAATGAATTTAACATTTTTTGTCACAAAAATCCACCCAAAATGATTTTAAAAAATAAGACTGCTTACCTTTAAAATGTGTTAAAGTCATATAAAACGTTGTCGCCCTTCTGGACGGCTGAAAAACTTCAGGGAGTAAAAACAAATCTAGAGACTCAGCGAAAGGAATCAGGGTGGCGGATTTCTTGTGAAACACAACGATGGAAGCTATGTGCAATTAATGAGAAAACTGAAAAGGAAAGAATAAAAAAAAAGAAAAATCAGCCATCATAATTTTTAGTTCATTTCATTACCGTTACATCACATATATTTCCACAATTAGAATAAAAAATATATTTACTCGAGAATTGTCGTAGATTAAATTACGCAAAAATACGCAACTTTTCTCCTCTGCCTAAATCCTTCAAAATGATTTTTTGAGAAATTAAAACAAATCACCTAATCAAGAAGTGAAAACAGCTTGCACGCGGATCACAGTAGAAAAAAAAACTGAATGACTACGAATTTCTTCAAAAGCACTTTAACCAAATCAATTTTCCCCTTAACTTACAAAGTTTAGCACGATAGGGGTTAATTATGGTACTAAAAATTTTTTTAATAATTTCCCTTAGACCTTTCTTTTTTAAAACGACCAAATAAAATAAATTATTATCTTTACAAAGAAAAATTTGACAAAATGTAATGAAACCGGAAAAAGTGTGACGTAACAATAAAATAATTTTTTAGATAAGAAAGTTTTCGGGGTTTTCGAAGTCCTAAAACTAAAATTATTGCATTAATTGACTGTTGCTTACAGTTTTTCGTCTTGATTAATTAACGCGCAGTAATAATTCCCAGTATAAAATAAATATCTTTGCTTGCATTAGAAGTTAAAAACAATTTAAAATGGCAAATGAGCATGCCTTGCATCAAAGCAATATCTCGATAAACCGGAAGTTCATTTTTAGGGTAAAACCTACTTTAGTTTAAAACTACGTTGACGAAAATTTTCATAATATTTATTAATAGTAAGATTTTAATTACTCATATTTTTTTTCTAGTGATCAGAGCGCTTTATTTTAACTGGCTAAGGTAATTTCCTACTTGACATGTCTTTTGTTACGTTGTGTTTGACATATGATTTGAATTAGGGAAGAGGCTTAATAACATTTTGAAACTTAATTTTTCATTAAAAAAAATTAAGTTTAGCTGTTTCAAGCATGCCTGAACTTAGTACAGTTAGAGTATGGTGTAGTTTCATTGTTTAAAAAGCTCATCGTATTGTTTATTTCTTGTCATAATACTTTTTCAGTGCACTTATTGTTTTGACCAAGTTAGGTTATGTGTAACTTTGAGATAATAGAAAATGAAACCAGTGAGTAAAATTAAGTATATAAATAAATGTCAGCAAGTAAAGTTGAGTTTCAGTTTCATTTTTCACCGTTCAGTATAATAAAATTTAGGAGAAAGCTCAAACTCCTAATACTTGAGTTTGATGTTTTGACCAAACAGTTGTAGTTCTGACATGGGAGATGAAATTTTAAGCTGGAGAAGAGGAACTGTTGTAGATTGTTTCTTTATACATTTGCAAAAACCTCAGCAAATACTTTGCAACAAGTTTTAGCTATTTATATTTATTATAAGTTTCATTATTATTTAAAACATATTCATTAATTTACAGGGCTTGGAAGGAAAGGAAAAATGTCATCATTGTTCACATGCATAACTTGTGGAGTGGGATTCAAGACTCCAGACTTGCAGCGTCAACATTATAAAAGTGATTGGCACAGATATAACTTAAAAAGGAAGGTAGCAGAATTGCCTCCTATTACAGCTGAAGAGTTTGAGCAGAGAGTGCTTAGACAGAGATTCTTAGATGCTGAAAATGCTAAAGATAAAAGTGTTTACTGTGTTTCATGTAAAAAGAATTTTTCTACTCCCAAGTCATATGAAAATCATTTAAATTCAAAGAAACATAAAGAAAAACTTTTAAATGATGATGATAAGAAAAAAATAGTTAAGAAATTTGAGGAAATTCAAATTCAAAATCAAAATAAGTTTAAGGAACAAGAAAAAGTTCACAAAGAAGTTGAAATAGAAGAGGAATTCATTGAGTCTGATATTGAAACAGATTCTGAAATTGAGGAACTGTCGTCAGATGAATGGAATGAAGATGATGAAGATAATCCAGTGAATAATAATAATTGTCTGTTTTGCAATCATCATAGTAAAAGTCTTGTTACTAATTTAAAACACATGTCTGAGACTCATTCATTTTTTGTACCAGATATAGAATATTGTGTCGATTTAAAGGGTTTCTTATTACATTTAGGTGCAAAAATTTTTTATGACCATATTTGCTTATGGTGTAATGGAAAATCATTTCAGTCAACTCAAGCTGTGCAAAAACACATGGTAGGTGTTATGAAATTTTTTTGTTACATTTAAGACAGCAGTTCTGGTGTGAAGTTTATTTCATTTGAATGGGATACTTTTGTACCCAGTAGCCAACTTCAAAGTCATCTTGTCAGCTTTCTTTTTATTAATATTTCCAAATTTTGGCTTTATCCTACCTTCATAGGGAGTTCATGTACACAGAATAAGTCTCTCAAATTAAAAAAAAAACTAGGAGAAAAGTACAAGAGAATTAATGTTGCTTGTTAAATGATCATTAAAATTTTTGTTGTGTTCTTTTAGGTTGATAAAGGTCACACAAATGTTCTTCATGAAGGAGAAGCACTTGTAGAGTATATACCATACTATGACTACTCTTCAAGTTATCCTGACTGTGAAAATGCTGATCCTGATGATGAAGTAGAGGTACCAGTGTTAGATGGCTCAGAGTATCAGCTTGTTCTTCCATCTGGCTATGTAATTGGTCACAGAAGTCTAATGAGATATTACAAACAGAATTTAGATCCAAAGAAAGGGGCTTTAGTCCAACATAAAATAAATAAAGTTTTGCCTATTTATAAACAATTAGGTTGTGGTCCAGTGAAAAAGGAAATAGCGCAAAGGTACTTAACTAATTTGAATTATTTCATTTTTAAGATGAAATTTTAAAATTCTTTGAATTAATATATTTAGTTTGCCCTCTTGCAATGTTTTTAAGCTAGGTTTATTTTCTTTGTAAGTCAATAACTTCTAATTTTAATTCGTTTTAATTTTTGCAGGAAAGCAAGAGACATTAGATTTATGAATAGAATGCAACAGAAGTTTTCGACTCAAGTTGGCTGTAAAGCTAATAAGCTACAAAAGCATTTCAGACCTCAAGTAAACTTTTAGACCATTCCCAAATATATTCTTTATTAGCAAATTGTATTTCTGTTTATACTTCTTGTTTCAATTTATCTAGAAGATTAAGAGAAGTTATGAGTGATATCAAATGTAGTCATCCTTTATTTAAGTTTGTGTAAACATTTGAAATTTTAAAACTATTTATTTGTTTCAATGATTTCCTGTTACCAATTTGTAGAAATTTGTTTGTACTGTTACTTAATTCCTACACAAGACTGTTAGTATTAGTTTTTAACTACATAACAGATAAATTGGGTGAATGAACTTAAAATTGGTTTAGGTAGAACAGTGGTTAGCAGACCATGGATGTTTCGTGATACCATTTTAGTGCTCACAAGCTAATTTTAAATACACCCAAGTGTACACACAATATAGACAAAAAAATGGTTGGACCTAGCTGGATATAAACTTGTAAAGATCCGAACTGTTGGGGTTTAATAAAAGTTGTATTTTTATTAGTGTTGTCTTCAATAAATATTTGCATGTACATTCTTCACACACATTTAATACATATAATGCAAATATAGTTAGAGCTAACTTTCTTGTATAATCCAGTTAGGCAAGATTTTCACACTAATTTGTATTTTGTGTCTGAGAAAATGAATTGGAGCTTTTTCTAATTAGAAAGAAACAATTCAGACTTCTTCGCTCATCGCTAAATAGCCGTTATTTCCTTGGTGTTGTTTTGCTCATTCTTATTTCATTGTGATACTGGGGCAAGACCGGAAATTATTACCAGAACAAAAATTTTAATCCAATCAGAGCTGAGACCACGAGAAGACGATATACATGTACATGATGGGAAGTCAAAGAGACCGCACATCGCCAGTAACTATCTAGAGGTACGAGAGTTCCGGCTTGAAGAGGTCAACATGTTCAGATATATCGATGTTTACTTATTAACAACACGAAGACAGGTGCTCACATGGCACTCATGAACTACAGTGTTACCCACCTAAAGTACCATAGTTTGATTAGGAAAATAAAATTAAAAACAATTTAGATTTAAAATGTGGTATGTAGTACTTAGAATTCTATATTGCCCATAATATACACTGACTATTAGGTCTGACTATCTGGCTATAGGTCTATTTACTTTAGCATGACTATGACTAGTAGTTTGGGTCCTTCTATTTATATAGATCCTTTGCTTCTCTCTTATCATTCATTAGGGCATGTCCTTGTTTTCGGGATGTAGTGCCCGATTTGTAGTTTTTGTTTCAGTCAGCGGGACCTTGGAGACCACAAAACATGTTAAGGGTCGCAAATGAGGGTCATTTTAATGAAAGACTTATAAAACTATTACGATATACTTGGGTCTTTCTATCCTGACATTCCTCCAACACTAACATTTATAAAACCAGAAAATATTGAAATACTGTATGATACGTTATTTCGGTGTTATTTATATAGTCATAATGAGTTTGTTTTTATGTTACATATAAACTCGTTTGGTTTCTTATCTTCCTTCGCATATATATTCCAGAGATATCCCAAAGAATTAGATCCTCATGGGAGAGAAAAAGCGAAAGAATGTACCAAAGATAAGCGAGCCGTCAGAATTGCTGACAATAGAATGTAATCGGAGCATTCCATTCGTTCCCTTAATAAAAACAAATCCAGAAGTAAAATCGATACAAAGAATGAAAAATATTTCGTTAGTACAGGAGAGAAAGAGAGAGAGAGGCTGGAAACTGATTCGCCGCAATAGTCTTCCCCCACCCTCATCCCCTTTTACGCCTCTTCTCGTACATCTGTTGATCTCAGTACAACCTCATCCCGGTTTTGGACTTGGCCCAGAGTGAAAAATCGGCCTCGTTTCCGCGACACTCGCTACATTTCCCTATCATCGGTTATGGTTGTCTTTAAAAGGTATGTTTTCAGGTATACTCTTCTTTTTTAATTTTGGAATGACTCAAGTCCTTTTGAACCGAGTTAAATTTGACGTGTTAGTCGTGATTGGTTGTGCTTTGCTTTGTTTTTCTTATCCAAGGCGTGATAAAGTCGCCTAGAATTTTTACAATCAACAGTCGTAAAATTTTCCTGTCGTTTTTGAAACTTTGATCAATCCTATGAAACTTTTTTTTCTCAAATTTCTCTTTCTCTAAAAGTTCATAGATTCACTTTTGAGTTTTTTTATTTATTTGAAATTAAAACTATTTGCTAGCGGGAAGTGTTCAACCAATTAGTGCTTTCATTTGATAAGAGATATTGAAACCGTTTATAATGAAAGTGGTGTAAGTTCATTGTTTTCTTCTTTCCGAGTATTTGTTTTATTTACTTGAGGCGCATCTTACACGCTAATAAAAAAAAACTTATAAATTATATATTTTCAAGCACAAGTATAAACAAAAACTATACGCATAGCGGTTAGGGTTGCCAGAGTTTGGCAGATGTTGGATTCTTGACTTCGTTCAGGAACCACCCCAGGCTTCTTCGTAAGCTCTTCTCCGAGCTGTTTTAGGTGATCCAGTTCATCTTTCTTATATCTTCCCCCACCGAGAGATAATTCAACAAAATGTCCTCTATCCCGCATATTATAATTTAAAATATATGTAACATGTTATAATATAATTTTCCCTTATTTCGTCCAGAGGGCATGAAGGGTACAGATACGTATTACATGAGATAATTTTTATTCAAATTCGTTAAGCCTCACATGTTAAAAGGATTGTAACCAGTCTAGGATTGAGTGTAAATACATATACAGTTTATGAGTTTGGATATCAGGAAGTTTAAAATCTTTCGTCTTAAAAATCGGTTTGAGTCGTGTGGATAAAAGCTGAAGGAAAAGGTTATCGTATAGGTTTGAAGTCAAATAGAAAATAATAGGTAAATAAGTAGATAGAAAAAGGGTAGACAAATAAATAAATAGATAAATAAAACAAAGATATGCAAGTGAGTATGCTGATAAAATAAACTAGGTCAATAGTTATGTAGATAAAATGAGCTAGACAGAAAAATAAATAAATAAGAAAATAGAATAGAATATATAAATGAATAAGTTACATTTGAATTTGCGACCCGCATACAAAATTGTATTTTAAAATGGCCCGCCATCCGAAAAAGTTTGCCGACCCTTGCTTAACGGAATAAACCATTAAGCATCAAGTTCCACTTGCCGTTGTTTAGTAGTTTAATGTTATAAAACATTCTTATGTTTTAAAATACCAACTGTGAATTGTTTATAAATAAGGCATAAATACTAAATTACAAATTTGGGCGGGAGGTCTGTGGTAACTGCCAGACTAAGAAGTTATGGTGTCCTCCCCAAAAAAGGGTGAAAAACGGTACTACGGTAACTACAACTACTACAAATTGCAAATTTGGACTTAGACCACTTTCAAAATTAACGGTTCATTTTATAATAATTAAAAAATTTGTATCTGACAGTTTTTAAAAACAAAACTTGATAGGCCAAAGGCCATAATCTCTTCATTTGTTTCTGCCCTGAACAAGATACAACTGGTTTCCTAGCAGGAAAAACCGAGTAATCACTTCCTCAAAATCTATTTTACATTGTTCCCTCCTTTCCCCCGGGTGAAAGGACTAGGTCCGCCTTTCTCTTGTCACCTCATTTCGGTCCTTTCCACAAGTTTGCCGTGACATTTTAAATAATAGTTACAACTTTGTCTTTACAAAATTGAAGCCCAAAACATTTGTATAGAAAAGTGGTCTCAAAATCAACTTGAAACAATTCGTGTAAAATTCAATTTCTTGGATGAGTTATCATTTATCAGCAACTTCTGTAAGAATGTGATAGGCTCTGTAACTTGTTTTAGTTGTAGAAAGGTCTAAAATATAGACCCTAGGAATACACTTGTTTTGTCAGGTCCTAGGAATCTGGCTAAATATGAGCACAAAGTTCTAACAGAGATTTTAACATCTGTAACAAGTGTAACATGAATAAAATAGACAGTATCGAGCTTATTCTGTTATAATATAACAAAATGAACCGTACTAAAAGAGAAATACTTCGTCCGTCCCAAATGAATCGGTATATTAGGTTCGCATATTTTTATACACAAACGATACATTTATCGAGTAACTTCATCGATTCATTCCTCTACTTTGTTCGCCGACAATAAAAAAGTAGACAAAAAATAAATAATTAACTAAATAAATGTTGTGACTGAGTGAATACTTACCAAGTTTTTAATGCATTTACAATTGAGTGAATAAATTTGTAAAGCAATTTTTTAAAATGTCAGTTGTCGGGAAACGCATTTTGCTGACAGAGAAGAAAATTTTCTGCGTTTTGATTTTCCTTTTTAAAGCTCGAAGATGAAAACAAACTCGAATTCACTGAATCTCGACCCAAAACATGATTAGTTTTGCCTTCTAATTGAAATTCCGTCAGGCTTTCACAGCATAGCGTACAGCAACTGGCTAAATATTTCCTCAGAGGCTTTTACATGATAGTAAAATTCTCAGTCGGCCGACCAGGAATCCGGGCAATTCTACTTCCCCCTACCCCTCCCTCAAAATGTTATCTCAAACTATTCCTTCTGCTATTTCCGAAATGATGAATAACCCTCTGGCAAAAATTGAAATATACAGTATATTTCTTGTTTTCCGATTTATAATAGCAACATATTGAATATCTGGTTTTGTCCTTTATACAGTATATTAAAGAAAATATACCGTTATACATCGGTCTGGGTTCGTCCGTTCATCAACTCCACCACATTAGAAAACTATACTGCCTAAACTGAGCATAAAATTCCTCTGCAGCTCTTCATCTTCCAAAAACCAAGCCTATTCCTTGTATAATAATATTTGTCATTATAATATATATATGTATACTTGAATTTGTATGAATAAAACCACCTGAGTTTGATTCCAATGCTTAAGGACGGTATTGATCCTAAAAATACCCAGAAATAATATACTTTATGCGTCTATGTTGATTTTCCCGACTTTGGTGAAGTCAATTAGTATAAATGAACGCCCTTGAGGATTAAGCGAAGTCAAATTTTGAAGATATTGATAATGAGGAAGGTGATAAGACGACTTTGAAGTTGGCTGCTGGGTCAAAAATGCCCAGAAATAACGCAAAAGGATAAAATTGATTTGTTATCCTAAATATACTCATCAATCACAATCTCCATTTGTGAATCAGATAAATTTGAAGATAGATGAACGGTTGTTATGACACTCAAGACACGTGGCTTTCTTACAGATGGGATGTCTAGTAACAGAGAATTGGAAAAATTGTTAGATGGTAGTTCTGAAGAAACTAGCTTGTAGGTAGAAAGGCTATCAAGCTGTTGAGAATTTTGACAAAAAAGAGGAGAGAACAGGGGAATGGGATACGGGAAACCGGTGGAAAAATTTGGTTTTTCCACCTCACAAATATTTTTTTTCACGAATTTTTGAAGACCGAACAAATTTCGGCTGCTCTTGTCCTAAGGGCGTACCCAAAGTCACGTAAATCGACGTTTTTATTAATTGAAATTGAAAAGAATTTCACTTATAAAATTTTTAATTAGTGGCATGTTGTGTCAATAATTATTATAATTAACTACAAATCACTACATTCACTTACAAAAAAAATTTGGCGATATTATCAAAAAAGAATGATTGATTTTTTCAAACACTGGTTCCCGACCTATTTAGAATGAATTATAAAGTGTGACAGAGAGAGAGAGAGAGAGATTACCTACTTGCAAGTGGTTCTAATACGTAAAGCGGAAGCTTTGATTTTCCTTCATTTTTCAATCAATTGATGTAGATATCCAAAAACAGATTAATCATGCAACGCTCGAAATACCAATTCTGTGATAAGATCTGAATGAAAAATGACTCTGACTTATAGATTAGAAAGAAGATTTTTCTTCTAGTTTTTCATCACCATACTTCACAATGCCATGATCATCGCTCAAAATTTGACTTCATTTAATGTTTCAAAACTATTTTTATACTTTAATATTATGTTATATTTCTATTAGGTCTACTGGAAAGCTCTGGAAAAGTCCGATAATGTTACATTATGTTTGACACACGTTTGTGTATATTCTTTTGATACATTTTTGATTCTCTCGTTTTATTACTGACTGTATATATACCGATCAAGCAAATGAACTGAAAAGAACGTGATTCATTTTAGTATTAAGTAAGAACGGACTGACAGATTTTAAGTTCATTTGAGCCACTGTATTTTGTACGAAGAAATAATACAGAAGGAGTGAATGAAGATACAGTTTTTCATAAAATTTACAGATGGTGGCTGTAGAAATTTCAACTAGATGATTTTGAACCGTCTACGGACCTCTCTCTGGGCGGCTGTCTTTAATCAAAGACTACGAAGCTACTCTCAAGATCATGTTAGTGCAAAACTCTTTTTTTGACAACATCGAACAATGCCGATACAAATAAGTCATAAATAATGATGGCAATTACATTACTCAATAAAGATTATTTAAGTCACGATAAATTTATATTTTTATATTATTCTACAAATAGACAGAACTTTCCGGTAGATCTAATATTTTGCATACACTGGTGTGAAAGAAGAAATCATTTTCGATCATTTCCAACAGTTTCGCAAACCCTTTACTAGGCATATATTTCTAGACATTTTGTTTCCTCTCAGGTGGTCAACTGTCACAGAATAAGGGTCTTAAATAAAGGTACAGTTACGTTGTAACCACTCCCACTTTCTCTTGGTTTTTATCGATTCCATGAAAAAATTCGTAAAAACAATTTTTGATAACTCTAAAAATTGATTGTGACATTCAAAACAACATATCTCAAGTGGAGTTTTGAATGACATTCGGAAAATTCTAGAGAAAAATACTAGAAAAAGCTACTAGGCTACAAATCAATCTAGTCGAGGTGTGGTCATTTTTAATTTTTTTTATTTTGGCCAAGATGGGGCCAAGGTTGATTTAATGATCTTGAAAAAGTATCCTTCACTTTCGTTCAATAGGAAGGGAAAATGAAAAACTTGACACGTGGATGATATTATCTGGGCGGCCAGTGTTTCACAAAGTGTTGTGCGAGTGGTCGTGGAAGGCCAAGTCGCCTGTCTCTGGTGCATCAATCAGTTTACTGTTTTCCCCATTTTTTGTGCGCTTCATCTTGAAGCGAAGAATATACAGATATTGCTTTGGCAGATATAAAAGTAATCCTAATGTAATAATACTATAACATATATTGATGTACTCAAGGGCTAATGATTTAACAAAATAAGGTATTTGACATAATTGTTTCAGTATTATCTTTGCAATAGCTGCCCTCTCATCCCTATTTAACACTTGAACGTAAGCTGCTCCTCCATCCGGATGCATCAGTTTGTTGAAGAATACTGAACCGCATCTTCCATGCCTCTTGTTTTTCCTTTTTTTCAATAGTTCCTCTACTAAGTCCTTTAACTACTTTATAGAATATGTGAAGCGTCACAGAGTTACCCTTATGGGGAGGGTCATATGGCTGGAAAAACCGGTCAAAAATGTTTTTAACTTTTAATCACAAGTTGTCAACGTCTCAATTTTGACTTTTTTGACAATATACAACAGGGATGAGCAACTTTTTGCGCGGTTCACCAAAGCACCAATTTAATTTTAGGAAAAATCAACAAACTTGGAGAATAAAATGAAAGGTAAACTATTTTCCTTAACATTTGTATTTTTTATATTTATACAAATGTACCTGGAATTGTATTTTCTATATTTACCCTTTTAAGATTTGTAAAGTTTTTGTTCTCTGACATTATTGTTATTATACTGCATCAATAAGAAATAATTTTTTTCTGTATTTAATTTTAATAATATTTATACTCGTATATGATATAAAAGCACTATTTAGATTACATTTGAATGTACAGGCCGCATAACAAATTTTGTTTTGAAAATGCCCCGCCATCGGAAAAAGTTAGCTGACCCCTAATATATAACAATAAGCACTGAAATTTTGAGACGTAAAAATTATGACGTGCTGAATTTGTTGACTGCTTCCCAGTGTCAGAGCTCATTTGAAACGAGCAAGGCGATAACCAACGGCCCTAAAGTCATTAAAACTAGCGGAAGCTCGTGACCACGAAACCAAGACCAGTAACCCTCGGATTGTCGACTCAATCAGAGAAAAGATGAGAAAAAAAGCGAACTTGTACAGAACAACGGATTTGAGACCTTAAAAACTCTCGCAAAATTCTCTTTTCCGGTGGAAATCTCTAAGAAATCTTTAAGGGTATCAACCGCAAAAAGATAAGAAAACCAAAAACCGGGCGTCGTCCGCTTCGTCGCCGTCTCCTTTTTTTCGCTTTACTTTTGATACAGCCGAAGATAACGAGGATCTAATCAGCGACCTCGAATTATTTGCCTGTCGCTGGAAATCGAAGCCAACACCTCATTTAACAGATTTCAACTTAAAATGGTTAGCTTGAAGAGAGAGCAGGACCTTTGCCAAACTACCTGACAACTGATTTTTTTCCCATTCATTTCGGCTGCCATTTTTAATTTTTTACAAACAAGGTAGAGTATTGAATCGACGAATTTTCTCGATATATGTATCTAAATATATAATTAATTGTTGTATCTACCTCATATTTCTTATTTCTAGTTACTTTAAGACACAGTAACCAACTTGTAGGTCGCCTATCTCTCTTACTTTTTTCTCGTTGATCCCTCGTACCAAGCCGCCAACACTTCCTCCTGGCTTTTTATCGCCTCCTCCAATACTCCTTCATTTTTATACTATGTTCTTTCTTCTTTTCCTCCGACCACTCTTTTCCTGTCTTTAATCTGGCTCTAGGAAAGAACCCCTAAGGTTCTAATTTGTGTCCCATCTTGTTTCGCCGCTTGAGGTCTTGCTGTGTGATCCGCAGTTCCTCGAGTTCTTTTTCGGTTCCTAGAAACCATGGCGGTCTTGTCTTTTTCTTCCGGAAGCCCTGGAAGATCTTATTTGTTAGTCTTTCTGCATCCATTCTTTTTAGATCTCCGTAGACAGTTATCCTTTTCCTCCTCATGACATTTGACATCCTGGGGATGTACGCATATAATTCAGAGTCATGTCTTCGTCTGTACTTCCTGTTTTGTTTGCCCGGAGGATTATTATTTCCTTAGTTTCCAGCTCTTTCAGAAGTCCTCTTCGTCTTGACGAGCCTCAGGACGGATCACGGCGCAGTAATGACTAAGCTTGGCTCTTGTTGATAAAACTTTTTTTGCTGTAGATGCTTCCGACTAAGTGGAATGCCACTTCTATCTCTTACTATTAATATTTAAAAATTATGGCTCCATGATATCCTCAAGAACGTTCATTTCATCAAATCGTAATCATCCAAGTCCAAAATAAATTTTTACAATTAAGAAAATCAGCACAGACATATATATTATATTGTTTCTGAATACTTTTGATTCAGAACATACTATTGCCCCCAGGAGTGAACTTAGATAACTTTCTTTATACAGATTCAAGTATATATGTGTATACCACAATACCCATAGTATTAATGTATTAATATATTGTAATACAATAACAGTTTTGCTAAGTGTTAAATATTACAAAAGTTTTAGAAATTAATTGTTTGATCAGTTTTTTCATTACTTCGCTTTGTACTCTTGTCGAGTGTCATCTTTAATTTTGAGTTGAAATTAACGTCCGGTTCGTAAAATTGCTTAAATACGGCACACGTGTGCAAACGTTTCCTGATTTGCTGTTCAATATAATTAGCTGATAAAATGCTTAAGGTTATTTGTTTTTTCAACAACAAAAAATTTGATTTTTCCTTTTGGAAAATATTTAAATTATAAAAAACAAGAGAGAGAGAGAGAGAGAGAGAATAGCCAAGGACCTTGATTTTATTCTCCTTTGGCTCAACCAATTTTGTGGCCGGTTTGGTATTGGTAACACACTTCCTGACACCTATTTTTTAAATCAATTTCAAATTCGGCCATCAACTTAGCAAGAAATTTCTGTTTTTGGGTTGTAACCGTTATCTGGATTGTTACTATAAACCTGTTGTTCCCAACCGGTTTTAGGCCATACCCCATCGAGGCATTTCTAAAATCCTGATGCCTCCCTCCTGATATTTAAATTATCAGTTATAAAAATATTTTTATGAATACATTAACACAAACATTCACATCCACAAACTCACTAAAAGCCAATTAAACAAAAAAACTTTAAATGAAACAAATGTCATGAACTTAAAGCAGAGTTCAACAAAAGTTTTGTGGTAGAGGGTGTGGTAGAGAAGTTTTATGATCTGTTGGTCATCCGCCCTGGCGACTTTAACCATGATTTGAAAATTATTCAAAATTTTTCCTCTCTACTATAAATATGCCTATTTGACTTCGTTCCATTTTTTTTTGCTTCAATTATAGACTTTCAGGAAAATCGTGCTAACTATTTTAATTAAAAACCTGACGAAAATGAAAAACAAAATGGCCGAAGGCCATAACAATAGGCCATTCCTTAGCAATTAGCGAAAAAAAAATTTTTTTGCGCAGAGAAAGGAGGGGAAAAGGAAATATCAGATGACTTTTCCATCATAGTTATTTATATTTTAAGATAAAAGTGGTTAATCGAGTCCACCTATTTTGTACAGTCCCGGGCCATAATCACCACTAAATTAGGTTAATGTGAAAATCACTGGAAATGAATGCGATAAATATCCAGTGATTCTGGTTCAGGAAATGGGTGCTTTATAGCTTAATTGGTGATTGTGAATAATCGCCGGGATGTAAATATATTCGTTCGATTTATCACTTTTACCGTAATCTTTAAATGATTAAAACTTTTACGTGGACGTAAAAAAGTAAGGTTACATCTCTCAGTTAAGGTTTCTCTTAAAATGAAAATGAATCTGAAGCTGAAGCTGAAGCTGAAGGAGGAAGGAGGACGGAAATGTAAAACTTTTTAGGCGATGGAGTTTGGTGAAAATTGAAACGGGAAGGGGAGGGGGGGTGCTTTTGTCAACTGTTCAAAATGAACAGTTGACAGAGTTCTCAGGCACTTGATTAGTCAATTTAAATTCTGTTCTCATTTCAAAATCGTTTATACATTTTGATTTTTACGATTATAGACATTTTATAAAACTGGAAACTTCATTTTATAGTCATTACAACTGTCGTAAAAGTTATTTCAAGTTATAAAAAGAGAGTTTGGAAGAGATGGTGTTAATTTGTGATTTTATTGAAAAGTTTAAAGGAGCGAAATAGTTTTTAAAGACTTTTTAATTAAAGACCACGATTAAAATAATATGTACATATATTATTTATTAATAAATATATGTGTGACTATATATTACATAATACACAGTAATAAAAAGATTCTATCAATTGACATTACAGCTCTGTGAGAGCCTTGGCCTTCACAGTTACTTGTCTCCATCCGTCCCGGTTCTCCAGCGCCGAATTCACGGCAGTTTTAAGTCTACTTCCACTTCCTCTAGCTATTTTTTCCGAGACCTGACGGGTTGTCTTTAACCCCCAAGGTGTTTGTTGAGGACTTGAGCTGGTAGTTGGTTCGAGTCCTTCTCACCTCAATCGACAGTGGTGTTTTTTTTGTATCGGTCATACAGCTGCTGTTTAATCTTCTGGCACCAAACTCTATTATTACAGACTGGGTCCTAGATTTTCCCCAAGGCTTTTCTTGTTCAGGAGTCCAGAAGGTATCTTCCCTGTTTGGTTAACACCCAGGTTTCGCTTCCTTACGTGACTACGAGTCTTAATGTGGTCAACAATATTTTCTTCCTGGTTTTATAGGAGATATAGCGGTGGTTCAGGGGAAAAGGCATATATTGCACTGACATGCTTTCGTCAGTGGTTCTTTTCCACTGCTATCTTCTCCACTTAGAACCATGCAGTTTGTTTTCTTTTGGTTGATTTCTAGTTTGTCGTCAGATTTCTCTAGTTTCAGGAACAAAAACTAATAATAATATAAATCGAACCCAGTACAACCAAATGCAAACAAACGTGGGCGTAAATAGCCAAGAAAATAAATACGTGATGAATACTACTGTACTAATCCAACAAATAAATAAATAAATGAGCTATAAAAGGATAGGAGGAGCGGAGGATCGTTCCAGTTGGAAGTCTTAGTTGCTTCCCTCACCCCGCGACGCTAACGGATAAGCGGGTTCATGAAAAGTAAAGTAAAGTAAAGTAAAGTATGAGCTATAAAAAAACGCATCGACTAAAACGTGAGCAACCTAGATTTATACTAACCTTTTTATTAGGATGTGCGGTTGGAAAACAAAAAACAAAAAATTATTGTGACTCAAAATTTATGAGTAGAGAGAGCTTTTTAGACTGAGGTTCTATCTCTTAGTGTTAAGTATTCAAAGGGTTCTTTTCGTTCTTGTAGTAATTGTTTAATTTTTTGATTGTGTAATAACAAAAGACAGAAGCATCTCTCTTGCAAGCCGGTAAATATCAATAAATTCATTATTAATAATTATATAAAGTATTTTTATTGTTTTCCTTTGTATAGTCCCGAGTGTTATCTTTCACAGCTCTGAGTTCGGTCCTTCGAATGGGATGTTAATGTCAACTCAAAAATAAAGATGACACTCGACAAGAGTACAAAGCAAAGTAGTAAAAAAGGTGAATACACATATAATTTCTAAAACATTCAGTAGAACTGTTATTGTACACTCTCTTCTCTTTCTTTTGTATATCTGTTAATTTCAGGTTTATCACCTGCTGACATTTTTAATTGCGATATAATTTCTTTAGAAATTAGAATCTAGAATTTTAATTGCGATAGTTTCTATAGAAAATCGCATTTTTCATTGAAGAAGGTTCTACTCCTTTTGCTTACTTACTTTGTCGTGTCGTCTTCTACCTTACGATGTCGAGGAGTTGGATAGGCGGCTCCAACCTTCCCGGTTTCTGGCATGCACTGTGGCATCGTTCAGGATGAGCCCCCTCTTCCACAAGTGGCTTTGGACGTTATCCTCCTATTTCAGCCGTGGTTCCCCGCGTCTTGTTCCCTCCTCCTTCCTTTTGTGTTTCATAGCCTGTTTTGGGGTACCTTGATTCTGTACACCGAATAACGTGGCCAAACCATGTTAGCTTGAGCGCTGCTCTGATGGTTTGATTGCGTACCCTATCTCTTCTCGTTTTGTTTTCTATTTTCCAGAGATATCGCATTTCTGCTATCTGGAGTCTGCTTAGAGGTTTGTTGTCAAAATTCAGGATTCTGCTCTCTAGGTCAGGATTGGGATGTAGATAGATGAGAAGACACTCCATTTGGTTTTCCTGCTGACTTGTTAATTGCTTGATAAGCCTTCCGGTGGATGCAACTTTGTAATTTATTTCGGCGTCCATTTTGCCATCTTGACTGATGCTTGCCCCCAGGTATTTGATGCTCAGGAACTAAACAGTGTTAATTGTATTTTGGAGACATTACAGGTAACCGTTTCATAGCAAAAAAAAACACCCAAATAAATAATACATAAAATGAGACAACTGACAGTGAATGAGAATAATTAGCCAACTTTGTGGGTTGGTAGAAAGGACCGCGACATTTATTACAAATTACGCTGTGTTTAGAAGGATGCTTTTAATTTTAAGTTGGTCTCCTTAACCGAAGATAAAAGACCAAAAAATCACTGGTGTCCTTCCACAATTTAGTTCAATACCCCATATTAAATAAATATGAGTACGTTACACTTTTGACTGTTACGTCCGCAAGGGTGAAATTTTTGGTTGGAGTATTCTCAAACCTTGCCCAGATGTTTCAGCTTCTTTTACATTATATTTGGACTCCAGGAAAAACTTGTGCAATATTTATGAAATGGTTTCGGATCCAATACTAAGTTGATGCTCCTTAAACTGAATACTTAGTTGTACAAGAGTGGCAAAACCGTCTGTCCTTATTAGAAGAGCAAATTCTCTTACTTAACCAAAAATTTGTCTACTGGTGTACACCCAAGAGATCAGTATCACTAACAGTGATGATAAGATTCGGACAAAATCTCGGAAACAATATTGGAACAAGCTCAAAGTATTTTCTTATCAATTGCTGACGCAGATCATAAATGAAAGTGGTCCAAGTAAAACGTCATAATAAAGACGCGAGCGATATTACGCTTCAAACAAACGAACAAAAATAAATAAATAAATCAAAGAAGGCGGTTGTCGACTTGGAATCAAACGCGAACCAAAACAAAACGATTAGGTGGATGTAAATCCTGGTTCTAGCGAAGAGCTGACAATTTGAAGGGCTAAATAATTATCTTAGTATTTGTTGTGCCGCGTTCGACTTCAAATTGGGCGTTTTCTTCCTTCCGGATGGAAACTCAGGTACTTTTTTCAAATTTTTATTTTTTATTTTTATTTTTTTGCGTAAATCAAAAGTTGTTTTACTTTTTTGGTGCGTACAATAATTTAAAATGAAAAACGGAGATGCGTCCTTGAAAAGTTTGGCCGCCAATTAACCGTCAATTTAGCGGTGGCAGAACGGCCAAATTCACCCAAACGATTTAAATTTGGCGAATTCTTTTCGTGTGTATAGGCTTTTCTGTCATTTGACTCGGCCAATTTTCGTCTGAAAGTATTCTCTTTAACGGTTATTCACTTTCTCATTTTTCATTTTTGTTTCTTTAAATAAATCAGCTGACGAGCGATAAAACAAAATAAATTAAAAACTTCTGAGTACGATTATTATTTATTAATAAATTTGTTGAGTGTTCAGCTTATTTATTTGTCACGGTGAGTTATTTATTTATTTGTGGAAATATTTTTTATTTCGAGTTGAGTGTTCACTCTATTTCGACCTCTTCTATTTTGATCTGTTTACATTTTTTAAAGGGGTCAATTGACCGGTTTATAAAAATTTTTTAAAACTTTTAAATAATAAATTACTATACAGTTCTGAATCTTCACGATTTTTCTTAATACAGCCATAATATCCTGGGTTATTTTTAGTTACGATTGTTACTGTCGTTTAATTTTGGAGAAAAATTGGAGTAATGAGTATCGAACAGGTCATTTAATGGCGATATATACTGTATATGTTGTAAAATAGTGTATATTACAGTTATGTTTTTTTTTTGAAAAATATAATTTATATTGGCAAATATTTAGATAATAGATACTACAGTGAAAATACAAATGCCCATTATGTAAAATGTAAATAGGCAAATTACAGTTGTGTTAGTTCATATGTAATAGAAAAGTCTTGAATATTCAGTTCTGAGGTTCAAATTAGTCACAATTTTACTTATTTACACCGATACGTGTACTCTGCGTCAATGGCCCTTTTTTGACCAAAGGCAACCTCTCGAAGGTATTTGTTCTTCCTTTGGGGAGGAAGAAGGGATTATGTCGGATTTGCACCGATTAAAAACCTCTGGGTGGACGTGGGTTAGACTCAGGCGGCAGACCCTAGAACACAGTATTACACTTCCGCAATCTTCCCTAGGAAATGTCAACTCCCCTGCAACTGACAATATGCCTGACGCCTTCAAGCCTCTGTGCAATATTTATGAAATTGTTTCCTCAGAGTGGTGTCCAATATTTATTATGCTGTTGGACATGATTCATAGTCGTCTAATATAGACCAAGAACTAAAGAATCTGTCTCAAAAGTTGCCGAAGTTATTTTTTCAGAATCTGTCAAAGTATTGCTCCCTGAATTTCCGAGCTTAGACCCCTCCCTTCCCAGTTAGCGAGGCCAATTACAAAAAAAACTTTCCGGAAACTTTTGTATTAGACCTCATGACACAGCCCTCCGATTTACGGCTGTAATAATGGTTGGAAAACGACGTTGTGTAATATTTATAAAATGAAAACTCCAAAGAAGTGTCAATTTTGTATGGCCTTGAAACTATGACAAAAGCTGCAGCCTATTACTGTATTGTAGAGTCTGGAAACGAACGTAACGTGACGTTACTCACCGCTAGTGACCAATAAAGAAAATTTTGAACACACTTAGAAAGACAAATGAGAGTGTAATCAATTTTGAAAGTGAAAAAGAGCTACAAGTATAAAAGTAGTCTCAGAAAGAAATCGGAAAACATGCCAGATAGGATATTGTTAACTCAGCAATACAAAAGGAAGACTGTATAATATAAATGAGAGTAACTGATAATATTAATTATTGGTTCATAAACCTGCTCCTGTGTATGATTTCCAGGGGTCCCCGATATTGAGTTCGTGAAAAATTAATAGTGATCTGGGTGGTCCCTAAACAATGTCGGGGGCCTAAGTTTATTAAAATACAATGAAATTATTGCCATCCATTTTTATTTAAAGTGGAAATTAAATTAAACAAATACAAACGGCCCCAAAGAAAAAAAAACACGTTACTCGACTCACTGGCGGGTGCAAGCGGTGCTCTTATACCGACCACACTTGACCCGCCGGTGACTCGAACGGTCGCCACATAATAAACTCCAAAATAAATTTTTAACTCCAAGGAAAATGAAAAAATACTCATACAGTATATTGTTTCTGAATACTTTTTGGATCCAGAACATATTATTACTACTACAACCTAACTTAGAGGATTTTGATTATACAGATTCAAGTATATATAGTATGTGTTATATATCCACTGAATTGAGCTGGTAAAAGATATACGCACTATTTAAAAATATAAACGTACGTGAATATATAAAACAAATATAGAAGGTACTTGACCATAGTGTTATGAGTGCACTCATGCCAAAGCCATTTTATTCTTATTTATAAGTTATATTCATTACATTCATTAACATAATTTATAAAATCAGATTTTGAGGAAACATATTTTCAAATTCACATCTCGACAACAATATTAGTCGGGGCAGACTCAGCGAAAAGCTATTATACGTCAAGAAATCGGAAGTAAAATTTTAGTCAAGTCTAACTTGTACCTTACCAAAGTCAGGCAGTCGGTGGACTTTGTCAGGTTCCACTTCCTTTGATTCTCCATTAATGAAATTCCTCGAGCATTGTAAAGTTCCGCGGGGCGTTGGGCGGTTACCAGAAGCTCCTCGTTTTATTTCTATAAATAAATTCAGGTACGGGAATAAGTTGGCCTGATCCGCACATCTAGAAGGACGTAATAATGTCAATTTTTTTTTCTTCTCTCTTATTTGGGAGTGATTCGATTCCACGAATACGTTCAGGTAGCTGATGGAAGTCACGTTGTTTTGATACAACTTCCTCATGTGAAAACTAATTTGAAATTTTTATTTTCTGGTCGCTGGAAGTCGAGAATGAACTCGGAATCAAATTTCTGTTTTGCTATTTTGGTGGAATGCCCGTTACAAATATTTGAACGATAAATCAGAGAAAGACTAGCACAAAGCAGAAACATGAGTAAGGCGGAACTGAAAGGTGTTTATTGACTTTTCAACTAGTTAACTTTTTTATCTGACAGATTATTTATACAGAGAATTATTATCGTTTTTATACTTTTAAATGTAGTTCATATAGTGTATAGACACCGGCGAACAATTTTAGAGTTATTCATAACGGCGACAAGTAAGCCACGAATTTTTGGTCACCAATTTCTGAACCGGTCAGGTAGAAGTGATTGAAGAATCCTTCGGTAGTCGCTACTCGTGAAATCGATCAAAAGTTAGAAAAATTGTATAGGACATAAGAGGAGTCAGGTATAGTGATACACACAAAGTGTCTTTCTAGACAACCCAATAAAACTTCTTTTTCTTAGCCTCTTGTAGTCTGGTGAGTGTCCTAGCTCACCTAATTAATGTATAATTGTTCTTTTTTGTCTTCTGTACGTTGAAATGCCTGATAAGGTCTATCTGCTTGCTGCTGTGAAAGCTCGCATGTATCCTTCTGTAGAATTGTTGAATACCCTATACTTTCCTGGTGTTTCTAAAATGCAGAATACAATGTCCTTCAGATCCACTTCGCACCAGAGTTTCCAGGGGGAACTGTACCTATCAAAACCGCTGAGTCCGACCTTCACAACCACCTCTTAAAACAGACTACATCTTGTCCTTCGGATCTTTTTCTCTCTCACTTTTCCTTTTTTAATTGGTTACTTCTTCGAAATACCTAGGTTTTCTTCTAAACAGATAAAAATCAGTTTCCTTTCGAATAGGTTTCAAGGTTTCTAAGAAATTTATAAGTAAAGCCGGTTCTCATTTTAGACCCAAGTGGAAGAAAGTATTTTCAAAAGAGCAAAATGATTGTAAATTTATATACAACAGTACAAATCATTTTATACAGTAAAATATGGAGAAATGAACAAATGAGTCGTGGTGTTTGAGGGACATACGGTAGTTCAAGAGCGAAACTGTTCTCTTTGAAATTTCAAATTAACCAGAACCCAAAGGAAAATACAAATGGGCTTTTGACGTCTTTGAAGAATATGAAATTTTGCCGACCCAGAGGACCCAACCAAGGGCAGAAGTAAAAGAAAAAATCAAAATATTGTCCAACGACCCTCTCCGAAAGATTACTATCCTTTTGTTCCTTTTCAGAATACTGTAACACAGACGTTTCTAGGTTGTTCAAGTCACTTTAGTGATACGGAATTCAAATACGCCCTCTTTTTAAGGTTAAATCACAAATTCCATTTGCTTCTAACCAAAACTAAAGTCAGAAAAAATGTTTCGAATAGCAGAGCAACAGGGAAAATGTTTTCCTTGAGTGGTCACCGGAAAAGAAGGAGAGAGAATGGGAATCGATGGCCACTTCTTCCGAAACTCCTTGAGCTTTAACTTGTACAGGAAGTGAAAAGCTCCATTGACTTTGAAATCGCTCACTAGTCTAACGATGTAATCTGTAAATCTTTTAAAACTTAAATGACCGATCACCTTTGAGAATCAATATCTGATAAAACGTCTGGTGACGAGTGGCCCATTGAACATCGGTTAGAGTGACACCACAACGACCCTTAACACTTAGTCATTTGTTCTTTTAAGGTAATCCACCCCTCCTCTTGCGAACTTCAATGTCTGGACAACATCAAAATGGATGATATCGTTTATAAACCAATTTACCCGGAAAGGTACGACGATGTTATACGTCACCTGAGATTCAACTTTTTCGCAGACGAACCTTTGAACAAGTGAGTACTCGAAACGTTTTGAACGTACTATATTACTGAGGCGTTCGGATGATGGCGTTTCTCCTTGTTTTGTAGATCTCTTTCGTTATGTAAGCCAGGTCAACCTCATGAGGAACTCGAAGAATTCAGTCTTGGTGTTCTAAGTCAAGGAGTTTCTTTCATGGGAATGTTGAGAACCACAGGAGAGGTAAGCCTAATCTCACCATGCACACTTCCGAATGAATGTTGACAGTTGTTGGACTCAAGGTCAGTTCAAGGTTTTCTTAGATCCCTTACAAAAATGATCTCATTCGCTAATTACGACATCTCGGGGCTCCTCGTGTTGTCGTTTAGCTCCTTGCTTATTTATTTTAATTGACTTTGACACTTTTTTCTCATAAGACCGGTTTTTCTTCATTTGATTTCATAGAAACGGATATAAGTTTTACAACCATTTTAGTGAAATGTTGGGAGGTAGGCCACAGCCTGGTCTACGACCCAAGTTACCCATGAATATAGTTTTGTTGTTCACTGTTCAACCACTAAATGATATATGAACACATTTTCTATATAATAGGTCTACCGGAAAGTTTCGTCCGTTTTCACTCTTGGATATAACAGGATGTATGAAAAAGTTCGAATTCTCATTTGGTAGCCAAGAAATTTTTCCAACCATTTACTGCATGTTCTGTCTAGAAACTGTAACTTCATTACATACTTCTAATAAATTTCCACTGCTTCTGTACCAAATAAGTTCACGTTCATTCGTCAATTAATAGAGAGAGCGTATATTGAGTGCATGATTACAGTTAGGGGTAGTAACGTTCTATTAACGAAACACTGCATTTAACAGTGTCTAGTTATCTTACAATACAGTCGGCTAATTCCTTTCCTAGGTTAGCATATATATATGTATATAAGCTAAAGTACTGACTTTAGTATTAACCATAGTGCTAAAAGGTAGAGCTAACTTTGCGCTAAAGCGTTTAAACTTGTCGTAACATTATAGGAGAGAACTTTCCTGTAGACCTATTAACACGTTCATCTCTAACATGTTATGCTCACCATTGGTTTTACTTCAAAACCCTGACAGCATTTCACATATTCAACATCGAGTTGGTTCATTTTAACAGGTGGTCGGAGTTTTGCTGAATGCAGTGGGAGAAGAAGGAGAAGACAAAGGGAATGGTTACCACGAAAAGCTGTACAAGGATCAAAAACTCCAAAAGATCTTTGATTTCTTGGGAAGTGTCGACAAAGACGTTGATTACTTCAGCAATTTCAACGTCAGCAATATATTGGAATTGAAAATACTGAGCGTTGATATGAAATTCAGAGGAAGAGGAATAGCCGGAAGACTTTATGAGATAACAGAACAATTTGCTCAGACTAGAGGATTCACTGTAAGTAAATCATTTGTCTGGTACTTAAACAGATTTTTCACAGTCTTGCAATTGGTTTCATAATCGTAGCTGATTAAAGCTCTAAACCCTCTTTGATATTTGTGTTCCATTAATCATCTTGATTGTACAGCTACTTCAGCAACAAAGACGACTAAAATGGCACAACACAATACAATTCTTTTAGTTGCCTTTAAATTCTTCTGTCCATTCATCCTTTTATCTGTCTCCTTCTTCTTTTCCATTTCTCTTTACCTTATCTTTCTCTCCACACCTTTTTTTCGCTTCCTTCTCTTCTGGAATATCAAAGTTAATCTGTACTCGTAAAATCCGATATAAAAACTACTTAGCATCTCAATTTGGGGACATGTGACATTTAACTTGAAGTAAAACAAACAGAAAAAAATTTGGGCTATTACTCACATGGAAACAGCCCGAAAGCGATATTTGTCGCTCGGTCTTTGTTTTAGTTGAGGCAATTCTGGGCATTGTGTCAAAAAAATTTGGAACATGTCAGTTGATACATTCCATTTAAGTTACCGGTAAGTTTTCGGTTGAAGAAACCAACCCTAAAGCAAAATGAATAAAAAATTTAATTGAAATATGTTTTAACCTTGAAAAGAAACAAAAAACAAAACGCTCGTATAATTTTTTAATGACACAGAACATACCTTAAAGCCATTTCTTCAATAGATAATAAAAAGTTTAAATAGCGTTTTTAAAACAGAATCATTGCGGTTTTCGCGAAGAAACCACTTGAGGTGTCGAAAACAAGGAAATTCATCTTATACGGCTTCGACAATAGTATTCAGAGAATTTTTCTCTCAACTACCGGCTAAGCGGGAACGCTTCCAATTCTTTGGCCATTCGGCGCAGAATTTGTTCCATCCATTTCGTTTCATTGTCCTCTTTTGAGAGCTACAGCTATTAGCCCCAAACCCAGGCCATTTACACCATCTATCCAACAGTCCGAAGACTAAATTTCACCCACTCTGCGTTTGTGGAAGACCATTGTTTTTTTGCAGAACTTCTTCCTTTGTCTCTTAAATAACTAATTCAACAGCATTTTATATTATAACTTTTTATTTTAGCTACTCCGAGCTGACGCAACTGCTCTATTCTCTCAGAAACTTTTCCAAAAATACGGGTTTTCAACCCTGAAGGAAATAATTTATGAAGAATATCCATCGAAGGATGCTCCCATTTTCATCGTCGAGCCTCCTCATCTTTCTTTCAAGCTCATGGTCAAGAAACTACCTTCAAATTGATCATAATCAGTATATATACTGTATGTTATGATATGCGCTCTTTACTCTTAACAAAGCTATAAAAATATCTATAACTATAAATTGAATTGAAAAGAGGTTCAAGCCTTTCTTCTCTAAGTTGAAACCTTAAAATTTGCCCTAAGTTACCCTTCTCACCCAATAAGCCTTTGATATAAATTTCTTACCTTTTGAATTCCTGAGATATATTATGATAATTTTGACAAAAATTGTTTTTAAATTTATACATTTAATGAGATATATGACAAACATCAAACATCATAATAATATAGTAGAGGTGGTTTTAATCCCATTTTTCACCTTTCTTTTGGGGTAACAGGATGCGGGAGGAGGATTAAAACTCACGGTCATTGCATCCAAGTCAGGAATTTTAACCACTATACTACTACTCCCACAAAAATCATAATAATCATAATGATAAGGCTTAGGATTATAATTCTGAAGAGCGCTATAAAAATAGAGAAGAGCTTTAAGCAAAACCTAAGCTAAGCTTTTCTTATTTTTTTAAAACAAAAATAAAAGACAATAAATATACTCATGAATTGTTTGTAATGTTTTTTTTTCTTGTACACCACTTTAAATATTTTTAGATAAAGTATAGATTTATTCATTAAGAAAACCAAGCAAAATGTTATCAAAATCCCCTCAAGTTAAACATGTCCGCCATATTTACACGGCAATATCAATGTTAGCAACCCCAAAATATCTAAACAAAGCTGTTTTATGGAAATTTCCTTGTCCAAGTTTCCATTTCTTTACCGTCGCCATTTTGAAACATTTGTCACTTTTATTGCTATCTCCTTAAAAGAGAAAATTATTGTTAAAGTTTATCACCAAGTTTTTTTCTTGGAATTTTTATGTAGTCAGTTGCTTTTTTTGTAAAATTGTTTATAAATATTAAATAAGCTAATAAATTACCCCTACCATCACTACCACCACTCCTCAAAGTAGTAGAAAGTAGTTTTGGTGGTTTACTTTTTGTTTTGTTTTTTTTACTATAATGAGTTATAAATAGATCTAATAAAAGTTGTATAATTTAATAAAATGTCTACTTTTTATTTAGTTTTTTGTTAACTTCAAATCGGACTGCATTCAATAATTCACTTTGTAATGTTTTTGATCAAAATGATTTGATGAAACATAATCAATGTATCATGATCTTTATCAAAAAAGGGTTGAGAGGACTTATAGAAAACAAAAAATGACCTTGGCGAAGACTTTTCCTTATTAGTGGTTGCTTCAGTTGACATTTATTCCAGTTAATTATCTTCAAATTAACTAGTAGGAAAAAACCTCATTAAATAAATTGAAGACCTCGCTTCTACAAAAACCTAATTTAAATTCGTTCTAGTTTATTTATTTAATAATGAAAACAAATTTTAGAATCCCGCAGGAGCGGAGTATCTTGTTCGAAAAGGGATTTGTATTTTTATAGGAAGAAGTTAGAAGAAAAATTCTGGAGTTCTCATTAGCTTTAATAAAGTCAAAAACTTTTTTAGTTTAAAAAATAAATTGTTGACTTAAATATTAATTTAATTTTACATTTGACGACTAAGAAGAAGAGCAGAAAAGGTATTTCAGTATAAAAAGTTGAAAAAAAAAAGAAAAACATGAAGTTAAGACTACAAATTTGAATTTATTATTTAATTAAAGTAAATAAGAGTGAAAAATTAGAATTAGAGCTGTTGAGCCGCTAGGTCCTCAGCATCGATACCAAGCAACGCCATGTCATCATCCGACATTTTTGGAGAAGTTTCCATTTTGTCTTCATCTAACCCGGGGATTCCGGCTCCTGTCGACGAACCCAGACCAAAGCTCGTTTCGAAGAGGTTTTCCGGAGGTGGTGGCATGACCGGTGATGGAGTATCCCTCGAGGGCTCGGTAGCCGGTGGAGGAGGAGCAGTTTGGTTGAACATCCTAATCGTGTTTGGATTCATCATGTGAGGAAGAGGAGGGGCTACCGGTGGACCAGGAGTCATTTGTGGCATTGCCGCCATCATGTGCATTCCTGAATACGCCATCATCATTTGATTTCCGTAGCCCATCGGAGCCGCCTGATAAGACAAAGCGTTCGCCAAGAGTTCGTGGTTTTGGTAACCCTCAGCCTTATCTTCTGGCTTCTCCTCGGGGTAGATTATGCTTAAAGCGTCTTGGAAGTCCTTGGGAAGCGGATAAGGCGATTTCTTTGTCTTTTTTGGACTCTTGGGGCTTTCTCTTATTTTGGGGGGAGAAGGGGGCATCATCGTCAAGACGGGTGGAGATGGAGGCAAAGGCGGATTCGTCATTTCGACTTTCATGACGACAGGATCGATCGGTTGAACTTCTTCCACCTTCTCCTGAAAAGCTTTCTGATATTTCGAAACGATTTCCTTGGCCGTCTCGACTTTTGTCTTATTCGTCAGCACTGGTTTGGCTGTCTTAGGAGAAGGAGGCCTTGGCTGCGTGATTCTGGGAGGTGGTGGAGCTTCCAACTCACTACCATCATCCTTTTTCGGAGACTCATCGTCCTTTTTACCCGAATCCGACCGCTTTTTTGCAAAAGGCATCCGACCGATAAACCCAAATTTCGATTTGGGCAGAGTGATGACAGGCTGGATTTTTTTCTTCTTTGCCGCTTCCATCGCTTGTTTTTCAAATTTGGATTCTCCGTCCTCATTCTCGTGATGTCCTCCGCCATCCTCGGATCTCTCCGGCTTGTTCGACTCTGGAAGCAACACCACGTGTTTGTCCGGAAGTTTGAATAAGTCATACAGAGGAGCAGGAATGATACCAGGAGTCACCTTCTCTCTTTCTCTATCCCTGTCTCTTTCTCGAGAATTCGATCGCGTGCGACTTCGAGATCTCGAACGCCTATGCCTAGATGAACGGTAATCTTTTTTTACGGTCCCAAGACGATCTATCCCTTCTAGAGCTTGAGCTCTCCTGTCTTTTGTCGCGGTAACTTCTCTTTTTATCGTACCTCGAACTTTTGTCTTCTTCATTTTTACTCCAATCTCTTTGCTTTTCTTTTGATTTCAGTTTTTCCTTTAGGTTTTTTCCCCAACTCTTTTTCCGGCTGGGGTATATCTGTCTTCATCCACTCCTTTATGATTTTGTCATCTGCTGGATCTGGAGGTTTTCCTACTTCTTTCACTTCAACCGCCTTATTATTCTCCGCTGTCAAGGTAGTCTTACTATCCGCCATTTCATCCATTTCCCACTTTGACTTCTCCGGAAGAGTTATGGGAATGGTCAGAGAACTCTTTTCTTCTTCAGCTTTTTCCTTATTTCTCATCGAAACTCGTATGCTCTTTGATCTTCCTTCTAGATCGGCAAGAAGCTCCTTCTTGTACTTCTTCTCTTCCTCCGAGTCCGAAGATTCAGACGAACTCTCAGAACTCGACTGACTTTCCGACGAGCTCGACTTTTTTGCCTTTTTCTCTTTAGACTTCTTCTTCTTCTCTTTCATCCGTTTTTCCTTTTTCTTTTTCTCCTTCTTCCCTTTTTTCTTTTTTTCTTTCTTCCCGTCTGAATTCTCCTTTGAGGGTAAAGACGAGTTGTCGTAGCTCCTTGGTAAAGTCAACGGCATTATCAACTCCGTATCCGTCGATTCCGTCTTGATGAGAGAAGAGAAAAATTTTTGTTTTAATTCTTCTTCCTGTTTTTTCATTAACTCCATTCGTTCTTGTTTCTGTTTTTGCTAGAAAGACAGAGAAAACAAAACAATTTTAGTTCAACAATCACAAAACAACTTTTTTTCAAAACTCGGGTCAAAATGTTACTAAAAAGATACCCACCAACAACTCCTCGTCCCTTTGTCTTCTCCTCTGTTCTGCACACTTTTCATATGCTTTCTCCCGGTCTGCCATCCAATCTGTTTCCCAATGTGGATTTTGCTCGTTAAATTGCTGAAAAATTCAAAATCCTATTAACGTCCTCCAAAGCTTTAGGAAAAGTAGGTAGAAATAAGTCCAGGGCTCAATTCTCCTATACAATTTTTTTTCTTCATTTTCATGGCTGTTCGTATATAACAATTGTTAGATGCATACGAAAAGGAAAAATTGATTAATCAAACGATCGTATATAATTTTCGACGACTTTTTATGTTAACCGCTAAACTTGGTATACGTGCAGCTAGACTTTTAATAAAAAGTGAAAGGAATTAAGCATTTGAGCAACTTCCAATTAAATCCTCCATCAGACGCTGGACTTTTTACAAACTAGCTGGTAAACGTGATAAATATTCAGAAATTTGTCACATTTACCAAATTTAGAGGTGATTATGGAGGATAAAATCGAAAGAAAACCAGGCAGAAGAAAAACCTCGTGGCTGAAAAATCTACGAAAGTGGTTTCACATTGACTCTGCCTCACTGTTTCGAGCAACCGCCTCCAAAATAGCGATTACCATGATCTCCAATCTTCGATCTCCGTCACGGAGATGAATAAAGAATAAGTGGTGATTGTGAATAATCGCCGGGTATTATATATATTCACCTGATTTATCACTTTTACCACAACATACACACTTAACTCTTGGGTTATCATAGGTTACCAAACCGATCAGCACTTAACCAACAGTCACGATTTCAGTATACAAGAAATAAGACACCAAAGACCCACTTCGAAAATAATTTTCTTAACCCAGCTACGCCGGAAGTTGTATATTTTTAAATGAATTGAGAAAGTTTAGGGGGTTCCCCGCATAGCCACATTTAACTCAATGTAGCCTCACGAAGGATTTCCAGTAACATGTCAGAACTCGGCGATGCCCTTCAGCAAAAACCTGTCAAGTGATTGTTGTTTCATTTCAAAAATAATGCACAATCTTTCAAATTTAAACATTACTTTTATAAAAGGAATAAAACAGGGCCCTAATCACTCGCCGTAAAAATTACTAATACCAATTGTATTAGTGATTTTTATGTATAAGGTCTACCAGAAAGTTCTGTAGTTCTTGTATGGAAATGGTTGGACAAATTTACTGACTACCGAAGTGAAAGTTATAGCCTTTTCATACATCCAAAAGTGAAAACGGACAGAGCTTTTCGGTAGACCAAACATAAACGTGTGTTTAAAAAGTATAAGTTTAAGTTATTTTGTAGTATAAGTTAATTTGTGAAATGCTACACAAAGTCCCTAGTTTCTGACTCTTTCGGGTAAAAAAAAAGACCTTGAATACAAAGGGTTTTAAGTCTTCCATTTCGCTGCCACTGATAAGTGAAACTCACCGAATAGTTGGCCGAATGTTCCTTGGATTTGAGATGGAGCGAGGCGCAGTGAAGATCTCCTATCCACATGCGGCAAAGTTTGCAAAACCAAGCGGTCGCTGACACCAAAAACTGCAAACCTAAGGGAAAACAAAATAGAAAAAGAAAAAAAAATTAATTATTAAAGTGGAATTATAATCACCGGGATTCGCATATCGGTCACTTGTTATATTTGAAAACAAAATAACTTTTTTTTACGTGTACCATTTTGACTGGTTTTTAACATTCGGCCAAATATCTGTCCACATTTTGATTAAACGGGCCCCCTTATTTGCATCTCCTAGTAACACAGTCGATAAATCCCGTTTTCCAATGTTTCAAGCTGAAAAATGATATTCCTTTTGTACTCTTTAAAATAATTCATACACATTATTTCCAAGAGTTTTTTTATTTTTGTTTTTGTTTTATTTGGTTTGTTACGAATCAATAATTCAAATTCACAGGTGAGTTACTCGTGCCCGGCGATAGGGTGATATCGACCATGAACCATGACGATGATTCTTGATGGTTCCCAAACAAAGTAGAACTTCATTATCCCCTCATATAGGCTGGAACATCCTCGCTTAAACTAAGTTTACAACAATTATCGAACAAGATGTTTTTTTTATTATTCTGTTAAAACCTAATCCCCAAACTGAATCAGCATAGTTAAAATTATGACTACTAAAAAACCGGGTGTTTCAACGTTAAGTTTACCCTGATGTCAGCAGGCGTTTAACAAGGCAAAATGTTGGAGTGAATTATAAGATGGCGCGATATTATAACCCTTAACGGTCCGAAAACTTTTTTAAGTTTATACTCCACCAGGCTCAAGCATTTTTTTATCGAGTATAGATACGAAAGTATTTATAATTTTATATTGGGATGTAATTATATTCAATCCAATGCATAAATTCAGGAGCTGTTTAAATATCCCCCGCTGTCTCCGGGACAGCTTGTGGTGGGCCGGACACAGCCAGGATGGAACCGGAGAGAATACCGGCCCAGGTATTCCTTAAAAAAACTCTGAGGAAGGCGAAAAGCCGAAAAAGAGATGGCTCAAAGAGGTGGAGGAGGATCTGAAAGTACTGAGAATCCGTAGCTGTAGGACCGTTTCGGTGGATCAGGCTCGGCGGTGGCCGTGATTGCGAAGGTCGAGGCTCTAAATGACCTGCAGTTCCAAACAATAATACAAATAATATATATTCAATGCTTAGTTACTGACACTTTTCTAACAAAAGCTAAGCAGGTGTGCTTGCCAGTAACGCTCCACGAATCTCTGACGTGGAAACGTCGATAGATGACAGGCGTGACAGAAGTGAAGCATCCGAGTAAGCTTATTAAATTCTCCACTGCAGAAGGCTTAGACAGTCATATCCTATATGGTATATAAATGATTGTATAAGAAAATGTATAAGTCAGATAAAGAACAGAAAGACCTACAGATCATCGGGCATTTTATATAACACTCGATTTATCAATATAACCGCTAAATAAGGTTTTTGCCTTCATACATGAGACTATGCCCATGATTACTACGATGCTGTATCTACGGCAATTTTAGGACCGTTAAAGGTTAACGACTACGATTTCACGCAAATCCCCCAATCTTTGAAGTAACCAATAACACAAAAAAACATCTTTCACAATTTAAACATTTACAAACACAATACAAATTCATAATCATAAACTAGGTAAAAAAATAAAAACAACAATTATAACAAAACAATTAAAAAATTATTTAAAAACAAAATGAAATCCGGCGTCTTCTTTCTTCACTCAAATCCCCGTTTTCACATTGGGCCGCCTTGAATAAATTCAGATTTTCAATCGGCTCAGTCTCCCAAATTTTATGCAACCGTTCCAAATATTTTAACTATTTTTGTCACTTAAATAAAACAACAATAATTGTAAGGGTGATATTGCTAAATAGATAATTCTTATTTGTTTGGTTGGCGTTCTGGAAAACAACTTTTTTTTATTGACATACCTATACTTATTTTACTTTTAAACCTTTTTTATTTAATTATAGACGAGTATAAACTGCAAAACTTACCTGGAGGAACGATGGTAAGGGAATAATTTTATTATGTTTATGTTTTGTTTTTGTTTGGTTGGGAGTTGTGACCTTTATAATCGTTCTGATCAACTTCACTCTGTCTCTGACACCAATTTAAAAATATGATAGAATTCTTAGAAGCTATATTAGAATTCTTTCCGGCCAGAAGCAATATCGTGTGCACATCAAAATGAGTGAACTTCCTCCTTTGATTGGACATGTGTACACAATATGACAAAGACAATCCTACGATTACAGTCTAACTTGTTAACTAGGGAATAAGCTTTGGCTCAGTACATTTCACGGTGGGAACTTCTTAACACATTGTCGACCGATCACAAGCTTACTCGTCCCTACACTTGCATTACAAATTTCAATTTATGAACCAAGGCCAATATAAAATACGCACAAGAGCTTTGTTTATCATTTTAAGACGTGTTTACTCTATTATTTTAAAAAATTATTTGTCTAGATATTTAGACTTTTATAATAATTTTAGTGCTGTAAAAATTGCAACAATGGCAGATGGTGATAGCGAAAAATTTTCAATGAATTACACGCAGAGGACTTATCTGATTGTCCGAGTAATCTGAAAATAAATTGTAGTGAATCGGAAAGTGATAGTTTATCGAAATGGAGTTATGAATCTGAGATTAAACAACCAAAACATGAGATAGCTTCCTGAGCTCATGGTGACATGGGATAGCTTCAGTGTAAAATTGCCGGTCAACAATGTGTTAATGAGTTGTTCACAATTCAAGGAATAGAAAATCCTGAAAAATTCTTTTAAATAAAAAGGCGGTAACCCCAAGAAGGGCACAACTGCAAGGTTGTATCACCACAAAATAGACACCAGCGACTCAAGATTAGTTTGGCAGTATGATGACACTGAGATTTCCCAGTTAACAAGTTAAGCGAAAGTCACCATGCCTAGCGGTGACTTTTCACAACTGATTAAAACCAAACAAAGTGGGAGGTATACTTAAATTTCGGTGCTATAAGTGAAAACAGGAGAAACGAAAGTACAATAGTGCGACACATCAAAACACGAAACTCGTGAGCTGTAGAACTGAGTGACTACCAAAACAACAGTTTTTCGTTTTAGACTTTATTAAAAAAAAACAAAGTCTTTGAACAAATTGCTTAAAGTATTGAACAGAATGAAGTTGATCGGAATCGGGTATAACAATACCATAAAAAAATCTTTTTACCTTTGATTGGAATCCTTTTTGTTGGCGCACCTTCATAAAACGGAACCTCTTCGTGCATGTTCAAATCGTGCCAAGGCATGTCGTTCAATTTCTTCTCCTGTAAAGTTTAATTTAGACTTTAGTGCTCTCTACTAAGGAATAATTTTAACGAAAAAGGTGCTCACGTCTATTTTTTAACCCTTTGTTCTCGAGACGTTCCTGCCAGGTACCAAACTGCTTCGCAAGAATATTGGAATGGCGCTTGTCAGCCACCACATTATTTCGACTGAGATGTAAAATACAGAACTTAATATTATACAAAATTATATCCATAAAGATGTAAATATAAAAAAAAACTGTTAAAATACTGTATAAAGTTTTTGTGTGGGATGATTTCGCGAAGGAGGAGTAGAGATATTTCAACAGATGACAACAACCCAGAAATCAAGATCTTGATATTTACCTGAGTCATTTCCTTGTGCTCTTTACTGTGAAGGTGATTTAAATATTCTTTGGCAGTTCTTGGAAATTCATCACAAATCTGACACCAATGCATCTCCGGATCGTAGTAAATGAAGTTATAAAGAGATTTAGGTTCTTCTTTGACACCTTCAACAGCAGACAAATTCGATTCGGTGCCGGGTGGCACTGAAAACATTTCCAAAAAAAGAAAAAAATATTATTTAAGTAAGATGCCGATACCAAACAGTTTCTTCGGAATATCCAATACATTACTTCTTTGGTGGAATAAGTCTTATAAGCATTAATAAATGATTGTCGGGTCTTCAACGGTGTGTTGATCACGTTCAATATTCAACTGGAAGACTTTCAAACCCATCTTAAAAACAAATCTAACGAGAATAATGGATTAATGCAGTCATCCAAATACTCCGCAAATTTTCTTGGGGGAGACGATAAAGAAATTTCTTACAGAAGAGGGGAACGTCGACTCTTTCTCCTCTTTTCCTTTAAATCTATTTGAAACGAATATTTAAATTCTTCCAAACTTTCCTCTTATGAAACAAACTCACCTAAATTGTCATCATTTCGATCATTTTTCTTTCTTTTCTTTTTCTTCGTCTTTCTCAACTTTTTCCGGTACTCCGAATTAGAATCCGATGTCGAATCATCACTGGAGGAAGGATCTGGGCTCCCTGACGATTCCTTAGCTCTCTGGGTTTAAACAAAGAAAAAAAATCTCACAAAATAAGAGACTGGCAAAAAAAATATTTGAAATTTTAAGTAATAAATTATGCTCAAAGGGTAATGAGAACAAAAATCGTTAAATGTTCGAAAAAAATTTGACAATCATACAAATAGTTTCTTCGTTTAGAAGTTTAAAATATGTATACCTTCTCCGGCCTTTTCTTCTCCGCTTTTTCTCTAGAACTAGATTTTTCTTTTTCTTTTGATGATTCTCTTCCTGACCCCTTACCCGGTTCGACTTTCTCTTCTAATTGTATTATAGGCCTAGTATCGCCGATAATCCCCGTCAAGATGTCTATTACATTGTCCACTGCTTTTATTTTGCTGTTTATTTCCAACTGTAAGCATACAAAACATAATTTTCTTTACACCATTTGCAATTACCCCAAAAACTGTTATGTTTACCCACATTATAATACAAGTTAAATAATCAACAAACTGACAAAACTTATTTCACTCACCTGCAATTTGTTATTTTCTTTCAATAGTTTCTCACTATCTCTCGTCTTATCTCCCATCAAGTCTTTTTTCTGCGCTTTTAATAATTCTAATTCGCGATTTAGAATAATGCCTTTCTTCAGGTATTCTTCTCTTTGCTTGGAAAGTGTGATTTTTTGTTGAAGAGCTTCCTTTTCGATTGCTGTATAAAAATAAAAATTAAAAAATCAGACGTAGGAAGGATATTTATAAAACAAATCCGCCCAAACTTAGTAAGAAACTACACAATCAGCTACAAATTAGTTAACCTTCTTTTTTTGCCGGATCCTCGGTCGGAACAGGAGCTGATGGAACCTTTTGTTGTGAAGTCACATCCCTTTGCCAATTATTGGTACGCGTTGGTATGTATTCAGGTTGCTAAAACCGAATCAAAATGAAATCATTAAGGATTCCTGAAATCAGCAGTCACTTTTAACTTAAAGAAAACTTTCTTACAGGATGCGCTGGTGGGGGAGGATATCCGGAATAGTAAACTTCATATCCTGGATAAGTTTCAGTCACTCCCGTACCCGGCGCAGGAGGATAATTGTATTGGGATGGAGGTGGTGGTGGTGCCGACACGGGTGCCGCATTGTTAGGTTGATACCTATTGAAAGCGTTGCCCTAAAAATAAATAAATAGCTCATGTAGGATTTATATGATTAAGAAAATTAAATTTTATCCAAATCTTGAATATATAAAAAAATTAAGCATACCTCAGCTCCGTGAACAAGAGCTCCAGGTGAAGTACTAGGAGGTGGCACTGGGTTAGCTGTTGTTGCATGGAAAGTAGGAGGAACCATTTGTACATACTCCTGACGATTATTCATATTCACAGAAGGATTCCGAGGATCCATAGGACCAGAGCGATTGTGAGCAACTCGCCAGCCCGGAGGCGGTGACCTTGATCTATCCCTCCTGGGACTGGAGTTTCTCATCTCACTAAATAAATATCATATAATGAAACATTACAAGTGTGAAAAACAAGAAGGAGAAAATTATGTTTTAGAAGACGTCTATTACCTCCTGTCTGACTCCTTATCAGGACTTTTCTCCGTTGAATATCTTCGATATCGGTATCGATCACGATCACCTACATTTGGAACATTCCTACGTAGTCTAGGATCTCTAGGAGTTCTACTTCGTGACCTACTTCGTCTATGACGGGAGCGTCGGGGTGATGGACTTCTTGAGTACCTGCAAAAAACCATTCAATAACAATTGACAGGTTACTAAACAAAACAACTAACTACTATAATCAATATCCAACCAAACTTACTTTCTTTTATACATGTGAGGACTTCTTTCTCTCTCCCTATGCTTGTCTCTTTCCCTCTCTCTACCTCTATCTCTGTCCAACTTTTTTAAATCTTCAAATCTTTCCTCCCCCTTTCCCTTTTCATTCTTCTTATCACTTTTACTTTTAATCAAGTCTAAATTATTAAGGCCTTCATGATTATCAGGTTTTTTTGACTTTTCAATGTTCAAAGGCAAAGGCTCAGTTCTTAATATAAAACCGAAGGAATCCCTCTTGACATTGTCTGAAAACTGCCAAGGAAATTTATTTTTTTTATCAGAAGAAATACTTTCCACATTAGCAGTAGATTCTTCAGGTTTTTTTTCTTGACTCAAAGTTTCATGAGGAAAATTATTTGTTCCTAATCCACTGAGATTTTCTGATTCACTTTTTTCACTCATGTTTGTTTCACTGACTGGAGACAGTTCAATACTGATATTGTAATCATGAAGTTTAATTGCACTTTGGTTTGAGTTAAACTTATGCTGACTGAATGTTTTTGCTGTCAATTTGGTCAACATAACCTAGTTGAACTACATCCTGTAAAGAACAGCAAAAATTTTCATATGCTGCATGTAACTTTGAGTACCTATCAATTGATCAAGAAGCAACTTCATACTTGTGCTCCTCATATTTTAGATTTAAAGTGGTTATTCACTATAACTTCCTAACCTAAAAACTTTCCTAAAGGTTTGGCTTATTGATATAAATAATAATTGTAAAAATTTGATACATTTGATTTTCCAACTAATATATTGGGAGTTGCAAGACTTATAAATAATACTTGCTATTGAGAACTTCTAATTACTAATTAACTATAAAACTAATTATAGCAATTTCTTGTTCAAAAAACAATTTGCTATCAATTTTAACCTGACCTGATCTTTATAATTGAATTCACGTTCTTAATAACTAACAAACACGACGGAATATTCATGAAAAGTTTCAAATTATTGTGAAATTTAAATTACACCACTACTCCCTCTCACTCACAAAAGTCACTTAAACTCAATTGCTTTAAATAAAATCCACTCTTAATTTAATATATCAACACAATAGCAGATGCGCTTCTACCAGAAAACAAAAAACCGGTTAACTCACCCTTCAGTTGTTAGCATCTACCATAAAAATAACTAACTAAAACAATACAGTGAATTAGGATTTAAATAAGAAGATTATGTGTATTGCCCAAAATAAATTCACAGATTAGTGTTTGAATATCACATTGGGAATAGTAAAACAAATCATACCATTCAATTACGCCATCTTTTTTTTTAACCAGCGGAGGAACTTGCCACTCATTTAGGCGTGGAAAAGATAACGTAGTAATTGCAAAATTAATCTTAAAAATTTAATAAAACGACTTAAACCTTGAAAACTAAATCATACAAATACAGAGATAATTAAAATACGGTTTTTTAGGCTGCTCAAAAATGTGCTGAAATTTATATAATTATTAGATTATACTCTAATTTGAGTTGCGTAGTAACGGCGTCACTTGCTTTAGATAGATAAAGTAAAAGTGAAAATTTTGTCGTTTTACAAATACAGATTAAAATATATAATTTAAACGTGCATATTTTAGAACAAGTAAAAGCAATACTTTTCTTTGGGTTCAAAAAGAAGCTTTTATCCAAATAATTAATAACGAAGTAAGTCTTTTCAACATTTTTAGAAGGCGGTGTCAGTTTGCGTGATATGGCGGGAAAGTAATCACTATTGGTGTAGGTTTTATCGTCCAAAAATTAATGTTTTTTTTTTATCAGTAGTTTAAAAGGACTGATGAACACAATTTGGGGTAAGTAATTAAGATTATTAGCAGTGTAAGAATGAGGGTTCTTCTGCGACTTTATCAGTAATTCAAACTTTTTGTTAATTAAGATCAGTTTGCATTCCTCGATGAACGGTAAGCTTGAAAACTTCAAGATGCAAACTTTTAATTTTTCTTTGGCACTCGCAATGTACTTCCTTACTTTTAGCTCTAATTATTGGTGAACTAAAATGTTTGTAATTATGAAGATTTACTTTTTCCTATAACTTTCTCCCTATTCTTTGGGGTGAAAACAAGATCCTCTTTCAAAGACTACAAGCTGGCTTGGTAAGAAAACAACCATAAGTTTTGGAGAAATGATTTTACTGTGCAAGTCATTAGTACTTTAAACTGAATTGTGCATGGTGTGCTATTTAGTATAATAGAAAATGATTAACCCAAAATTATTTGTAATAAGTTATGTTATTAATCACTTTACACATATGTCTGCAAATTAGTAGGTTCTCGTTTGATTTTGGTTATATAAATTTTAGTGGGATTCAAAAGTCAAAATCACAAAAAATTTTCAAAATTCAACATAAAAGCAAAAGGTACAAAACAATTTTTGTTTCTGCCATTTAATATTGAATCAAGCAAAAACATGTTAGGAATTTTGTGTAATTATAAAAGTATCTAAATTGAATTACAATAATATATTGTATTTTTTTAAATAAATATTTACAAAATATGAAATAATAATATATTTCAAAAAAAGCATCTAAAAAATTAAAAGAAAAAAATTATTTATAGAAAATTTACTCATAAACAAGGGGTGAGGACCAAATGAGGGGGATTTTGTCTCTAAAACAGGACTAAAAAATCACATCACATGTTTTTAAATTACACCATGATTCACCTATTTATGTAAACTGTTTTTTTTATTATTTGTTTATTTATTTATTATATTGTTAAGCAATCACCCTCATTCAAACACAAAATTTAAGGAATGGGTAGGGAAAATAATTCTAATAATTGTTCCCTTGAACGAAATTTTATTATTTAATCATCACTTTTGTTCTCCTAAACATCAAAGTAGAAAAAAAAGAAAATTCTACAGAATCAATGGAAAGCCCCTCGACATTTCATTTTTCAGTCGTTGTTCTAATGAAAACTCAAAACGATTGCAATTTTTCTTAAAAGTCCATCATACATGGTTTTTTGTTTTCACTTCTGGTCTGCTGATGGACTCATTTCCTCACCAAATTCATACTTGCAATAAGGCAATTTGTTTCAACCCCAAAATTTAACAAATCTGCGAGGGAGCACAATTTAACTGGTATCTAGAGGACTGGGAGAAGTCTTAATTTATAAGGCTCCTTCTGCTTTTGGTTGAAAGGGAGGCTTTTTAATTTCTTTTACTTATATTATTTGTTTAGTAGTTACAATATTTAAAATTTGAAACTCGGCTAACAGAAAAAAAATTTTTATTAAGAGCTAAACACTGATGTGAGTGACGGCCCATACTTGTCAGTTCCTTAGGCGCGCACCAGGCAGAACAAATTAATTAAAAAGGACAGTACCTGAAAGAAGAAAAGAATATTTTTTAAAACTCTCCTTATTAACTACCATCTGTCTCCAAACATGAGACACCCATGTAGTATTTCAAACTAGTTTAGAGGGGTTATGTCTGAGGATTAGACTAGTGTCTTAATCCCAGGAGCGGTTCGGAAGAAACAAAAGGAAGGCTGGAGTAACGTGAGAAGAGGTAGGGAAGTGAATCAAGGGAAAGCAGGAGAGGAATAGGGAGGTTTGACTAATTTTTTTTTACTTATGTGAGTCTGATAGCTTATGTTAAAAGTTACTGCAGACTCAAGGTTGCGAGAATTTTGGAGGGAACTTTTTAATGGGAGAATAGTAGACAATTTGAAGAGAAACAAGTGGAAAAACAGACCAAATAATTTTTACACAGTTGAGATTCTTTCCCACTATCCTTGGGATAATAAGCGAATGTTCTGATCTCTCGCTTAACAGAGTCCTTTTCAAAAAACTTAAGCAAATCCATCTCATTAAGGTCGTTGCAGGAGAGGTTTAAAGTACCATTGAAAATTGCTGATGCGGATGAAAGCGGGTACACTTACAGTTGTCCATTTGAGCACCAATCAGACTGATTTCACCCAGGAAGCCGGGACCCACTGAGGTTCACGTTCTAAACTATTTATTTCTTTAAGTAATTGAAGATAGGTTCTCTCGGTATCGTTATTTATTATAATCATGTCGAAGAAATGTCCATACTTGTCTTCCATTTCCCGCGCTTTTTCGATAATTCCTTTTAGCTCATCTTCCTTAAATTGGAGAAGAGAGTTTGATCAGATATTGACACTCTCAAGTGTAATTTTCAGTATTTTATAAAATAATATACTCACCTTATAAGCTTCTGCATTCCTAATTTTCTTTTGTCTTAATTTCTCTAACGATGGGGGTGCAACGAAGACTACATATGGTTTCAAGTCCGAACTTCTTAAAATCTTCAAACTTTGCGGATGCAAATTCAAAACACAAATCTTTCCGGAGTTAACGACAGTTCTAATTGCATCTAATGAGGTACCATAATATGCTTTTTCATACTCTCCATGTTCGACGAATTTCCTAGCTAATATGTCAGATTCAAATTGTGCTCTTGAAGTGAAATGATAGTCTTGACCATCGACTTCTGATTCTTTCCTTGCCCTCGACGTATCTATGGGAAAAGGTCGCAAAACAGTTCAGAATACGGAACGACTTAAAACACTCTACGTCATAACGAGTACTTTCTATCTACTTTCTCATCGAGTGACAGTTAATTTAAATACTCACGTGGAATGGCAGCGGCGAACCTTTCAGAGTCTTCCATTAACCTTTGTCTAAGTTCATGTCTTCCTATATTAGGCGGTCCTATTAATACTATTGGGCGCTTATGATTGGCTCGAGGATAGTACAACGACACTTCCTCATACGTTAATATTTCATCACCTTCATAATCTGTAAGGGGAAAGAAAAATGAGAAACTGGTCATTTCGCAAGTGGGGTTTTGATAGAGCTACCACTACCGGTAGATGACCACTTACCGTCTACTGTGCTCGAATAGATTGGATAACTTCCTTCATTATAACCATTATATGAACCTTTTTTCTTTTTCTTTTTATTGTGTTTTTTGGCACATAGAAGAGTTGATGATTTCTTATTTTTTTCTTTAGACATTTTATCTCCAGCTATTTGTTGTTTTAAAGATTCCCTCCTGAAAGTAGATAAATCAATAAAAAATGTGTTGCCAAAGGTAAGGACCTGATTTTCGCTTGTCACTTCGAACACTTACTGGTGTTGGAAAGTTCGACTTGGAATTAAACCGGCTAAAACTTGATCTTCCTCTCCTTCCCGGTAGGCCTGCCACCAATTTGGATCCTCTTGTGAAATAACATGGAGTACGTCCCCTTTTTGAAAACTAATTCCTAATTCTTTACACGGTATATAAGTATCATCTTCTGGATCATAGTCGAAATGAGCTTTCATGTGTATCTGTAATCATTTATTTTCCTTTCTCACGTTCGGTGCTTTTAAACAAAGTTTGTGTTTTGTACAAGGTGAAATAAAGACGGAATCTACTCACGACAGTATTGGTACTTGTTATTTGAGTGGATCTAGGAGTATGCCCAGGAATGATAAGAAAGGTTAGAGTTCCCAACATTCCAGATAATATATCACAGACGTCATGTATCGTTTTCCCTCGCATTTCCACTCCATTTACTTGGAGTACTTCGTCCCCTTCGTGGAGAAGACCAGATTTATCAGCTGCTCCTCCCTTTACTATTCTACCAATAACAACGGCTTCTCCTTCGTTTTTAACGGTTGCCCCCTGGAAACGAAACAAAATCATCAAGTAACAGAGTCCTCGGTAGTCTTCCATCAATAAGTAACAAACACGCTGTCTGACACACTTACCAGGGGTTCGTTCGATTTGTCGATGTTAATTATTTTGATACCAGCCGACTGACGGGGTAGGTAATCAGTGTCTTGAGGCGACATGTCAACATCCGTGCCCGCAGTTTCCAAGGCAACTATATCACCAGAAGCAATCGTATCGTGAGCAGACAACAGTCCTTCCATCTCAAAACTGGTCAGTAATTGATTCAGTTCTCCAGCTTCCGGTAAAGAACAAGGCTCGAGGACCTGGATGCACTAGAAACACAAACATGATTAATTAAAGGAGAGGTGACAAGAAAGAGGAGTGGCAAAGATAACAAACAATAAGATGGCGGTTACTTACATTTCTAGCCAATTCCTGAGCTTGCCAAGATTGCGGACTAGGTAAGCATTGATTTTCGTTCGAATAAATGACTTCCCGAACTTTGTTACAAACGGAAAGTGCTCTCGCGAATTGCGGACTTAAGACGACTCCTTGAACCTTTGCGAGCTGTGACTCGAGGTCTCCCAACTCGGGGCCATTTGTGTCCTTCAGTTTATGCTGAAGCCTTTGCAGAGCGGCCACCAATTCTCCGTAAACTACAAAACCAAAGAATGCTAAGTCAAAACGGAAACGCACGCACGACTCCTAAGTGTGTACCGTGAGGAGCGGAGGAATGAAAAACGTGTGATTTCGAGTGAGTCATGTACCAAACGCATTCACTTTTCCGCGATGCATTTTGCCTAAAGAGTACCTGAGTACCTGGAAGAAACTAACGCTCGACACAATGCTTCACGTGTCACCTTTCTATACCCCCCGTTGTCTCCCGCCCTTCCCTTTCCGCTCCCCTTAACCGTGATATACATACTGATGGTGCCTGAATTGTGTTTGCCGAATTCGTTATGAGGTGTACGAATGAAGCGAAACCTTTGGAGCCGGTTAAGTAAAAGCAAACTAATAAAAAATCTCTCTGTGTGTAATATAAGAGGAGAGTATTTTTAACACTTCCATTTTCAAAAACCCGCAGGATGAAATTCGTTTCGGGAGTGCTGTAGGTCTTTGATCAGGTTTCTATACTGAAACGAATGGGCTGTCAGATCTCTTAACCCTTATCCCCTTCTTTTTGGTAACTTTTTAAAATCAAATCTGGATCAGCGAAAACGCGTCCATCAATCAACGTGTGTGTTTGAGGTATTCGCCGACGCGCATTTTCCAGAATTTGAGCAGTTGACTAATTTGAAAAGAAAGTTGATCTTCATCACACAGTCTGTACCTTTAAACAGTGACGGGTGATTCACATCATAACTCATGTTTCACTTTAGACTATCTCTATCTCCCATATTCACTTGCTGCCTTTCATAACTTTCCCATGTCATTTCAAGGTAGAGCTTTTGGGAAATAATCGATTCCGCAAATCTCTACATTCGCACAACTGTGAACCCGTTCCAACTTCCGTCTTTCCAAACCTTATCTCTAAATAATAACAACTGTACTCACGGATAAACTTCTGAACGGATTCCGTGGAAGATTCTTCTCTTGTCTCCTCATCCGAATAACCATCGTTAACCACTCCTGCCAGAGGCGGATTGCTCTCGACGGCTTGAAGCTTTTTCGAGCTTCTAATCGAACTTTGGAGGAATTCGTTTTGTCTGGCTATTCTTTCCTCTTCTTCCTTCCTCTGTCGAATTTGTTCCTGGTAATGGGAAAAAATCGAGGATGACACGTCATAAAATGAAATTCATTATCAAAGAGGGAAATAATAATGGGAGGGATCTGACATGGTATAGTCTTTGTATATCTAGGTTCAGGTAGGCATCCCATCCATTCATTTTAACAATAGGGAAGTTGAAGTGTCGTCTGGATGTCTTTTGGGCGCGGCTCTCACAGGTTATTGTTGGATTTAATTTAATGCATTCAAATGCTCAGGTGGTTTTCTCTCATCTGTTTTGTGTATGCTTTGAGAGCACGTACGAACTCGCTTTTACACTAATTAAAATTGTTGAGAACAATACCTGGGTTGTTGCTAATGCTTAACAGAATTAAAAGGGAAAATTGTTACCGTACCTGAGTAAAAAAGAAAAATCCAAAAGAAAAGAAGGTCAACGAGGCAGAACGGTTTTGTGTTAGAGCATTACCAAAAAAGAAACCGAGACCCTGAAACCGTGGCCGGTAATAATAAATGATAATTAACCTTTACGCCATTTCTTACCGAGGAGACTCGAGACATTTGTCAACAAACCGCCATGGTCTCGGTTCCTTGGAGTGTTCGAATAAGACCCAACGCCATGTACCGAACAAGGAACTAACGAACATATCATCTAAATCAACCATTTTTCTTCTGAAAGCTGCTCCTACCCTCAAACTATCTCAAAAACAAATTAGAGCTTTATTAGTAGTGAGGAAAGTAATTATCTGTTGGAAAACAGCAATTTCGAACAGTCGCTTCATCTCATTAAATTTAAAAAAAAAACTGTTCTCCTCTTAATAAAAACTGTAATAAGAGATGAAGGACCCACACACTCTCTTTTAACGATTCTTCATTATTTTATACTTTCCCTCATTATTTACAATAAATAAATATTTAGTCCGTTTTTATAATTTTATTTTATACACAATGCACGCTCTTAACATAAGATTTGTTTCGCGAGTATAACAGGAGTTCATTTCATAAATAATGCTCATTGTTATAAAACCTTAATCTTATAATTAGCCCACACCCTTCATGCATAATTAGTTTCATGAAAACCGTATATACTCTTGGCAAGAAATTCTGATAAATATTTATTTTTGAAGTGTGCATTATATATGAAATGAGGGCTCATATCCTCACATAGTGCGCACTGCATTTAAAGTTATTCCGTCGTTAACGCGTCCTAGAGTTTTGAAATGAATTTTCGATAAATTTCATGCAATATTTGTGAAACTTATTTTGTGTGACGGTGTGCATTATTTACGAAATGAAGGTTCTATAAAATCAGTGGCGGACTAAGGCTAAAGCGAGTCTTAGGCAATATTGTAATTTAGTCGGCCTGTTCTTCAGTCATGACATATTAAAAACAACTTAATATTCAATTTAATCTTCGCAAGAGCCCTCACTTCATAAATAGTGCACAAAAAACATTTATGAGATTTCTTGCCACCAAAACGTCCAATATTCATGAAACAAGTTTTTGTGGAATTTAGATACTAAAATTAGTTCCAGCAGCCAAATGAGCCATCCCAGGAGAAATTTTTTCATTAAAAAAAGGGAAATTGGGTGTCGGTTGCTCTCCAGCCCAACAATCATCATCGGAAACAGGACACTTAATTATCGACGCGAAAGTATTTGATGATAAATTGATCTGTCATTCCGAATTCAACTTCAAAAGAAATTTATTTGAAAAAGTTGATGAGAATTAAAAATTCATCAACACGTTGACAATGGGTGGCAATACAAGAATTTTTTGAAACATTTCCAAAGCACTGCGGTCCACGTGGCCGGATTAAGAGCTTTGCTCTCTTGCAATGAATTTTAAAAAAAATTTTTAATGCCCATGTTATGGAATTAGTCTGATTACGACCCTGAAGTTATTCTAAATAATAGAAAGCGACATCGTGATACAATTACAATTACGGGGGCCTAGCACAGGTACTTAACTCACACATGTCTATTTATCGTAGTATCGCCTAGTAAAAAATATAATTCTTTATATACAATAAGGTGGATCTAGATTATATTTTATGAGTGATGGACCAGCGAGCCTGATTTGGATTTCTTTGTCAGGCTTTGTCTTCAGAGTCAACTCACCTCAAATTTCCTAATGCTTTCCAACTCTTGTTTGGTTGGCTCTCTTTGAGTGTTGTTATTGATAGTTGTTACTGTTCTTGCAGGAACTTGAGGAGCCGGAAGCCTATTCATCAGTCTACCGTCTTTTTCTATCTTAAGGTGATCCCTCGGAGGAGGGACCGGTTTCGCCGAACCGTTCATTGGACTTGAACCCTGTAAAAGGTAAGTGATGAAGATACATGTTAATGATGTTAACGTTTTGGAGTCTTAAGACACCACACACCCAAAAACACGTGTCTTTAAATAGTTCATCCTTCGTTTAGGGGTAGTTTTTTTTGGCAAAGAGCCACCTCGATGGCGGCACTGTGGCCAAATTTCCTTTCTTATATAATAACACTTCCGATGCCCACCTTTAAAGCATAATGTTATTGTGTGGCGACTCGCCACATTCTCGGTTTTGTAATCATTTGTCTTCATGTTACATGATAACTGTAAAACATTTTATACATTTTTTGTTTTTATAATACGTCGGTTAATTAATATAACGCTTAAGTGTAATAAAACAATTTTCTGACGCTTCACGTAATTTCTCGCTGTACAACTGGTCTCCTGAAAGTTCGATCTTTCAGTCCAACACACAAAACCTCAGGAAGGGGGTTTAAGAAGGAAGAAACGAAATCAGGATTCGGTTTAGCAAGATATTGGGAAACTCAACGTGGGACGTAGCGGAAATTACTGACTCAGAAATTAGGAATACTGATATTTGAAAAGTACCACGAGTGAAAGAAGCCTAAATTCGAGACAGCATGAGCGGATTAATGAGCGCGAGTATGTCTGTAATTTACGTTTCATTCACGTTTTCCATTCAAATTCCACGGCAGGAGGTGATGAGTACACGTGCAAAAATGTGAGGCGTATAGAGAATGCAGTCGTGGGTATCATCAACCTATAGTTGGACTTGCTACTAAACGGCTTTAGAGATGTTGTGCTATTATGTCTCAAAAACATGTTAACCATGTTAAAATTACTGGAGTCAAATTTTTGGTTGGGTACAAGAGTTTTCTCTTAACTTGCCAGGACGTCTCACCTTGTTTTACAATTAAAGGGATTCTTTGTTGAAAACAAGTTCTCTATTCCAATAATTTTTTATAAAGGGAATTCTTGTAGAAAGTGTGCAACATTTATGAAATGAATTCTCCAAGATAGTAATTTAATGTTTATAAAAAAAAATTTTTTTTTTACTCAAGAACTTCATTCCACCCAGGATGACTTAAGTTGTAAAAGCCTGAGCAAGGTAAGAGAAAAATATGTTAGATTTCCAAAAATTTGACTCCAGTGGCATAAAAAGTCAGGTATTTAACATAACCAACAGCCAGGAAAGTCTCAAACCACTTGCCTAAATTTTAAATTATGCGGCTAATCACTCTTATTAATTATTTTTTAGTAAAAACGAAAATTCTTTGCTTAACTGGTCATAGATTTAAGAGAAATTATCTCGACTGCTCTACATTTAGACAACGCGTTATCAGTTAAATGATATTTATCTGTGGGAAATGAGTAAAGCGAAAAATTTCCTTGAAATTCGTTCAACAATAGAGCTTTGCTCATATCAGACGCGAGCTTATCTTTGACATCTTTTTTTTCGAGGCTTTGTTTCTCGTTTTGTGTTATTTGCGAAAGCAAACTTAAAAATTAAACAAGGAGTCTTTTGCCCAGAAGTTTTTAAATCGATTTATCCATTTCCTAGGCACAATGCTGTTGTGATTTCCAGCTATAAATTGTTTTTCTTTTATTATATATATTCAAAGGAAGAGTAACTCTCTAAACAATTTTTGTGGTTTAAGTTGGAATGTAAAAAAGGGGTTTTTAATGGCTCTGGGGGGAGGACTTTGGGCATTCGTGCATCAAGAGTAAGAGCTGGTTGGGGTAGTTGACATCCGCCACCCACGAGACAATCCATCACTGTGATCAGGGCTGTTATTTGATATATAGTGAATGAAGAAACAATAAGAAGAAAAATTGTTTAGACGACTTTTTGACGTTATCCACTGATTGAACAGTGTTTTGATGTTCCTGCATTGTGCTCGTTTGGCATTGCTTCTAGTCCTGTATTTGTTATGGTAAAAGTGATAAATCGGCTGTTACGTACAATTTCCTGTGATTATCCGTAATCATTACTAAGTTTGGTGATTGTGACAAATTACTGAATATTTATGACATGTATTAAATTTTATTAAATTTACCCGATTCGTAACTTTTACCGTAAACGTTGGTGTGGAACTAGGACCGGCCTACGGACTATTAATGTTACTTGGGGAATAAGCTTAAGACCATCATAAGAGCCAAAGAAAGGCTCATCCACAGTATCCTAAATGGGAAGCCCAAGGGAACCAGTTGGATAGGATACCCCAACTTAAGATGGGAAAATGGAGTCTGGGAAGACGCCCGAGCGCTCGAATCCAAAACTGGAGGAGATGTCCTATGGATAGGACGGAATGGAAAACACTCTTGCGGAAGGCCAAGGCCCACACAGGGCTGTAATGTTGACAATGATGTTTTGGAAATGACTTTAACACCTTTTATAACCAAGACAAAATTCTGAACCCATGTAGAAAACAAAGAAGAGTGAGATTTGTTATTAACACCAAGTAGTTTCAGAATCAAATGACAAAAACGTCAGAGAAGGTACTGCATAGACAAATCAAAAAAAAATTGTCTGAAATCGAAAAAGAGCAACTGAGATTTTTATAATAGGCTAAAATGAAGAATAAACAATATTTAATAATATTATTGGCGAATACTTTCATTCTGTGATAAGAAATATACATGAATCTGAAGGTGGTCAGTTGATGGTAGGGAATTGTCGGTAGGTTTCGTGTTAAACAGGTGTCCTTGTTGTCAACGTCTGTTCGTAGACTCCAAATTGACTCAGACTGTGACCGATAAGCCACAATCAGGAGGAGGTATTTATATTTTCATCAATGCTTTCAGAACATTCGTGACAGAGCGTAGTTTGAGCGAAAATGTCCCATGATCTAACTGACTAGACGGTTTCGGATGTTCTCAAAGGTTTGAAACTCCACTCTCTGGATGAATGACATCTAAACAATCTTTCCTTCTTGTTTCTTCGTCTAATATCGATCGAATAGCACCCTGATCACAGTGATCGATGATAAGTGGTGGGTGTTAGTTATTCCCAACAACTCTGTCGTTGTACAAACTCCTAAACTTGAGTCGTTTGACTGCTCATCCACCCCCCGCACCCACTCAAAACTCTTTTTTAGATTTCCAAACTTCAACCACAGAATTGTTAAGAAAATTACTCTTTCCCGGAAGATTAAAAAAAAAATGTAAAAGAGAAGTTGGGAAAGTTTGAAAAAAAGAGAATGACGGATAAATGTACTTACTTGTGTCCTAGGCGGCGGATACCGTGGTGGAGTTTTACTAATGGCAATAAATGAATCAGGAACATCAACTGGTAGTTCTCGGTGAGGACCATTGTCTAGCATAGTCATCATCATGTTTAAGGCTTCATCTTGTTCCTCAGGGGTTGAATGTTTTAACGGTTCATCATCGACGACTACTATGCTAGACCCCGACCTTCTTCTAGGCCTGAAAAGAAAAACAAAGCAATTGTTAGAAGACATGACAGCCGCCATTATTTTTCCTCTGATCCTCACGTGACAACCTAATTCTCAATTGACTTTCCTTTGGAATTTTCTCTCTCTCTCTTATATTACGTATAAATATTATCGTATATAAATTTATAGAATAACTTTAGTTTACCCGTAGGGAGGATAACTAGGAACCGGAAACAAGAAAACTGAGAAAATCTTCAACTTTTTTTGGTATTGTTTGAGATTTGTCCTTTTTCGTTATTGGTCAAAAAAGTTAGAGGTTAATATATTTAGAAAATGTTAATCTCTATTTCTCTCATTGTCCTCCTCTTCCTCCTCTCCCTCATCGTTAGACAAACCGACCAAAATGGAATACAATCCGTTCGGGTAGACAACGAGATAGCTTTAACATCTTCCAATTAAATTGCTTTCTACTTAAAAAAGGCGAATTTAATTAAATTCAAATGAAAATGAAAGTTAATTAAATTTTTTAATATAATAAATTAATTCGTCCATTTTTTTCTCTTCATTTACCCGGATAAATTGGGTGAAGAAATAAATTTTTGTTTTTGGTTGAGTTGGGCAGTCTTCGTCTTGAACAAATGGCCGCCAAATTAAAACTTTTTTTTTGTTTTCCTATTTTCATTTCTTTATCAATTCGATTTTTAATTTATACTATTGTCCCCTGGTCGTTTTCAATTATACTATACGAATAGATCTGGCGATTTAAGGTTTCGTCCCATTTTCCACTATTGAAACAGCAGTTTCCCCTCCCCCAAAACGACCTGCAATCAAATAATTAAACTTGCATTTATGTCACTATAGTTATCTGGCTACAATATGTGAATATTTGATAGGAAATAACCCGGCACATCTTTGTACCTGGAAGGTATATAGAATTTGAAACTTGAGAGGAAATCTTTAAAACAATTCCCTTTTGATAGCAAATTTCGATCTGTTGGGGTTGTTCGCAGCAACTAAGAGATTTAGACCATCTCAACCATACATCCAAGTGTCTGTGCTAAAATTCTGATTGTACTCAAAATAAAACAGAACAATGTGGTATATCTAATATATCATGAGAATCCACCAAATTAATCAAAATTTCTCAATAACACTTCGGAGCGAAAGGGGTACGTAATCGCCAGAATCTCTTTTTATGTATTCCTCTCGTCTGGTGGTCCAACCTGATATTTCCGCAGCATCCCTACTCGACGAACGACAAGACCAATGACGTTTCAAGAGACATAATCCTCTAGGCTTCATAACACGCATCTCATAGTCTATCCCTTCTACTTATCTGTCTTTCCTCTTTATTACTCTCCTCTTCTTTTTTGTTGTATTGTTTTCCTTTCACCAGCTCCACACTTTCCGAATTCCTACTCTGCAACTGTCTCATTTATTCATTACTTATTTTTTATTCTTCATAATGACTTTTTTCTTTAAATCTCTCTGAATTTTCTGGACTACTTTTCTCTTCCCTCCTAACCGAATTCCCCAATGTATCATTTATACGATTCCTGCAGCTAAGGCATTGATCTGTTTCCTAGATAGAAACCCCCTTAAAGCTAGCATTATAAATCACTTGTCTCTTTTCATAATTTTTGAAATGAATTCTTCTTTAAAGTGTGCGTTCGTTTTGGAATAGACTAGTGTTAATTTTGAAATATATATATATATATATACTGTGCCTAGGAGGCACATAGGGTCGCAACAAATGTCCTCCACTTGCCCCTATTTCACGCCAAGCACTTCACTTGGGACCAAGTCATCGGTGGCTCAAGTTTGGATAGCTCAACATCTATCGTTGACTTCCACGAACCCCTGGGTCTTCCTCTCCGGCGCTGGCTAGTGGAGTTCCACTCTAGGGTTTGGCGACATCTCTTTGCGCCTTTCCTTAAGGTGTGTCCGCTCCACCTCCATCTTCGTTCGCGGATTTCCAGCGCCAAAAGCTTCTGGTTGCATTTTTTGAGGAGGGCCTCATTCGTACGCCAGTTGTCAGGCCACCAAGTCTTTGTTATGTAGCGCAGGCAGCGGTTGACAAAGGTTTGGAGTTTCCGGGTGACCTCCGAGGAGACTAGAAAAGTTTCGCTGGCGTATGGAAGTACCGATTTTACATTAGAATTGAAAATTCTAATCTTTGTCTTCAAAGAGATTCTTGATGAGCGCCAAACAGTTTTCAGACTAGCGAATGCACCCTTCGCTTTATTTTTCCTCACATTGACATCAATTCTGACTCCACCGTCGTTCGTTATCTGGCTGCCCAGGTATTGGAAAGAGTTGACCTTTTCTATTTGTTCGTTGTAGACTCTAAATGTTGGATTTGTCGAGTTTGCGCTAATAGACTTTATTTTGGCGACATTAATGTGGAGGCCCATTACGGCAGAGTGCTGGGCTAGGTCGTTTAATTTACTTTGGATGTCTGTTTGTCTCTGAGCAATCAGGACGATGTCGTCCGCAAATACCAAATCATTTAGGTGTTCTATTGTTATGGGATGCCAGAGCAGCCCTCGTTTGGGGTTGGTGTCAATCGCTCCTCGTCTATTGCCGAGAGGAATAGTAAAGGCGATAAAATACCGCCATGTCTCACTCCAGCCACTACATTTATTTGGTCGAACACGGCTCCGTTGTGAACAAAATTTTGAAATAGATTCTTGATAAAAATGTGAACTACTTGTGAAATGAAAACTACATACACGAGCAAAAGTAAATAGATGTTTGCAGAGAAATCAAAATTCCTGTTTTAAAAAAGGATACCTTAATTTAAAAAATTCTTTTTTGCTTTTATGTTATAAATCTTAATAATAAAATAAATAAATCTTATAAATATAATATAAGGGAGCAGACCAAGTCAAAAAATACAGTAGTTTACAATTCATTCACCATTAATTTGTGGGAGTTCAAAAACATTTTTGTTTGTTTTAAGAAGATGAGAATTGAGAAAAGCTAGGGCATGTTCACAAGGAAATTTTTCAGAAAATTTGAAGTGTCGCAGTTTTCCGTTATAAATATAAGAAAAGATAAAATAAGGGGAAGATCTAAGTCTTATTAGAGTAAAACGTGGCTCTCCGAGTATGCTGACAGAGAAAAAGAGGCCAGAAGAATAAGGCGCAGTTTTAACTGCTGCAGAGACCAAAACTTTAAAAGAAGCAGCGAAAATGAACAGTGTGCAAGTTCAAGGAAGCTTGTGAACGGTGCGAAGGGTTCTCAAAAAAATTGACTGTTTTGGCGCTAGAACGTCGTAAAAACCAAAGCTATCTCAAAACGTATGACTATTCGAAGCCTTCTTTAAAGCAGGAATTTTGATTTCTTTCTTAACATTTGTTCACTTTTGCTTCACAGTCTAAATTTGCTCTATCAAATAATTTACAGTGTTATCAAATTCCGGTCTAACACACTGGTCTATTGCCCGTATAAAAAACCTACTTAAAGTTAGACCAGCTATTTATTGTCTTGAACTTGCAAACGGATCCCAGAACAATAATATCTAATAAATTCAGACTAAAACTTTTACTACTACTACTATTATTATTATTAAGAACAGAAATTTGAGAAAAAATTCAAGAGTTAGGCAGAATTATAGTGAATGAAAATTAGTATGATCAAGGTCTAAAGATTAGAGGGGGGATGAAAAACAAAACCAAGAAATCTTACCAGTAATTTTTAAGGAGCTTCATCTTCCTTTTTAAAATGAATTCGTATATTATCCTTCTACTTTTTACTAAATGATATTCATAGTACCATCAATCGAAACTTTACACTACACTCACTTCCTTTTTCAAAATTAAAACACAAGCACATATTAACTAACACATTTGGATACAGTCCAGATGACAGAGCGGGGGAGGGGGAGACAGACTTCACGTGTCTGTCATCGAGTGGGTTGAAGCGTGCAAAAATTAACTGATATAACACAAAATTTGTTTTCACTATATATGCAGGGCTACTTTGCTAGTAAGAGAGAGACTAAAAGAAAATTTCAAGAATGGTGGTAGAGAATCAGGCAACGGTCAGGTTCTTCGACCTCTAAATGGATAGATTTAAAGGTTGGGGGAAGGGGTGTCATCATTACCTTGGCTGTCTCATTCAATCCACATGTAAATGGGGTGAAAAATTAAAAAAGGTGGTTCACGAGGGTTCTCGTCTCACGGTAACAGGTACGCGAACCTTTACCTGAGGAAATGGTGTCTCGCTTTATTCAAAGGGAAGTCATGGTTTTTGGGCAGGTATCACTTTGGACTCTATTCAATTCTTAAATATTTCTTCGTCCCCTGCATTCCTTCTTTTTTTTGTTGTTGTTCAGGTTGTTTTGTCTCGCCAAATTTTTTTTCTTCAAAGTAGAGCTCAGTGCCGATTACTTTCTAATATTGGTTATTCAACGTTTCTGTTATCCCTCTATCTCTGCAACCTCCGTTATCGATCTGAAGATCGGGTATGCTGACAACAAGGTAGCGTCAGAAACATAAGGACATATGGCTTTTATGACTTGCTTCACATAAAAATTTATAAAAATCTCTTTATGTAGATGAAAAACACTGAAGCTCTAAACTACAGAGGCAATAAACGCGCGTACGTTCAAAAATGATTTTTTCCTCGAATAGCGCGACTTTTTACTATAAAAATTGTCTAATGCGAGTCTTATATACGCTAGAGTAAAAGTGATAAATCGTGTTCGCCAACTCGACAACATAGTGATAGTGATAGATTACTGAATATTTATCACATTTCCCGGTTATTTTTAACATCTTTTTGGAGAAAAGCTAAGCAATTGGGCCTACCAATAATATTTGACAAACCTCCTCGGCGAATATATGAGATGAAGAAGTGACAGAAGTCAAGTATCTGAAGAAATTTTTATTTAATTTTCTATTAAGAGTTGGAAATTTTATATATTATCCGGTAACAATGATGAATATTTAGTGATTTGCCACATTTACCAAGTTTAGTTGGTGAGTATTAACAATCCCCAGGAATTATATTTAAATATATTTGCTCGATTTACCGTAACATGTGTATTTGAGAACCTCCCCTCAGTCTTGGGTATAACAAGATGTGTAGACTGCTTAAATTCACGACCAAAACTTCTCTAGTCTGGCACGTTCAACCGGGTCTCTCCCAGGAGGCGTGTGGTGTGGTGTTCAAGGCAAAAAAAGTGTTTTAGAGAAATACTAAGTGTATTTTGAAACTATTAATAGATATTTGACCAATTCAAAATAGAAGGTGGGCGGTGGTTGGGGAGAAGATAGTCACTCAGTTTTCAGGTATAGAATCATCTTTTTTGATAACGATTTTTTTAGGTTGGAAATCAAAATCCGTGATCATTTAAACCATGAATAGAATATACGAAACAAAAATCAGAGTTGTTATCGCGTAACTCGAAGCCGAATAATCCGCCTAGAAATTCTTTTGGGTGTCATCTGGCTGAAGTTTCAAATAGCCTCCATTTCTCCTTCCCCTTCCCCACACGCGCTTCTTCACCACCACTCAAATACCACCGATGACAAGAAAGAAAACCGTTAAAAGGTGACAATGGCGTCAGGAGGCATTAGCCGACCATAAATAACCTTTTCTGATACAAGACTCAGGGTCGGTTTATAGGTATTCGTTGACTGGCAATCCGAATTTAGGGGTTGAGATGCCAGTGAAATCGCGAAATGACTGTCTAGGAGTAATTCACGTCAAACGCGAAAACGAAGACAAAGACCTAATTTAGTCGAAGGACTTCCTTGACCTAAATAAATGGTCCCTCATGAGTGAAATCGGTGCAAACACCTAGTTACGCTATGAGAGAACGGAAAGAGCGATGGCCACTGATTAGCCAAGAGCTGAAAGTGAAAAGTCCATCTTATTGATTATGTTTCCTTACTATCTTATCACAAGCTCTGTTATCTATCTACGTGGATAATACACCGAGTACAAAAACAAAACTATAATTTGCTTGTTCATTCTCTACCTTTCGAGCTTTGCCCTCACCGCCGCCTTTACAGTCTTCGGAAGTTTTTTTGCTTTGTCAAGAGTCATCGTCAAATCTGTCGTGTCCCTACCTCTTGAATGGCCTTTGTCAGGTGCAAAAACTCTTGTAGGCTATCTGTTTCAACCGTACAAGGGAATGCGATTTGAGAACGAGTAAACATTTGCGAAATCACTACGAAAAAGTGCCGAACCTGAATTCCTCATTGTCCGACACAAAATAAAGCTTCCACTTTACAAAAAAAAATTTTTTTTACTACCGGAGGACCATCTTCACGCTCACCACGCATACCTTAACTACCTTTTTGTCCGTTTCTAAGGAAAGTCAGCCATTGCAGGTTTGATGAGACGTAAACAAGGACACAACAAAAAAACTTTTCCCACGTCATGGCCAAGGTTAGAGGAAGTTGAAAAAAAAAAGTCGTTTTGTTCGGTATTGGGGCCCACCACACTCTGAGAAAACCTCATGTTATGAAATGTGAATGAGTTATTGATTAGGTTTTCGCTTTCTTAGGCTCCTTCGGTTCTTTAATTTGTGGAACGAAGCGCTCTGATTACCGATTTTTTTAGGCTCTATGAGGGTATCTTCTCTCTCATGGTTTCTCAAAAAGTCAACCGGTGGCTTGGCCTAAGGCCCACCATGCTCTGACATTTCAATATAACAATTTCTCGTGAGGTAATCTCAATTCGCATAATGGAGTGGAATGGAAACAATTTCGAAAAAAAGGATTACGAAAGTGAAAACAATAATAATAATAATAATAATGAATCCATAAAAACGGAAATTCTTCAAGGTCACTCAGGTTCTTAATTAGTTCATTAGGTGAGGGTGCGCGTGACTGTCTACGTTATTATTGATAAGCCTGAATCAAACAAAAAAATGGTTAAACCGAGGACTTTAAAACTTGAAACGGCCTAGCTGGAGTTCCGGACAGTTGTGGAACGGTTGATAGAAACCTGAATCTGTAGGAGTGTTAGGTCACCGCTGTCGGCTGACAAGGTCACAAGCTCATTAACCAAACTCTCGTTCACTGGAACATTTCAAACATTTTCAAAATTTTCTACTCTCACAAAAAAATTCCAAAAACAACGGTCACTACTACTACTGCATTCCAATCATTCCTTTAGGTAGGATCATGCACCTGTCATCGTTTCGGATCGTATCCAAATTTTATTTCAGAGACACCACATTTTTTAGATATTTACAGCGACATGTCCGCACTTCACAGGCACTGGAGAAAAGGAAAAAAACTGTTCGAACACTTGAACCGTTCAACCCAGTTGACTATCAAACCAACCACCCACACCACTCGCCTGGTGATACTGTCAGAAACACACCAAACAACCTAAATGGCCACCGCACGATTTCAAATCACAACCGACGTTAGGAAGACTAGGTTTGTTGATAACTTTAACACGGGCGTCGTTTTTCACGTGACGTCGCAAATCGCGAAATGAACGCCACGTCCGTATTAATCTTAGTTCGGGTTCTATTATCTTACAATGAAGCGTTTTCTCATAAAGGTGAATATCAAAATGATGTACTGTATCTTCTTCATGTCTAGAGCAGTGACGTAATAAGGAGTTTAAGAATCCGTGGCATTTAGACGTTTAGATGTTTTTCCCTAAGAATTTTGGAGAAGGAGAAGAATTTATTCTCGAAAAATGGAAACTATTTTCCCTAGGCAATTTGTCAAAGTATCCAGATCAACAGGGGTTTCGAGTTTCCAGTCAGAACCATGATTTCAAAACGAGTTTTTGTAAAAGCGATTTTTGTGGGACGTTGTTGTTTATCAGACCGCCCCAAAAGAAAGTTGGGCCTTCAATCGCCACCACAATTAGGAATCAGGTTTCCTCCAAACGCAAAGACTCGTAAAATAGGATTTTGTTTGGAGCGATGGTAGGGGTTAAACTCGAAATAAAAACTCGTTCGATCCACCAAAACAATTTTTAGAAAGAGTGGTGTCACAAGAATCGAAAAAATTTCCAAGGACTGGTTGGGAAATTGCTCAAGACTTCAACGAATCGTGGGAACCGGGAAATGCGGGTTACAACACTCTTGTGTCCTTTTTATAAAACTTTCCGGGAGAAGCTTTAGTCTCATTTTGGACTAAATTTGGAGAGGAAGACGGAAGTGAGCTGGGAATAGATTTATGCTCTTTGGAGAAAGTCCAAAATGACTTCGGTTTCAATGATTGAAATATTTCACGTCAGACGCCTTCGAAATCCTTTCTATGCCCTCCCTCACATCCGCCATTTTGTCCCTAAGAAATCTACTGCTTTTTTTAGGTAGATATATATCTCTTAAAATAGAACGAGCTGTTGGTGGGAGATCTGCTCCGAGCGAAGAGTCAAAATCAAAATAAAGACGTGTAAAAGCAAGATAAGCTTCCTATAAGTTTGTGAGTCTATCACACCGAACTTTCAGGCACTCACATAGCATTTACGCTCCCAACCTTAGTTCTTATACGATAAAACATGTCGTAATATTAAAGATGAGTCAATGAAAGTTGTTGATTAGTAGGAGATGAGTCAAAAGTGTTAAAGGATAAGGTCTATTGATGTAAACTCTTGAAAGATAAGATGAGTAAAATGGAAAGGGGTTGATGAATTGAATGAAGGAATAATTATTAACAGAAGGACTATAAGAGAAAAGCTTAGGGCTTCATAGAAAGTCAAAACTGAAAACAAGAGCCAAGTGAACCGAAGGGAAGGAGAAATCTCACAGCGAGAGACTGAAGGGTTCTTGGATAAAAGTAAAAGAAGGCAGTGTAAAATGAAAATAAGAGCTGAAAGTTTGAGATTAACATGGTTCCTAATTGTCCGAAACGAAAGAAGAATTCCTCTCAGGTTGATATGTGACATGCGCAGCGAAAATATTTTTGCTTGGAATTCTGTTAAAGGGAGTTAGCCCGAACCTGGGTGACTATAAGTAAACCTAAATAAAAACAGGAAACAGAGATAGGTTGAACAAACTAACAATAAGGTACAAGGTTTTTTGTTTTTGTTTGAGGGGAGGGAAGAAGGAAGGAGAGAGAGGAAGCACGAAATGAAAGAGAAAGAGAGAAATCAGACTACAAAGGAAGGACATTGTTTTTTGTGTCGAATCCGTCTGTTGCAGTCGGAAACAATAGGCTAACAAGGGAATGAGACGAGGAAATACTCACCTAAGTTGTACTTCTGGTACTTCAGCCGACAGCCGGTTTTGTTCTACAGCGGCGGTGGTTCTCAAAGAACTTCCGTCTTGTCCAATGAGGACCTCTGTTCTTCCGTTTGAGAACGGCGAATTTCTTCCACTAACACTGGCACTAATTCGTGTTGTTTCCAACACATTTATTGTTCTATCGTCATTTATTTCTTGTTTCAGTTCTAATTCGGACGTCAGTTCTCCTTCTTCTGTGTCCTGGTCACCGGATTCTATTTCCTCGATTTTAAGACTTCCTTCTGAATTATCTCTCCGAGGTATATTCGAAGTTAAGGAAGTCACGTAAATTGGAGATTTTTCTATGAATCCGTTGAATTCTTGTTGATCTGTAGATTCACTTGCACTTATCTGTAACTATAAAAACAGATAATGTTACTGTGAAAAGTTTAAGGATTTTGCGTTTGGGATGCATAGCTGTGTGTGCTCGAATTCCTGACAGTAGACAATTTTAGTTGTGCTAAGTATAGACAAAAGTTTTCTCGCGGTTGGTGGAGAAAGGCACAAATAATGCTCCGGGCAAATTCGTTGGTAGTGATGAGCAAACTTTAATTATAGCAGATGAGCGACATTCTACCTAGAAATCTATCTCTTAGAAAATAGAACTCAACTCTTCATGAATTCTGGCAGACACTTTGATGTCTCACGACACCAAAACGTCCAAATTTTGATGAAGCTTTTTTCATCTCCTCAAAACTAAGGGTTCATCTTTAAAAAGGTTTTCTCTCCAAGGCAATCACCACACTGATCACCCTGTCTTGTGCTGTTTATTGTTAATAAAATGAAAATTCAGGAGAGTTCGGCGAGGTAATCACCTATAACAATTCAAAATCTCTTGCTGGTGGAATTACTGTCACCACTATAGCAGATACAATTAGAATAATGCAACCAATAGCTACAAATTCTATTGACCAAGGACCTTCATGATAAATTTAAACACCGACTTTGACAAAGACAAAGGGTATATCGGTTGAGAGCTTTGGCAGGTTCCAGTTTATTGAGCACCATGTTTATAGGTTTAGTAAAGAAGAGAGAAGTAGAAGAGGAAAAGAAGGCATTCGCACATGCGGCTTTAGAGATGTTCCTGTCGGTATCCTTTAACGCATTCCTATCGTTCCCTAAAGAAAGAAACCTGACCTGCACAATGTTAATGAGATTTGGTGTTAAGGAAGAAAGAAGATGAAGAGGGGCAGGGGAGGGGAGGGAGGAGGGAGATTTGTTCAGTTTTTACAATGTCTTAAATTTCAATTTGTCTTTTAAGTATTTTGACGCCAGATTTTATAGGTTTGTTGTGAGGCGTCATATGGTGCATGAAGAAGGAATCGCCTTGAGGCTTCCTGGGGCCGCACCTATGAAGACCGTCTCGCGTCCCAAAGTCCTGTAATTTGTATAAGTGTCAAGTGTCATCGAGTTCTTTGGGTTTTATCTAAACGGAAACTGAATGTTTAGGAGATAATATAAGTTTGGAAAAATCGGGGCCCGAAGGCAAAAAGTAAACAAAATGTTTTCAGCCGTTGTCAAAGGACTAAACATGTAAACAAAAACATGGGCTCTAGCACTTCGAACGCCTCAAACACAGGCGTTTCCAGGCATTTTAATGAGACTTTCAAGGCCATGGTCAGCGGGGGGAAGAAAAAATTTACGAAAGTTTAACAATGAAGGAGGAAGGAGTGGAGGGAGAGGGCTCAGCAACGGCCTATGACTATTTGGTAGAATGTAAAGATGTAAGTTCAAAAAAAAGTTTCTCAAGTTTTCGAATGACTTTCAAGTGGTTGCGAGAGGTCGAACGGGGTCGAAAGGACCTTTCGAGAATCCTTAAGGCTCATTAAATCCCTTTGCACTTGTCCACCGACCTTAATAATGCCTATTTCGACATTAATTATATCCGTTTTTTGCGAACAGAAGGAAAAGAGCGATGGAAGGAAGGAGGACGAGGAATAAAAAGCTGAGTGGACTGGTGCGGAGTCAACTTGAACTAAGAGAGTGGAGAGAGACTTTTGTGAAAATTTCGCGAAAATAATTTTCCTCCTCTAACTCGTTGTTAAGAGCATCGTCCTATTTACAGGACACAGAGAATTTGAATTTTTTTTTCAACCCCTAAATTTTGTTCAAATTGCAAGATAAATCTGCTATATATGTTTCAGATAAATTGATTGTAATTTTTTGTTGCGTTGTTTCCGATATCTTAGTTATAAAAAAATTGCTGTACAAAAATCGCCTAACTTTTCCAACTTGTTTTCAAGAGTCGCACATCTGTATCAACATTTTTTTTTATTTTTTAATATTTAGTTTTAATTATGTTTGCAATGATACATAATTACTCGGAAAGAATTTACAAGTCAATTTTTTATTGCAAATTTTGTGATCTTTTTGTTTTATAAATGGGACGTTGGTACCCTAGAATTATTGTGGAAATATCTATTTAACTGTACCAAAAATATATTTATTCGGTATGGTATTTTAAAAAATAGTACGTACAGGGTGTTAGTGTATATTTTAGACAGTATCTGGTCATTTGAATTTTCAGTTTCGCCCTTGACATGCATTTTTGTACTATATATCTATCAATATACGGGAGGTCTGTGGTGTAGTGGTTAAGTGCCAAACTAAGAAGTTATAGTCGCGAGATCAAATCGCCCATTCATAACTTGTTGTACCCAAAAACGGTGAAAAACGGAATTAACACTCAGCTATATCTGTATCAATATCTTCTAACTCAGTTCAGTAATATCAGCCAGAATTACGTCTAAAGAATAAGAATACCAACATATACTTTGATCCCTGATTTGGATGGTTTATTCTAAGATATCATAATATCAGGATTGTTTTTGCTCTTCTGCCGAAGTTATCAACACAAAATATAAAACTTACAGTATAAATACTACGTATATCATCCGTAGTATATATACTGTATATATACATCTCGGCCTGTGAGTTTGACAACTTTGCTGTACATATTATTTTGTATAATAGTAGTACTAGCAATATATCGGTACAACAACTATTATTCAGTTCATTATAGTCTATAAAATATATGCAGTAAATTTTTTTTGAATATAAACAAAAATTATAATAAAATTCTCGGTGTCCTATAAAAATTACGCTGGTGTAAAATGGTGTAAGGTTGTTGGCTTCAAACGAGGTAAACTGAAAGTTGAAAACGCCTTCGAGTTGTCTCTCATAGCCCGACAGTAAATCATACATTTTGCCTTTTTAAAAATAATATTTCAAGTACATCTCTCCACGCAGTTTAACCCCTTTCGCCACGATTCTTCTCTTCGATTCTTCAACATCGTTGATATTTCTTAAGAAGTTTCATTTAAGTATAATGAAGTAGGAGGGAAAGCGTTTCAACTTAGTTTTCTTTCCTTTCTTCCTTATCCTACCTTTTCTTTTTCTTTTTTATTTTTGAAAGCTACCATCAGTCTCGAGGAAAATTTTATTATTTAGGAAAAAATAAGAGAAGACTTTTACGCTCACCTTTCGACCATTATTCAACATCGTGTGCCAATCAAAATATTTACGAGGAAGGGTTTTTACGTCACTCGAAAACTTATTCTCAAATCTTTTATCATTTCATTACACCCTTATTACAGGTTCACTGACTTATCCTAATTTATTAACTTTTTTTTTATATTTACCACCGCCATCTTTCTAAAGTATTTCTAAATTTACAGCTTTGGGTGTAGTTGGTATACTTTAACACGTTACCGACCGCACCGAAAATGGTGTGTTACTCGTGGGAACCGCCAGTTTTTTCGTTGTAAATCACCTATATTTTTTCTTGTGTTATTTATAATAGATAGGTATTATTTAACCCCTACATAAATTTTCTGAAACTTGGCCACGGGTGAGTCAAACGGTCCCAGGATTATCAATTTACCCTCGTTCTCATCAAACAAATTTTTATGGCTGTCATGAATCAACAAATACTTCATCTGAAACAAATAGTGCACTATTTATGAAATGAATACTTTTATAAAATGTGCAATATTTGTGAATTGGATTGTTCTAGAAAAAGTTCAATGTTTCTACAATTAATTTTTCTAGAAGATGTGTATCATTTATAAAATATATGTTCCTATACAGTGTGCAATATTTATGAAATATTGATTGAACTTTTTTTAGAATGCCTTAGACATAAGTTAGTGTATTTTTTTTTCAAAAATATTGCACACATTCATGGAGTACTTATTTGTTAAATAAATTTTTTCAAGTCACGGCCTAACGTCTTTGCACTGAGGATTCTTGAAGCTATGAAGAAGACCATACCGTCTAGGTAAGGCAATAGTCCAAATACTAACATCACTAACACTAACAGCCGCCAAATTCTCACGACTCATCAGGCCTTGATACTGTTCTCATTCATCTCAGAACTTTTCCTTCCTTTACCGCCGTACAGACTGACCTCTCTGATCAGTTTCTTCATTCACGCACTCATCCCTTCTACTCGTTGTTCAAGGCATGAGTTTGATAGAAGCCTTAGCCTATTTCCGGTTTCAGATTTTTTTTGTACTTCCCGAGATTCAGGATTAATAAATTTTTAAACGTTTTCTCTAAAAAATTAATTTGGGGAAACTGTTCTCTCAACTTTCGACTCCTTTCAACCATTTATGTTAGTCGGGGGAAAAATTACGATAAACCGATTTATAGAGAGAGAGGGGGATGAAGGGGATGAAGTCTCTCTCTTGGCTGTGAGCTTCTCTGCTTTTCTAAGCTGGATTTAAGAAAGGAATAAAAAAATCCCGCGATTAGTACACAGGCTGGAAGGACGACAAAAACCATTTTTTTTCGTATCCTGCAACGACTTTAAGTGAAGCTCTTGAGAAAGAGAGGGAAGGAGAGTGTATATGTGTCTGTGTGTGAGGGAGGCTGGGAGGGGGTGAGTGTTCTGGCTTTCTTCAGTTTTTACGATCCTTTTAAAACTGGGGTCGCTTTCGTTTCGGTTTCAATAATCACGGGGATGTTTTTATAAGCAAAAATTTATTTATTAGAGTCAGGCCGTAAAAAAGATAAATAAAATGGGCGAGCGAAAAGAGGAAAGAAGGAAGGAAGGAAGAAGAATGGAAATGCGATACAAAAAAAATGGAGGTTGAAGGGAAATCGCAGCACTAAATTTGAAAAGAGGAAATTTTAAATAAAAAAGGAGGAGGGGGAAGGGAAAAACATAAAAAGCAGAAAACCAGAGCGAAAAGAGAGGAGAGAAATAATTTAAAGAGGAGGGATGCTGCGAAAGATGAAAGCGGCACAACGCAAAGAGATAAGAACATCAAAACCATTATTTTCCTTTTTATACTGTCATTTTTACAATGAATAAATAAATTCTATTAAAATTACGCTTTTATTAATTGAATTTATTTTTCATTTGAGTTAAATTACGTCTGAAAGACCCTGAGTCTGGTACCTCGAGTACTGAGAGACATGTTAGTGAAAAAGAGGAAAAGTTGGAGATCGGAATGACGTCCTCCTGGGTCGGCCCCTTTTGATTGTTTGATAGGAGGTCGGTTACGGAATTTTCTAAGAACGTTTGGAAAGGCACATCTAAAAAGGTTTTGATGTCCTTTTTATTGAACGGGACTTAGAATGCCCCACCATGGTGTGCCAAAGGCATACTCAGTGCAAGGAAACTTGGCCTCAACTCAAAGGATATATTCTTGCAATAAATCTTCATTGTACAATATTATTGAAGTGAATACTCTAAATATGTGTGCGATATTTATGAAATGAAAAATCCTAAAATTGTGAAATGCTGAAAGAAAGCCACTCTTGGGATTTTCTAAACACCTTCAGGATAGCCATGTCAAGGGAGTTTTAAAGCCCTTTTTTAGATGGGAGTGAGATTGTCCCATCAACTGGGACATCTCGCAGTGCTCCAAAGAGTTTAGTGTGAAGACGACTGCCAGGAAACAAGCAAAAATGTTTACCTGTGGTGCATATCTCGTCATGTCGACGGGCGTGATTCGATTAAGGGAAGAGAGCCGTTCCAGCCGTTCTCTCGCCTGTTGTTCCACAGCAATGACGAACGCATCATGGACATTGCAATGGCGTGCTAAATCTAAAGCTGTAACACCAAAAAAAAATTCCACATGAGTCATCTATCCTCTGCATCTCTCTACTACTTTTACTATTTAGTTTCATCTACTCTACTACTTGTCTACGTCACTTTAATCTTTTCTGCTTTTTCCCGTTTACCCCCTCCTTCTGAACAATAACCAGTGTTCCACAAAATTGTCATCAGCTTTTTGATTTACTTCTGGGAAATAAATAAGGTTTTCTGTGACATCATATTTATCACAAACGTTACCCCAATACTTGTAACAATAATAAATAATATGAGATATTATGCAAACTATTTTGTACCCAATAATTCGGCTCCAGCGGCAAAATGCCCAAAAACCTCAGGAGTGGCCAAACAGTCGATGGCAGACATCTTGTGAATAAAATGGAATGTCACACATTTACATGACAAAAAAAATTCAATAAGCACAAAATATTATAAATAGGTGAATAGTATTTAACACGTTGACGACCGCCTGACTCACCGATGGGTCAAGTTTGATCGGTACAAGAACATCACTCGAGTAATCGAGTAATGTTTTTCTTTGGGGCCGTTTTTACACCTGTGGATATAATATTGATACGATTTATGTACAGTATTGCATTCTTCTGTCCCTCGAGGAGGTATTTTATACTGTATAACGGAATCAGTTTGGCAGAGTCAAATATTTTAAAACGTTTTTTGTACGATTCAAAGAAATTGACAAGTTTTTCATATTTTTAAAGTAAAATGAGAATAGCTTACTCACTTATAGCTTATACTGTATACATTTTATTTAGTATTTTTATTACAACCTTTTACCTTTCATTCCTATTCTACCAAAAAGCAATGAAGAAATTTAAAGGTTTTCATTGGCTTCCGTTTCGCCCAAAACCCCAGAGAAAGACAAACAAACCAAAAAAACAAGTAATATGAAGGAAAAACGGAAAAATTCCAGTATTGCCAGTATTTTTCCACAAAAAAAGGTTTTGGTAGTAAAATTATGTGACAGGAAAAAAGGAAACCTTTTTTGTTGTTAAGAAACCTTTCAGTATTTCTTAATAATATTCTCCGCCTCAAACAAAGAAAATCGATCAGGAAAATTCATTTAAATTATTTATTTTTTATTGCTTATATTAAGTGAAAATTTTAGAATATGCTGAAAGTCATTTCGTTGCCTAGTATTTACTATTTCTCCACTAGCTGTATGTTTTTTGGTAAAAATAAAATATTTTAAGTACTTTTCCACCCCCCCCTCCAATTCATGTATTAGGTTTATCGGAAAGTTCTGTCCGTTTTTAGGATAATGTGAAAGTATGAGTGTAACATGCTTTAAATAATCTTTATTGAATCATTTAATGGCCATCATTATTTATGACTTATTTGTATCGGTAGTATCCGATTTTGTCAAAAAAGGGTTTATACTATTGTATAATCTTGACAGTATCGTCGAAGATTAAAGATGGCCCCACAGAGTGAGGCTCATCAAAAAGATCAAAATCGTCTAGTTGACATTTCTCAAAGCATTTTCTGTATGGTTGGTTTATGAGAAACCGTACCTTAAATGAAAAATTATTTTCGAGGGTTTTTGCATTTTAAAATACAAAATTTAGGTACAGCTCAATGCATACAGACATTTTTTATTTTGACAGAGTCGTATAGTGGTGGATAGTCGTAGGACAGAGGAAATTGGAGTCTGGTGCTTCACAACGTCCTCTAATCCTTCCTCCCTTAAATCTCTCAAATCCGTTTTTCCCTGTTCTTCATTAGCTTTTCTTTTTTTCTCTCCTCCAAACTTTTACCTAATTAATTTAATTAAATACTTTTCGCCTTAAAAAATTTTTTTTTCTAAATAAAGAGAAAGATGGGGAGGGGAGGAGTGAGAGTGAGATTGCACGCCTTAAATAACATGTTTATGCTTTACACAGAACTCGCTGAAATTTCCTCTTCTCTAATTAGATATCTTAAGGAGGCTCGTTAAAATCGTCTTTCGGAGTCTCTCTCCTTTCTTCAAGACGAAAACTTTGTCACATTTTTTATCCATTCATTATAGAAACCTTCTACATGGTTTTTCATTCAGCTATAACGTAAATACGGTTATCGTTATCAGTCAATTTACAAAACAACGTTGACAAAGTAAAAAAGTAAATGACGGTGGGAAATTGGTTTCAACAATAAGAAATTTGGATTTTATTCCTTAAGGGAGGAGAGGGAAGAACAAAAGGTGACTGGAGAACCTCACGGCCTTCTTTTAAAAATGATTTCCGATGTTAGATCGTCTCTACTTGGGTAGATGTGGAATAATTAGGTCATAAACCGTTGTATGTCCGGTTATAACGAATTCATTAACGGAACGCAAGTAATCAGGCAGGAGAACAAGTTTTTTTTTCTTTCACGAGTCTCACTTTAGGACCGTTTATTTATTTATTTATTTTTTAGGCGCTATTTCGAATTCCTAGGACGGCCTAGTTAGAACTCAAATCGACTAAGTAGCTCAGTTTGAGTGGTAGTGAAAAACCAAAGTCGTATCTGCAGAAGTCATGGAAAGCTGTTGAGTCTGTCCCAAAAGTCACTGCTGGATGGCCTATTTCAAAGCGCCTTCGATGATTTGGCAAGCAAATTGTGCAAGCAGTTTGAAGAGTTTAAAAACCATTCCGGGGACCTTTGGGACAGATTGTGATTCGATCAAAGGGTTCACTTTTTGGACACGAAATTGATTTTCTGTAAATCGCCTGTCACTTTTCATTCCGGGGCGAAAGACTCTTGAGAGCCTTTAAATCGCCTCAGAATAAGATAAGGCGGCAGGGGGGGAGTTGCAAGTGGAGGAACTCTTCGGCCACCAAACGCAAACACGATATTCTTCCAATAGGCCTGTTATTGACATGTAATACGAACAGAATTTTCTAGTGAGAAGCACAAAGACAATTTTTTTCTATTTTCTTTATAATTTGTACATCGTTATACTTTTACGCCTCCCCCCTCTTTCTCCTCTTTCTCTTCTACCTTCTCATTCACATCCTCTTCCTCTCTCTGTCTTTCTCTTCGTTATTATGGATGCATTGAATCGAATTCAAGTTGTATTGAATAGCGCGAATTCCTCAACATTGTAGTTCTGGGAGAGAAAAATTTTAGAAATTATCGGCATTCGAAAAATAAAATAAATCGCATAGTGGAAGAGTAGGGGTCGGAGATGTAGCCAGAGAGAGCTTTTTAGCTTAGCCCCAAAAGGTCACGAACTTCTTTTCGTCCATTTTTTTCACAGCCAGTTTTCTTTTTCAAACAATGGAAGGCAGGCAAACAGGCCGGGACCGGTGTCAATTTGCTTTATGGCAAATGGGCTCCGTGGGTCTGACTATTAGGCAGTGTGTTTAAAATGTTAATGACCTTTTAGTTAACTCGAATATATATATATATATATAGTGCAAATCTCGCTCTTAATAGCTAATAGTCTATAAATGGGTTCACCGTAATTTTGCTACGTAGCATCCGATATTTGTTTTTCAGTTTGAACTAAATTTTTATTTTTGAGCTTTCACCTTTAGGTTTAATTTTTTATCAAAAGATAATATTTTTTAATAGCGGCACACGGTTTAAAAATAGACGCACTGTTACTGTTTAAAAATTACGTTAAGTGGACTCTTCACTCGCTTAGTTGCTGTGGACATCTTCGGCGGACTGAGAATTCCTGTTGTTCCTGTCTATTTCTTCTCTTCCGCCTTCCTTTGTTATTCTTTTCTTTCTATCAGACTATCTTCGGATCACATTGATTTCAATTCCTCCTCTTCTTCTTTTTCCTTTCTTTTCCGCCAATACTCTTGTATTTTTCGACCTTTCTCTCTCCTGTCTATTTCCACCCTGTTTTTAGCTTTAGTTTGTCCTAGAAACTGATGTTTTCTACTTGGTTCTTCTTCAGGGTGTCTAGTCTCTGTATGTACTCCCTTGTGATCTCAGATCTTTTTCAGTGTCCACAAACCTTGCCGGTTTGGTTTTTCTTTTGAGGAAGTGTTTGAAGACCTGATTGGTTAGCCTTCCTGAATCCATTCTCTTCAGTTGTCTGTAGAAGGAGATTCTTCTCTTTCGGATCAGGTCAGTTATCTTTGGTCATGTTCGTTGAGTTCGTGATTGTGACGTCTCCAATATTCGTTGTTGTCTTTGACAGGACCCACGATTTTTCGTAGGACTTCTTTGTTCTTTATAGCTACATTAACAATTATATTCCATATAATGGACGCCACATTTCTTTAGTTCTGTCCTCCACACTTAACGGCAGGAATCCACAGTCTAGTGAAGCGGTACGCAACCTTCAGTTGGTGTAATTTTTAACCCGTGACAGTGTGTCTTGTGTTTTTTAAACAATCTTCGCGCTATTTTACCCCCAAAGTATCAAACTCCTTTTATAAATACTATTATTGCCGACAATAATAATTAAAAAATCCATTAAAACATTCCTCAGTGGGCTTTCGTTATCGTCAAGTTCGTTGACAACAGAAAGGGGATGAAAGAAGAAGGAACGAACGGACGGACGGAAGGAGGAGACAGAAGAGGGACAATCTCAAATTTCTCTTGCTAATTACATTTGAAATATTGGTGACAATTAACCTTATTTAAGGGGAAAGATGAGTCCTGACTAACTAAAGCGAGGCCTTTAATATTCCCAGAGTGCCTTTATCGTCATCATCGTCTTTCGTTTCACGTTTTCGTGGGAAATTCAGGTGCAAGACGAGTGGCTACAGGACTAATCCGGTGATTTACTTGTGAAAGGGGAGATCTAATCAATCATTTTATATTCCGGCTGAGAGGAATAAAAACTGTTTAAAGAGGAGAATCCTCGTGGACTTTTAGTTTACAACATCAAGTAATAACTTCTTAATTCTAAGTGAAAACAAAGGAAAGAAAAAGGGAAAGAGCTTAAAGGGAAAATGGAGAGGAGTTGAAAAGAGGAAAATAAACCAAAATAAATGAGAGATTAGAACGAGAGATTATAAAAAGTAGCAAAGTTTTTTAATATCATCTTATAGAAAATGTTTTTTTTTCTTTTTCATCCTCTCCTTCTTCTCGAAAAAAATGAAATAGAAATCGATAAGAAGAAAGAACAAGAAGCAGCAACAGATTCTTGGAACGAACATGTAGGAACAGGACAAAGTACATAAAGGAGGTACAAGGGTACACAATAATGGAAAACCTTTTAAGACCACTCCCGCGTTCCCAGAATTTGGACCGGGATGTAAATCAAGGGCGTGGCTCTATTCGTTAATACTAATTTTGTTGTTTCTCGAAAATTCCATTTTTCTTCGTTTATGTTAGTACCTAAAATTTTTCACCGTCACGCTTTTTAAGAAAATTTTTGGTTGTATACCAGAATAAACTGTTAGCTTGTTCAGACGTTGAGCTTTTTTATACACCTAAGGGCATTCGTAGTAGAAATTCCGTCTTGACTTTAAACCCTTATTTACAAACCAAATTCTCCATGAAAAATGTGCATTATTCCAAGATAGTGTGGAATGTTTTTTGAGACAAATACTTTGTAAGAATGTGCAATATTTATGGGGTAGTTATACTTGAAACCGAACTTCCTTCCACTGAGGATGTATTTGGTTTTGAAAGAAAACAAAACTCGGGGGATCTACATTCCCTTATTTAACCAAAAATCTGACCAGATACTTAACAACCAAAAAGGTAACACTATGAACACTAATGGTAACTATCCAAAAATCTCAGAGCTAACATTGTTAACATTGTCTTGTGCGACTTTATTCCATTTCTTAGAAAACCTTAAATAAGATTTTTGGTCCAGATCTTCTATTTTGGAAGGCTAATGAGGTCTGAGGTTTCAGGTGATTAGTTCTTGTCTTTAACTTTAATATCGGTCAAAGGCCATTTGGTAATGGGGGTTTCGTTATCACCTTGAGATTCCGACTGGAACAATTTTAGTGAACATCATCTCTAGCTCTCAATCCTTAAACGGAAGTCATTGCATCGAGCGAGCACGAATTCAACAGTTCCAAGGGGAATATCGTTTTCATGGCTGTCCAATCAAGTACGAGAAGGAAATTCTTGATTGGAACCATCGTGAGGTTTGCCTTTTATGGGCCAAACTTCTCTTTTTAACGAGATAGCGAGCTGGGGCTCTCATTCCCAATGAAATCGATACACAGCATTGTCCTCAAAATGTCTCACACGTGACTGCAAATCAGTGTTTGTCAACCCGCTGAATGGGTATTTCACCAAATAAATTATTTTCATCCGAACGTGTGGCTCAGTGGGTCCGAGAGAGGAAAATCACTGTTATCTCAAAGTTATTTCCGGGCGGATGACAAAATCATTTGAGTTAGCAATTTGTCTTGGAGCGAAACCCTTCTCCCTTCCATTCTCCCGCCTTCAGGCTAGCACTGGAAAAGGTTGTCAAATGTATTTTTGGAGTTCTAGGCTTTCATGCAGTCCTTTACACCAAAATGGGCAAGAAGGGCAAAATTTAGGATCCGAGACAACACTTTTTTAAAAATTAATTAATTTACTCTCCAATTACAAGGGAGAACGGTCAGGTCCCATTTTGGCTCTCACTCCGATCTCTGCTAAGTGATCAACAACGAGACCATTTGTCGCAGAAAACGCTTTAATTCTGACAACTGTCAACAAAACACCAACGGTCAACGTAATTTAGACCTCCTTCGTGCGAAAACATTTGTTTCCACCAGAATATTGTATAATAATGAGAGCGAGTGACCTTTCAGAGTCAATCTGACCGTTTCAGATCTCAAGATGGAGAGAAATATTTAATTGGAAACAAAAAAAATTCCGTCTTTGATGAGACCTTGAAAAACGTCACCAAACGTCACCTAACCTGAAGACAACAAAACTTCCTTGATGCTTTGCCAGCGATTTCAACAACTTCCTCTCTTCCTCTCGATTTCCTTTCTGGACTAAACACTCAAATATTTGACTTTGAAAATTCCAGGCAAATTGCATTTTCTTCCGTCCATCTTTGAAAAGATTTGTGTCTGTCAAAATATAAGGGAGACTCAAGGGTGGGTTTTGAGATTTTTGCGGTTGTTACTATTAGTAGTAGTGATGTTAGCTATTTAGCTATCACACTGTTCAAGTTAAGTTTTTAAGAGAATTAGAGATTTTAAGCTTAGCTTATCTTGACGTTTCTCACTTCGCCTTATTCTAGAGCTAAAGGTATCTTCAGCGGAAGGAAGTTCATCCTCGAGTCGAAACAGCTTCATGAATATTGCTCATTTTCATAAAGGATTGATTTCGAAATTATTGCACACTTTCCCGGCGAATTCATTTCATAAATGTTGCACATTCTCTTGGAGTATTCTTTTTATAAAAACGGCACGCTTTAGGCACACGGCACATCAAATTTTGCACCTTTTTAAAGAAAATCCATTTCATAAGTATTACACATTTTTGTGGAGGATTCATTTCGTAAATGATGCAAAGCGTTTCAGGTACTCATGTCATACTGCACACTTTTTAGGCTTATGCATTTAAAAGCAATGCACATTTTTATATTATAAATTACTCATCCAAGAAATTGAGCAGTATTTATGAAACTAATTTTTCAAAAGACTGAGCAACATTTCTGAAATGAGTTCTCCTACACATTTTCAATAGATTAATACATAAAGTTATTACTCCTAGCTAGTGTGCATTATTTATGGAATAATTTTCATAAATAATAGAATAAAGTCTCTTCCATAGTAACACCTTCGGAGCTATCTCACGGTTTAGTGTCCTCTTGATATATATTGTATAGGTATAACACTTTTGATTTTCTGGTGATTGGAAGGAAGGGCAAAGGAAAAGTTAGTACGGATGAGCGGTGAGAGAGAGAGGAAAACCTTAGCTTAGGCACCCGGTTAAAGTGGTATTAAGCGATGCAAATGGCAATCAAATGGTCTTCCGATGTAAACATGGAGACTCGAGCCAAGGCTAACCGGTGCAGAGGAACCCACACAAAAAAGATTTCTTTCATGATGAAGAAGTTAGAATCGCGAGTTCTTCTTATCTCAGGTTCGGCCACGAGCACCTTAAAAAATTCCTCCGAATCAACCACATCCACGATCTCTCTCTCTCTTCTCTTCACAATACATCTCCACGATTTTTTTCCTTTGCGTCATCCAATAAATCCAACGATACAACAACCGACGTGTGTCTATGTGACTGGGTGTCTCCTCGTCTACTTTCATCTCTCGAACCAAATGAACATTCAAGGATTTCGTTGAGTATTTCCATTCCGGTGACACGTTGGAAGGTATTGATGGTCAAGTTCAAATTTTTTTTTTAAGGTGGAAATAGTGATCTTCTAAGAGTCGTCAGGCTTATAGCCAGTTGAGCAATAGGCTTAGGCAGCAGACCTTTCAGGCTCCGATCCTAGCTTAATTACCGGGATTCCATTAAATCGATTATTTTGAAAAATGATGGACGAACCAAGAATTCATGATTGCGGCTAATTACTGTATGGTAGACAAAATAAATTCCAGCACGCATGCGCAGAGTTTTTTTTCTTTCTTTTCGCCAAGAACAATGTCCTGAAAATGCTGGTATTCTAAAGGAATTTTCGATTCGAACGTTTTCTACTTCGCTTTTTGTTTTCTAAGGATTTATCCGAAGAGAGAGAGGAAGAAGACACATTCAGTATCCTACTTTTATCTCGTCTCACTCCTGATAGAGTAATGGCAACTCGATAGAAGAGACTCAAAAGTGGATTGGAACGTGACACCCTCTATAACTGTTATCATCCCCAGTTTCATCCTCACGGTTGTCCTTACAAGAACAAGTGTATGAAAAGGCGCGAACCTGACTTCGGGCAGAAAACTCTTATTAATTAACTGATATTCTCAAAAACTTGTTATGTGATTGCACGCGTTTATACTGTATGCATCCTGTCGCCCCAGATTTTGAAATTTGCTACACTCTCACATCTTGACAGCACATTACATTATAAATCCGTATATAACAAACGTAATTAACTTAATTTCTGATGAAACACCTGGGACTAAAGATAAGATAGTGACACTCAAAAAGTTGAGAGGAAGAGAGGTATGGAGGGAGGGGATAGGTTTGTCGGTGGGCTCGAACCAACCGCGGTCACTACAGCCTTCTTGCCCGTTCCACTAAAGCAGAACGTAGTCATGCAAGTTGCAATTTTTTTTCTTGTCATTGAATCGGTTGGGCCACTTCATTATAAAATGACAATGAAATCGGTCGAGTGAACATTTTTGGCTTCGGTGAAGACAATTGCAATCATCAAACCGAAGACAACTTTTAATTTCGATTATTGAATTTTTGTTTTGGTTTTTGCAGGAGTGCCCTCTACCCGCCTTCTACCTTTCTTTTGCCTACTTTTGATCAGTTGTATTGGTAACAGTTGTCGAGGAGTTTCATAGAAAAGAAGACAAACATCTTTCCAAGCTCCAAAACTTTTTTAAGGGTGGACACAAAGGAAACCGGAAAGAAATTCCATTTGTATGTGCTGTTAGGTAGGCGCTTTCTAGCTTTTCTCTTTCTTCACATATGAAACCAAAGCAGATGAACTTTTTAGGATTTGTTACTGAGGTTAATTAAGTGTTTGGAAACTTAAATTCTGAATGTCCATTGAATTTGGTTCAAAGGTTGGAGGTGTCCTAAAGATGCTCAGGACTGTTAAGTGGACAAAACTGCGATTCTTTTTGGTTTTCTAGCGTAGTAAGTGCTCTTGCATACTAGAACTACAAAATAGGAAAAAAGAAGTAACCCCATGAGCACTGCCTAGCTGAGAAAAATGGCATCCAACACACCTTAGCGGACTATCAGGCCTGGACTCACCAGAGAAGACCCCTAATAGATGAATCGTTCTCGGATCTTAACCCCCACAGCGTGATAAAACATACAGTAGGCGAACCCCGAGCTTAGACATCCTTTCAAGTGTTTTTCCCTTAAAAAGAAACAATTGGGACTCAGGGATTCAAAGATGACAACTAGAAGAAATACTGTCTTGGTGGTAACCTCAATGGTCATTCTAGAAGCGACAAAAAAGACTCATAAAAAAACAAAGCGTAATAAGTTCTCGGTGTTTCGGAAACCTGTTTCGCGGTTTGTTAAAAACCCTCAAAATTTAGAGTATACAGTTAAAAATAAGGCATTTTCATATGCATCCTGGTAACCGATTTTTCATAACAGTAGCCTTTCAAGTGAGACTCAACGAAAGGTCGACAGCTCTTATGTAAGGATTTTAAGCTAGCTAATAAAAGGAAAATAGTTTTCTGGGTCTTTCAAAATGTCACTTTGGTAGTTCCCTTAAATACAAAGTTACGAAACTATGATACAAGCTAATTCACAATGATATTTGAACCTTTTCGTATTCATCGTTGCCCTTTCCGACGAACCGGTCAACTTGTTAACAACCTAACACCCCACAAAAGACAGAACATAATGATACACGATAAACATGATAACAAAATCTCGCTCTTTCCACCGCCTTCTCTAAAGCAAAGGTTTTTATTATTAGAAACGAATGACTAAGGCGGTAATTAACCTAATTTGACTTATTGTTTGTGTGTTTGAGATTTTTTCGCTTCTTTTGACTGATCATTGTCATTTTTCAAAAAAGGATTAAAACACTTTAGGGCATGTTACTGTACGTTTAATCTACTTAACCCATGGTGGACGTCCTCATTTGACTTATAGCCTTTATACATATACTTGTCTTGTTGTTCCTCCTAACAGACATGAAGGAGCTCTGATTTTGTCTAAAAGAAAAGACCTGACATTGGACCTCAAGTCGTAGTTATGACGAAGAGCGGAAAATGAAGGAAGAGAGCTGACTCGTTCACCTTTTTCAACATATAATATAAGCAATTTTGAGCTGCCCTATTATAAATAAAATGGTGGGTTATTAAAATAATATGGATTCGCTTAATTATTACATTGAAAGGGATTCGAGAATGGATAAGAAGCAACAGCGCTCCCTCTCTCTCCTGTCGCCTGAAGGGTCTGAAATGACTTCATCAGAATAAAATTTAAATTTGTTGTTTATAAAGAACAAAATTAATTAAAAAATGAGTTTAACCTATTAACGACCAATTTTTTTTTCTTTTCAGTTTCGAAATTTGACTTATAGACATTTATTCTATACCAACCATGTTCTACCAGACTTAGGATCGTGGAGTCGAATGTCAAGTCGTTGCTTTCATGCATGCAGGCGGCAGTTCTCTACGATTATCAGTAAAATGGTATTAAAAAAATTGTATTTGAACTTCGTTTAATTACGGCTGTAGTGAATCCATGGATTATATACAGCAGTCTTACAAACCGAGGAATAAGAGTCATCGAATTCCGAAAAGAATTAGGAATTAATTTGATGTCGCGTAATAATGATGATGATGATGATAATTCTGCAGAAATTGTACCAAAAAAAATCGACATGGAATTAAAAAGAAATAAAGAAAGAAAGCGACTTTAATTCGATAAGAGGCGCCGCAAAATTTGTATCGAAAAAAATATAAAAAATTTAGGTTCCCAATCGGCATGAAACTGTAGTGTAAAAGTTGCAACATCTGCGATAGTTGTGTGGATAAGCCACACTTACGTTTGCCATGTTTTAACAAATTTCATCGTAACATCCCTTTGTAATTGCATACAACCTTGAATTCAACTAAAATGTTATATTTTATACTGATATAGGCATGATATAAGAAAAATTGTTCGTGAAGATGCAACTCGCTTGGCATAGTAATGTTCAGCCAGGTATTTATACCATAAAAATAAATTTATTGGTTTGTTGTATTGTGCATCTTAAATTATACACCTTTTCCCTGATAGTTTTGATTTTTGCATTTTTAATGCATTTTAGGTGCATTTTTAACCATTGAAAGGCAAACGCCAGAAATAAAATAATACAACTGTAAAACGTGGAGCGTGTATGCCCCATGTGGCCTGAACGGAAAGTCTTCAAAAAACGGTCCGGAAGGAAACGTGTTAATTTAGGAAGAACCGAAAGAGGGATTTGTAAAAGAAACGCCGTTAAAAGCCGGCAAAAAAGAAAGTAATAAGTCGACACCCACATTAACATTGGCAGTGGAAACTTAGCAACATCGCATTCCTCTAGCCTACCTGTACCTGCAGGCTGTGGAATCAGGCTCCATCATTAATGTCATGTTCTCAGACCGACTATTTTGTAGGACAACCTTCAAAATGTTCTTTCTCTCTCTTTCTCTTTCCTTTGCTTATTTATTTAATTATTTTTTTTTGTGTGCCGTGACTGAGGGTTGCCCAAAATAAAGAATTTTTCTTTATAAATAAATAAATAATGTAAACATTTTATTTGTTTTTGTTTTATGCTTTTAAAAGGCGATTTTTTTTGTAAACTTTTAAGAATTACGCCGTTCATGTCAATTTTTTTTGAATGGATAAAAGTTCTATTCTCATACTTTATACAGGTGTTTCGCCTACTCAGAAACCCTCAAGCATCTTCAGTGGAAGACAGTTCGGCCTCGAGACCACTTCACTAATATTGCACATTTTGGTGGAGGATTCGTTTCATAAGAATCATTTGTTTGCACTCCTTTCAAAAGTGTTAACACTCCCATAGAAATTCATTACAAAAATATTACACACTCCTATGGGGTATCATAAATATTGCACACTTCCCTGAAGTAATCATTTATATATATTATACATTTTTCATGGTCGAATACCATAACTCAGAAACCGACACTTCTTCGTGGCATCGAACACTTATTTGGTGTACTCATTTTAAACGTATTGCTGACTCCCATTGAGAATTGAATGGGAGGAAGTTTGTCCTCAAGTCGACGTTACGAATATCACAAATTTTCGTTGGGGATTAATTCCGAAAATATAGGTATATTCATTTCCTCTTTCCATTTACATTGAATTCAGAATTTGACAGTGTGCTAATTTTGAAATGAATAACTCAGTGAAATGTGCAGTGATACAAAACAGTTAAAAACAGTTTAAAATATTGCGCCCTTTTACCGAGTATACGTTTCATAAATATTGCACAGTCTTACGGAGTATACGTTTCATAGACATCGAACACTCTTATGTAGTGCAAGCCTCATAAATAATGCAAACGTCTTGCTGTACTCATTTCATAAATATTTCACACTATCGTCGAAAGATTATTTTTAAAATATTATACACTTACATTGAGTGCTCATTTTATAAATATTGCACACTTCCCCGGAGGATTCATTTCATATATATGGCACATTTTTTGTGGTTGAATCCCTTAATGCAAAAACAATCTAAAAACCTTGGAATCAAACATTGTATACTCACTTTCCTAGGTACAAACACGTTTCGTCTGCAACAGGGAAATTTATCCGCCATTTTGTCTTCTGGAGCAGGGAAATTTACCTCAAAGATTATAAAATACAAAGTAGCGTGGCATTAGCTCCTCAGTTTGCTGAAGATGTCCACAGGGTGTGGGTGTCCAAAACGTGCAGTTGTTAAGGTTTCAAACAGTTAGTGTTGTATTGTGCTTGTTGGTGCTACTACTCTAGTGTGTGCTTGTATCGTGTGTGTGTCTGTGCAATGAAACTATATACGCGTATTTGACCCCACAGTTTTTTAATCGTTTTGCATCATTGCACGTTTTATTTAGTTATTCATTTCAAATTTAGTATACTAAAATTCTGTATGAAATGTGCAATATTTGTGAATAAATCCTTGAGGAAAGTGTGTGATATTTGTGAAATGAATATACCTATATTTTTGGAATTAATCCCCAACGAAAGTTAGTGATATTTGTGGCGTTGTCTCGATACGAGAACGAACTTCCTTCCATTGACGATATGGTGTAGTTACATAATAAGGCAACACGCGAAACGTCTGGGAAGGTAAGCCTAAATACTCTTTTTCTTTCTTTAAAATTTGACCTCAACGAAAATCCAAAACTCACAAAATATTTTGTTCTGATGGGAAAAATGTTGGTTTGAAGAGAAAGAGTTCCAGAGACAATGCTCGAATCAATGAAATACGATAACGTTATTTATATTTGGTTCAAATGTTTTATCTCCACCAATTAGGCAATATAACAAATAAAATTTTTTTTTAGGCGCTGTTTAAAATGTTCTACTTTTCTCTATTGTCTTTTATTTATCAGAGATTTTGTTACTCTAACTTTGTGATTGACATACTTGCACAATACGTTCGATTGATTTTATTTTCTTCTCGTTTTGAACAGCTGTGAATGGCTGAGACAAGCCACAGGCAATATGTGTGCGGTGTATTGCGAGTTTTGAGATTACTGCAGCTGTTTTCACAAGTGTTAGTAACGTTAAACCTTTGGCTATTATACCGTTTATATTGCGACTTTAAAAATTTATTTTTGAGACGAATTCTCCAGAGAGTGTGCAGTATTTGTGATATGATTATTCCATAAAAGTGTGCAATATTTTTGAAATGAAATCGACATGGGAATGTGTGATATTGTTGGCATGAGCATACCAAAGAAGTGTGCAATACTTATGAAACAAATCCTCGACATACTGCTGAAGCATACTATTTATGAAATGGTATTGATTAGGACCCAATTTCATGCCATTGAAATTGCTGCAGGTTTCAGAGTAAGCGGAATAAAAGGCGGGAAAATGCCGGCCAATTTCTGAATTTACGAAACACATAAAAACCTCTGCTTTAATTTGGTGAGAAATTTTTCTTTTTTAATTATCCAATAAACGGTTTATAAAAATATATGTTGTATATAATATTTCCAGTGACGAAGGTCAACTTATTACTCACGTAAATATATGAATATATCAAGTTATAGTCGTAGTTTAATGTTAGCGTTTCATGCTCTATTTAATTTTAATAATGTTTTACATACAAGCAAAGAATCGAAGGCTCCTTTGAACAATGTACTACTTAGGTATCATTATTAGACATTAATTACGGTAATTTGGCGAATCACTTATTAATTTATAGTATTTATACAGTTTTGCTTTCCAGTTCGGGCGAAGGAATGCAGTTATATTGTTAGAACTGCATGCGGGTTTGTTGTGAGATGTGGAGCCGAAGGAGTTCATAAGTTCCTGACTGGAACAATCTCGAACCTAACCGGTTAACATTCAGACATGATTCCACAATGTTAGTAATCTTACATGTCTTTTCTTACACCAGAAGAAATGGCCAATGGTATTTTGTTTCTTTGGTGTGTGAAGGAACTTTAAAATAGGACGAGATTCTGAGTGGTGAAATTTGATTTTGCCCAAAGGCTTGAATTCTTATAAAGATGAGCACAGCAGTTAATTAACAAATGAAACGTATAGTGTCTGTTTCTAACTGGCGAATAGTTCACTTTGTGCTTGCTACTTATACGAGAATATCTCTCCCCATCGTTGATTTTGTCATAATATAAAATCTGATAAACATCTCAGACGTCATTATAATGTCCGTGTCGATAAAGGCTTGTATTTATCAGTTTACATTACCATCAAATGCAACTAGTGTCCTCAGAAATTGCTCTTACACTATCCTATAACTAAATCAAGAGAAATATACTTTTATTTATATATGTGTGTTGAATCTGTGTGGTTCTTTATCCACACCACCACACTAGAGAGGTACTCTTGACTAACGCGAGCCTAAAATCCTTCTGAAAACTAAATCAAATTATTGTATCGTAATTTAAATCGATATGAAATAGAAATACCCCTTGAAATGCACATTTATATTGTTAAATATATACTTATAGTGGTAGAAGTGGGTTCTAGGTCCAAAAGTATTCAGACAGAATACCAGAAGGGTGGGCAAGCTCCTTAATAGTCGGAGCCATTTTTCAAAATTTGAAATTTATTGCTAGCCTCAATTAAAGATGTATTTAAAAGGTGCAACAAAAATTTTTTTTTACAGAAATTATGTTTATTAAAAGCATATTATGTAAGTAAGAGTATAATGTGTATTGGATATAAATATAAAAAATGAAATACATTTAAGTGAGTTCCCTTGATGATTTTTTAAAATTTGGTGAATAATTTAGCCAAGATGCCTAGAGATGCTGGCTAGTTAATACTGATTGGTGTGTGGATTCCACGAGTTTCAAAGTTGAATAATTTAAGAGCACAAAATTGAAAAGGCAACCCTGGCACATGTATGGAGAGCCACCAGTAATCTCTCAGAGAGCCGCAGGTTGGCCACCTCTGGAATATACTGTATGTGTCTATGTTGATTTTCTTGATTACGAGAGAATTTATTGTAAACTTTTGAGGAGATAATTTATGGTGATGATGTCAATGAAAACCTTTGAGGGAATCGAATATAGATAATGAATGAGATGCCGATTTTGGAGTTAAATACTAGATCTAAAAGTACCCAGAAATAAAGCGAAGAGTAAATTTGAGTATAATAGTAGACACAATAACCTAAGTTTAAATTTTTCACCCCAAAAAAATTGTACATTGGCTCTAAATGGATGTTAACTGTTATTTTGTTTACCACCCATGGAGTTACGATAGATTATAAATATGACCCGTATTTACATTGGCCTCCCCCAACATAAAGTATTCTCATCCTTGTTTTGTTTAGAAAACTGACATTCGACCAAGAAAGCTTAAAACTAAATCGATGATCATGTCCTATTATAAAAGCCATAATCCATGACAGTTAATTCAAACTTACCGATTAGAAAGAGGTTGTCCGAGTGTAGAAGTAAGAGAGAGAGATATCCAAAATGTGTTGATATGGGTTTAATCACAATTTTAAGACACTTTTGTAACAGAAAATAAACTTCACTGACACTGTACACCGTAAAACGAGGTAAAGAAGAAACAAAAATATTTTGCCAAGTTAGAGCTAAATCATTCTTTACGTGATTCGACGAAACTTTTTTTTTGTTGTTTTGTTCTACATTTGCAAATGACCTTGGAATAGTTAACCCTAAAGTTTTCAGGCACGAAAATACGAAACAAGATTTTTATTACAAACAAAACAAAACTTGGGTACACTCAAGTTAGGTTTGTGGTCGCAGACACATTATTTTCCCAAATTTTGGTTTTTTCCCGCGGGAATAAGAAAAAGGGAAAATTTAATTGTTTTCTCCTATTAAAATGAGATGATTATACTTCATCTTGACCAGTGGTTCACAGAGTGGTTCCTACGTACCCCTAGGGGCTTCCGGTATCACTCAGGGGGTCTGTGAAAAATTAAAATTTGGGGTTCCGCCCAAGGCTTAATAATAAAATATTTGATCTACGGGAAGGTTTTGTTCGTTTTTCACTTCTGAATCTATGAAAAGGCTGTAATTCTCTCTTCGATAATCAGGAAATTTGTCCAACCATTTTCTCCATGCAGAAACTACCCTAATCAAGCCCAATAAATTTCCACCTCACTTGTACCATTTCTTCCTTATTGGAATTTGTACAAAATACTGTTAGCTCCCGAACAACGGTTAATTAATAGAGAGCGCTAGTCTGGAGTCCTCGATTGAGGCACAATAACCCGACAGTTAAAAGTAGTAACACTGTTAACTAAGTCGATATAATACAATATATGTATAATTTTTTCATGCACTACATCCAAAAGCGCCTGGTTGTCTTACAGTACAGTAGGTTAACTGAACTTTAATACAAATGTGAATTTTAGATCAGTAAAAGTTTCCGTGGACATAATAATAAAGTTGTTATCATACATATTTGTTACATGGAATTTTTGAAACAGGTAACAATAAATAACATATACTGAAGATGGAACGAGTCAAATTGACTCAGTGTTAACTAAAAATTTCGATTTTGGAGTGTAGTGTTAATCATTTGCACTAAAAATAAGTGCCACACACGTCGAAGTGCTTTTGATTGAAAACTGCCAGCACCGTGTATTATACCACGTCGATAGGCATTTGTCGCAGAAACAAAAACGACGTGTCCACCACGTCGGCTAACAGTTTATCAGGCATCAGATAGCCTGATATGTAAATATATTAAAACAACTTACGATGATGAACATATACAACGGAAACTGATATCTCAAATCGATCTCATTTAATATATATACGTTATATAGCACATTCCGCATCTTTTATACATAAAAATTAAGGGTGAAAAACGGGATTAAAACCTAACTATAACTATATATACGGTATAACATGGAGTCAGTTATACTTCTTTAAGGTAATAAACGAGGTTTAAAAAATTAACTCAAGTTAACCCAGTCGATAAGGTTTAGTCTCGGAATTGATAAGAATACGTTGTTACCGAGGAATTAAAAACAAGTTAGTGTGCATTATTTATGAAATGAGAATCACTCGACTAGAACGATAAATTATAAAACAAGCTCCCACGTTTCATTTCGACTTTTATAAAATGAATTTGAAATTGTTGTTGAAAAAGATCAAAAACGAAACCCCGTTAAACTAAAACCTTTAATCATCTCCAAATTTAGAGAAACGGAAACGATATTTATTTAATTATTTTCTTTCATTTCCGGTTAATTAACCGACAATAAAATGAGCGACGCTCTCGATTCACGCAAAAACTCCTTTTTCATATTTACCCGTTAGAGGTTTATCCGGGAAAGAGAATTCTTCTCATTATTAAAAGCTTCCGGCTTTGGGGGAAAAACAAAGTTCGGGTGAAAAAGCTTTTGTCTGGCATCCTGGGATTCAGGTTGCGGTTTAAGGTTTGTCGCCCTGTCTTTCCTCCCCGTCACCTTTTCTTCTCGCCACCATTTTGTTTTGTGTTATCGTCATGTGAACAAATGGTAAACAAGAGAACAGGGAGTTGTGAAAGGAATTTTTTTGTGCAATGATATAATTAGTGATTGTAGGGTCCCGTTCGACTTATGTAACACTTCAAAACCCCATTTCCAGGTCGATTCACTTCAACAAGAAGCATAATTTTCAAAATGGCGGTCCTGAGGTGTGTTTTGTGAACGAAGAAAAGCTTTTTGTGAAGATTGGAGTGCACACAGCTCTTATACAAAGGCGCAAACCTCCTCATCGCCTTCTCCGCTATATGGAGTTATAAGAAGCTGTGTACACATACACCTGTCCCACTTTGGGTACCTCTAACGTTTGCTTTACAGAATACAAACGTTCGCCTAACTATATTTCCTGTTCGAAGAGGTTTAGGGTGGAAATCGTTTTTTAGATGAAAAAAAGGTTTCGATATCCCCGGGGCTTTTATTTAAGGTTTCAGCAATTTTGGTACTGGTTACAGGAGAAACTTCACGTGAGCGCACCTGTAACTTATTCTGTGGGAGTCGGTTTTGGCAATAGCGACATTAGATCTACCGGAAATGTTACAACAAGTCTGATCACGTTTGCGTATCTGACGCTTTTGTGATTTTTTCGTTTTATCACCTATACAGTATACATACTGATTTAAGAAATGAACTAAAACGAATAAGATTTGTGTTAGTATTAATGTTGGAACGGATTGGCTGATTGACGGATGTAGATGGAGTCTAAGGTCTTGGATGAACCGGCCTTGAGTTTTCGATAAACCCTTCAGAAAATGGCTCAAGAAATTTCAACTAGGTAATTTTGATCTTTCTGATGGGCTTCGCTATGAGCGGCCATTTTAATCGATACTGTCAAGATCATGTTAGAGCAAAATCTTTTTTGACAACATTGGATATTGCTGATACAAATAAGTTATAAATAATGATTACAATTATATTATTCGATTCATATTATCCAAGGTATGATATGATACATTTACACTTTCATATTATTCTAAAAACGGACAGAAGATGGGTTGTATTTTCGGTGAGGGTTGTGGATAGTCTTCTGCCAAAGATTCAGGTTACAGTTCATCATGTAACTACTTGTATAGCAATCCGTTTGTCGAGGTTTTGACCCTGTTTATCCCAGAGAATGTTAACTGGGTTATCACTTCGGGCCACTGTTTGACTCGGTGAGCCAACGGAAAAAGTCCGAGGAGAAAAGATTCGTCCGGAAATTGGAGAAAGCAGTTGTTAGCGTAACTCTTAATTGAAATCTTTGGCGCACAAATTTGTAAAGTCCCAAGCAAACGGAATTTTCTTTTAATTAACGGTTAAACGTAATTAACTTTGTTAACTGAAATATTTATCGGTTTCCGTATGAAGCAAATATCCGAGGATTTGGGGGCGGGGCGGGGGTGAAAGTGTAAGCAGGATGAACTCAACACGGAGCGCGGGGGGAGGAGGCTGCTCCCTGTCTCTCTCTCTAGCATTGGAACGTTTGATATCAATTTCCATTCGAAAATCCCCAAATCCTCCATAAATAAACAGGATAGAAGATTCTTTTGTGTGCGGATGCCAAGAACCCAGAGATCGCTTTGAGTGAAATAAATGTTAACAGCAATTAAAGAGGGTATCAAGGAAAAGCAAGGAAACCCTCCTCTTCGGCCCCCCTCGTCTTCCCGTGCTGTTGGGAAAACATCCTCGGGAGGGGCAACCCCCGAAAGAGCTTCAACCCCCGTTTTCGTTGCTATCGATCCTGTTGCCGGTTTCTTTTTTGAACACCCGTTTTTCAGTTTTCCCTCCGCTTCGTTTCATTATCTCTCTCTCTCTCCTGGTTGGTTTCCACGTCAGGTGACTCATTTCGCTTTAATTTAACTATGAGCCTTTGTTTCGCTTTGAAATAAAACAATGAAAGACAAAACCTTCAAGTAAATTTAACCGAATTTTGTTTTGGATTTTTGTTTTTTACTTAATTTGAAAATTGGGTCACAAAGTGCGAGCCTGAAAAGCCTCCGAGTTTGGCGTTGGCATCAGTCCAAGACTTGAACAATTAATTTTATACTAAATTGAAACGTGTTAGTCCCACAACTTGTGCCACCTTCTCATTCAAATTATCTTGCAACCATTATTAAAATACTATTAATATTAGAAACAAGGAAAATAACATTTTATTCTAATGAATTCATAACCTTACTATTATAAATACAATATAAAAATATAAATGGAATTGTTTCCATCCTCTACTTCTTCTCATTTGTACTGATTCTTCAAAAGTAGACTATTCCAGGGGTGGGCAATCTTTCAGACGGCGGGCCATTTTCTAAATAGTATTTCAAACGCGGGCCGCACATTCAAATGTAACTTAAATGGTGCTTTTATATCATACAAGAGTATAAATATTGTTAAAAATAAATTTTGTCTAAGTTTATATCTTATTGACAGACAAAATAAATAAATAATTATAATGTGATATTATTTTCTTCCATTTCGTTTCCAGGCATTAGAGAAGTACAAAGATTTCAAAATCAAGAAAGGTCTGTAATATGTTTGTTTGTTGGTAACCCTTTAATGCCCTCGGGCGACATAAAGCGGAATATTATTATATTATTATTATTATTATTATGTTATTATTTCAATGGTAACGTTGTTTCATTGCCTTTAGGAATCAGGTTAGAGAAGACAAAGCCAAAAGCCGGTGGCACGAGAGACTTTGAGTGTATTTTGATACTTTAGTGGCTGTTACCGTTAGTGTTAGTTATTTTTTTTTTGCTATTATGACATCCATGTCAACTTTTTCTTTGGATAAAGGAATTTGGGTCAAATTCCTTGAGGTTTTGCCTTCTTTCATAGCTAAAGGCAACATCCCCAGTGAAAAGAAGTTCTATTTCAAAGATTATTTCATAATTAATGCTCATTGTCTTGAAGGATTTATCTCATTAATATTACACACTTTTATGAAGGGTTTATTTCAAAAATCTTGCACACTTCTTGAGAAGCCAGAAGTGTATGTGGCGCAGAAAGATTTTATTTCATAAGTAATGCACAATGTTAGAAAGAGAATACTAGTTAGTGGAGATGAAATGGGTCCTGAAAGATTTGTTTGAAAACTAGTTAACTTTTTTTTTTTCATAAATAATGCACAATGTTGAAGGATTGAAGGAAGTTGAAGGATTTTTCTCATTAATATTACACACTTTATTCAGATTCAGATCTGTAATACCTGCTGCTTCTGATTCGGAGGTTCTTAGACAACGAGAACAAGTACTTTGCATATGAGCAAACTTTTATAGAATTTGTCATTATGAGTTGGAGGTTTTATAAACTAGCCGGTAAATGTGATAAATATTAAAAAATTTTTCACTTTTATCAAGCTTAGTTGGTGATTATAAATAGTTATAGTTGAGTTTTAATCCCGTTTTTCACCATTCTTGAGTATAACAGGATACTCGCGACTACAACTTCTTAGCCTGGTACTTAACCGATACACCACAGAGCCCCGCGTGTTCTAAGTATACCCGTGCACTCATCGCATAAAATGGTAGTCTAAACAAACACAGAATTTTGAGTGACATCTTGCTTCATGCTCAAATACGAGAGAAATCGGAGTCGGACATTTTGTTCGCGTCTCTAACAAAACAAACAAAAAGAGAAACGAAAGATTTGTTCAAATTGTGACGGAAATGAGTTTGGAAACTTGGACCCAGTTTGTGTTGAGAGTTGAAAACATGAAAAATTGAATATCGAGCGAGTGTGTGTGTTGCGCGGTTATGTTGCCACATGGAATCGATACTGGAGAGAGACATTTCCATTTGTCAAAGTGAAAATTAATTTTTAGTTTGAGTCGCGTGACCACCTGTACCGACAAGGCTTTCCCACCTATAAATATCCAGCCTGGTTTTTCATATTTCTATTTATATCCGCCCAAGTTTCCTTTTTCACCGCCTTTTCTGTGTCAGTGCCGAAGTCCGAACAACGACCGGAGAAATGAAACTATAAAAAAAATTCTAGGACTATAAAAGAGAGAGAGAGAACGTAGCCGACAGTCGAACAAATTTTTGTGGCTTAATCTTTTGTGGTTTCTCATTATATAGAAAATGTGGTTTCATTTTGGACTTTGTAAAGAAACTGAAAAACGCCATTTTCTTTTTCTTTTTCACCTCCAACATAACTCATTTCATTAAAAGCAACAACAAAAAAAGAAGGGAAGAGAAGGAAGTTTTTGGCCGTTGTTTAGCCACCAACAAGAAAAACTTTTCTCATTAGATATTTTGCATCTGTCAAAAAGTTGTTTTCTAACCCCCTAGCCCCCCCTAGTCCCCTCAGCCCCCAACAACCGCACCCTGGTTTCAAGTCTACTTCATCGATGATTTTTCAGTTGCGAATAATAGTAAGAATTCCTTCAGGATATTCCAAGAATGACTCCGATTCGAGGTCCTTTACTCACCACCTCACATATGGGAGGAGTTAAAGGGCCTGTCCCATAAGATTCCGGAGTGGTATCTTCCAGTCGATGAGATAGAACCTCAGGTCGAAACGAAATCAACCGAGTCAGATTGAGTCAGAAAATTTTGTCAACTTGTATTGAATGAATGAATATGAGGATACCTGTTAAAGAAAAATGGTTCCGGGAACTTTTGGTACAGACCCTGTTTTTTGTGGTACCTTCTAGTCGTCGTCTCGATGAGGAGAGATTTAACTGTGCTCACGGAGAAGTCCAAAAAAATTTTTTTCCTTATATTCAATATCGGCTCTATCTTTTCTGGAACTTTTGAAGGTGAAGTCTGTGTTCCAGAAGTTCCCGCAATCCCATTGTAGATTCTCTTTCAGTTGTTCACTTCAGTTGACAACTGAAAAAACACATTTGAAAAAGTTCTGGAAAACACTTCAAACTGATATTGGATGAATGATTTTAAAATAAAATAAAAAAGTAATTCCGGGAACTTCTAGAACACACTCTCTTACACTCCCTGGTTTTGGGTACCTTCCTTTTACAGTTTTGATGAGACGAGATTTGATTGTGGTTCACGGGGGAGCCACGAGACAGGTTTTTTAAAATAAAATAAAAAACCTGAAATAGTGGAATAGTTTTAAAGTGACTTGCAGTATAAGCGGGGTCTCAGACAAAAAAGAACGAATGTCTGAACCGTGGTCAGAAGAGAAAGAAGTCCAAACTGTATAAAATGAAAATGATGCCAAGGTATCGAATGAGAAAAGAATTTGAAAAAAATTTCAAGGGTCACTGAAACTGTACCTTGGCAATAAAAGCGAGGTAGAAAAGTTGTGCCTGAAATAACATTAGGTCAACGTTCAATAAGCTTTCACTCTTTTGCTGGGGGGCGGTGGTGTTGGAGGGAAAGTAGAGTGGTAACAACCCCCAAAGTATGCCACACGCAATCACTTTAAACTGTGACTGGTACCTGGAACGATGGGCCAACTCGTCATGAGATCCATTTAAGGTGAACAAATTATTTGGGAGTCATTGTCCATCTGGAATGTTCATCCGTTGAACATCTTCCACCTTCCTAATCTGGATATTCCAACTGACTACACTTAACACGTTTTCTTCCACATCTCAGCGTTCTATTTTTAGGACGAGATTAAATTCAAACAATTCAATAAGCTTCTTTCAGTCGCTGCCGGCAACCATAACAAGACCTAAATCTTCCAACAGCTGATATTAAAAATTCGCTATCATATCCCAAAATATCTTCAAAGTACCCTCCAGGTACAACACAGACCATTCTTTCCCGTCACAGAGTGCTGTAGAGTGCAAATTTCATTGCCTGATTGCTCCGGTTAAAAATAGCTGTTGTCCTCAAAATTTGGCCAATAGTGATTTCTCTTCGAGTAGTGATATTTATCACTCATTCTAAATCATTCAGTCATTCAGAGAATGAATCTGGAAATACAGGTCCTGTTCCAAAAGCTCCCGGAATAAGATTTTCTCTTAAAATCATTCATTCATTCAATATCAGTGGTTTTCTAGAAGTTTTTTGAAGTGTTTTCCGTTGTCAAGTACAGTAATCTTCTGAAAGGGGATCTGTAGTGTGATTCCGGGAATATTTGGGACACAGTTCTTCCTTGAAAAGTTTTGGAAAAGATTGTGAGCGGATATTGAATTCTTTAAAAATTCTTTTTAACTTCTTCGTGAGCACCAGTTAAATTTCTCTTCATCGAGACGACACCAACAAGGTACCACAGAAAAACAGAGCGTGTTCCAAAAGTTCCCGGAATGATTCTTCCTTTCACAATCATTCATTCAGTGACAAGTTGTCAATATTTTACAGTATATTCGAGAACTTTTCCAAAAGTACTGACTCCCCATGGTCTCATTTCGAAGCGGAGATCTCCCACCGATTTGTCCGTCGCGCCCCACCTCCATCCCCACCACCCAACCAGCGTTGCCAACTCCAAAAAATCATCTTATTTTATTTATTTATTTATTCATTGTTTAGTTTTTACTTTATGTATTCATTTTATCTAGTTCAATTTAATTTATCTATTGTCCATTTTTCATATTTAATTTTGTTTACTTATTTAGTTATGTATGATTTGTACACGTTCCATCGTGTTTCATGGTTGCTTGTATTCCAGAAACTGTTGCTGTTTATTCCAGATAAATTTGTTTAGTTTATATATTTATGATTTTTTTAAGCTTATTGGTTTATTTTATTTGCTGGAGTTTGTGCTTTGCCTGCTGTGTTTGTATTGCTTCAGCCATTTTGATTTTGTTCTACTGAAGAGTATTTGTGACCAGGCGAACATTGTGACACATGAGAAGGCTACTCAATTAATTTTATGTATATTGATTATACATATATAAAAGAATTCTGGCAACTTTTGGGACTGATTCAGTACTCAAAAAAATCGGCAACTGATAGTCAGTGGAAGATGTGAGGGAATAGGAACTCTGGAAACTTTCGAAGGAACCTAGGGCACCCCTTAAATTTCAGAATCGATTTAGTCACGAAGTGCGCCTTAAAATGAAAACCTATAGATAAATTTAAATTTCACGTGACACTGCAAAACTTTATTTTTGCTAACTTTCTTCCTTTCGATTTGTTTTGACTTCACATCCTCTTCGTCGACACTTTTTTGGGCAATTTTCTCTTTGTGTCCGCGGACCACAAATATTTTTAAAAACCAAAAACAAACAAACAAACTGAAAGCAGGTTTCTCTTCTGCCGCACCATACCTTCCCACTTGAAATCACTATCACCTGTCGTCACTTCTAAAAACTAAATTTTCACTGGGAATTTCGGTCGTCGGCTAAATGTGAACACAAACAAAAAACCCGATTTCCGGGGCGGACCGTGAGTGATGCCGGGCTAAGAGAAGTCAAATAAAAACCGAAAACCGAAAAAAAAGACAAAATGGCGTTTGAAGTGATCATTGTTTAACGACGGATCGGGAACTGGTCTTGTACTCTACCACAGGTGGACTTGATTCGCCACGAAGCCAACCGTGACGTCAAGTCACGTGACGTCACGTCACTTTCCTGCATTCATTCCTTCAGGGCCATAATCGAAAGCATGTTCCCTGTGAAAATCTTCCTCATTTTATTTTTATTTTTATTTTTACTTCAAAGGAAACGGAAGGAGACGGCTTGGGAAAATTGCCGCTAGTGGTGAAATGTACCGACGCCATTTTCTGTGTCACCGCCTTCTAAAAAGCCGTGTTTCCCTCCAACTCTTTTCGCGCTTTTTAACATAGTTTCATCGTTACGCGTTTAAATCGGGTTTTATTGTTTTATTTTCATTTGATATTATTTATATGATACTAAATATAGTTTTAAATTTTTTTATAATTAAATGTTTTATTAAACGGTACTAGTTACAAAACTCTAACTTGTAAGACAGTATTTACAAATTAACTATATTGAGGCATACAGTGGCTCACAGCTTGTTTGGGATACTACCTTTTGCAATAATAAAACCGCTGTATCTTGTAAACCTTTAAAATTATCGGCGAAATTCGAATGACAGGTTGTACCTGTATGTTTCACCAACATAAATCACGAAACAGATTTTCCAAAAAATATTTTCAACCCCTAAAAATAAGAAAATTGCAACAAAAATAAATCTCGCAGCTTATTTGGGACACTCACTTTTACATTAAAAAATTATAAGAATGATACCTTTTTAATATTTTGTGTGATAGCCTTTTGCTTTGACACACTCTGTAGCTGCTTTACCATCGATTCTACCAGCTTTCGAGTTATACCTGGGGTAATTTTACCCCATTCTTCAAGCAACACCTTCTTTCGTCATTTTTGCTCGTTATAGTCCGTTTTCTGATGTTTAGGTCCAACAAAACCCACAAATTTTCATTCACATTTAAGTCAGATGACTGAGCCGGTGGTGACATGACATGGGGACAATTCCATATAAGCCAAATCTGAACAATTAGCGACTTATGCTCGGGGTCATTGTCTTTATAGAATCGGAAATTGTCAATTATAGTCAGCTTGGTTGCACTTTGACGCAAATTTTTTTTAGTATATCTAGGTATATATTTTTGTCAATTGTACCTTCAACGAATACCAAATTTTCTACTCCAGCTGCGGACATACAAGCCCAAATTGTTACGCTTCCTCCTCCATGCTTAACAGTTGTCGTTAACGTTTTTTAAGCGTAAGGTTTAAGGATTGCTATCACACAAAATATTAAAAAGGTATCATTCTTTTATTTTTACATTAAAAAATTATGTGTCCCAAATAAGCTGGGAGATGTATTTTCGTTGCAGTATACTAATTTTCTTATTTTAGGGAGTTGAAAATATTTTTTGGAAAATATGTTTCGTGATTTGTGTTGGTGAAACATACATGTACAACCTGTCATTCGAATTTCGCCGATAACTTTAAAGGTTTACAAGATACAGCGGTTTATCAAAAGTTTAATAGTTGTAAAACATATATTTATATATTATGTAAATAAATAAGGAGGTCTGTGGTGTAGCGGTTAAGCTCCAGGCTAAGAAGTTAGAGTCGCGAGTTCAAATCCTCCTCCCGTTATTCCCAAAAAAGGTGAAAACGGGATTGAAACTCAACTACAACTGTAGTATAGAAATATATATACTTGAATTTGTGTAAATCAAACCACCTAAGCTTGATTTTAGTGACAAAAGTTTGTTTTGGATCCAACATTACCTTGAAATAATTGAAAGTTTAAAGTCACTTCGTGAGACTTTTCTACAGTTTAGGGAGTTATACACAAAAATATATTTTCATCTATTTCGAACATAAATACTTGTTTATTCATCTAGTCGTCCAAACGTTTTCGTAATTTCGCCTAACTGTTAGTTGACACAAATTAAAAAAGTTAGGCAATGCTATGGGATTCAAGGATTATAGTTCTAAGAGGGCCATTTTTGGTAAAAAACCATTTTGATGCAACTCTTGAACGTGGCCACCATTTTCAAATCATTTTTTTTAACGAGGATGAGTGGTTGCGTCATTCCAGTGGAACTTCAGCAGGCTTAACTTTATTCAATACAGTCGACCTTGGGAAGTCATAGGTAACCTTGCGAAACGGAAACAACGCTAATCGCTTAAAAGGAAAGTCATGATAGGAATTCGATTGACATAACCAGTGCTGTTGACACTTGGAATTGCTGAGTAGATTCCTGTACAAGAATGGTTCGGTTCGGCATTTGCTGAGGCTACCTTTTTTTACGCCTTTGACTGTGGGATAGCCATACTCTCTCAGTTTTCTTCTATCTCAACATGTATGGACGCTGCCTTGATATTAGTCATGTCTGGGAACGTTCGCCAAAGAACACTACTCTGTCCTTCTGTCTTGGTTGAGCCCATTTTTAAGGCAAAATCTGGAGAGATTGATAGTAATGGGGGGTGACGAGAAGGCTACTATGTGGGAAAGTTTACAGGTGGCACATACAGTACCTTAGTTCATGCACAAATTCTTCTAAAAAGGAGTCAAAGAAAAGACGGAAGTTGAAGGTCTTACCTATTTTGTTTCCACTTCGCCTCTTGACTCTTAGGCAAATTGTTCGTGACCGAATACACTGCAAAAATAAAAATGAAAGAAATTAGACGTTAATCAAATTGGTGTTATTTGCTTCTTCAATTGTCATGCCCACGTTCTTAGGGCCGTTTTTTTTACGCGTTTTTGTGGTTTTTTGAATGAACCGCTTCCTCGTCTATTATTATGGCCATAAGCAGTTATCTTTTAAATTATAATGAAATCAAAAATTTATTGCTGAATTTAGTATTTATTGGAAATCGAATTATTATTGAAATTCTGGCTGCCAAAAGACGCAGAGATCGGGCCGAACTCTTTATTATTTATAAATGTTTCATAGATGTCACCTCATATTAACAAAATTAAGACGGACATTTAAACCCTTTGTATAGAGGTCTTTACGCGAACGAATTAGAAACTAGAGACTTTGTGTAGAATTTCATGAATTTCGTAATCCAAAGTGAAAATTATAAAATTTAAACAGACATTTATGAAATTATAAAAACTTTGAAAAGAGGTATAATTCTAAGATGTAATATAAGATAAGTAATATACAAAGCATGCACAGCATTAATCAAGTAGTGATATGGGGTTTGGCAAGAAAAGTGGGTGAGGGAATGGTGCTAGGAGGGAAAAAAGCACCTCAAGCCTAGCTGTATTAAAAATGCTGACCTGTAAGTCTACTCTAGGAAAAATAAAGTAGAGAATACTGAGAAACTATGAAAGAATAAAAGAAAAGGAAGGAGAAGCTCTACAAAAGATAGTGATAGAAGTTGAGGAGAAAAAAAAACAGAAGAACAACAGTATACCAATAGTGTAAATAAAAAAAATAATAAAAAAAGATTTAAAGTTAGAAGAAGAGGATGTGAAGCAGAAGAAAAGAATAAAAGAAGCTATTGAGAGACTGGAGGAAGAAGAAAAAAGGCAAAAGAAGACTCTCGAGGTAATTCATAGAATGGGATTCTCAGAATGGTTAGTAAAGAAAAGAGAAAGGCAATAGCTGACTACAGAATGGGGACGTAGAGATGGGAAGCACCGAAAACTGCAAGCGGAGAAAGAGTATGCGTCCCATACAGAGGAATACTCTCAGCGGGACGCTAGACGAATTACTGCAGAGAAGTGAAAACCACAAAAGGAAAATTTGATAAAATTATGTCGAATATACCATACTTTATATTATGTTTAAGATATAAACTTATATCAAAACCACGAGATTGTATAATACAAGAAGAAGATGAAATAATAATACAAGAAGCCTGGTTGAAGAAGACAAAACACAAACACAGATTCCCGGGTATCAAATTGGCGTGTCATTGCAAAGGGTTGACAGATAAAGCTAAAGCTAAAGCTACGGGATAGTAATTAAGTCAGTTGTATACGGATGTGCATGCATAATTAACAACAAACAGGAACTGTAGTCATCGTGACGTCCTCTTCTACAAGCTCAAGCCTCTAAATCGGTTGAAAAAACCGCAAAACAAAATTCAATTGAGACTTGTGAAAACTTTTTCACTAGGGTACAGTAAGCGGATTTAAAAGAACCAACGAAAAAGCTCGAGCTGGTGGTAAGCATACCGGAAATGGCTGATGAACGTAATATTTTATACATAGAGAGTTAAGACTGATTTCAGTCAAAAATTGGTTTGATACGATGTGCGATTGATGTCATGATTTTTGTTTCTTTAAAGCGGGTTCTCAATTTCTTCTAGTATAATCTTGTATTCAAAATAATAACTTATAGTATAATTTTATTTCTTGGAAATACTTCTTTCATATGAAATTTCTTATCTAAAAATAGTTTGCGATGTTTGAGACTGAGTGCATTTTCGGAATAATCTCCAACTTGAAATTCGTGGCAGAATAAATATTTGATTTGTATTGTAATATTGTATTTTGACTAGGAGTTAATTTCATAAATATTGCACACTTTTGTCAGGAATTTACTTTAAAAATAATGTACACCGTCAAGAGGTTATTTCATAAATACTGTACATTTGTGAGGAATTCATTTCATAAATAACGCACGCCTGTGGAAGACTCATTTCACAAATAATTTACAAGACCTCGCAGTTAATATTATTTTTATAGGGCTTCACCATTCGTTTCTAGCTGTTTTCTAGCTAAAATTTATAAATGTATGTTTAAATGTTTTTATTTCGAGTCATAAATTTATTGAATAGTGCATAAAGTCTCTAGTTGCTGACTCGTTCGAGCAAAAAAGGCTTCTAGTGCAAAGGGTCATCAGCATATATTAAAAAAGCCCCCACTCCAAAAAAACCAAAAACATGTAATTCAGCCATTTTTCCAGGCTGACTATAATTTTCAGAGTTTAAGGTCGTATAATCTCCCTCGCAGAACACAAGTTTTTTTCCATATTATCAGTGGCTGTATATTACAGGTAGTCGTATAATATGAGTGGCTTGAAGGATGAGTAACATCCATATAAACCCGAAATTTGCTAATTTGATCATGAAAAAACAGGAAAATTTGATTTGTGGAAAAATTTCTCTAAACCACATACTCAACCGTTCTTACGTGACGATCGGAACAAAATTAAGAGGCGACTTGTTTCCTCAACAGTGATACCAACTCTTGAAATTCTGGTATTCGACTTGTCACTAGCTTGACTCGGTGCCAGATTTGAAGATATCTATTTCAAAATGTTGTTCCACTTCAAAAATTTATGTCGTAATTATTGAACATTTCTAAGGAACTGATACTGCACACTTTTGTGTGAAATTCACTTCATAAGTGTTGAATATTCTATAGATATATAGTCATTTCATAAATGATGCACGCCGTCAAAAGTTTAAAATGCTATCTCTAGTTTTATTCCGTCTACCTCCAATTATTCGTCTCATTTATTGCACTGAATCCGTTATTTACAGTTTTTATGGATTATTATTTTTGTGTAGACTGCTTTGAAGTTGGATATTGGTTCCAACAGTACCCAGAAAGAAAGCAAAGGTTAATCACATTTTGAAAATCTTTTATATAAAGGAGCACTGGCACTGGTTTTGAGTGTAATAGGCCGAGTGTGAGTGTGAGTTTCAATGGTGCATACTTGCCATTGGTAAGGATGAAATTCGACTAAAGTTTGTTATGCGTTGCAGTTTTCCAAGACAAAGAAGGAAGTTTGTTGAACAAGAGTTTCCCTGATAATAACTAATAGTTCCAGTCATATTGCGGGAGTGGTTAATATGAAAACTTTCAAACTAATATGCGGTTCTTTGAGTTAAACACTTTATTAATTGCCGTGTCTTGCTTTTGCTTTTGAATAAATAAACAATAGCAAACTGAACAAATTTAAGGGCTCCATTTTATGGTTCACTGCTTTTTTTTCTTCAATATTTTTAAAACGTGATTAACCTTTGCGTTCTTTCTGGGTACTTTTGAACCTAGTAACCAACTTCAAAGTCGTCCCCCCGTCTCTCTCTCGTTATAAATATTTACAAATTTTAACTTAAATATATTCTCAAAGGTTTTGCCTTAGACCTTTGATTCTCAACCACTGTGCCGCCAAATTTACACATGCATACAGTAAAACAGCGGGCGAGATTTTGGAAAGTACATTTGGCTGCCTGGGTATTTTAATGCCATTTATATGTCGCTGCTATTTATATTTTATTTTATTATTACTAAAAGCTTGAGAATTGCTGATTTAGACGTATTGAGTTCCTCAGAACTGAAGAAAAATTTATTAAAATAGAGGAAATCAGCATGAACACAAATTGATTCTAAGTATTTTTGGACCCAACTTAAGTGATACACCGAATAAACTGAGCTAAAAGACCATTGGAGTATATAATCTCGTGAAAACCAAGTCTAGTCGTTATATTATAATTATATATTAATGTAATATCTGAATATAAACTTGAATTTAGCGGGAGGTCTGGTGTTGAAATGCCCAAGAATAGGAGTTTTGGTCGTGAGTTAAGGTTTAGTGGTTAGGTAATATTTTCATACTGTAATAGAGTAAAACAGAAAATTAATCACTACTGACTGTCTGGCAGTTTTTAAATGTTATAATTTTAAGTTTCGGTTTCGAAATTCATGGTATCCTGCACAAAGACTTTACCTCCTGGCTCGTTCGCGTAAAAAAAGTTCGGGAATGCAGAGCGTTAATTGTATAAACAGATGAAACTTTGGGTAAAACAAAGAATCGGGCTGATTCATTGCTACTGAGTCTATAGCTACCTCACCCGATTTAAGACTAGAAATGCTACAGAAAGGAAAAGAAAGACTTTTGAGGAAAGTGTTCATAACCAACCTGGTGAATGTGGGATATGGCCTCAACACGTGAGGCTTCTTCCATGCATCTTCCATTTACTTCGAGAATTTCGTCCCCAACTTCTAGATCCCTTTTGTCTGCCGGTGATCCTAAAACAACAACAACCAAAACGAGAAAATTAGTTTTTCGAGTCTCAGGGCATGACCCTGGGGGCCCAATCTCTGACGATTTATCGATTTTCCTTCTTTCTCTATGCCGTCATAGTGTATGATCCCTGATGATTATTCATAACGGCCAACTAACGTTGGTAAATGTGACTAAATTACTGGATATTTATCACATTTACCGGTCACTTAATCCTTACCGGATACCGGTTCAGTTACCAGTTAAAATCTCTAACATTATTTCTAGGGAATGTGATAATAGTTAGATCAGATGCTTGGCTTTGATCAGACTTCTGATAAAATCCTTCTCTTTGTAAGGATCTACGAACTTCCGAATCGGAAGGAGACGAGAAATGATGGAATCCAAGAATGTGAGCAAAGTTTAATTAAATTTCTCACGACAAGTTGGAGAATTCATAAAATAGCCGGTAAATGTGATAAATACTAAGCACTTTTATCACTTTCACTAAGGTCTGTTGATGATATCGAATAATCGTCAGGAATTATGTAGGAATTCGTCCGATCATTTTTACCGTAACATACATTCCCCCTTCTCCTTCCGAAAAATTGAAAATTGGCAAAGTAGAGCTTTCCCACGGGACTCCTTTCTCTCTTATTTTAGTCAGCCTTTTGTGAGAGGCTGTTGTGATTTATATCGAAATATGATTATACTGTATAGGATGCTTACCATATAATTTGATTTTTCTGTCTTTTGTTTCTACAAGGATGATGACATATCCACCAAGGTCCACCATCACTGAAATTAAATACTCACAACACTAATAATAACGTTCTTCCGCCATGTTTGGTTTCTTTGTCACTTTCTTCTTCATAACGACAGTTTTGATAACTAACATAATTTTATTTATTTATTTTTATTTATTAATTATTTAGAATTATTAATGTTTTCTGGGTGTATACTAAGGCTTTTTTGTGAACTGCTGACAAAATTTTTTTTTAAAAACAAGTTAGAGAAGATGTTCCTCTCTCAGACATATTTGTGATGACATAGGACTGCATCGGCTAATAAGTGAGCACAGGGGTCAGCAATCTTTTTCGGACGCCGGGCCATTTTCAAAATAAAATTTTTTCGTGGGTCGCACATTCAAATGTAACTTTAATAGTGCTTTTGTATCACATACGAGTATAAATACTATTGAAAAAAAATGTATAAATAATTTTATAATAAAAAAGGGAAAAATACAAGTCCAATTACATATGTATAAATATGTAAATATAATATATATAAATATCTTACATAAAATTATATTGGTGCTTTAGCGAGCTGTGCAAAAAGTTGCAAGGGGCCGCAGGTTGCCTACCTCTGAGTTAGCATGTCTCAGACTTCTCAGACAAAGATTATTTACATTTAAATATGACACTGGTATTTGCGGTTTCAATACGTACACTTTCATATACAGTATATATCAATATGTTATGAATTATTATGGAGATAAAAATACAGGATGTTAGTGTTACTGTGAAGCTAAATAAGACTGTTTAAAATTTACTCTAAATTATTGTGTATAAATTGTTTTTTTTTTAAATAGTTGATTCAAAAAATTTATAATAAAAACTGAATTATATATATTTTTTTCTTTAACTTATATTCTGTATAGCTTCTACTAAATATTCCTACACAAGAATAACATTATAAAAAGGATACAGAGCGTGAATTTCAAGACCCCGAAAAATTCTAAATAAGTAAAATTTGCTATACAAGCATAGTCTCAATTTTTATAATAAGATCTCAAATACCAGTGTCTTAATTATAGGACTGCTCAGAATTCAAAAGGTAACAACTGCAAAAAATTTATTGAAAAATGTTTTTACTTAAGACCACAAGTCAAATTTTGAAATCGGGGCAAAAAAATTTAACAACGCCTGCAAAATTCCTGGTCCCTGGTCCTGGGTCTCGCCCTGCAAAAACCACCCCGTTGAGCTTTTGCAAAATCTCTAAGGTTCACAGGAAACAAGTTTAGAAAAATTTTTAAAACCTTAGAACATTAGATTACACCTCTTCAAGGTTCCTCTTTTAGGATTACAGCTAATTTTAAGGTGGTAAATGTTCTTTTAGATTTTTCACATGAACAGTAATAAATAATTGGAAGAACCGGCTCTCGATTATGTCCTTTTGAACTTTTTAGGGGTTAAAATGTGAAATTTTTGAGCGCCATGAATAAGGGAGTAGTCTAGTATGAGACTAATGGAGAGCCCGAATGAAAAATTTGATTTATATAACAACAGTATAAAATAGAGATGATTAAATTGAAGTAGATTTTCCGTTGGAGAAAAGTAAAACAAGCCTAATGACCTAGATTTTGAGATGGAATTTCCAAGATGGCAACTCACACACCCAAACACATGATTTGGAAAAAAGGGAGAAGAAGAAAATGGAAACCGTGTATTCACCAATAAAAAATAATTATCTCCAGATGTTCGTAGTAAATTCAAAATCCGCGAATTCCGGAAATTATATCCATCCATTTTAATAAATTTTACTAAAGACACTTATTAATTAATAATTTATTAAAAAAATTTTTTTTTCTCTCTCTCTCGTTATCCTCGATTCACCGCTCGAGTTTCGCGTCCGGAAAAATCCCACTGGTACATTTTCGTGCTTTCAGTCATGTTCGGGCAACGGATTTCCCCGATCGAGACCCGGCCCCCACGGTACATCTTCCGACACTGACTTGAAAATTCTCCGACTCGGAGTCCTGCAGATTCGGATCGATACAGCTTCACCAACTCAGTACAGGGTTTTTTACAAATCTTCATTCATCAATTCTCTCTCTCACTCTATTTCCCTCTCTCGCTCTCTCTCTCCATCTCCGATTCCACCAAACTCGTGTTGGAACTCGATTCTCGGTCTTATTCTCCACCACCACCACCACTCCTCCCTCCCTCCCTCCCTCCTCTCACCCCATCCTCCCTCGGTCCTTTCCCAAAAACCTTTTTCTTGTCAATCGGTCCTGACACACCTCTATTGGGAAAAACTATTCCCAAGAACGTATACATGTAGGTAAGAAATTTTTTTTTTTGTCAAATTCGGATTTAAAGCTTTAATGGAGTTAGCCCCCCTGCCCAAAGTGAACGACGAATTACACAGGCAGAAAAGCCTGTCCCCTTCACTGAAGGATTTTTATTACGCGAGAGAACCAGAGGCTTGGTATAGTGGAAATTATAGCAATTACACTAGTGATTGAACTGCTATTTTTTATTCCTTTCATACAAAATTATATTTAACCGCGAAAGATTGTGCATTACTTTTGAAACAACTCCTCCACACCTATTGATCATTTATTTAAAACAATAAAGTTTTGATGAATGTGTGCATTATTTTTTAAGTAGATTCCCTGCCACTATTTATGAACTGTTCTGTTCTAAAAGTGTGCAATATTTATGAAATGAACTCTCTAAAAAAGTGTGCAATATTTTTGAAAATCAAGTAGTCCCTTTGCCACGACTTTTAAATCCGAATTTTTTTCCCCGTGCTAGCTGCCACCTGTCTTTAAGCAGTTTGTCTGGCTTTAGAGGAAGTTTATATCCAGGGAACGGACCAGTGTCTCAACCCCAGAACAGGATAGACATTTTCAGATAAGTCTATCAAACACTTTTCTACGAACAGTTGAGAAAAGAAAATTTGAGCGGAAGAGGGAGGCAGAGGGGAGGGAAATTACGCAAAAAGCAAAACCGGGGACCCATTTGTTGGTAGTAAACAAAAGACTTCCAACTCAATAAACAAGAAAGTATAAATTTAGGTGAAAACAAAATTGAAATTGAAAAAAAAAATGGCTTCGGTACTACAAAGAACCACCTAAACGCCGAAGCCCAAGTTGATAATTGTTTTGTGTGCTGTTAATCAGCGCTTATTAGCTGTCAAATTTATTTTCCCTTTTGTACACTTGCCAAAAACCTACCTGAACACATTTTCCTCAATCTCCTCAACCCCTCTCTCACCCCCAATACCACCCCCACCAAATTCCCATTTTCACTGAATCTTAGTTCCCCCGATTCTACTTCCTCTTCTAGGTTGTTCGCTATAATCCATCTTTCTAGCTATTTGAATTCCCTTCACTCTCCTTATAAGATCTCCAATTTTATTTTAATAAAAGTGGGCAGTGTTTATGAAATGAATACTCACAGTATATTCTTGTTTCGAAGCTTTAACACCATACGGACGAAAAAGCTGGACGCGGCTGTACAGCTTTCGAATGCTCGCGAATCTCGAATTTTTGGACTTTGGTTTGTTGTGGTTTGTAGTGGTTTGTAGTTGTAAAAATTAGTGAGATTATGATCTAGTGACGTAATAATAAGTCTAAATTTTTTAAAAGATAAAAAAGGATTTCGGGGGTTGACAACATTTCTAACTGAAGTCCTCAGGTTGGATTAAGTATCGCTACCGGTATGAATTAATGTACCTGAGTATTCTAAACAATAGACTTAGTACAGATTGATTGATTGATTGCGGTATTTGGAATAATGCATTTTAGTCCTACGTAGGGTCACTACACAGAGGATTCATGTCCTTAAAATTTATGCATATTTGGGAGTGGAAATATTTTATTTCGAGTAAACTAGATTCCGTTTAATATATAGTTGTTATAGTTATAGTTGAGTTTTAGTCCCGTTAAGACAATTCGAAGAAACTAAACAGTAACTTTTTTTTATATAACAATGTTCTTAAAGGTGTTAATATAATATATACAATACCACAGTTATCAAACGTACGGACTCGCATAGATTAGTGTTATGGCAGACATGGCATAACTGCAATAAGACGTATATATCTTAATATAGGGATAATATTAACATTAGTGGGGAGATATTTTACAGTAAATATACTGTAGATATTGTTATTGGGCGCTACAACTCATTCGAAGCCTTGGCCTTAGCAATCACGGCTGCCCACCGAGCCCTGTCCACTGTACAGGTCCTCCAACTGCAGATTCCCAGTGCTCTCAGGTCATCCTCCACCTCTGAGCCATCACTTTTTCGATGTGCCAGTTTTTCATGAATACCTGGGCCGATATTTTCTCCTGTTCCATCCTGGCTAGGTGTTCCCATCTAGGCTGTAGACAGCAGGGGATCCTTAAACAGGTCCTGAATTTCTGTATTGGCTCGGAGACGCAAACCATCGTTTCTCTGTACACGGCCGTTGATCTTGTTGAGGATTTTCCTTTCCCGTCGGTCCAACAGTTGTTTTCTCTGGGTGGTTAGGATCCACGCTCTGCTGCCATATAGATATTGGTTTGATCTCACTACCTATATCTTCTTCTTAGTTTCACGATAAATATACCGGGAGTTAAACACTTTCTGGAGGACGAAGTAGCATCTGAGCCCACTTCTCCACTCTGTCAAGCGGTATAACATCAGCAGTGGGGTCCTTTGTACGACAAGGGTCTCTCAACAGAATCACGTATTAATATTTTCGTTTTCGATACTGTAGATATACTATTAAAGTATAGTGTTTAAGTGTCAGCACTTCAAACTTGGGGGGCGGGGTGGAGTGGGGGACAAATAAAAGACGAAAAATTTGTTAATTAGTTTATATAATTTATAATTTAAAAGGACCATATGAAATCTTTATTTTATTTACAAAATAAATAATTGAGAAAAAATGAGTACGCGTGGAAATTTAAGGAGGGAAAAATAATTAACAAGATATAGTATTGTCATTATCGATCTTACTAATTAATTTCTCAATTAATTTTTAAATAAAATCTCGACGAGTGTTCGTTCTTTGTTGACTTCAAAAGTGACACAGAGTTCCAAAAATCTACGTTCTCCAAAAACCAAACGTAATCAGTTGACTCGAAAAGATTTCACTTTCTTCAGGTTTTCAAATCCGAAATTATTATCAAACAAATATCCATCGTGGTGAATTTTTCCTTTTAGTCGCCTTTTTAAAAACCGTTTCAACTGCTGATTTTTACCTCCTTTAAATCAAATTTAAAATCGAAATAAAAAAAAAGGAAAAAGATTTCACATCGTCCTTCTGGTCAACTCAAAAGGGTAACGAACTTGGGACTATAGAAACTGAAGGCCGATTCCGAATTGAAAGCCCTCATTTGCGACGTCCCCGTCTTGAACGATGTTCGGTATCACGTAATTGAACTCCACTCTGGCTATCTGACCCAATCTGAGGGCAAGTCCAAGTCCGTATGACATTCTATATCCGTCGAAAAGTTGTTTTATACCTTCTTGCGTGTCCTCTGCAAACAAACGACAAACAATAAATTGATAATTTATTGATATTTAAAACATGTTCAACTACCACGGAAGTTGTTATACTGAAATTATTATATGTCACGGTAAAAGTGATAAATCGGATATTATGTATAGTAACCGGTGATTATTCATAATGGCCAACTAAGCTTGGTGAATATGATAAATATTCAGTAATCAGTCACACTTACGTAATTATTTTTGTAATTTTTTGTATGCCAAAAGGCGACATATATTTAATATATTATTATGATAAGAAGACCCTGAAGAATTTTGACTGCGAATTACTGGAGGCTGCAGAAAGACGAGCTATCTATCGGATAGCAGGACTCATCAAAAACAAAGATGGACCAACAAAGAAGTGATGACGGTGCTAGATGACTATAGGATCACCGCTTGCAGCACGAATTCGTTGGGTCGGACACCTGGCGAGAATCCCTTCGAACTCGACCACCGACCATGCTTCGGCATTTCAGGGGGAAGGAGAATTACAGGGTGCCCCAGATAGCCCAAAAGAAGACCTTCAAAGCCTCGGTGTTCGAAACTGGGAGTTGTAGACGAGGAAGAGATCCGAATGGCAGGAAATTGTAGAGAAGGCCAAAACTGTTCTGTAGCAGTAGAGCCACGGAGAAAGTGATAATAAGACAGACAATTAAACAAACCATATTCTTGTACAATTAGAAGCACTCTACTCATCACAAACAACCACAATTGGTGCATCAGAATTACAGAGACAGAAAAAATAAAAGGCAAAATCCTCAGGCAAATTTTTGGTCTGTATACAGAGATGGCAAATGGATGAAGACATCAACCAAAGAATCATACGAAAACTCAGACAGACTCACATAAAACGCCGACTCGCATTCTATGGGCACAACAGCAGACTTACCAAAGAGGATCTCTGATACTATAAATAACTCAGCCAATAAAACCAGCCGGTTCTAATGAAATATAAGAAGACCTAAAACAAGTGGGAATTGGTCGGGAAAATATTTATGAAAGAGACACATATAGAAGGGATATAGGCGGGACAGAGGAAACAAAAAGACGGCAAAGGAATGAAGAGATCTTGGGAAGAGAGATGGAAGACAAAAGCGTGTTAATCATGAAACATTCAAGTTAAACACTGTCCTAATGGCAAAAATGTTTAACAATAACAAAAGGCAAGCCTAACAGCTTGATTCAATAGACAAAGATTCTGAGTACTGTAATTGACTGGGTATATACGAGTGATGGTAGGACATAAAATGCAAAACCTTTTCGGGGAGTAAAATATTTCATTTTTGGAAACATTGAATTAATCACACTTAGCAAAGTTACTCGTGAATTACATATATCCCCCCAAATTTATCACTTTTACCGTAATATATACAACCCTCAAATTCAGAGACATGAAGACACAACAACAAAGGATCGACTTACCGAAATCGACTTCCTTGCACTGGCCTAAATTGGTGAAAAAATGAAGTCTAAAGAGATCTCCGAAACCTCCTCTCCCGGGTCTGAATGGCAGTGGAGTGTATAAGTGAAGTCCGCAGCCCCAAGCAACCTGAAACATGGTTTTATCAGTTTTCCTTCAAAATTAAAAAACCAAACCAGGAAAAAGTGATTCGACTTACATTTGAACCGGTCGCATTTCCATCTGAATGCGGTCCGATTCCTCTGGTTCCGAATCCTCGCACACTAAGTGGTCCACCGATGTATAATTTGTCTGGAAGGCCAATAGAATCTTCGTCTCCTAAATTTTTTATATGGCCTCCTTGTAATGATGCTTGTAATACCTATTAAAAAAATTCGATTTTTAGTTTTTTATCCAGAGTTAACTGCCGCCTTCCTATTGAGATACCTTGTAGTTTGGAAGTCTAATTCTATTTTTTAAAGATACAGACCGACGTGGCAGAGTAGAGTATTTGAGCTCAAAAGAGATTTATAAAATTCTAATATTTTCATCTCCGTATGGATCTAGTGACGGTATAACGTTTTGTTCAGCCTTCCTCACCTCCTTTGGCTCATATTCAATTAATATAACTCCATATTGCTTTTTATGGTATATCAAATTGATAAAAATAAACGAATTTTGATTTTAAATATTTCACTGTACGTCGTAACACCAGAAGCGAATGAAAGTAGACAAGAAAATATAATGATAGAGGACAATGATGAGAGAAGGAAATACGGAAATGTTAAAAAAAAATGAACGAAACGGTTCACAGCCTTCCTAACTAAATTCCAATTGTCTAAAAACACGACAAAACCTTGACCGATTACTCAGGCTTCTTTATCATTTAAATAAACCAATATGGAGGCACACATCCTCAAGTTTCAACTGACAACTCCACCCTCGAAGCCCACCCACGAACAATCGTTTCTTTTTACGTAATAATAACTGAAACCATTTAACTCACCATGTCGTATATAAGGGGTATGTTATACTGCCAAAAGAAATCATTTTTGAGAAAATTTCTGTCGCCACCAACTCCGGCAAATTCCGTTGCAAACCTGCAACAAAACAAAAAAAAAGATTTATTTCAAAAGTTAACTCTACTATTATTTAAACAAAAAAAAACATTTTCGAAGGCACGCACAAGCATTAATTCACGTCAATGATGTCATTTTCTTTTTTAAGCATTCTACTCTCTTTTTGAAAGAGAGGATGATGTAATAGCTAAACACCTGACGTAATATTTATAAATCGAATTAACGTTTGACCCCAATTGGATTCGAAAATTTGGTTTATTTTAACTCAATTGCCAAATTTTTTGAGTGACTTTTATACTTTATATTTGTCCCTTTACAACCCATTTATGAAAAAAATGCTTCCGTTTTACTGGGAATTATGGCGGTTACGGGGTTAACACAAAATAAATTTTCACTGACGGATATTTTGAACAATTTAAGAAACAAAACCAAAATCCTCATATAACCTGAACAAACTGCCCCTGGTTGGAAAGATAAGTGCATCTCTTTTATCTATAGTCAGAATGTGTCTTATGGACGATTTAAGCGTGTGGCCGGAATCTTCTCTCACATCAAACGCCGAACTTCTAGAGCTCGTTCCCATTTCTCGCCAGGATCCTTCATATTGGAGATTGTGTCTGAACTAAAAGACAAACAAAGGTACTATAAGAAATAAATATATTTTTTCCACTTGAATGTCCGAAATTAGGGGTGATGTCACCGTAGTTTTTGAAAGATCTCTCCAAAACTGGAAAATGGGCTTTGAGAGGCGATCCTCTCCTTCCCTCATAATAATACTAAATCCCCCCAAAATTAGTATGTCTTTTAAGTATTTCTTTCTGGCAAGTAGGGCTTTATGCACTAAAGTCGTGTTCCTCACATTCTTTTTAGTGTACTAAGCATTTGTAAAAAACCCCCAAATTTTTAATATGTATACTTATACAAAATGACGGTAGTTTCTAGCTTTATTTCAATTTACCAGACTGATAGCTAATGATTCTGAAAGTAAAAAATTTTTTTTGCTATGTGATTGGTGAGAAGTTGATTTTGAATGTGTACTTAAGACTGTTTCCTATTTATGCATAAAATAATTACTCATTGTCACCATGTGTCAAAGGGTTGTAGGAAATCCTTCTAAATGTTTTGGTTTTATCAGAGACACAGATAATAACTATAAATTACATACATTACAGGTTGTATTAAATCCTAAATCAAACAAAATTCCTCTCTCGATAACTCGATAACCAGACCAAGGCCAATCAGAACCATGTTGGAATAAGGACGTTGTAAATCTAAAAATAAGAAAAATTATTAAGTAATAAAGTATTTTTAAATTAAGTAAATTTGAGAGTGCTAATCAGACTTTATAATTATTTCTGTATCTACAAACAAAAACGCTTTTGAGTAATATTACCCAGGACACTCACAAAGCATCATATCTAGTTCTTAATGGCTTGATAAATGATAAACTGAAATTGTTAGTCCTTCTTGAACCATATGAATATTCTGCCTGCAACTTCTCACCCCTGCCAAACATGTTAGGAGCTCTTAAACCGACAACAAGTGATCCTTCATTATTTCCAACCATGCTGCTTACACCTCCTATCATTCTTTTCAGTTCTTTTACAAAAAATGTCACCTATTTGCAGAATTAAATCAACTGTTAGTTGACAATAACAGAATCAATAATATTAATTTTATTTGAGCAGTTTACCTCCAACCCATTAAGTGTGGCTTGTGATCCTGAACTTGTGTCTATGAAAATACCAATATTTTGAAAACATCCTAGATTTTCAAGTTTCCCCCTGACTTTGTGTGCATTGACAATGACTTCCTGGAAATCCTGTGCTTGAAATAGTTCTTTAACTGTCTCTATAACAATATCATCTTTAGTTCTCTGCAATCCTTCAACATTAATCTTGTCAACTCTTGCCTTTGAACAAAAAAAATTTGATTTGTTTAACATGATATGACAGTTTCACTTATGTTGATAGTTGCAGTATGATAGTTCACTTGATAAGTTTTGATAAAATTAATATTTGGCTTACCTCAACCCCAGATAAATCAACTCTTTTGCCAGGATCAATAGGACCACAAGGATCAGTATCAGACTGAACCTGAAATAAATTACAATTACATATAACTTAAGGTACTACTAAAATGAAGATTTCTCAAAACTATGGATCCAAAAACTAATTGTTGTTGTTTTAACTTTAACTTCAATTAAATGACAGACTAGCATTTTATTTATTACAAATAACCTATTTGCCCAATCCAATACTGTCTTTTGAAAAGCTCAGAGAAAAAAAAAGTTTATTTGAATGGACTCGTAACCGCCTAAAAATAACATACTTCGCCCCAAGGAGAATCCTTAGTAGATTTCTAGTACAATTTGAATTGAATTAACACTTACGTCTGAGTTCTTTGACTCGCCAGAATCCTAAAACGAATAAAAACAATAAAAAAAATTAGGATTTAAAAAATCTCTTGTGAATTGTAAGTAATATCTGCCGGTCACATACAGCGACCGTTATTTTTTCAAAAAGTTTTTACACGAAGAGGAAATTTCTGAAAAGAATAAGACTCACTTTAGCGTGTACAGTCCCCATTGTCAGCGACTAGATGGCTTCTTAATCGGCTATGTAAATATCAGACATCAAATTTTGATATAAAAATCCATAAATAATGTTTTTCTGTACGACTTGAAAGCAGACGGATTTTGGAAGCCATTGGGCCTCCCAAAAGCGAATGCGAGCTGTGACGTAATTTGAAACTTTTTAAATTATGTTTTTGTTTAATTTTTCCAGTGAATGAATTTATATATACATTTATTACAAAGAAAAGTATATAAATTTTATATAACTATAAATTGTGATTCATATTTTTGGGAGAATTTTGAACGAATAAACTTCTTCAGAAAAAAACTTCGTTTTGTCTAATGACACGACAAAAGTAACCAGTAACTGATTTTTGGGTGATTGTTGATAGAGTTTATTTCTTTTAAACTTCTATAACAGTTAATTATTCATCAAATGATCAGTATCTTTGTTTTTGTTATTGCAGGAACAGCTCAATTTTTTGACTGAAGTATTTTTAGCCATTACTGAGCTGACGAGCTCTAAGACCAATGATTTATAAGTAGCTACCACCACATGGATTTATATAAAAGAAATGTTTTTTTAATTTTGAAAATTAAAAAAGAACATGGATAGCTCAACTTACAGACATGTTATGGGACAAATTACCAACAGTTGTACTATTCCTCATAATTATTTTCCATGTCATAACTTAGTTTCATTAGAAACTTTCTTAAAAGTTTCTAAAGATTTTAGCCATCCTGATGATATGTTTTGTGACTCTAATGAATTCTTAGCTAGAGTTCCTTGTTATGAATCATTTAAGTATAATGTGCAAATGAGTTCTCCTTTATTTTGTGGTTCTGGCACCATAGATGTTGCTAGCAGTTTTGTTAAAAAGAAATTAAGTTGGGAGAGGAAGTTAAACAACATAAAAGTATCCAACAGGAGAAAGGGTTGGTTTATTAATTTTTCATTTAGTTTGTGTAAAGTTTTGCAGCATATGGATCAACTCTATCCTTTTATTTTAAATGTTTATTTAAGTCAACTGTTATCTTTAATGAGTTCAGTTTCTTGTTTCTTAGACTTTTTCATTTTGTGTTTGTCCCTTACTCCAGAATTTTAGCAAGATTACCACAATCTTTTGTACAACAATGTTAGGAAGTGTTGGGAAACTCATCAAAAACATGGTTCAAATAATAAAATTCATTTGTGTTCAAATTTGTTAGTTACAGTTTTTGTTTTATAATTTTTCAGCCATGCAATGTATCAAAAAGTTGAGGTTAGGTGAACCAGTCAAATTATCAAATGATCTAAAAAAATACCTTCAGTGTTTTCGTCAAGATCCTGAACCAGACTTTGAAGGGAGTTATAACTGGTTATATTCAGGAGGAAATTTATCTAGTGTGGTAGTTAATGAAAACTTATTTTTAGTCAGTGCAGATTATAAGAACAAGAAATCAGGGTTCTGTAAGTTTAATTATTATGTTTTATGCCATTTAGTTTTAATTTTGTTGTGTGCTCCTTTTATCTTCAACCATTCTTACTATCAAGCATCTTTTTTAGGCTCAAAGGGGGGAGATGAACCTTAAAAGATGCAGGGGATTAACTTAATGACAAGTCTTTTGGGGAAAAAAGTAGCTAGTTTTTTCTTTATAGCTATTTCATTATAATCTTGATCTCTGTATGATAAGGTGATAGGTAAAGATAGGGGAAAGAGAGGACTAATAGCCACTACTCAGTTGGGTTTTAATGGTTTTTTCAGTCTCTAGTTTAACAGGATGTGGAAGGGACTCGAACTCACTATTATTCCTTCAGTAGTCTAGTGCTTCTAGCATTTGACCCCAGGCCTTCTATACTTATATGATTGATGTAAATTTTGATTTCAGGTGTTTTAAAATTAAATGATAGTTTTGACAGAATTGAACATAGATTAATATGTGAATTGAAAACACAATCACCAGTATTGCAAGTTAGTTCAAAGTGCAAACAAGATGACATACTCATTTGTATACGGCAAAAGAATAATGTTACCCTTATGAGAATCAATGATTTGAACCAATCTAATTTTCCTGAGAAACTTTGGAGGAAGAAAGTTAAAGAAGGAAAACTCCTTACATGTGTGGATTTGAGTAAGAAATGTGAAGATGTGTTAGTTACTGATACAAATAACGATGTTCATGTTTTTAATGTTGTTACCAAAGAAAAGACTTATAGTTATGCAAATGATAAGTCTAAGGGTAGTGATAGTTGGAGTGAAGCTGTTTTTGGAGAAATCTGTATTTACTTGGCTGATAGGAAATATTTTTATATTCTTGACACTAGGGTGAGTGTTTACTTTGGTTCTTGTCTGAAATGGAACAGAACATGATTCAGACCTTAAAATTTTTTTTTGTTATATTTATAGAATGAAAACCATGAACCAAATTTATTGTATAGTCCCTTGAGTGTAACCAACAGTTGTGAGGAGATCTGTTCAATATTGAAAAGTGACTGTGATTCAAATTATTTTTACTTGGGAACAACCCATAATTTTGTACAGTTTGATATCAGGAATAACAAAACTGTTCAGAGATGGACTCATCTGATGAAAGATCCACCTCAGTTTGCTCAATGTGTGAAAGTGTCAGTACAAAACTCATATATATTACTGTGGTTTGAATATTTTTCTACTGATTATTGCTGCTTGATCAAATATTAATTTTGCTTTAGAAAAATATTATCAAGCTTTTTTACTTCCATATTTTGAAGACTGACCTAAATTGTGTGAATTAGCTTGTCAGTGTGCTTTATGACCATCTTATACTGCTCTGGCATAATCAAGTTCAAAATCCCTAGATATAGACTATTTGGAGGTTAACATTGTAGTTTACAATTACACCCATCTTTTGAATTTTTCTATGTACTGCCAAATGAGTTCTTGGCATTGTCCCCATATATATTCTTTATATACTTAGGACGAATTCTGTTTTATTTATTTAAAAATTGTTTATCGGGTCACTTATAGCGATGAGGACGACTTTATTGTTCTACAGTCGCAGAAAGTAGAAGAAACTGTTGGCATCACTAATGAGTATTTGCGAAACGAAGAGGATGTTCATTTCCTCTCTAGATCTTTGCCTTGTATGTTATCAGGCATCAAAGAATCCTTAAAACTGGCACGTTCTAACGGTCTCTGCCTTTATCCATCGATTGCAAGAAGATTTGATTTTGCTGTGACTGGAGTTCAATGTCTTCAGGTTGGTCCTTCTCAGAATTCGACATGTTCTCTCCACTCGTTTTTCTCTTTCACTATTCTTTCTACTTTCTTCCCAGAACCCAGAGGGTGATATACACTTGTTCATCGAGAACAGTGCCGGGGACATTTTTTTAAATAGAGTGAAAAAGAAAAGTCGGAAAAGTGAAATGACGACTGACGAATACAAGGCTCAAATATTGAATGCGATGAGGGCTTACGAGGATAATTGGGAAAGTTTCGTACCGGAGGAACCTGATAAGAAATCAAGAAAAACGATCGATTTAAAGCATTTGTTGGAAGGTAAACAAGAAGTGAAGGATGGGATTAGTCACTCAACGAATTCATTTCATCCTCCTCTAATTATTTTTAGATTTAAAAAGTAATAAGATGGAGGTGAAAAAATACCGCCAACCTGAAATCTGTTGGAAATACCATGAAGTATACACTCCTGAGAGTTTGCAAGTGTACAAAGATGTGTTAGCTGAGAAAATTTTGAGCGTTTGGGGATACGAAAGTGTGAAACCTGATCTCGATGAATCGACGATGTCCTCGACGGTTAAAGTCCAGGAGTGGATGAAAACCTTGTGAATTCCAACCCCCTCGTCTATTTTGTGTTTATTGTGGCCAATGGCTTGGGAAAATGTCGAATGTTTTGTATTTCTTTTAACAGGAATCATCTAGGATTCCGTGTAGATGCTAATATACCGTTTTTTTTTAAATAGCAATATATTAATAATTTTTACAGAAGCATACTTTACACACTCAATTCACACTTTTTTTCAGAGAACAGTTTACGATTCGCCCCCAAAAAAACATGCTTTCTTCCGATAAGACTGCAAAAAAAGTGTTTGAGAGATACGGATATGCATGACAGATACAACAGGTGTACCGCAAGCAAAGGAGTTCTAGACTGGTACTTGTGCTCGACTGTCAAAACTGTGACAAAAGTTGAAAAGCCGTGTAAGCTGTTTCGGTCTTTATGGCCCTAATCTTACAAATATTTTGCTTTTCTTGTGTTGTGTACTAAGGTTGTGCCACTTACGCATTCAAAAAACATCGCCCTTCAGTTTAGGTTACAGTTGAGGCACATGACGGTACCTATTGTAAATTATTCTCTAGTATTTTAAGACCAAATGCACAAATTTTGGGTTATGAAATAGACTTCAAAAAATAAGAGACACTGATGTAGAAAATTAACTAAAACAAAGTTGATTCCCGTTAATCTTACGTGTGAATAACAATCAATATACAGTGGTTTAAATTTGTGTCTTTAAGAAGACCCTTACCCCTTGCTGACTTGAGGTCAGCCACAAATTCCAGAACTTCTGGTGTCAGTCACATTCCCCAGACTTAGCATTCTCCGACTATCACTTATTTTCATTGAAGAAAAATTTTATTTGTGGATAAAAAATTTTAAAATTAAGATGTCAAAAAGCACTGATTCAGTTGTAGAGATCAAGAGTGGCCCAATTTTTAAAGAACTGGAATGACGAATTGTTCTTACGGCGATAAGATTTTTTTAAAATTTGCTGAGGGGAAAAAATTTTGAATTTTGTTTGACCTCAAAAACAGACAAAACTTTCCGGTAGTCGTAATATATACAAAAATGTCGAAATTTATGATAATGTAAATTTATACTCAATTCTCGAACAATATCTAGCAACCTGTTTGGAATGGAGGGAGTAATTTTGCGGCTTAAAACTGATAGGAAAAGGCGGTAAATAAAAACGTAAAAATAACATATATAAATATAAATTATAAAATTTTATTGGGAAAAGTTTCTTGTACTCGTTGCGTTTTAAACAATCAATTAATTAAATTAAAACAAAAATGTTTTTCTTCGTTTTGCTTCTGTATCTACTTTTCTACATCCGGTTCTATAAGACACTAACAAGTGATTATTATTTATTATAATAATAGTTAATGCGAGAGAAATCTTTGGCGATGGATTTAGTTCAAGGGGAAAATGTCATCATAAGGCACTCTGCTCATTATTCTAGATGCGATTTCCTTGAAAGCTGCTCCGAAAGCTTCTTTGATGGCCGGCTTGAGTTCCTTGTGGATTTCCTGCCAGTTCTCGTTCAAGAAAGTGTTCATGTTGTCCGCTGAAAAAGAAATCCGAAAAAGTTTTAATTTTTGGCCAGATGTGTGTGATTCTTGGTTTTTACAGCAGATGACACCTACCGAGTGCTTTGTCCTGACTGAACAAGTTTTCGAAGTGCATGTGAAGCTTGGAGGTGTCGTACTGAACTTCGAAGTTGTCGAGTTGCATGTATGATCTTCCGTCTTTCTTCAATTCTTTACCGTGTAATTTGATGGAAGCTTTCAAGTTATCTGTTGATAGATAGATAAATAGATAATAGTAAAGTGTGTTGTGCTGCTTTAAAAGGATCTTTCAATCGGAAATGGTTATTTAAGTTACCCAAACTCAAATGAGCTTGTCCGTTTCCTACGAGAGGAAGAACCAAAACGCTTCCTTTCACCTCATATTGTCCGTCCAATTTCAGTGGTTCGTCCAAATGAGCTGAGATTTCAATCTGGTAATTATCCAGGTCGGCCCTGAAAGAGAGAGAAGATAGTGAAAGTTGAGGGGAAGGGGAGATGGAGAAAGGTGAAAGGTGCTGACTTACTTGACGCTGTCGATTTTGACATTTTTCAATCCTCTGATGAGAAGATCACGGAATTTGAGGTCGATGGCCACTGGTCCGGATCCTTGGGCAATGTCCAGGGCGGTGATTTTCAACGGATCAAGGGGGAAGACGCCCAAACTTTGAAGTCCTGGAGTCAATTGCGGGAAAGAAACCTGAACGGCATTTTTGAGGCATTCGTTGATGTTAGGGTCGTTTTTCTTGCATTTTGGAAAAGATGCAGCTGGAAAGACGAAGAGAAAAATAATTCATTTTTCCTTTTTTAGACAGAATAAAACCCAAAGGCAGCGCAAAAAAGGCGAGAAGAGCCTGAGAAGAAGTGAGAGAAGTAAACCAGACGTCGACAACAAACGGTAAGCAAAAAGCTTCCTCTGAGTTCGTGACCCTAATCAATCCTTTCCTAATTTCAAAAATATTGCACACTTCCTTATAGTATTCATTCTGTATAGACAGTGTATATATGTATGTAGTGTGTATTCAGTGCATATGTATTTATAGTAAGTTTGTGTATATTCATTTGACCCTTTTATAATTATTCGATCGTTTCAATCCAATCCAGTAGCGCTGCAGGCCTGTGCGGGCCTTGGCCTTCTGCAAGAGTGTCTTCTGTTCCGTCTTCCCATCTTAGATCTTAGACCTTAGATTCGATCGCTTAATTAATGAAAATTCTCTTACACGACTGTGCATCATTTACGAAACGAAGCAGAAAACAGGAAAAACGAGTTTTTCAAGACAAGTAGATAAAAATATGTATTATACACCTACTCCTATTAAAGTGGGTCAATTTGACTCATACAAATCTGTCTCAATGAAAGCTTCATTAGGAACAAAAAGACGAATCCAAACTCGAACGAGAGGGTTTTGTTTAAAACCGTAAACGGCAGAACCACGTCTACAGAAAGTCACCAACTTGTTAGAAGATTTTGCAACACTGTAAGTGTGCATTATTTTTGAAATGGCACAAACTACAATCTGACTTCTTTGTTGTTTTTCAAATTCACCAGGAGGATTTTATAAAACCGGAAACGGTAGACAGGCGAGATATTTAAAAAGAAGCCACTACCTTGTTTCCGAAAGTAGTTGCCAGTACTGCAGGTGATTAGTTTTGAATAAATGAAGTATCTCCGATAAGAAAATTAGATGTGACTTTCATAGAAATAATTATTTTGTTGAACCTATCAACCGGTAACACGTCTCTCAACCGTTATCTGTTGAACTCATACGGGAAGTCATCTCTGACAATAATTTTTGTTTTTATTTATCTCATATCTATGACAGATAATAAACCCGCCCCTCTTCCGCCCCACCGTTCCATCCAAAGTGGTCACGAAATCCTTGTAAACACTTTTCCTTTTCCTTTTTATTCAAATATTTACTCTCGAACCGAGCTGAGATCACAAGTTATGAGTATGACGTCACTGGTAGAGGAAGTCCAAACCTGAAATTCACGTTCTCATGACTAATTAAAAGCATTGCGAAATTTTTCCGAACGTAAATAATAATTAAAACATGAATAAATGAGACAGGGCGCGAGTGAATAAACAAACAAACAAAACAGACAAATAAGTAAATAAAAAAGAAAATGAAGAGCTCGCGGCCATTTTTATTGGATTAGTAGACATCTCGGACCGAAAACTGGCCACCTTTCTCACTATCAATGTTATTGCCGTCTTTAAGTTGGCCGGAAACATTTTTAAAATGGCCATGATTTCGTCTACGATAAATCTGAGCCAATTTGACTTGTTTAAATTTTTTTGTACCGTTCGTACACTCAGTCTTTTTTTACGCGGTTCACCAATTCTCACTTATATGTTCCAGAAAAAGGTATGTTTGAAGATATGACTAATAGGTAGATGAGTAAAGTCACAGTCATAGGATTGCTGAAGATTAAATGAGTCAAATTGACTCTGTAAACTATAAACTCTCTAACTATAGATTTTAGTTTTCAAATTTAGCGTTAACTATAAAGTCTTGAACACCTAGAAATAGAATCTATTAATAATCTGCCTTCGGTTTATAAAGTATATTTTATATATAATGATATATCACCGAGTCAGTTTGACTCGTATAAGGCATATAATTTGATTGTGTTCCATCTTAACTCGCACTTCTTTAACGCATTGATCTGTTCTCTAGATAGACACTTCCTTCTAGTTAGACCTACAAACCGCTTTTTGGTCTCGTTACAAAATTTTTGAAATGAACTCTTCTTTAAATTGTTCATTACTTTTGAAACTAATTTATCTTGATATTGTGCATTAATTTTGAAAAGAATTCCACACGAAAGTTCACATCGCTTCTGAAATTATTCCTTTATAAAAGGTGACAAGGTGTGCACTACTTATGGAGTAAAAACTACTTGAATCTTTCCCACCAGCTGATTTCACGTCTTACATTTCATCCTTTATCCGATCCTGAGCTAGAACACGAGTGTGTTCCCTAGATAGAAACCCCATTAAAGCTAGATCAACTATTATACTTATTGTTTTGAAGTTCGGCACATATGCCAGTTAACTAAGAGACAACAAATAAATAAAATAGAGGAAACAATAATACAATATATATAAATGGGATTAATTCTGATATATTCAATATAATCTCAATATAAATGAGAACCAAACACCAAAAGGCAGTGCTGTCATGTCTCTCTATATCTATACGGTATCTGCACGTGAAAACAGATCGCACACAACACGACACGACAATCAATAATAAATAAATAATAATGTGAGTAATTCAGTTTAAAAAAATGTCATAATCGCGTTTTATACCCTTGAGTATAACAAGATGTGAGAGGAACTCGTACTTCCAACTATAAATTTGTAGTTAGGCACGTTGACCGCTCAATTGCCGATCTTCTCGTATTCATGTATTAATTATTTAAATTTGAAAATAATGCTTAAATATTCTGACGATCATTCAATTTAATTAATTTTCCAAAAAATAAATTAAAATTAATTTTAATGATGGAGTAGAGTACTCACGTAATTTTCCGGGGGCGCCGGACACCAAGGCGAAAACTGAAGCAACCAACAACACAGGTACGATCATCGTGAATGAAACTCTTATGACTGACTCCAGACGAAGAAAACTCGGTTTTCCCTCTGCGCGTACCTCCAGGTTTATATGTCCAGGCACTGATCTGCTTCACTTGATACCTTGATCTTCCTTTGTTGTTGTTGTTTTTGCATCGTTTTTGTTGTTGCGAATTTGGCCGCGGGTCCCGTCAACAACACGCCATTTATGGACGTCTAAGCAAATACCTTTCGAGTCGATTCTAGTGCCTGAGTACCTGTACACAATTTTTTTGTTGTTTTTTTGTCATTTTATAGATGAATGAAGACTGAAGGAGAGTTTGTTTAAGGTGTTGATGGTTACTTCTATGTGAGAATCCGTGGCCTGATCACCTGCCAGGGGGTTGTTTGCCTTGTGCTTTTGTCACTTTTTGCGTCAGGAAATGTCATGTAGGTCATCCAAAGGAGTTGTAAGCATATAAAGGAACCACTGTTCGAATATTTGTCAAGGCGACCACGTTCAATAAATAAAAGAGGGTGAAGGAACCACCAAACCCAAAGAGAATGATTTGGGTACAAGAACAGGGAGTGATAAAACCTGCAAGCGACCTGGGACACAGTCGGAGGAAAGAAGGCAGGTCGAAAATATTTCTGCCATCTTTGAGTGTGTCTCTGACGACTGAAAACTTCTTAGACCACATTCCACTCTGTAAAAACCAACCTGCACCTTTCGCCTCGATGTCAATGAACCTTCTGAGGGGGGTCATGAGTATCCCAAACCAATTTACATCGTGTGAAGGTCAGATCTTGTTGACCAATTAGGTTTTGTCGCAAGGAACCATGTTCATCTCAGATCTCAAAGAAGCCAGCCAACCCTAGGACTTTGGTCAGGTACGAAACTAAAACCTCGTCTTATCTTTGTCTGTCATCTCACTGGCAAAAATTCTCCGAATCCAGAGCTCAGAACAACTCACGTCGTGGTTCTCCATCCAAGCAGGATGATTGAAGTAGCCCCAAGGCTCGGGGAAGGTCAGATAGAAGTCGATGGGCGTTAGGATATGAAAACTCTTCCCTCGGGCTTCTGAAACCAGGTTCACCTTGACTTTGACCATTCTCATCAACGTTTTCGTTTATCCTCGCAAACTGTTCTGTTCCCTGTTGTGTTCTTCTCTTCTGTAACTCCTCTAGAAGAGCTCTCAGTGGAAAGAGGACACAAGTAGAATAATGGCTGATGGAAGAATGAGGCCCCTCTCTTCCTTTCCCCTCTCTGGTCCTTTTTAGAAAAGACGCAAATCTACCAAGAAAAACTCATTAAGACCGAGAGTTGATGACGTCACATATATTAGGATGCAGTTTTCACAAGGGCAACTGCTTCATGCCTCATCACGGAATTCTTGTTTTGGTTTGGAGTTTGGAAAATTTTTGGAAAAGAACTTTTGTGTTTCGTAAGCGTTGGAAGTAGAACTAGAGTGGAGAAAACAGAAGACGGGGTAAGAGACACAAGGAAGAACTAAATTTTGAAGAGATCTAAAACAGTTTCGATCAAACCTTTCCCAAACTCATCAACAGCTTAATTAGATTGTATTGAGTAGAGCTGAATCGCCCCTCGTCTTTAAGGCTGCTGAAATCTGATGGAATTTCTTTGCTGGCGGCGGTGTTAAGGACATCAGGATTGCGATATTGATCTAAATAGCAGTCGGTTAGTTCTCCAGAGGAGTTATTAGCCACGTGGGGAGGAGCCCCGCAGGTGTGTTTGGAATTGAAATCGCTAGAAACAAGAAGCCTGTTTCCAAAGAGTTGAGCAAAGAAAATGAACAGAGCAAAGAAGGCAATAAAGAGAGGCTAGCAAGATGGTTGGTGTGGATAGTGATGCTCTAGAAGTATTCGTGACAAAATCTGAGTCAATCAAATGAGAAGGCGAGGAAACGTTGACACACACAACAGAACACGACAGCCAACATAAGAAAAAGATAAAGAAATGAAAAATGTTAGCAAAAGTCGAGAGATAACAGCTTTTAGGGGCGTCTGGGGATCCATTTTCAGATTCAAATCTTCCTCGTGTTTGGGGTTCATCGTACCTGTTGAGTCTTCGTCCCTTTTCTTGCTTTATGGATCAACAGCAAAGTTTTTTCTTTATTTTTTCAATTTGGTGCCATTTATTTTCCCATTTTTCTCTTTACTTCTGATTCTTCTGCTCTCTATTATCATAGTTCTGCAAATTATCTAGTTCTAATAATGAATTCACTGTCGCGTGGCTGGAAGTTCTCAGTGATATTTGGCTTTTGTAGTCTTGTTGTATTATCTACACTCTCTACGACTTCGTCGCAATGTTTTAGAAAGTTCTTTCTGTTGTCAATTTGTAGTTCTAGCTACTTTATACCATTCTGGGAGTGATTTCCGTGGTACCAATGATGATCTTTGTGTTAGCTGGAAGTTGTCGTCTGCCAAAGATTGTTATTTCTCTTGAAAGTCTGAGTTCGTGTATCGCAAGTTCTTGGTAATAGAGTATCGTTCTAACCCCAGGGATTGGGTAGAGGGTGAATTATAAATCAATTAATAGGAGAAACTTATGTATTTTTCACTTCAAAAGTAATACACACTTGTGTTGGTCGGGTTTACTTGAGCAAATATAGATATAGAGAGATGATAACAGTGCATTTTGATGTTGGATTCTCGTTTATGACTTTTTCCTTTATTTATTTATTTATTTATTGTTTCTTAGTTATGTGGCACCTGTGACCAAGTTCAAGGCAGTAGGGTCTTGGTTTGGCTTATGTAGGGAGCAGATCAATGGTTTAACCCCAGGAATTAGGCAAGAGAAATGACTGGGAATTCGAATAGGAGGAGAGAGTAAAGCTATACACACCAGATAATAACATTACTAGATAATATATAGTCTTTGTTCGAGAATTTCGAAAGATCTGGCCTTTCAGACTCTTACTCTTGACACATAATTCGTGATGGAAGAAGTCTAGAGAACCGAACACTGTCCTCTTTTACGTGTCCAGCCTCATATTAACTGACGTCAGTAAATAAATAAATAAATAAATAAATGAAATGGAAGGAAAATTTACCAATTAACAGCAAGGAAATAACAAGTAAAAACCTAAAATATCAGGTACAAAGTCTTAAACCTTAAAAAAACACAGAAATGTGAGACTGTTAATTGTTCAGGTGTTGTTTACGCACCTAATTTTCTTCCACTTTCATGCTTTCGAGTTACCTCATCTCGGTTTAGGGCCCTGGTGGCCATAAAATTCAAGCGCTTATTACGAATTGCTGCCCCCACCCCCACCACCCTCTTCCTTTAGATGAGCTCAAGCTCTTGTTGCCAAGTGGCAAGTTAAACAGCTGTCAATAGTTAGGTGACCGTAACCAGAAATTCGGGTCTTGCTTTACGCGAATTGACGAATTCAAGAAAGGAAACTCGATCCAAACTTTTAACTGAAGGTTTAAGTAGACTTGTCAAGTTACCTACAGGAGAGCAAATCATTTGGGAAACGACATAGCTGAAATCTGATGGATCTGGTGGGTAAAACCATTTGAGGCGATTTCCTATATACCAAATTGTAAAAGCTGATTTTTGACATGCCGTTCTAAAGGCACACTGTACAAGCTGACTTCTTCTGTTGTTGAGATTGGTCCTACTATCTAGAGGTCTTTCCTGTTGTTATCTAGATATCTTGTTCTTGATGTGAGGTTGTTGTTGTCCCTCCAGATCCTGATGAACCGTCCTACGTTTCTTGCTTATGGTGACGAACGTTATTTGCATAAATTAGAATAAACATGGGATCTAACCTAATTTTTGTCTTCCGGGCTCTCACTTAGTGTGACGTCACTAACGAAAACAAAATGTAAAAATTTTTCCAGGAAATAATTTGGAAGATAATTGGACGATAAGCCCTAAATCCAAAAACTACATTATTGAGGTGTTCGTAAAACAAAACCTGATCTCACATTTATGCAAATTTAATTAATTAGGTTCACAAATTTTAAGTTCCTTTTTCGGGTTAATAAAAGGTGACGTCACGGGCCAGTTTTCGGCATTTAAATTGTTTACAAGAGAAAAATGGCCCGCCGCCATCTTGATTTGCTGTTGACTTCGTTTTTTATTTTATCTAATTTTAACGGCCATTATCCGCTGTGATGGTATAATAATAGTCGCATTTACTTAGACAGTAGATTCCTGTGTTGTAGTGTTATAGGAAATCGCGTTATTTGAGACGTGTCTGTCTTTGTTCTACCCACTTTATATTTCCTGTTGCAACGTTCTTCCTCTAGTCTATCTTTTCTTTTCTCATTTTTTTACTCTTTTGGACCCTGTCTACAACTGTCTTCAACTTTTTCGTTTTCTACTCTCCTCTCATCCCTTTCTATCCTCTCTATGAACCTCTGAATCTGAGACTAAGCCACTGGCCTGGTCTCTCAGTGAATGCAATACTACTTACCTAGTAACTACTTCCTATTTCCTCGCACATGGAGAAAGATGGCAGTTAATCGTGGAGGAAAAGAAAAATAACTTGAATAGCTGTTGAACGTAGATATACAGTACATCATACAGATTATAAAGGAGATGCATCAACATATAAATTTAGGTTGATGTATCAATTAAATCTCTAAATCGTGAACACATTCACCTTTTCAAGGAAAAACACTGTAAAATTTTAAATGTGGATTTTTTTTACGCGTTATTCACCGTTCACCGCCTGTTCACCGTCCTGTATGAGTAATAGTCGCAATTTTTTCATCGGGTATTTATGTCACAGTAAAAGTGGTGTTATCATTTCAATCGAGCTCCAAACAACACAACAGGATGAATGTTGAAGTGAGTTTAGGGCTTTGAACGGAATCAGTTAAGAGTTCGGGGAAATGCTCGATCAGATGCTACCACCATTTAGCTCTGTGTTACCGTAAAGATCATGTTATCTGTGCGTTACTTTTGAAACAAGCGGGAGTTTGAATAAGTTTCTGCGTCTAAACGTTCTTTTATGTTAGTAACCTCGTACTCATGAGCCCTTACATTTGTCAACAGAGTACGGAATATGTGGCTCCCGTACCACCTGTTTATTCTGTTGATGAACCTCATCATTTTCTGCAGAAACTTCCAGCTGTTTGTCTCGTCTCTATGTTACCGTAAATATGATAAATCGGCGGAAATTATTTACATGCTCTCGATTTATCACTTTACCGTCACAATAGGTATCTGTTGTTAAGTGATGGTAGCACCTGATGGAACATTTCCCCGAACCCTAGAACTGTTAAGGTGGGAATCATTCTGTTCGCACCAACACCGGCCAGAAGAGTGAATTCTTCCCACTGTCCTCAAAATAAGACTCTGAAACGATGTTATGGGTTTATAGTCTTATGAAACTCTCCTCATAAACTTCTATATATAATCAGGATTATTAGTATTCGTTACATTTATCAGCTTTAGCGTAATATATAAAAGTTGCAGCGTTTATACTGGAGCGATTTGTATTGAGGATTTTTTTTTGGTCTACTTCTGCCTTCTCATTCACATTTTTGCAAAGTAACGACGAAGACGAAAGTCAGTGATTCGCGCATGTACCAACCCCCCCTTTCCCCACCGCCTTCTACTCTCCTTCCTTCACGATTTTTTTGTTTGGTCTATTCGCTCAGCTTTATCACGGACGTAATTAATCATTTAACCACAAGAACACGATTTTCCTATTGTGTTATGTTGATATCAACCTGTCGATTGTTGCTCCCTGTACCTCTCCTCAATCACTCGTACCAACCTTTGCATCCTTGTTGTTTCTCAATCCGGGTGAGGGAATCGCTGACGGAGAGTTTGAGTCACAGGTTCCCTTCACTGAACCCACCTCACTTCTTCAGATGTTTTGCTTTTGATCTGCCGTTCAAAACGTGACCGAAAACAAAATGGCTGCCGTTTTTTGTCTCTCTCTTTGTTTCTTTTGTTTGATTCTTTTTGTTTTTCGTTTTCGGTTTTGGTTCATTACAATGAATCCCATCCATGACCTTGGTTCCTCGATTCTTTGCTTTGTCATTGCTTTACTTTGACTTGGATTTCCTTATTTTGTTCGATGATGTTTTGCCTCTTAACTCCCTTCTCTCTTCTTTCTGCTATTGTTGTCTATAATAGATTTAGACACTGAATCAATCTGACTCATGTTAATTTAAGAAATATAAACTCACGTTCTTCTTCCTCTAGCTACTATCAATCAAAGATGTCTTTCAATCCATTTTTTCCCGTTTAAACGCCACTTTTCCGAGAAAAGAACAAAGCAGCGTCTCAGCCCAAGGAGCGTATGCAGGAAATACTGTGATAACATCTGAAATAGGTAGTAAGAGTAGAAAGTCTCTCACCAAAGTTGATTTCCATTTTTTTTTGTTTCTAAAACCTTTTTTTTGTATGAGCCAAACTGACTCACTTTTGATACCAACTGGAGCTATGCGGTAAGAAATATGATATGTGAGACAATGAAGCAGGAAATACAACAAACAGTTTTGTGCTGTTGTATTTTAGTAAGAAATTTGAAGAAAACATTGTTAAACCAAATATTATGGATTTATCAGTGTGTGAGAACGTTACTGTGTATAATCATTTATTTTGTAATGAACCAGTTGGCCCACACAGCAAAATTCAAGGTTTTGCTAATAAACAAAAAGCTGGAATTTTTGCTACCACCTTATTTCCTGCATTCATGCAAACATACATATTTATTAATACATTCCCGTATCCGCTTCTAGTAACTATTTTTTAAGCTAACTTTTGATAAAAATAGGTCAACACCACAACTGATTAATTCGAGCCTAAAAATTCCTCTGGAGCACACCTTTCGAAAACCAAACCTAACCGTTGTATCATAATACATTTTAATAAATCATATAAATAGGTAGTTTAATATTCATAAGTAAAACCTGGGCTGAACAACTAGCTACGATGGAGCAGAAAAGAATACCTGGACAAAGTGACAACCCGGCAGACCGAAAAGAGATGGAGACTCGAAGAGGTGGAAGAGGACGTGAAAGCACTAAAAATTCGTAGCTGGAAAACTGTTGCAATGGAGCGGGCTCAATGGGCAGCCGTGATTGCAAAGGCGAAGGCTCCAAATAACCTGTAGCGTCAAATAATATATAAACATAAGAGTAGGTTTTGGGTCCAATAATCCATAACCACAACAATGTTACTGTTTGTGTCCATGTTGATTTCTTCGATTATGGAGCAAATTTGTGTAAACGAACGCCCTTGAGGACATGATGAAGACGAAATCTGCAAATATTGACAATAAGTGAGGTGATAAGATGACTTTGACTACTAGGTTCAAAAGTAGCCAGAAATAACGCAAAAGGTTAAAGATACGATGGCTACTTAAAAAGATGGGTCAGGTCGTTTCTCAGGAAACCAGCGGAAACCTTTGAAAAGGAAATGAGTCATGAAGAGTGGGGAAAACCAAGGTAGTAAAACTGTCGACTTTATTATTTAAAAAAATTTGGCTTTTCAACATTATTCTCGCGGGTTATCTCTGAAGGAAATCTCGTAAAACGTTTCTTTCAATGACTTGATCGGAATGACGCGAGTATCTCACACAAGTCTGGGAAAATACGTTTCTTTTTCTCTTTTCTACAGTAGCGATAATAGATAAAAAGACATTTAATGGAAAATTGGACGGGGAAGAAAACAAAACATAAAACGTGATTGGATGTTGTTAATATTAACTTCAAAAAACCTTCAAAAAACCTGGGAAGAGTGAAATATAACTTCGAACGAAACGTATCAATGTCGCACAACTACAAACCGGTCAGCCAACCAACCAACTACAACCAACGAAAGATGTCCTCGACGGAACCGCTTTCCAAGGACCATCATCTTATATTTTCTAAATCTACATTGTAAAAGAAAACTGTTGTCTCTCTGTCTCTTCTTTGGTCTGGGTCTGAATTGTGTTAGGTTGAATTGACTTCACATCGTTTCTCTTCATTTTTGTTTCTTTATTTCTAACTCCTCTGTCAGAGGCATTTAAATTACCCGAATTCCTTACACAGGTTTAAATACAGGAAGATCTGTGCCCATTTTAGACTATCTTTGGTAAATTTATTATCTACGAAAAGATAGATTAGTGTTTCCTCAACATTACGAAGTAGAATCGTTGATCTAACTACCCTAACTCAATAGCAGAGTACTAACATCAAGATAACAAATTCATTTCATAAGTACTGCACATTTCACAGAAGAACCTAAGGCACTAAATATGCCAAACTATACCGAACAGTTTGTTCTCCCTATCGTATATTTCTCTTATAACATCAATTTGCTCAATTTTTTGAAGGGTAAGCGGAAGCTCCGAGGAAGATGTCGCCAACAGAATCTGGAAAGCCAGGGCGAATTTGCCTTACTGCTCTTCATTTGGAGGTCGAAGAACCTTTCACTAAGGATCCTCGTGTCAAATTTCAAGTCATCGCTACTCTACAGGCGTGATACGTGAAAAATGACGGGAGACACAACCTGCAGGATTCAGCCTACAGTCAGCAGGTTCTTAAGAGTGGTCGTGGGAATAAGGTGGCTGAATTACATCTCCAAAGAAGAACTGGCCCCGGACGCATCAGAAGCGCTTGAGAACACGAGTGAGAGCGAGGAAATGACCACAGGACCAGATCCCAAAACAAGCCCTCGACTGGGAACCCCAAGGAAGCCGAAGAAGAGGAATACTTAGGAAGACGTGGAGGCGAACAGTTGAAGAGACGCTGCTGCAGCAAAGAAAACAGGCCTCGACCGAGTCCGATGGCGGACTCTTGTAGACGCCCTATGCGCCCCAGAGGCATAAAAAGGACTTACTATATAAGTAGGTAGGAGACTCTTAAGCCAACCTTTAATGCATACAATGTATACTTGTTGACTAAATTAATTTAGTAATGTATTAATATCAACATGGATAGGTATTAATTATCGGTTTTGACATGGTTGCACGAGGAAATGCGTTCGTGACCATGACGAAAGGAAAACAAAGACCAAGTCCAAGTTCACTTGTGATCCGGAAAACGCAGATGTGATTCCTCGCTCTCCCTTTAATTCCTTTTTAAATCCTTTAGCTGTGTAAGCTCTGCTGTAGGCTACGTATGTTATGTAAATGGCCTAGTGTTTAACACATTTATACCGGAAGCTGGACATTTTAAAATGAGATTTGAAACCTGAACTTACGCGCAAAGGTGCCAAGAATGCCAGTGAAATGATTAAATACTGAAATTGACGAACTCATGTCTCCTCTGTTGCTGATTTTACAGCTATGACTCTTCAATCACTACGCCAGAAACTTTGAAATGATCATCTGAACATCCTATGCCCTCACCTTGATGACCATCTCAGTATTTCCTTTCTGTTAGTCCTTTTCGAGAGCAGCACCCCTACCTTTGAACTACCTTTTAGTCGAGAGCTTTGGAGCGAGACCGCCCTCGTATTTGGTTCTTTCAGATTTTTCCCAAACATGTTACCTTGAGTTTTTTTATTGTTTCCAGGGTCATCGAACTGGAGTGTCCAATACTTTTCTGATGCTCTTTGTTCCAACAACACATCTGCTGTTAGTCACCGACTGCCGTCTTTCAAGATTTAAAACAAGTCTACTAGGTACATGAACCACTAACTTCGTCGTGTAACCAGTCAGAACTCTGCCATGTCGTTGTTGAAATTGTATCGACTGAGGAAGTGTTAAGATGGATAAGAAGAAGAAACGTCTAATCAAGGTAAGAGAAAACTTTCTTAGCCAAAAAACTAACAACAGATCCTTTGGAATGCTGTTTATCACCTAACAACAGTCACGTGACAATTCAAATGAAACCAACACCACATTCGTACAGCGCCAACCATGACACATACGTAAATCACAAACAGGAAAAATACTCGAACAACACCTTCAGCCTACGTCCCTGCATCGGATTGCGGTTTATGCGAATTTTTTTGAAAAATTTTTTTTACATTTCTCCCCACAAAGAAAATGATTCCATTTATAAGCGAAACATAGGAAATCGACAACAAATTACTCAGTTTGGCAATTTATCTCAAGTCATAATGTCATGGTATATAAAAGTTTCAGCAGAGAAAATCAACCACAACAGAACACCATTGCTGAACTTCATTTTATTCTCCGTCAACGTCAAATCTAATTCTTTTACTTAGTAATAATATAAAATATTTATTAAGGAACGGTTATTACACATAAACAAATTATGTAAGTTGCTGACATTTATAATTTTTGTTTAGAATTTTGGAATTTGAAAAGTCGATTTGAAAAGCTCACCTTCCTTCCTCAAATAAAATTCGAAATTTATTTAGATTATCATTTATTATCAGTTGTAGGACTATTAGTATTAGTGTAAGGAAGCAAAATTACTGACAGCATTTATAAATGAGAATGTGGAGAGGGGAAAACTTTTATACGCGTTCTAGTGACACGTTTTCCGATTTCAAAATTCATTTTTTCGTCATTAAGATTATATAAATCAGGTTTCAGACTAAAAATTAGTTAAAAGTCTAAATACTAATTATTATTTGACGGTGTAATAGTTGTCTTGTCTTCGATAATTGTCTTCTGGTGTGTTGGAAGTATTTAGACTGAATTAAAGTCAAGGCTGTGCTGACTGCAACTAAATGTTGTCAGGTTTCCTTTGTATTTTTCAAATTGCTTACAAATTATTGTATTGGGAGACCGGAAAGTCATCAAAATTTTTAGTCGTTGGTAAATAATATTTATATGTATTATTATATATATTATATATATATTTATATCGCCTGTTTTACTTGAAAGAATGCCAATAAGCAGTGGCTCCCAAACTTTTTTGTCCTACCACCCTCTTTCGAGAAAGAAATATTTTCTTCTGCTTCCTTTTATTCTATCTCTTATAATTATTCATAGCCACCCAGAATGCACTTGTGGCCATCGTCCTCCCTCCCAGGTAGTTTGGGAACCACAGCAATATGGGGAGAGGCATTTGTTATATATGTTAAGGTACAAGTGATAAATTGGGTGAATTGGTATAATTCCCGGCAATTATTTATAATTGGTTGATGGAGGAAAACCGCTGAACATTTATCATATTTACCGGCTGGTTTATAAAATCTCCAAATCGTAACCTGATCAAACTTTTATTAAATTTCTCATTACAAGTTAGAAATTTTGTATACTAACCGGTAAATCCGATTAAATACTCAGTAATTAATCACATAATATTTTCAAAGGAAAAGTGTGCAGAACTTTTGAGAAATGAATTTCTCTTATATATTTTGAATTATAATGTGATATTTATTGAATGAATTCTCATTAAGAGTGTGCGTTATATATGAAAAAAGTTTTCTTCCTGCCTTTCTCTCTTTCTTTGTTTATTGATCTTTGATTCATTTTTCGATTGTCATTTCCGGTTGGTTTTATATTTATATAGCTTAAATGTTGAGTATAAACAATGGCTAGGAATTGTATAAATTCGTCCGATATATCACTTACAACACTCAACAGTGGAAGATTTTTGTTGAAAACAACAGTTCTACTGTACAGATATGTATACAGTTCTACTGTATACAAATCTCTCAATGAAGCTTTTACTCGTCGTTTGTGAAGCTTTCTTTAATTCAAAACCTGAGAGCTTGCTTGAATGATTCTGCGCGTAATTTTCTAATCAGAAAAGCTCTTTATTTTTATCTTCCCACGCTTTTTGTTTGTTGGAGGTATGCAAGGCTGAATAAGCAAACAACAAACGACCTATATCGTGTTGACAGCCTGAAACATGAGATTTTTCTTTGTCACGCGAATAATTTGAGCTTTTTTCCTCTTCGACTTGTAACAATTTCATTTATTCGAATTCGATTCCAAGTATTCTTGGCTGACCTTAGCCTTTGGTTATCTGTCGCGTGTTTGTACTAACTCAATTATTATTATTCATTTATTTATTTACTTTTTTTTAAAATTAAATACCGCATATCCATAATTTTTCACAGCTTTTTAAAGTGGTCTCCGTTGTCAACTGTAATGAGATTCCAAGAATTTTTGGGACACGATCTGCACCTTGAAAGTTCTTGAGATGATTGTGAGCTGACATTGAATGAAACAATTTTGTTTCGGCTTCCTCTGTAACTACAGTCAGATCTCTTCTCCTCGAGACCACACTAATATACACCAGACTAAAGACTGTGCGGGTATCTGTTCTAAAAGTTCCCAAAACTTTTACCCTCATTTATTCAGTATCAGATTACAACATTTTTCCAAAACTTGAGCTCCTATTATATTGAGGGGTAAACCTTTGGTATGGAAGTGGAGGAGAAATCGAGAAGAGGAAGGGTTGGGGGGACGCCCCCACTTTCCTTTTCCACTTCCTACCAAAAACATAACAGCAGGCGACAAAGCCTGGCCAAAGACGCCATCATAAGTATTCACCTATGAGCATACTCTACAGGGGCACAAGAACCGACCCATAAATAAGTTGTGGTGAGGTCTCAAACAGCACACTTGCTCGTTTCCAGCAGAAGCCACATTGTTGATCCTGGTGATGATGAGCAATAAAGAAGGAACCAAAGAACCATATTCACCAGAATTCCTTGACGACCCTAACTCCAAAAGCGTTTCCCAAACCTCCATCTGCTCTCACATGCACCCCAATGTCAAGGTTATAAACCAACACCCCAAAAATAGATAAATCAAAGTTTTATTTTATCAAAATTATAATATAAATAATATTATAATAATCTGTTTCAGACAAAAATGAAACTCCACATCATCTTGATCATTTCACTGATCGTCGTTCTATCATCCGCACTTCCTCAAGACAAGAGTAAGTTATCTACAAGCCTAACTTCGAGCCGTGTGACGTCATCAAGCCTTAATATGTAAAATGTTTGATTGTAGAAAAGGTTTGCGAACCTGGCTCAGTCTTCAAAGTGGTTTGCAACACTTGTAGATGCAACACCGACGGAACTGATATGGCTTGCACGAGGAAAGAATGTCCGCCGGGTTATGACACCGCTCTTCCAGGACCAGGAGCAGCTGGACCTGGAGTAAGAAGCAAGCGACAAACAAGTTCTTCAAATTAAATAAAAAAAATATTTTTGCTGGAGAATGGTCTAAAGGAGATGGGGATGAATTGAAAGAAATTTGATCAAACTGTTCTCCCCACAATTATTAAAAAATTTATTTTATTTATTGGTTTATTTATTTATTTGTTTATTATCTACTAGGTTATAAAAAAATTGTCTAACTTTACAATACTGTATTATACTTCATGACTTTCAGTCAAGAGAAAAACCAAAAGAGTGCTTCTGTGGTTGGCCAATTCTCGAACAGGGTAGGTACAACTGTCCATGTGTGAAGTAGTCTGTTCACAGATGTAAGCGGCAGAGTTCTAAAGATTGCGTCCGAACTTCGTTGATTGTAACTGCAAACGCCGGGAATCGCAATCTTTCAAGTTGGACCAGGAACATGTGTGGGAATGATAGGGATACGAGGAATGAATCTCTTCACCTCTTCACCTCTGAAGGTGCAGTCAGTACTGTTGCCAGCTATTTTACAGGAAGCCGTATACCGTTGAAAAGTATGGCTGCTTGACAGTAGGCACAGTATAATAGATAATAGAACAATTACTGAGAACAAGTACTCGGCAGTAAAAGTTTGTGCTAAACAAACGAAAGGCTCCGTGGACAATGTGCCTCAATATAAGCAGACTTACAACGGCATGTCACACGAAATGTACGCCTAACAAAGGAAAAAGAATTCCAAATGAAAAGGCTAAATTCCACTGTGGGTCGAATACGCCCCACGCGGTTGTAACATGTTAATTTAATTTCAATAAAATAATTTTCACTTTAATTGACAGTTTTTATTTTCCTAATTCCCGAAATGCCAAAATTGCTTGATTTAAAAAAAAAGCGGAAAATCTGGTCGGATCCGATGAAAGCATTTGAAGTGAGTAAATCATCGGATCTCGAAATACCGGATATGGTTAAAATTTCTGAAAAATCTGAAAAACCATATCCGGTATTTGAGTTCCGATGATTTTTCACTTTCAGCGTCGCCAAAATTTCTCGGTGAAGAAAATTTCCTCGTTATTGCGAAGTGAAAATCTCATCGGACTGAAATACCGGATATGGTTAAAATTTCTGGAAATCTGAAAAACTAACCATATCCGGTATTTCGAGATCCGATGAGATTTTCACTTCGCTGAAATCGGAATATTTTCAATTTCGAGGAATTAATTTCCCGCCAATTTGCGAAGTGAAAAATTCATCGGATATGAATACCGTGATATGGTTAAAATTTCTGAAAATCTGAACCATATCCTGTATTTTGAGTTCCGATGAGATTTTTCACTGCTAAAATTCGTGGAAATTTGAAAATTTCCCGCCAAAATTTTTCGAAGTAATTTCTCTCGTTATTTATGAAAAGAACAGGGAAAATACCGATATGGTTAAAATTTCTGAAAAATTCGAAAAACTAACCATATCCGGTATTTCGAGACGATGAGATTTTTCACTTCGCTGGGGTGGGGTTTCTGCCAGCTTAGAAATTTCTATGAAATTATTGGAAAATGATATGGTCGGTTTTTCAGATTTTTTCAGAAATTTTAACCATATCCGGTATTTCGAGATCCGATGAGATTTTTCACTTCGCTAAAATTGGCGGGAAATTTATTTCACTTCGAAATTTTTGGCGGGAATTTTCAAATTTCCGGTATTTCGAAATTCAATAGATGTAAGCTGAGTTAGGGATGTTTTAGCCGCTTTCTGTGAGGAGGTGATGGCACACCAGAAGAGGTCAATAGTATATGAGAGAGGGAGGTTGCGGTGCCCCTCGAGGTCGTATCCGGACTGACTTGGATGAGTCTGTCCGGGCTGCACATGGCCTCTTAGGAAGACGGCTGCAGGCTAGTGAATGTCGGGGTCGTGAGGGCCTTGTCTTGACTTGAGTAGAGGTTGAACGATCACTTTTTGATAGAGGAAGTGAGGGAACCTTCAAAAGGCATCTGGGAAGTTGGCCCAGATAGTGTGGGATTTTTACCCACAACCCACACTTTTGATACATAGGGGACAGACAGAAAGACAGACAGACAGAAGCCCGGCCTGTTCTGGCCAGGCAGAGGGACGGAGGACAGACAAGAAAAGACAGAAAAAAAGAGAAGTGAAGAGAAATTTTTTTTCTTTTTTTTTGAGGCTGAAGAAGAGGGGAAGGGATAGGCACAAGGTGAGACAGACATTTATAACGGGCAGGTGGGTGATGATGGTCTGGGACACGGAGTTGAAAAGGGAAGCAAAGGCGGGATCGTAAAAGGGGAGGGGGGAGGAAGTCGGAGCTCCTGGGAAATGGGGACAGTGTACTGTAGGATGAGAGGACAGGCCGTCAGGATGTGGATGGAGGTTTGGGGAGAGGAATTGTCGCAAGGACAGTTTGGCGTCAGGGATCGGCGGAAACGGTGGAGGTAGGACAGGGATGGTTCACTGATTATTTTTAATTTGTTTCCGGATATTCTCTGTCAGTCTTTAGGATGTCCACTGAGGGGTTTCCTTCCCAACGGAAGGACGGCTACTCTTAGGAGTTCCCCAGGCTAAAAATAAAAAGGTAGAGTTAACGTGAGGAAAGGAACCAGGAAATACATTTTGTGGGGAGAGGGGGTTACATGATCCGTTATCGCGTGATCCCCGGATGTTGCCACCCCGGGTTTTGGTAGGTTCCCTCGCCAGGACTAGGTGGTACAAATAAGTACCGAATCCAAAAGTAGAAAGATACAATTAGTGTCAATTTTTTTTCTTTTTTTAATAAAACAAAGGTTAAAATGTTATCACGTGATAGTTTGAGTTTAAGTCAAGCACTTCCTGGATGGATCCCTAGGTCTAACACTCAAATCCTCAATTTCCATACAACAGAGTCATTTTCAAAAAGCGAAAATGGGACAAATCGACCTAATTTAATTATTTGTCTCAAGAGTTTTGTTATTCATTTTCGAAAGTCTGGCTCAAGTATTTACTAAAATAAAGTTTGCGATAACGAGAAATGCGGTTCTTGACCTACCTGCACGTATATTATATCGCATTTTGTCCCATTGTTCTCTTATGATGACAACAGCTTTTCCCACCCTTGTCTTTTAAAAAAATGCATCGGAGAAATCAGGGGATCCAATTTGGACAGCGATACAACACTACAGTTATCTGGCAAGGAAATGTGACGGCACGTAGAACCGGGCATCTTGTTGCACCTGGAACTGAGAAACTAAAAAACCATGTATATCATTACGTTAGCACTAACAAACGTTTAAAAAGTAAATTATTTCCCAATGTCCTAAAAATAGGACACCACAACGATGTCATGGGTTTAGAATCATACGAAACCCTTCTGATATACTTATATAGACCTATGTAAATGGTTATTATTAATAATCTCCGAGAATTATGTATATATACATATTGGTATATTCGTTTGATTTATTACCTTTACCGCAACCTTTTCTTCTGTTAAATGATGATGGGACCTGATCGAACATTTCCCCAAACCCCAATCACTTAACCTAATTTCGTTTAAAGTCCTAAACTCACTCGAACATTTACGTTGTTGTTGTTGTTGGGTTCGATTGAAATGATAGTACTCGTCCTTATTTTCGCAAAAAAAAGGTTCCGCCAGTATGTAGATGACGTGTTTTAGGCTTCTGAGTGTTCTCGTCTAAGAGAGATATCCCGATTAGCTTCTTTGAGGGCTTTGAGTGTCAAAAAAAAAATCTCTATCTTCCGCATACAGACACTGTTCACGAAAAGGGTCAAGGAACGATTAAAACGAGAGAAACAACATCTGCAGAATTCTGCAAACCGGAAAAAGACGAAAGACACCGGAAAAGAAAATGGCTGAGAATATATTTGAGAAACCGGACAGTAAAAACCAAACTGCGTACCTGATTCAGTTCAAATTTCACAGCCATTAACACCATCTAACGGCGAGTGCAGGCACTAAGATCCAGGTGCAAACTTCACCAAGTAAAAGACCTGCGAAACGGAAAAACACGGATTTAGCAAGAATTTCCTTTGTAATCACATCATACTAATCATTATCTATTATTTTATCATCGCTTTTCAAAATAAATAAAAATTTTTGTTTTCACGACAATATTTTTCTGAAGCATATTTGACCTCATTTCCGGTGATCCATTTCAAGTTTCACCATGTCTTTCGAAGAAGTGTACAACTTTCTTGAATTCATCCCTTTTCAAGGGAAAATTCTTATCCGATTAACTTGACTTGAGAGAAGGAAATCCCGCTGCAAGTCAAGGAAACAAACCTAAATGTGTTAGCGATGTTAAACTTTTCCCTGTGACGTCCTTCAACCCAAATTTTTGGGACTAATTTGTCCAGATATTTTACGCTTTGACTTTTTTTACAGTTAAAGACATCCATAGTGGATAGGAACTTCGATCTCTACAACAAGATTTTAACAATTGTTTAGGAAACGTGCGGGAAGGAAAAAAGTTTAGGAAATAAACACCCATGAGAATGTGCAGTTAATAACAAATTAATATTCCATATTTATGCAATAAAGTCAGAAAGTGTGCAGTAATAATGGAAGGCCCACTGCTGATGCCTTTCGTAAGAGCAATCGTGAGAGTAAGGTGGCCCAGTGTCATCTCCAACGAAGAACTATTGCTCCGAACGCATCAGAAGTCCTTGAAAACGCAAGTAAGAAAAATGGAAGTAGATTGGGCACACTCTTCGCCGAAGACAGAACCAGATCCCAAAACAAGCCCTCGACTGGAATCTCCAAGGAAACAAAAGAAAAGGAAGTCCAAGGAAGACGTGGAGGCGACCAGTTGAAGAGGAACTGACTGCAGCAAAGAAACAACCCTCAATTGAGTTCGATGACGGACCCTTGTAGACGCCCTATGCGTCCTAGAGCCGTAAAAGGACTTACTGTATATACTGAGGATGTCTTTAGCATGAAAAGAAAACAACACGTGTGAAGAAGATAACAGCAAAAATTCTCTCATTTTCCAAAAACTTTAATTTGAACAGCGAAACATTAGTAACACTCCATGTAACATCCATACCATATTCTGTAAGCTAGGTAGCAGGGTAGTCGTGGAGAATCTGGTGTGCGTCATCTGATTTCGTGAAAGTAACCGTGTCTTGAGATGATCCGTGTCCTTCGATACCATGTCGTATATCGTCCGTTCAACCAGGATTCTGCAAGCCTATTTTTGATTACCATAAACCAGGTGTGAGCAAAACCCCGGATTCAAAAAGCTTTTTGGTTCTTAGAGTAAGATTCTGCCAAACTCCTTAGAAATGAAGTTAGCCTATACGGTCAGACCATTTCCAAAATCGTCGGGAACCGTACGTAATACCCGATTTATCACCTCTACCGCCAATTAGATCCAAAATAGTCCTACACATAGCCAATTTAAGACAAGATATTGGCCACATTTGGAGGAATGAGAACAACCCCGCACCGAGAACAAGTTATCTGGATAAAATGACGAAAGACCTCCAGATAGTCGAATCAAAATCAACAACAGAAGAAGAGGAGCGAACCTGAGGGTCCTCGATGAACCGTTAAGCCATCGATGACGATGATGACAACCACCGCTGAAGTTTAAACTCCTTGAACTCTGTTCACTCTCTTCATTTTCCTCGCCTGTACCAACAAGTACCACTTTATTTGTATTTTATACACTTATAAGAAATTTCCCATTAGTGGAGACATCAATTCATCAAGTACCTATATTTATGACTATGACACGGGTACCTGAACACTAACAAAATTTGCGACTAATTGCAGGTGAACACGGCATAAGTTAAGTCTGGACCTCCTCCAAAACAGTCATATTCTCCTCACATGGAAACAACTTCCGCCACGAATCCGCGGAATAAACGCCAGACAAATCAAACCAGGTTCATTTTCAGAGCCTGAACCTGAACACGCATAATTCACATCAATGGAAAATCCTTTCCCCGGTCCACACAATTTACGATTTCCCACGTTGTTTAAACAATAAATTTAAATTTGTTTATCTTTCTGCTTGGCTGAGCATTTTCATTTTTTGACTTATCATCTTTTCGATCGTCGCGAGTCAATGTCACTCAACAATTATCGAATATAAAAAGCTCTCGCTTTCGATGCTGCAGCAAATTGTAATCGTGTTAGCGTTATCGAAAGGACTAACTTCGAGTTACCTTATTCACTTTCGTTTCCAATAATCGAACATCAGAACGTAAGTCTGGATTCTTCAATTCCTTCATTTTTCACTTTTTTTTCTTTTTCTATTCTACTCGATCAACTTCTTTGTTTCTCTCTCCTTTTCTGGCCTGTTTCTTGTTCTCACTTATTTATAACTATTAATAGTAATTGATATTTAAATTTTCGAATGTTAGAATAAATCAAATTACAATTAAATGACCGGTTGCGTCGTATGCTAACTATAGGATGTTTACGCCTTTTTGATTTAAACGAACAAAAAGCAGTTGCGATTTATGGTTGTGGTAACTTGGAAAAACTTTTCGAGCTTTAAACTTCGTGACATAGTCAAAATAAAAATTTTATGTGTCTATAAAACGCTAAAAAGTATTTACAATACAAAGTACAAAGTAGGTACATAAGCTTGAAGGTCTATGTGAGCACTAATGACCCTCTGTCATCTGTCTATCTGTCGGGTTACATTGTCTAGTGTGACTTAGCCCATTAACGCCAAACTTATTACTTTTTTTGCAAAATTACAAAACTTCTTAAATCTCTATGTTTTGACTTTTGCCCCATCGTATAAATGGGACACTGGTATTTAAGGTTATCAGAGGTATTTCTTACATTTATGTTTAGGCTAGGAATTATTATGAAAACTGAAGTACACAGTGACTTTGTGGATTGGCTTTGACATCGTCACTGCTTTTCATGCATCTTCATGAAAGGTCCCTCTACCATAAGTCTGCAAGTACTCTACATGCCAATGTATGCGGTTTTCCACCTGTGCGTGTTATATTTTGCGCTGGGACGGTATAAATAATACTAGTTTTAAAATATCTTCGAATGACATTGGTATTCTTTTATTCTCGGGATATCATCAAGCACCTTCTGGACGGTATTACTGGAGTGAGGAAAAAAATCTTGGTATAGATATTATATAAAAATTAAATGCATATCAAAAAGTTTATAGATTTTACTGATAATGCGGAAATAAAGGGAAGAAAATTTTTGAAGTGAGACCTTTCCTCAATATCATAAATATGGAATTTTGAAATTTTCGAAAAAGAGGTCGAATGGCGAAATCCCTCAACCCAAAAATATAACGCATACAGTAAGAATACCACGTATATGAGCATCTAAAAGTATGTACGGACTTAAGGCACGATGGACTAGAAAATTTCATAAAGAAAATATGATGAAAAGTTGAGACGAGTTCAAATAGAAAATAGCACTAAGTTGCTGTCTAAAATGTAACACATATTGTACACACGGACTTGTCAGTTGTCGTACCAAAAAAAAAATATTGGAATTAAATAAATACATCAGTAGGCATGACAAGTCCCAACTGGTATAAATATAGTCATACCACTGATAATTTTAAGTACCAGTGTCCTGTTCATAGAACAATTCACAAAATTTATGACTTAAAATTATTTTTGTAGTTAATCATAAACATAGTTTATACTAAACACTCCTCTACATGGATAACATATTAAAAGAATAAAAAATTGTTCAGATAGAGAACTGATAAAAAGCGAAGCGAAGTAGAAAAGTTATTATAATATTTGTATAACTATTTTTTATAACCAAGAAATTGGCGATATGATGAAACAAATACGACAACCTAGTTGTCAATCTAGAAATGAAAATTCAACGGTTGAAAAAATACGTGAAAATTCCCAGTGTCTTATAAATAGAACGTTGGCCTGTAATCAGTTAATCGTCATCCGACTTATATTGTATCTCAACAAAACCTCTCCCAAAAGCTTATCTAATCAAAGTATCTTTTATGAATCATGACAAAACCAAATAAATGAAAATGACTCGGCGAACCTTATTGCTGTCGGGAAAACCTCTGATTTCATCATGGCGGCGGTAACATGCCATAACTTTGTCTAAAATATTATAATCTTATGAGTTGTTCTTGTCTTCCAGATAAAGATGAAATACCAAATCGTTTTCTTGGTTTCCCTTGCTTGCGTATTGATCGCCACCAGAGCTGACGAAACCCCAGGTACGTACAAACAAGTTACAATATGATTAATATTCAATTTAAGTTACAAACAATAAAAAACAGGAAAACTTTGATAGATAACCCTTCGGACTGTCGGAATTCTTATAATTTGTTTTTATCTGTGGTCAAGGTTGCTCCGATAACAACGCTGACCGACTTGTTTGCCTGTATACAAAACAACAGCGATTTGTTGACTTGACTATTGACTTTTTCCCTGACAAATCGAGATAACTCATTCTGTTACGTCATTGCAGAAAAGGTATGCGAACCAGGTTCAACATTCCAGAGAGACTGTAACGAATGCAAATGCAACACGGATGGAACCGACGCTGCTTGCACCAGGAAATTCTGCGATGGAAAACCCACCGACGGTGACAATCCTGCACCTGAATCCGAACAAAAACCAGGTACCGTTTCCTGTTTCCTTGGTTTCCGTGCCTTTTCCCAATCACAGTATTGGTTTCCGTTTACGTAATTTTATTTAATTATTTATTTATTTTTGTTAAGCTGAAGACGACACCTGCGTACCTGGAGAAACATTCAAGAAGGACTGTAACGACTGCACGTGCCCACCATCAGGACGTAAATCTGAGGGATTGTGCACACTTTTGGGATGCATCGACGCCGGTTTCAAACAGGAATAAAAATGGACCCTGCTTTCTCTTTTTCAAAATAAATAAAGGTTTTTTAAAAATAAAATAAAATAATTTAGTAAAACTAATTGTTAAAGGCTAAATACTTAATGGGTTTACCTTAATGACAATCTTCGATGCTCGAGATTTCCTTTCTATCAGATTTAAATTTTGTCGTATGTGGAAAATAAATTTCTGATTTCCCTATCACATATATGGTCTTCCGTCATCCTGAAAAGATAAAAATTTTTTTGATAACTTTAATAATCATTTTTTTCGAAATCGAGAAAGTAATTCGATAAAATCGCTCACCGCTTGTTCTCATATGCGATATCGATCCCCAACAATCACGGTTTTGTTTTATTTCTTATAACCTTATACTTCCTAATACTAACCTTTATAATCTTATACTTCTATAATATTACGATGTGACAATATTACATCAGAAAGTACCTTCAGATAGTTGAACTAAATTCAACAATATAAGAGCGGACCCGGTGGTAATGAGAAAGTCTTACATGGGCCGGTAAGCCCATATAATCTTATAATTAAAATGACTTTAGTATAATTTTATACTCAGAATTACATCTTTTTAAATATAGATAAGATTTCCTTATCTGAAATCAGTCTGCAACCACGAACAGTACATTAATTTTGGCATTAATTCGATCTTGGAAGTCGTGGCAGAAGACGTATTGGATCATCATAAGTATTGCACATTCCTGTAAGGAATCGCCAATTTCATAAATTTAACGCACTTTAGTCAGGCACCCATTTCAATAATAAAGTACATATTCAAAAAGTTCAAGTTATATAAAATGCACACTTTTGAGGGACTTATTTCACACATAATGCATGACTTTCATAAATATTGCACACTTTCATAAGGAGTTTATTTCAAAAATATAATAAATGTAAATATTGAACACTTTATACTGGTCATGATTATAGCACATATTCATATGAAGACTGCTTCATAAATACTGCACAAGTTTCCGTACTTAAATGTTTTTTATAAGAAGACCTTTTACGCATCTGGGGCGCATAGCGAGTCCAAGAGGGTTCGCCATTGAACTCGATTGAAGGCTGTGCCCTTTTACTGCAACCAGGTCCTCCTCGACTATTCACTTCCATGTCTTCTTTGATATTCCTCTTCTTTGGATCCCTTGAGGATTCCAAATGAGGGCTTGTTTTGGGATTTGGCCCTACGTCTTTTATAAAAGAAATAAAACAGGAGCTTAATCACTCGTGGCTGTTTTGGGTATTCTTATAACTATATATAATGAAAGTATGTTACAAGTTACGAGTAAGAATTTCATCAAAATGACTCTTAACGTCTCGTTATTCCATCATTCGCGTAAAAAAAGTTCTCGAGTGCAAACGGTTAATTAACACACGATTCTTCAGACATCATCCATCAGCGGTAAAATCTCGAAACCACCACCTTCTGGACTTTGTTTGCGTTTTGATTGGCTTTAATATGACTCTACTTTTCCCGCCTTTCTTTAAAACCAAATTTAAAACGAAAAATGGAAATATTTGTAAGAAAAGGTTTTATAGCCATAAACAGCATTTTGCGTAATGAGCGAGTTAACAATTAATTAAAATTTTATCATAAAAAATACGTTGGTGACATCAGCGACCTCTGTGACCTGATCGGACGGCCTTAACTCTTGTTTCTTTACGGAAAGTATTAAATCCTAAATTTGACTGTCGTCTTATGTGCTCCGAAATTAGAGGGCATAGACTATCTCAAAGCAGAGTACACCGTCAAACCGCGACACAGTCACCCGAAAACCGTTTCTATATGAAGTTGATAACTTGGGCTGTGCCACGTGACTTCCTATAAGTAAACCTCAGCACATCAAAGAGACTCGTCACATATTCATTAGAGCCTCCTGGGAAAACAAGAGAACGACGAACTCTGTAAACAAATCGTAGAGATACCAGCTTTTCGTTCTTAGCTCATCTTATATAAGGTTTTGGTCACAAGTGGTTTGCTGATCAATTTCCTACCAAACTCATAATTGCTAGGTTGTATTGCGTTGCTGCTGAATATATCCAACGGTAAGTTTGCTTCATCCGCTTTCTCAATACTACTTCATTTCTACTTAAGTACAATTCAAAATGTCTATTTATTTTATTTATTTCTTTGGTGTGCCAATGATAGTTTAATAAAACCGTCACCTATTTTGCTTTATCGAAATTTAAAATTTATTTCAGTTCAAAATGAAATTGCAAATCCTTTGGATCGTTTGTACCCTCTGCTTTTTGGCAGTTCTCGCCGATGACCCAGAAGAGACTAAAGCAGGCAAGCCATTGTGTATGAATAAATAAAATTTGTGTGACAAATGTCCTCTTGTTAACTTTTATTATCATTAAAATATATCCCACAGCTGAAAAAGTCTGCGAACCAAATTCAGAATTCACAAAAGACTGCGGAAAATGCAAATGCAACGCTGAAGGGACGGATTCGACGTGCGAACACCATGAATGCAAACATGAAGGTCATAAAACTCCCGAAACCGCAAGCGAACAATGTGAGTAATCAAAGATTTTATCACCTGGTAAAAGACTTTGTGCCCCCACCCAGTCACCTTTCAAACACTACAATAAACCATTTTTGTTATGTTTCCAGCTGAAAACACGTGCACACCCGGAGAAATGTTCAAGAACGACTGCAACGATTGCAGATGTCCGGATTCCGGCCGCAAATCTGAAGCAGCTTGCACCATCATGGCCTGTCCATGATTTCTCTCTTGATGACTGGATCGACCTGGAATGGATGCTCAGAACTCTAAAATAAAGCTTTTATCATAATATAAATGTCGTTCAGATCAAATTGCCTTTTTTTTAATTGAGTCCTAATGACTTATTGGGTAATTAATTTTCCTAGTGAGTCTGAGATAGAGAAGTCACTACCACCTTCATCTACAACCATCAATTACCACCCACCACCAAAACATCCTTTGGGTTCTGAATACGTGAAAAAAGACGCCAGTATATGTGATTACCCAAAATTTTTTACCCTCGAGAAAATCAACCCAGCTACATACAGTAGCTTAGTTGTTAAGATTTTGTTAGATGATACAGAGCTTAGTAGAATAGTTGTTTCTGGTGCTTTTGGTCCAAAATCCTACTCACTACTATAACCAAAAACTTAGATGATACCTGTAGCTATACCACTGACAACCTTAAGTGCCTGTGTCCTATTTATAGGACAATTCACATAATTTGACTCATAATATGGTTAAGTGCCAAACTAAGAAGTAGTAGTCGCGACTTTAAATCCTCCTCCCGGATCCTGTTACCACCCAAAAAGGGTGAAAAACGAGATTAAAATTCAACTATTACGACATTGGTAGTCGTTGGCAATAAATTGGCCGAGAGTCTATGTACTGGTATAATAATAGTATTTTGCGGGTATGATCAACAGGAAAAAAGTTCTCAAGTATGAAATAAAACTGACAGTGGAACTTCGAGATAAAATTTTTGATCGTGTGTCGTATAGCAGGGGGTGCAAGCATATTGGTCAATGGACGCCATGGTCTCAATGGGCATAGAGTTGGAAGTCCTTGGTACACATAATTTTTCAGAGAGAAAAATCATCCCAAGTTTACATCAATAAATTCACAATAAAAAGCAACCGAAAATCGATAATTTTTAAAAATACTAAGTTATATTATAAACAGAAAGAAAACAATAAACTTCATAACGGTATAACATAGGAAAGAGCCTGTTGAAATCCGAAAAAAGATGTTCTCATTGAAACGTAGCCGTGGTCCAAATCCGGTGAAAATCCATCAAATAAATTAACTGCAAAGTTTAAATGTGCACCCAGCCTCAGCCTTTAATCCGCTTTGTGGGCATGTGCAAGTGTTGCATTCTCTTTGAAATTGTTCTCCAGGGACGCATGTTTGTTCATCATCTAAAATAAGCAAAAGACATCAGCAATATAGTTCCCTCTTTATCCCCCAACAAAAGTTGAAGCCCTGCTCACATTCTTAACTATCACCGGTAGTTATTCTAGAGCGTCAATTACTTCCAAAAACTTATAAAGTCATTGCTTATTATTATCTAGTTAACTGCCACCTGTCCTTAAACTCGAAACTTTAAGTAGTTGGTCTAGCTTTAAGAGGGTTTTTATCTTGGGAACAGACCAATGTCTTAACTTTGAGAGCGAGTGAAGGATATAAATGATAGTACTGTTAAGAAGAGAGGATACGGTAATGGAAAAGGTAAGAGTTGAAGAAAAAGCAGTTAGGCAATAACGATGATTAAACGATGATGATAACGATAAATAAATAAGCAATAACGAGCTTTTAAAACTTTTATTACTTACTTTCGGCAGCACTGACTTGTACGTTTGGCGAGGAGGCAAGAACAAGCATTCCGATCAAAGCAAAAACGAAAAAGTATTTCATTTTGAAATCTAAAATTAAAAAACAAATTATTTATTAATTCAACCAAACAAATAAATAAAGCAATCTAAAGGAACAGCCAACTGACGTCAAGCAATAACAAGTACTTAATAGGTACGTAGTATTACAATCAAGGAGAGAGCAGGACAGTGGCTTAGTCTCAGGTTCAGAGGTTCATAGAGAGGAAAGAAAGGGATGAGAGGAGAGTAGAAAACGAAAAAGTTGAAGACAGGAAAACCAAAAGAGTAAGAAAAATGAGAAAAGAAAAGATGGACTAGAGGAAGAACGTTGCAACAGGAAATATAAAGTGAGCAGAAGAAAGACAGATACGTCCCAACACAGGAATCTGCTGTCTATGTGAATGCGACTTATATTGATATTATTCCATGACAATATTGATATATAAGGCCCATAAAGTTAGAAAACATAAAAAACGAAGTCGTAGAGCAAACATTTTTTAAAATTTATTTTCATTGATTCCCAACGAGTCAGACTGGCTCAATCCATTAATCTTAAATAAATTACCTAACCTTAACCATAGTTTTTGATTTTAGAGTTTTAACCCATCATCTTCAAAATTATTTCCCAAAAAAAAAAATTTTACATGTTGTTTTCGTTAGTGACGTCACACTATTTGACACCCCGAAAGATAAGTATTGTGTTAGATCCTGTGTTTATACTGATTTATGCAAGTATTGTTCGCCACCCAAAAAAAGAGAGGAAGGGATAAAGAGAGAGAGAGAGAGAGAAGAAAAACCAAAAAGAAGAAATTAGGTGAAAGAGTTAAAACAATTGAAAGAGGAAAACCGAAACTTTTCAAGAAAACGACGAACACAAATATATTTTTTTTTAAGACCAAAACAACAATTTAAGTAAATAAATAAGGATTACTTACCTTGCTAAAATTTGTTTTGATGTTTTAAAAAATGAAAAACGACTTCACTCTTACATCAACCGATTGTCAGCTCGAGTACAGCTGAGATTTCCACGTTGGCTTTCTTATATAGTTAGTATCAATAAATATTACGTCATTTGAAAACATTTTTAAAACGCATCATGTGCCTCTCGAAAATAAAATTTTTTATTATTTTGGATTTCAAATTAGCACTATCGGTGAACGACATTTCCTAATTAAAATCGCGATAACTTTTGTCGCTGTTTTTTGTCCGTTTTCGCTAGTAGAAAAACAAACTAAGAAAATGTCTTCTAAAGAAGGACAATTCAATTTTTACTTCCTTTCGCTTTTAATATTCAAAGCATAGTTGGAAAAGTTACCACCAATAAAATTTTTATAGTTTCAAGTGTCTTACGCTATTATCAGAAAGCCATTTCAAGAATCATTTAGGTCAGTGGTTCCCAAAGTGGTTTCTACGACCCCCAACAGGTTCAGGATATCATTCAGGGGGGTCTGTAGAAAGTTAAAAATTGATTTGGGGATTCGGAAGCTGAACAATGTTGGGGTGTTTAATATAAGATAATAAAATTGTTACCATCAGTACCTATACCTGTGTACTTTATACACTGAGTAAATATTTGTAGGTAAAACCGATGTTTCGTCAAATTCGACGGCTGTCATGGGCTGACCTGAGCCAGCGTTGACACTGCAGGAGTGATTTTTCTAAGCTCGCTATTCGGCTCTTACCTTTCCTCCACCATCACTTCCCATTGGCAAACGGTGGGTAGTGCCCGGACATCTTCTCCCTAACTATTCCTCTATTTGCTTTCGTATTTTCTCCTTTTTTCTCTATTCCCTTTCACCCATTTCTTTGCTACAAATTTCTCCCAAGATGGCGTTTTTAGGTTTTCGGTATAATAGTCACGGTGGCTAGACCAAACGGGGCCCTTCTTCAACCAGAAGGGGTGGATCCAGAGGATTTATGTATTATCTTTTGCAGGTGGCGGCCCTATCAAAGAGAAGTAAAAGGATGGCATTTATGACCAACAGGCAGTGGAACACAAAGAATTAGAAAGGTAGCCGAAACGCTCTTCGACGAACCTGAGAATCGATAAACAATACTAGTTGTAAAAGAGCAGCTTCACAAAAGGAACTAGCAAAGTGTATACAAAAGAGGGCCATTTCAAGATCGGTAGTCATAGCAATCTCAATGTTTTGTGTGTTGGAAATATGGGACTAACATGGGTCAATAACTCACTTTTTTTTACTGCTAGGGAAACATGGAGGACAAATCAATTCAAATGGAAATTAAAATAAATAAAATAGTAATAAAATAGCATATATTGTTTAGCTTTACAGCAGCAGGAAACACAAAAGAAAGGTGAACTGGATCACCCCAGAGCAGATAAGAAACAATTCGGAGAAGAGCACAGGAAGAAGCCTGGGGTGGTTCCTGAGCAAAGTCAGAAGACTAAAATTTGGCAATTTCCACCGACGCTGAAGTTTTTGGTTTTTTTTTGTTTTGTTTATTTTTGATTAGCCCGTAAGAGGCACATCAAATATATGAATGAATAAATAAATAAATAAAATAGTAACAATTTTTACTTCTATAGTATAAGTCCCCATTAGTCCTCTCTAGACTATTTTTTCTCAATCTCCCTGTAACCAATAGTAGTAGTCAGTATCCTATAGGCAGTGGGTATTAGCCATTCGTATAAATTATTTTACACATAATTTGTAAAATTAGTAGGGCCAATCCTCTCTCTGCTTAAAATCATTTAGGTAGTGGTAGGACTTTTACCAATAACCAGGTATTAGGTAAAATCCTCGGGTCGTCGAACTTGATCTAATATTGGTACTACTACAACCACAACCACAACTACTACTACTATAAGAACTTTACTCCAATAAATGAATAAAAGAGGAGATAACTATAGTAGCAAAAGCACTTGACACTAAATAGGTCAATAAGTATTTTGTTATTTTCCTGTTTTACGTTATTACCGATAATTTTACGAGAGCTTTTGTTTCAAGTGTCCTGAATTTGATTATTCAAATTAATCATACCACAAATTAAAGGTTTAAATCCGAAATACACTATTTAACTGTTTACTGTTAAAAACCTTTTACGTCACAAGAGAGCGCTTTCTACCCAGGGGCTGTAAGAATATTGACCCGCTGTCACGTAGGCCTCTTCTCATATGTAATGCACAATTTCCACAAGGAATTAATTTCATAAAAACTGCACACTTTTGAGGTAAATTTATTCATAAGTATTGTACACCTTTAAAAAGACTTTATTTCATAAATAATGGACACTTATTAATTACTTATTGACTAATTTTAAGAAATATAAAAACGAGTCATTTTATTACCGTATTGGGTCACTTAAGTGGGTGACTACAACTGAAGGAGAGAGATTATCGTTAAGAAACCTAATCGAGTCCCAAGTTTTGGGAATTTCCGTTACGACAGCAGAGCAATTCGACTGCCATAATAACCTTATAATGGCACGAATAAGATGAATTTTACGTGATATCAAGTCCCAGTAATGCACTATAATTTCTACAACTGGTTTGTTTTTCCTTGCAATCCTTGTTCTATCGCAATAAACTGTCGCGCTAGCATTAATGAGCTCCTAAAACTTTAAAATTTCCTCAAACACTTTGGTTAAGACAAGCCCTGATTAGGAGTCAGACTTCCTTTCAATTTCCTTCCTCCTCTTTATTCCACTTTTACAGTTTTTTTACCATTCATATGTATATTTCCGTTTCCTTAGGAATTCTCAACACTTTGACATCCGGCGACACCAGAGTGTAACTTTAAAATACTTATACAGCAGCTATAGTTGAGTTTTTAATCCCGTTTTCACCCTTTTTGGGCGTAACAGAATACGGGAGGAGGATTCGAACTTACGACTACAAATTTTTAGTCTGTCACTTAATCACTACACCACAGGCACAACAGTATTGAAATAACAGTTAGTGGTGCCAGTGCCAAGCGAAGAAATGTTTAAAAACAGTGCGGACGGCAAAGTGTTAAATATTGCATCAGTTCTTGCAGTATCCATCTCGTAATGTTAACATTTTCCACAAGTACTCATTTCGTAAATATTGCACATTCTTAGAGAAAGCTCCACTTTATGAATAATTTTTTTGAGTCGAAACAAAACTTCCTTCTACTGAGGACGCCTTTAGTTGCGAATGAAGGCATCATGAAAACTTCAGTGGTGAAGTATCCATAAACGTTCTACACTTACGAGCTTTGTCATATACCCACAAAACCATACATATACTGCAACGAATACCTACAAAACACTGTTAAACTAGACATTTAACTACTTTCTCAGTCAAAGAATGTAAACATAAGTTCACAGTTGTCAAAAAATCGAATCAAATTATTTACAATAAAGACAAAAGGCTGCGTCTATATTTTTCATTGTATTTCACAGAAGCATCTACCTACAGCAAACGGCTAGAAAGTCCTCTAAAGGCTTTAAAAAATGTTAGTACTGTTTAGGTCAATAAAAAAATCTTCAGAGTAATCAAGGCTAAGAAGAAGATAATTTTTTGTTCGGTTCACTGGGTTCTTTTAATGTCCTAACCTGCACTCAATTTTTTCCTGGTTCGCAAATTGTCTGTCTTCTTGGAATAAGCCTTATTCAGCTTTTTTTTGTTCAAGTTAAGGCCAACAAAAACATGATAATACTACTTGTAAAATAATTGATTGTGTACCCGTTGACTGCTGAGTACGTATAAAACCTTCAATACAGTTTGTCCCAAAGGTTCCCGGAATAATTTTTTGTAGTTGGAAATATTGTTGTTTTTAATGATCAGGGGGTTATTTAAAAGTACCGAAAAAAGTGTAAACCCGTCATTCCCATATTTTAGTGGGTAATGAGCAGGACGTGCACCCACTTAAACTTTATACAGTAAGGCTGAATACACCAAAGACTATGGGCTAATTTGAGACTGAATTATAAACAGTGAATTGTTTTCAAGTGAGTCTGTGTCGTGTTAACGCATTCATAAAAATATTCTTATGTACATATGTAATTCACATGAGACATTTACTGTTTCCCCATTATCATCAGGGGCCATCAGGATTTTAGAAATGCCTAGGTGGGGCATGGCCCTAAATCGGTTAGAAACCACCGGGGTAAATTGTATCGTATTTACAGGGCACTGACATGACCTTACAAACATACATATAAGTTGTACACTGTAACACTCTGTTCTTATATTCTGTTTTTTTACTAAAATGTTCTTCATGGTTAGGGAGATAGATGTCCACGCCGTCTTGAACTGGAGCATGCTCTCTACTATGCTTCAGTATCCAATTCTGCCTACTTTTTGTCTGAGATGGTTTTGACCTCCAGCTCTTTCGCTGTTTTAGCAACGGCACACAGCGACAGATCGTCGGCGTAGGCAACGGTCTGTACTCCCTTGAGGAGTTTTAGCCTCAGGACATCATCGTATAAGATGTTCCAGAGGGTTGGGCCCAGAATTGAACCTTGGGGGACTCCAGCCGTCATTTCTCAGCTTCCTTAGATAATTTTCCTTTCAAAGAGGTAAGAGGAGATGATCCGCCGTAAGTACCCCAGAAAGATTCCTCTGCCGACTATACCCCAATTTTTTTAATAATGGCTGATGGGATGCCATCCGGGCCTGGGGCCTTTCTTGCCCCTGTCTTTTAGTGCCCTTTGCGGGTACACAAAACGGAGTCCTGTTTTGAATCCTGTCTTCTTCCAGACTTTCACATAATGGGATTCCTGGAGGGAATAGGTCCTGTATAATAGACTTCTCTAGCCCAGGTTCCAGTTTTGGGGGATGATGGCCGATTCTCTTGGTCACTGTTTTGTAAGCCATCCCCCAAGGATTGGGTTAGATCTGGTTAACATTTCTTTTTTTGATGAATGTTAGACCTGGAAAGCAGCATCCAAGGTCGCCATAGCCCTGTTGATTGCCACCTTGCGGCGCGGAGACGGCACATTATTATAATGAGATCTGGAAAGGTCGCTTGTAGACCTTTCTGGAATGCTGGCGATCTTCCATCGTTCAACAGGCCCAGTTCATGTTTGGCCACCACCTCGAGTACTGAAGTTCCCCTCTTGTCCAGATATGCTGCTCCTGCCCACCGGAATTTTGGCGTTGAAGTCTCCAGCCAATAAAGTATTCATACGACGGTGCCGTTCAACTGTCTCCTCTATTTCCATCAGGATGTCTTCTGCCTCCTCAACCATGATGTTAAGCGAGATGTACAGGCTAATTACGAGAATTTCTTCCATTATTGCCCATACATGACTTTTCCAGCTTCCATTTTTCCGACTAAAATTTGGTGATTCGTGAGCCACATGGAGGCTGATCCAAACTGTATCGTGGAACCAAAAATATGAAATTAATAGTTCACGGGAGCGTTTCCATATAATATAGACTGTCTTATCTCGTAGACCATTAATACATACTAAATAAAAGTGGCATAATATATATATACATATATCGGTAGTTTCCAAAGTGCTCCCTAAGGCCCTCAGGAGTTTCCAGTATCATTCAGTAGTCCGTGGAAAAGTAAAATTGATTTGGAGGTTCCTAAACGACGTCGGGGGTCCGCTCAAGGTGTAGTTCAAAATAATAAACTTGTCATTATCCATTTTTATTATCGTGAAAGTAAAAATAAACAAAATAATATGAGAGGTCTGTGGTGTAGTGGTTAAGTGTCAAATTAAGAAGTTATAGTAGCGAGTTCACATCCTATTCCTTTAACCTGTTATACCCAAAAAAGGGCGAAACAACGGGATTAAAACACAACTATAACTATAAATAAGGTAGTAACAGATTTTACGTCCTAAATATAATATAACATCTAATATCAAGATATTTTTGTCGCTCCTACCTTCCAATCCGCAGATTTATCTTCACACTTTATTTTATTCTTCAAAACGTCGGCTTACTTTGAAACTTGACCATTTACCTAAAACAAGTTCAGATATGTTATAAGGAGTTCATGTTTGGTTTTTCACATGAACTTCAGGAATCAAACGAATCAAACACCACACAATAGTATTTGACAGACAACCTTGACAAAGACAGTATTTTCATTTAAAAAATAATAATCACAGTTAATTATACTGTCTCTTGTCATAAGAATATTGACATAACCTTCTCCAAACTTATCTTTTTTAACTTTGACAAAAACTGGAAATAATGGCTTATTTGAAGTTTTTGATTTGAAGCTGATAATCATTTCTATGCCTGTTTACTTGGTAAATAATACTTCAAATTGACTTTGAACACTGTCAATAATTCCATGATTCCACTTAATAGACCTTGGAGATGTGAAGTTTGTTCACTTTGGACGTCATTTTGTCATCAACACTTACAGACGCTAATGGTTTAACAAATATGTGACAGTGCGCATTTCAAACTGGAAAATTTTTGACTGAGTAAATAGTTGATCAAAAATTAAATCAGTCAGCACCTCCTATGACTTTTTAAATTTTGATTACTAATAAAATTTACGAGATTATTGAACGCAACACTTGGAAAGAGATCAAAAGATTCATGGATACCAGACGAATTGAAAAAATTGAAATGTGAAATTTTCTAATTTATAAGAAAAAACCATAATCATTTGCAACTATTGCTTATTTAGATGAATTAGAATTAGATTCTAAACTCGTCCATGCTGTACATATAGAACACAACTAGAACAAGTTCTCCCAAATCGAAAAATTATTTACTTATTTAAACTCTCGAAGCGTCGCAGCTGCGTAACGGTCACTGAAACTCACCGCCTTCTAAACAAAAATAGTCGTTTTAGTTCTCGCTCCATCTGCTCCATTTTTTTTAAAAGTAGACATCATTTTAAAGGTTAATTAATTTTAAATTCGTTTGTTTTATGTGAAAATGACGAAAAGAGCATATCCATTTGAAATTAACGTTTCTAGACAATTAAAATTTCATATCAACGATTACGAAAATGACTTAAATGTCTTAAAATCTATCCAAGGTAAGGAAAACTGACTTTTCCAAGCCCAATGTTCTTGATATTAAAACAACAAGTAACAATTCATTTCTTTAAGAGCAAACAATAAAAAAACTAGTTGACGGATCTAAGAAATTAATCTCATCAGAAACACCTACAAGTGATCAAATGAGTCTTACTTCTACCAACAGTTTACCTCGTCCAGATAAGAATAGAAATTTTATGCAAAAGTGTGTCACAAATTATTTTACGGTGAATGGAAAAATGATAAACAATGCTGTAAGTAGTTACTACCTGATCTTACTCTAGAACAATAGGACCTGGTAAATTTTTGTGAAAACAGATTTTCAATTTAATATTTTCAGGGCAACAAAACAACAAGATCATCAGAGGTCTTGAGCAGATGTTTTTTCTGTGAGAATGGAATGAACTCGACATATAAATGTGTTCGTTGTTTAGAATTTTATTGTGCTTCTTGTTCTTTTATTAAGTAAGTATTTATTTTTTAAAATGAATACTTTAAAGGTGTTAGGTATTGCTGTGCAAGTTGTTCATAACATTCAATCAATTAGGAATGTTAATTGTTTGGTTTTTATAAAAACTTCAAAATTTTTTTTCAGCTATGAATCATTAGAAGATAGCAGAATCTGTATATCATGTTCCTGATGTCCTTAAAAATATGCAATTTGTTATGTACCTGAAAGCTTCACTTTACTAATGTTATATGTAAATAGTAATTTATTTTAACGGAGGGGTGGTTATTGAATTTTTGACAGATTTTTCTATGAAAAATTGACAAAAAGCTGTAAATTATTATTTTAAATTAATGAAGTTAATATATATTTTGAATGTTATTCATATTTTTAAAAATTTTTATATCCTTCTTCACCTTTTTGTTTAGTATTTTCTAACTTTATCAAAGTTACTGTGTGAGAAACAATGGAAGTGAAAATCGAGATGGCTTACAAGAATGTATCAAATATGAACAAACATAAAATATATCCATTCATCAATTACCAAATTGTATTGTTTTATCTAGATCAATCTGGGTCTCTAGCTGACCAAAAATTAATCTAAATCGCAGACAGCTTACTAAGAAATCCAATCATCAACATGAATTATGATTTTCAACAGTTCATTAATTCAGCCAAAAGACATTTATTAAGAAAACCTTGGAGAGGCTGGAATAACCATTATTGTTACATACCATGCTCCATTCAGGATTTAACTTGATGTGTGAAGTTGCCAAGACAAGATGAAACATGCATTTTATTTTATTAGTTTCAAACATCAATTTTCATCTTCAACATAATCATTGCTCACACATGTATCGACATAAGAATAAGGAAACACTGACACTGAAAATAATTATCTAAGAGGTGAAATTTTTTCAAACTTATCATCCTAGTTAATCGCCCTCAACCTCCACGCTTCAGTAATCAGGTACTTGGTCTAAATTTAATAAAGGTTTTTATCTAGAGAACAGAGTAGTGTCTTAGCCCTTGGAGCTGGATAAAGGATGTAGTTAAGAATTCAGTTGAGATAAATTATTTCAAAATAGTAAGAGGAGAGTATAAGAAAATATTAATTAGAAACGAGAAAAAAAAAAAAACAATAAATAGGAAATTAAATTGAGATAGTTATGAAGTAAAATTTTAGGAAATGTGAGGAGAGGGGAGAGGAAAATAACAGAACATAAGAGAACAGGAGTAATACAGAAGAAAAGTGAAGAAACAGAACAATGAGGGTGACAATTTCATGGAGTATGGTAGTGTACAACTCTTGACAAGTCAACCTTATCATTCATAGAAAAGAGATGCTGTGTAAATTTTTGGGATGGATCTGCCATTCCATTAACCACCACTTCCTTATTCGATAAAACACATAGATAATCAACCCATTTAGGACTACAAGCAATCAATAAATAAAACACTCATCATTATATAAGGGAAAAAATTTATTGATTTATAACATGATTACACTCAATTAATCAATTTTTAAGTTCTAAAAATGGAGACAATAAAATAATCTAAACTCTACAAGAAATGAAATTAAAAAAATTTTTTTCAGAACTACACAGTGAATTTGGAATCCAATGGTTAACATTTTCTCCTTGAAATAGTAATTTCAAGGATATCTTAAAACCCAGATGGAATCCTCTCAATTCATTAATTTCACCAAATTCCATTGTGAATAATTTTTGCAATGAAGGCAGAGAGAAAACAAAAGTAAAAAAACATTTTTTTTAGTATTCATTCGATTACTGACAATAAAGATCTCCACCAACATTTACTTACTCATCCAATCCCTATTGAATATCAGTCTAGATTAATATTAAATTACATTACAATACTATTTCTTTAAACTATTAAATTTGTAAATCGAGATCTAAATCTTGCAATAAAATACTGTTAGAAAGAGTCAGATTTTAACTTCTATGCCTTGGTTCAAGTTGTCTCTCTGACCTATTTCTTTTTCTTTTTATTTAAAGAAATCAACAAAAGAAAAAAGATAAGTGTATAAAAATAATAAAAACAAATAAATCATTCATTGAACACATGTATCAGGAGATTTAAATGAATTCCAAAATCTCTGAAAAAAGGACAAAAAGAAAAATTCTTGCCGAAAATGATATTCCATCAAATGTCAAAACAACTTTTTCACATACAAGCGTATCCCGTTAAAATGGCAAGTGCATTTGCTTTTAAGATAACCCGCAAAACCTAAATATACCCCATAGTGATCAGGGTTTAAGTATGAAATGAGAAGGCGTTTCATCTCACTAACACAAAGAATTCAATATTAGGTTCATTAAGGCTTAGATTCGCTATTCACCAAAGAAAAACACAAAAACTAATCTCTTTAACTACAAATATACATTTTTATCTTCATTTAAATGGGTTTGATTCTTTTTTATAATATGATTAAGCGATTTTCTTTTTTGTCTATTATTCTTTGTTTGAAAATTGTAAGTTTAGGTTATGGGAAAGAACTTAAAAAAAGCTAATCTTTCCTTTAAAAAAATGATCAAAACTGTTTTTGAAATAGAAAATCTATCAATTTCTTTTACCTTTAAAAGCAGAGCACAAATTACTTTTGTGTACAGACAACATTAAACTATTAATTAATAATTCTTCAAAACTCGACTCGATAGAACAAACACAGTCTACATTCACAATAAATCCGTTAGAACGCGGTATTCAAACCACCGCCTTTTAAATTAAACGAAGCGGCAGAACTTCAATTTGAATTTTATTTTGTAGAACTTCTTCCTAAATTTTTGTACTTTTGTTTATCAATTTAATTCGCGTTATCTATAACATTAGGGGACTGTGTAAAGAGGATCATGAAAGTTAATCTACGAAATAAATTCAAACTAAACTGCGAGCTGCGTTCAATTTTTAAAATCCCAAAATTCTGCGACTGCCCAACCTATATAAAGCTAGTTCTAACTTTCTCTCCTTTCTAGACCTTCTGTCATTTATTGAGAGAAAATACTGAAGTTCATGTCATCATTACTTAATCCTGCACTATTGTAAATTATAAAAGAAAAATTATGAAAATAAAACGCGCAATAAATTCATCTGTAAAATCACACTTTAAGAAGGTGGGAGTAATAAAATAACATAAAGGGACCTCAACCTTTGACCGATGAACGACTGATTAAAATAACACTCAAGCAGCTTTTATGTATAGAACATATAATACAATGTGTACTGACCTCGCATGAAAAAAAAGAAAGAAAAAATTCTTAGCGATAAGAAAAATATTTTGTCCTATGTAACATGAATATCAATCAAATCGATGACCGTCACTAAACTCAAAAACCCTTCTAAAAAGTAAAAATTCACATAAAGAACCATTAGACTGAAAAAACTTAGACATTAAGTATAGCGGTAAGGGGAGAGTTCAATTTGTAACAACATGCGATTGCTGACAAAAGCTTTTCAACTTAAGTCCAGAACCGTTACGATAATAAGTTTTCCTTGAACCAAATATTTGCTGACTCTCTGAATTGAAAAGCTTTTGCATTTCGGGCAATCGTGACTAAAAAAACGACCCGAAACCACTTCTCAGGTTTCTTTTCCTCACTAGTGATTATCCAGAAGTTGTACTATTGTCGTCCATGTCCCCTCCTCCATCGCCATCTCCATCACCTCCTCTAGAATAATCATCCTGGAGGGAAAAGAAGGTAAAAACCACATTAGTTTTTGCTCTAATTTTTGTCGAACAACCCAAAATCTACAATTATCTCAGCACGGAATTCTTACGTTTTGACTTGAATATCGTTCCAGTATTATTTCAGCGTTTTCCTCGTCTATATCCAAATCGTCGTCCTGTGTTGAATGCCTGTTGTCTTCAGAGTAACTCTGCAAAAACACATAATTATGATATCAGTTCATTTTGTTCTTCAATTTCTACATTGTATACGCATACATCAGTTGTTCCCAAAGTGATCCTATGAACCTTCAGATTTCCGGTATCAATGTCACAGGGTTTATTATAAAATAATAAATAGCTGCTGGGTATCAATTGTAGTTAAAAGGTTGTGTTCAACTATTAAAGGGATAGTTTAACACTCACTTTAAGAAAATCACCATCATTGAACTTAGAAGATGATGCGTTCCTCAGATAACAACCCTCTTCAGAACTTTTTAATCACTCGAATAAAGAAAAAAAATTTTAACACATTTGAAGTTCACATTACAACAATGTCCTGGACTTAATTTGTACCAAAGAGAATTGATTCAGCGTTCAAAACTAGATTTTAGGCTATTTCTAAGTTATTTATTTGGTAAGACAGTGATTTGGAAAAGTGGCTGAACGGTCTTTGGATTTTCTTCATAACTGCGGGAATTAATTCACATTCTTGATCTGTCTGCACGAGAAGGCGTTCCAAGTGAATGTTAACACTATGACGACCGCCGATACCACAGTGGTGATTATGAGATAACAGTGGTAAAATGGCAGTTAGTTGTGTCGGCTCTGAACGAAGAAATGATTAAAAACAGTGCGCCCAGCAAAGTGTTAAACTACTAACCCTTGAATCGAAAGTTGAAAACAGTACTTCGACTACAATTGACACCCACTTGTTAACTGAAATATATACTGATATACTCAGTACTCTGTATCGTCTTAGACATACAGAGGAATGTATAGAAAATGTATTGTTACGTTTCCCAAATATAATTTCAATTTTTCGATCCTTTACTTTGACCACACAAGGCAAAATATCTCACTTTTAGAGCCTTCGAAGTGAAAGCACACACTAGATTCACTGCCGAACTTTGATCTCTGGGGAATCAGACGAATTATGTTGCTTGGCACCAGGGATATAACCCACCAATGACTATTCACGTGATAGTTAACAGATAAAAAAAAAACAGTCAGGACAGCTCAAAAACCCGAAGAGCCCCCGACATACTGGAAAGAGCTTTCAAAAGGTATTAACTCTCGCACCTTATATTCATTTTCACTATCCGTCCCTGTTCCCATTTTATCGTTATCACTTTTTCTTCTGTGTTCCGAGCCGCTAGTCGTAGACGTGTGTTGGTTAGATAATGCCTGAGTCGTCATATTCGAAATCTGGTGAGACGTCGAAGGTTCTGAATGTCTGTCTTTATCCCTCTTCGGCTTATTCACTACAACTGGTTTCGTTTGGTTGGTGGCACTGCTCCCGCTACTACCTCCACCGCCTGTTCCGTTACTATTTCCAGATGATTGCGAAACCGTGTGAGACGTTTTTCTTTTCTGAGAAAGACAAAAATTAAACGAAAATAAATAACCAATGAATTAATTAATAAAAAATAAACAAGGTTAATGAGAAAATTGTTTTTGTACAGAAAAAAAGCACTTTTATGAAAAACAGCTTCAACTCTAGTTTTATTTATAAATCAATACTTTTTGGAACTCAAAACAAAAATAAATGATGTTGACTATCTTTCGATATTTGTTGTTCGAGTTCTTGTTTTGAATCAAACATTTAAAAGAAAAAAAAATCTGTTTATCTCTCTATTTCCGTTTGTTTCTTTCTAATTCTCCATACTTGAAAGCTTCAAATCTTTTTTTTTTTAAATGGCGTTCGAGTTTCTTCTCCGATGATCATTTCGACCAGAAAATGACAAAGTGGATGGAGTCCATATCAAACATGTTTCGATGAGAGATTTTGATTTATTTAGCGAGTTCTAAAGTTCTTTGGAACTTTCGGGGATTATCCTAACACAGTGAATAACCTAAATGATCCTAGTGTTCTATTTAGAGGAAAAAATTCTCTATACATCAGGAGTCTGAAGCCTTTTGAGTCGGAAGAGTAAAAAAATATGGTTATAGCTGAGTTATAATCCCGTTTTCACCTTTTTGTGAGTATAACAGATACGGAAGGAGGATTCGAGCTCGTAATCATAACTTCTTAGTCTGACACATGACCCCTACACCACAGACCTCCCGCGGAAGAATCAAAAATTACAATTTACAAAATTTCAAAGTTTTTAAAGAGCCACAAAATTTTTTCTTGCAAACAGTACTTTTGAGTCGTAAATTCTGGCATACCTTCTAGGCACAACAAGGCACTCGCTTGTTTTCTGTCACATATCGTTGACAGACAACGACAGAGTACTACGAATGTAAACTACACCATCTAATAGCTGGAAAAAGCTTACTGTTGTCAAAAGAAAAGAAGAGGGCAAAACGGATTGAAATTTCCGTGCAGATAGGTCCAAAAACGCACAGTTGTCACAAATTTATTTTTGTAATTACTTGAGCAGGGCTTTCAAAAGTTCTAAGCTGCTGTCCTCAAAACAAGACAACGAGACCAACAGGTTAGCCTATACTTTTGGGAGGAAACTCGACCAAACTGCCATTTTTCTCGCACATAACACTAACAAACCCCAAACCAAAGGTCTGTCCTTTTTCCTTCTTGACTTTGACATCATAAACAAAGGATAATAACCTTAGCCTTTGGCGTCGGTGGGGGTGATTCGTCGGTGTCCGGCATGTAGTCATCATCGTACTCGTTTTTGATATCCGTCTGTAATTGTAGGTGTCTCATATAAGTGACTTGGTCCATTTCTTCGGGAATATCGTGCTGAGTGCTAGGCATTGGTTGGATTTGAGTTATTTTCGGAGGCGCACTGTGATTCACTGGACTAGCTAAACCTGTTCAAAAGAAAAATTAAAAAGCAATTTAAGCATCAAGAACCACAAAGTTCCTCAGATTCGTCCACCAAACAACAAAGAAACCAGGCACTGAAAGACCTGGCGAGAACACTAAAGTGCCAAAATGGGGTCAAACGATTGACGCAACCGCCTAATTCATTAAAATTTCATCAGTTCGGGTACTGGTTCAAAGTTCATCAAATCAGTTATTGCTCTCGCTTCTTTTCATTTCTTCTAAACAATTTACAAAACAATGCGAGAGAAAAAGAGATAGACAGACATCAGCTTCTCTTTACCTTTTATCTGCAACGCTTCTGCCGCGGACAGGAGACTCGGAAGTTTATCTTGGGTTACGTTAACTTCTCCTCTGTACATGAAGTCTATGAGAGCTTGAAGTTGCCAGAATTTCATATCTTTCAGAAAGATAATGGGATGCTGACATGGATTCGACGATAACAATTCTTCCATGTATGGTGAACATGCAGACAACATGACCTGTAGACAAGAAACACAAACACACACACAAAGAGTTAGTCGTGACGTGAGACCTTATTACCACAGCCGGAGCTTGAGTGCAACGTCATAAAGATAACGTCGGGCGAAACCGTTTCTCTCTCGAGAGATAACAGAAATGCGTTATAAATATACATTCATTTGCTAAAAGCTAAACGGAATCGTTTTCGAGTACAAAGTTACCGCTTTTCCTCCTCCCTACCTCCTCTCTTCCCACCCTCATCACACCCTTGAATCTATGGAGCCTTAATGGTTTTAACTATGCGGTTATGGTTGGGTGAGTTGGCGAGAAGACTGTGGGCATCCTACGCCAGATGGTTCGGATCCTGTGAGCCCATTTTAAATACTTGAAGGGATGCCAGAATGCATCTGCCAAGGATTCGAAAATGCTTAATGAGACAACCACCCCCAGGTTCTTGAACCCTTTATAACAACGCCTCGTGACATTCAATTGGTGGCTCAATATGCCCAAAAGTAGTCCCTCAATTCCATTCTTTTAATTAATCCACATCAATTAAAATCATTTAAAGGAAACAGTTCCGTTGGTTGTCCGTTTCTGACTCTTCGTTACATACCTTGTGACATTTTATGCTTCGGCCATCGCAGGCTAGAGTCACATCGACGAATTGTTCATTGTTCAACAGACTAGGAAATGTGTTTTGCATGTTGGAGTGGTATGAATTCCACCTAAGACAAACTTCTGGTGGACTCTGTGGCTTCGGCAAGAGCTTAGGGAGTTGTTTGATGGTGGATGAAGGTCCCGGCGAAGATTGAGGTAGTTTCGGTCCAGGTGCTGGTTTCGGTGCCAGAGGAGGTAGGTTCGATTTCTTCTGACTGATTGCCGGCGGCGGTGATGGTTGAGGCTGCGACTGTGGCGAAGAATGAGGCGTGGATTGTTGCTGCGCTTGCACTGAATTGGCAGGAGGCACTGCAATAATAGAAGAAGAACAAAAAGATAAAACACGTGTGTAATATAAATCCGCATCCCTCAATTCTTACACCCCCTTACGTTTTATGTTCTTTGGTAGCCTTCCCGTACTCCTGCACCTCACCGGTTTCATGCCAAAATGTCTACCAACATGAACTCGGATATTGGTGGTACCGTGAAAACTCATAACTTTGGAACAGTGATTGCACTGAACCAAAGTATCGCTTATCCTTGTACAATATTCCCATACATCGGATACCATCCTCCGGTATTCGAAGGGTTTCGGGGTTTCTATCTCGTCTGAAGTTTTATCGTCCATGATTCATCCCACGTATGACAACTTTCCAAGAATAAAATCTTTACTTGTTTGTCTTCAAACAGTTCACTTTTTCTACTTATACTCAGTTCTACTTCCACAACATGGAAGCCCTATTGAATTGACTACAAACAAACAAAACAAAAATATTTGAGGGCACCCTCTTCTCATCTCTCACGGGTTCTAACACATGTTTCGAAGTTTTTTTTTAATTCTTTAAATTGATCTCTCTCACTCATGAGTGCATCACGTCTCATCTTTAAATTTATAACGCAAAGCTCTGCATACCAATAAAAAAATCCCACGCAAAAGCTTAATTCAGTTCAGGGACATCACAATACGACTTCTCTCAAAAATACTAATAAAACATTTCCCCGGTTTTTATCCGGGTATATTCTTATCGGTTTTGTGCCACAAGAAGCAAAAAAGTACAAAACACATACATAAAAAAATACATTACATCAGTGTACAAAACAACCAGAGCTTGGGCAGTCTTGCGAGTTAATCTCTTTAACCTGGGCCTGGGTATGTGTATGTGTATTCATAATCACCAACTAAGCTTGGTAAATTTGATAAATTACTTATATTTATTACATTTACCAGCTAGTTTATAAAATTTTCAACTCGTGATTGGGGGAATTCGATAAAAGTTTGCTCAGATGCTTGGCTTTTGCCACTTCTTCATGTCATGTATTCGCCTCTTCTAGTTCGGGGATTGATAAACTGTTACTGGCGAACACAGCTGCTTGATGTGTATGGGCTTTGGAAATCACTGTTGTAAAGTATTCATTTCATAAATAATGCACACAGTCATCGGACTCATTTCATTTTACTTCGCGTTTGTCTTGGCAATTATTATAATTTTCCAAATGTAAAAATTACATCTTAAGTTGTATATGTATTTGCTTTCAACCTCAAACTGGTTACAAGCCTTTATTACGTTTTTAACACCTGAGGTTCGGCCGATTTGATTTAAAATTGATTCATGTAATATGTATGTCCTTCGGGCGAAATAAGGAATATTATATTATATTATTTAAATGATTCCTTTGTGCGACAAAACACGCCGAGTGCAAAGGGCTACTACTAATATAATATTCTGCCTTCCAAAACAAAACAAAAAAGGTTTCACTCGCAATAACAGAGTCAACATTTCGAATTGATTTTTCGAGAAAAAAGAGCTTTTGCGTGACTACCAACCAACCAACTCACTCAATACAGGGCAACCGAAAAAAATAAAAAAATTGAAAGAACGAAAGAAGGAAAAAAGGGAGAATTATGAAACTCGATCGACGACTTTTGGGATGAAATATGTAAGCATACAGAACGCAACAGCCTAATTAATTCTACTTAGAATTAACGTGGAAGAGTATTTTTAACTGCGTCAAAAAACCCACTGTTAATTTAGCTTGGCCAAGCCAATAAAAAAAAACCAAATCCTCAAATAAAAAAGCTTTAAATTAAAAATTCCTGTAAGCAATATTCTCGTTTTGAGTATTAAATACAAAAGAGAGAGAGAATGCAACGTTGCCTATTCTCTCCCAATTCCCTCATCTAAATTATTAAAATCATTTTTACTTCATTTCATTATCGCCTAAAAATTTATTTTTCAATTCTCTCACTAATTTAACTTATCAATAAACCCAATCATCCTATCTACAACAAACAGCCTCTCAAAAAGCTCAAATTTCAAAGCCGAACACCCATGAACCTGACAAAAAATAAATAAACAAAATAAAGATAAATAAAATCTCTTTGTTCGATTCTCTTGAAGCAATATTTTCAAGTCGAAATAACCTTCTGAGCTTTCGAAAAAGCCAGAGGGAAAGGCTAAATCGATAATGACGCAACACGATCCAAAAACCAACAAGTTCAATTAAAGCAGAAGACGACTACGACGACGACGACAACAGCACCAGCAGGGCTTTAATCGGATCATTATCAACTACGCACAATATTTTCCTTTGAAAAGTTAATTAATTAAATAAATAAATGAAGACAGAAGAAGACAACGATCTGACCTGAACATAAAACCGAAAAGGGCCATAAGTTGGCAACACTTTTAAACTATTTTTAATCATGTTTTTCAAGACCAAAAATAAATAAGAAAATAACAAACCTAGAAAAAAAAGCTTTAACGAAAAAAAAAATTTTTTTTAAGAAAAATAAATTAATTAGCAACCCAACCACCCACCTCTCCCCCACCAGCCCCCAAAAAATTAAAAAATCAAATTAAAAATAAAATTATGACAACCTCTCCTTTTCCCTCCTCCAAAAATATATTTTAATTAATTAAAAATAAATTTTAAAAGGCAAAATTAAATTTCAGCCATCAAAGAAAAAAAAATCTTGTTATACTACGACAGCACAAAACCAGAAACGAAACAGCAAAATAGGCCAATTTTTTTTTAAGCAGAAGACAACAAGTTGATTTTAAAAAAAGTAATTATTCAAAGATTAGGTTAAACCAAAATCATAACTTCAATTTAGACTATATCATCAATTAGAATTCAGATAAAGAAAAATTATAACTTTTTTTGTTAATGTTGGCAGCACTTTCCAACAAATTTCCATTGATTACTATGAGAGAGAGAGCGAGAGTGGGGAAAAACTACTAAATATGGTTGTAAAACCGTTACGATGACCTTGAAACAACCAAGGGATATTTTACAACCATAATCAAAATCCATGATTGAGAAACAAAACAAACAAACCAACAGCAAAACGAATGATAATATTTCTACTTTGTCACCACCAAAAACCAAAAAAAAAACATAAATCCTTTCAATAGTAGTCATAAATCGTATATATTATTAACTATACTTCATTTTTCAACGCGTTAACACTGTTTCTCTTTTTTTATTCAAAATGTCCTTCACAGGTTAGGATCCCGAAACGCGGTGAGTCGAAAAACACACTCGCTGTCGACAGAAAAACCGAAAAATCCCGATACAAATATATAAACGGAGAGAAATTCGAAAAGAAAAAAATTTTTTTTATTAAATGAGAAATAACGGCGGAGAGTCAACCACACCCAAGTAAAAATAGAGCGAAAAAAAGGACGCTACTCGTCACGGCGACGCCGGATACTCAATGACGTCACGTGGAAGAACGGGAACGAGTATGCTCGTGGTCGATAAATGGGCCGGTACTACTCGTGGAATAGACATACGACGGGATGAGAATAAATCTGTTGGAGTGAGGCAAGCGAGGGAACAGGAGCTCCCGAGTCCCGGCTTCCCTGGTCCCTCCTCGTCCCTTCTTCTTCCTCCTCTCTTTCATCCATCCATCTGACAATCCACCATTCATCTGTCCCTTCTCTCTCTCGTAATTTTCTACCCTTCGACAGATTACCCGCCATGTTTGTTTTTTTTTGTGTTCAATACCAACACAAACAACCGTTTGTTCCGTATTTATTTTTAATAAACACATTTCGCAAAAGAAAAATACAACAGCGCATAAAAATCTGAACAACCCAACTTCCCGCATACTAACAACAGATCCCATTCAAAAAAGTAATACCAAACGACCTGTAATCAATTAGTTTCCACTAATAAACAGCCTAATCATGCGAGAAAAGACCTAATTCCTCTTCCTAACCGTTTATTTCACCTAATTACCACTACATCCCACCTCCTCAGTTCAACCATAATCAAACTAACCTAATTTTTCCTGAGAAATCCTTCAACAGGACATCCAAAAGAATAATAAATAAATCAATAACCTAACTACAGAAGCGGACCAAGGCTAGTTTAAGTATATTATATTTGTATTAGGTCGAGTTAAACTAAGTTCCGCTTTTTATTTTTCTTAATTGTCAATTACTGACAAAGGGGTTCAATTAACTGTTGCTATTATCATAACATATTTTCAACCTTTATAAGCAAGCTATAGTATTTACGTTTATTATAACTTCAATATCATCTAAATAAGATCAGTGTCGAGGAAGGTGCCAGTTATGCCGCCGCGAAAACTTTTCTAAATGTTCATAGTTTCAGTTGATTCGTTTAGTTTGAAATTTGATATTTATGCCTACTCGATTCATTGTAGATAATAATAATTTGTTTCAAATTTGAGAAATTGGCGATTGTGATTTATTTCACGAAGGAAAATTTTTTTTGAATCAAAGTATCGCCACTTGTACAAAATTTAAATTAGGTAAAAGTTTCAAAACTTAGAACTGAAAGGCAGTGGGAGGATGGACTCAAAGTAAAGGTACACACATTACGAAATCGAATGTCGATCCCCAGAATACAATCCACGCGACGTGTGATTTGTGGTTTTCCCGGAAAAATCAAAAAGGGAAACTATTCCATATTATGTAAAAACCGGATATGAGGGGCAATGGAAGGAGGGAAACGGGAAAACTCTCAAATGGGAGGGAAATAAAAAGGAGGTCGGAGAGAGCGTAAGGCTTCATTGCGATTGAGCCGACAGAAAGAGAAAATGAGAACGAACGGAAAGAGTGAGTATCAGACGACAGCGCTACTCGTTTCACTGAAATAGCGTCAGAGATGGGAACTAACGCGGGCGAACAGGGGGATCTAAATGGGTAGAACGAACGAACGAACGAACGAACGAACGACTCAACGTACGAACGAACGAAACCACTCTCCCAAATAGAAAAACATGTGTAAGGAATATTTACATGGGATAATAATAAAAATAGGCGTCCCCTTCTCCTCTAGGAATCATCCAGAGTACTACTCATTCAGAATACATCGTTTTCTCCAATTCTCGCTCGCAATTACTTCTAAATTATTTCATCTCTCATCAATTCTCCTTTTTTTCTCTCTTTCTTCTTCTGTTTCCTTTGTCATTTTACGACCATCCCTCTCGCCTATCAATCGGCTGACAAAAATCATCACAACGCAAAAATAAATAAATAAAATTAAATACTAATACAGAATCATTTAATCTTCCATACACTCAGTTTCTTTCAATTACTTTTTTCTGTTCATATGTTTCAACTCGTTGCAGCACAAAACTTCGCCCACTTTGCACACAAATTTGGCTCCCCAAATAAAGCAAAAATCAAATGGTAAACTTATCGTTGTTTCTGCGTTTCCTCTGTTCCTCTTCAATTTCTAATTACTCTATTAATAATAATAATAATATTCTTTTACTATCACCCTTGACTATCTATTATTCCATCCTTTAGACTGTACTTTCAGTCACATCCTATTATCCTAACCCTAGGGTTGAGACACTGGTCTGTTCCCTAGATATAAAGCCCCTTAAATTACTTAATGTCTCGTTTAGAGACAGCCGACAGTTAGCACGGAGAAAAAAAATTTTCTGGGTACATTTGGACCCAGTAGCCAACTTCAAAGTCGTCTATTTTTCATATTATTAATATTTTCAAAATTTCGGCTTCAACACATCCTCAAGATCGCTCATTTGCTCAAATTGGCTTCTTCAAATACCAAAAAAGATTTTTAATAATCGACAAAATCAGCAAAGACCCCTATTATTTTATAAGGTCTCCGGAAAGTTTTATCCGATAATGTTACATCAAGTTTGATACACGTTTGCGTATATAAAACAAAATGGCGACCGGAGGAAGAGATAAGAAAACATAGATGAAGACTCAGTTTGGTTTCATGTAAAAAACCTTCGTTGTCTTGAGCATTAACAGGCAAATACTGTCTTACAATAATTAAGAGTTTATAATTTCTTCTGCTATAGTTATTTAACCTTTAAACATATGTTTAAATAAACTTAAAAGTATATTTAGCATCGTAAATAATACTTATAAAGATATATTTATGCAACCTAACGTGAAAAGAAAAGAATAAATAATATAAAATGAAAATAAAAGGTTTAAACCTGATGTGAAACCTATGTTAAACAAAAACTGGGTCCAGAATAGCCAGAAACAATCGGCCTGTTTATTTCTTTTATAACACAAAGTAAAATTTTATATATTTTATACGTACAACCTTCGCACTACAATAACTCAAATGACTTCTCACAATCACCGCCAATTTAACGTTGACGTAAGACAAATATATATTCTGACGATTGGAAAATTTTCATCAGGTTATTAATATCGTTTGGTTTATATTTATTCAATAAATTTATTGAAATGAAATTAAAAATAATTCAAAAGGCGGAAGGAAATGAAAGAGAAGAAAATCAAAGCACCAAAGCTCATCAAAAACAAAAAAAATCAAAACGAGGGGGCTGGAAATTATTTCTCTTTGAGAAAGCTTTCTTCCCCAAAGCTCACTCCCCATTCCGTTCCAACAGAGAGACAGACGCGGTTTCTTAGCCTCTTCGCAAAAGTTAAAATAAGGAAACAAGGGCCAAAAAATATGTATTAAATGAGGGAATTATGGTTGCGAGATGCTGCTACCACCCCCACCCCGCCTTCGTTATCACATAATCAAAAACTATGATATCAAGATAGAATAAAATTAAAGGAGCTGGATTGTTTTCAACAGTTACAGAGCACGAGAATCGCTCTCCGCTCCAAAATTTCCTTCAATCAGCAGAAAATCCTTCTTCAAATTTTCAGAATTATCGATTTCCGGTTATCTCCCGCTACGAATCAGATTCATTTTAATCCATTCAGTCTCCGCTGAGACAAACTTTGAAGATGAAAATTTCTCTCTCTCTCTGCCTCTCTCTCACCCACAGCTCCCAAGAGACTGTTTTAGTGTCATTCAGGTTTCTCTTTGAATTTCCCAAACATATTTTTCCCTCCTCCCCCGAACTATCAAAAGAAACCCACAAATCCTAGAAATTTGAGGTAAGTAAGAAAATAGAAGGATGTCGTGTCCCCCCCTCTCCTGGTTTGTAATCTTCTCGTTGTACATCTTGTTTCCTTCGTTTCTGTCTCACCACTTCTGGGTCTTCCTCCTAGTGACCTGGGTTGAATTCCAGGGACGTTATGCCTGAGTTATTATAATACAGGGACGGATGGTAACACATAATAGGAGAATGAGGGTAGGGGAAAGGAGAGGAAGGGATGCAATCATACCCTACAGATAAATGGATGAGAAGAAAATATTTAAATCCCTTAGGGAGATGTAGAGTTGAACTCTTATTCCACCGAACGAAATCTAGATTAGGGGGAATTGTCGTATACGTCATATTATACTTGTATGTCACACACACCTCTACGCTGTATCATACTGTTCTTTTTGTAAAAGGAGTTCACTAAACAAATAAATAATCGACTGGCGGTAGATATTTGGATGCTGAATATATATTCTTACTGAAATGACTCGATTCGACTCTCAAATCAATCCCAAAATGCTTAATATAAAATTTTTTTCATGTTTGTTTTTTTTAAATTTAAAATTAACAAATGTTTTGGTAGGAAGTATAAAAACGTCAGCCAAATTGTGAGTCAAAGTGACTCACCAAATTGATTAAAAATCCGTGGGCCTAGTGTTGGTTAATCTATTAATTAAACAACAGACTTCTGAAATGATAATGACGACAGCACACAAACGGTATAAAAAAACATTTCGCGTATTGGTATACTATACTGTATTGTATAAAGGCCAACTTTCGACCACCTGGGATTATCATTCCCAGAAATACTTAATCGAGCTCGTAGCAAACTTTCCCCTGTTCGTTAATCCCCAACAAGCGCTGTTCAAAGCCTTCAAACCAATTTCGAAATTTCCCCCAGTTCTCATCTGCACTCTGACATTTCGAAAATGGGTTCACGTGTCACCGGTGGAAAGTAAAAAAAGTTGAGGCAATGAAAAGGCGTATGAAACGAAAAGTTTCGGGTTCACGCAGCCTGTGTTCGGATTACAAGAGAGGAATCACGTGGCATTCGGATTAGTAAGAGGGTTCCATTTCTGAGATCGCTCTCCGATTTTATCGATCTATACAGCCTCCGATATCCGCCTTCAACTGTAGCCGTCAACACGGGTAACTCGAGACCTTGCTAACAATGCGAAAAACTCTTTTTCTTTCATCCTGTTAATCGAATGGTGCCGCGAATTCTAAATATAGATTACTTCTACTCCAATCAGAGAATGTGAAGTCAAAAACCTGACTTGAGGACCAGTCTTAAGCTTCCAACAGACTTCTGGGTGAAGAATATCTCGTGAAAATCAATTAGAAATTTCAAAAATCACTTTTCTACATCTCGAAGTTCCACATGAATAGATACCTCTCGACTCTCCTTCCTTTTCTTTTTTAAAATATCAATTCATTTCAAAAAAAATTTGAAAAGAGAAATTTTTAGATAATAAAACTTGATGAGAAATCCATACTGTTCGTGTCACACCCAACACCTTTCCAACCCCAGACAAGCCTCAAATTTCAACTCTCATTTGTTTCCTTCCTTCTTCGTCCTCTTACCTCTGCATCTTTTACAAAAAGGAACAAAATCATTCATGACCATATGCCAAATATCCCGGCGCTGAGTATTTATCACATTTGCCTGCTAGTTAAAAAATCTCAAACTCGTAATGGTGACTTTGAAAAAAGATTTCTCAACTTGCTTGGCTTCTGTCATTTCTTCATCTCCTTCTAATTAGGAGGTTCGTACGCTGAAACTAGCAACCACAGCTGCTTAGGTTTTGAACTTAATATATAAACGTTTTTTGGTTTTTCACAAGCCACGTAGTTTGTATTTTTAAAAATGGTCACTTCAAACACTGCACAACACGACATGCACACAAACGAATTGGATTCACAGCGAAGAAAAGCCGATAAGAAAACACCAAACGTTTCGACCACGTCCGAGCTGTTGTCATCATTAGTGGTTACTGTAATAAATATCCAGTACTTTGTCAAAGAAAGAAAAATCCTACAAAAAACTGGAGGTCCTGTCAAAGACATCAACGAATATCGGAGACGTCACAACCACGAACTTTTCGAACATATACCAAAGACGAATACGTGATTCGAAAGAGATGAATAGTCTTCTATGGACACCTGGCGAGAATGGCCTCAGGAAGGCTGACCAACCAAATCTTCAAACATCTCATCAACATAAAAAAGACCTGAGGGAACCAGGGCTCACAACAGAGTACATACAAAGTACAGGACGAGACGCCCTGAATAAGAAAATAGAAACCACGAGTTTCTAGGACAAACCAAAGCTGAAAACAGGGTCGAAAAGGACAGAAGAGAGAAAGGCAGGGAAGAAGGAAAGAAGAACCCAGAAGAAATAGCTGAAAAAAATTTGTCAGTTTACCATGTTCGATTGATAATTAGGAACAATCACCCGATTTTATCTATTTTACCGTATTAATTTAATTATTATAATATTGTAGAAAAGAACAGACTTAGGAAATCCTGTGCTCATGAGCTGAACCAAAAACAATGGGAAGTACAGAAGCTGACATAACAACGAGACATGAGAGAGATATACCTCCAAAATGGACTTCAAGATCATATAGATCGGCCATCTCTGACTTACTGTCACGAAGTTGAAGATAAACAGCAGTTGACTTACATATAATGAATACAAAAAAATATATTTCACAGTGAGTTTTAAAAATAAATATTTTTTAAATAATGCATACGCATCATGTAAATTTATATTAAATAAATATACGCAAACGCGTTCCAACTTGATGTAACATTATCGAACAGAACTTTCCGGTAGACCTAATAAATGAATAATATACTCCCTTACATCAGTATCACTGATATTGTAAGGGGCGAAAAGTGCCATTATTTAAAAAAAAAGTATTCGTACCTTTTCTTAGACATTTCGGTTTTTTCTGACAGGGTTCACAAAGCTGGAGGTACAGTTCTATATCATGACGTGTAATGTTTTTGTATTTGGTTGAAAGTTCTTTCAACATTCTATCACGTCCTCCGTGTCCAATAGCCAAATGAGTCTCATGAAGTACGTCAAATAACTCAGAGTCCGTGACGTAATACCGTATAGTACCGATGCCTCCTCGAACAGGATAAATCAGTTTACTTTTGTTTTCAACCATCATCACATCAAAGCGATTCAGCAACCAGTAGTCCCTAGGTTCCTTCTTAGTAGTCATTTTGACTCTCTCAACATCATTTATTAACTTGTGGTAAGAAGTTTCCGTTAAGAAAACACTGTTTCTTGCAGCGTTAACTCGAATTTTGGACAGTTCGTCGTCGAATCTTTGTTTCATGTCTATGCACCAAGACCCCCTCTCCACCACTACACTTTGTTCTTCCATTTTCAAGGAGATAAAGTAAAGAACCTAATTTTTGTTGAACAGATTTGAGTAAAATCGCGTATTTTGACACTCCCGACGCCAACCGCAAAGTACAACTGACAAATTCTAAGCCTGAGACACGCGTTAAACGTCACGTGCCTTGCCACGTGATGTTCGAAACGAATCGGAGATGAATTTCATACATTGCCTGTTCTCACTTGGAAATCCTAGGTAATCTGTGAATTGTTTAACACTGCAGACTAGTTTTAGGCTTTATACACATTGCGGCAAAAGTGATAAATCGTGTATTATATACAGCTCTCAGCGATTTTTCATAAGCACCAACTAAAGTTGAGAAATTTCACAAATTATTAAATGTTTTTCACATTTACCGCTTAATTTATAAATTATCCAACTACTCCTAATGAAGAATTTAATAAAAGTTTGCTAAATTCTTGCCTTCTGTTACGTCTCCATCTCTTTTATTCGCCGCTTCTGATTCGGAGGTAAAGGAAAGCGTCAAATGAATATATGCAAACATGATGCAAACTATATCAAAACATTAACGGACAGAACTTTCGGGTAGATCTAACACTTTAGAAAAAAGAACCCGCTGAAGAGAACAAAACAAAAGATATTGTTCGGAGTCACCTTTCGAGTGTAATGAAGAAAAGGTGAAAAGTTGATCTTATTGTAACCCAATATTCGATTTATTGGAAGGAAAAGTAAGAAGAGAATATTCCAAGTACAAAAAGAAAGACACCCCCGACCAAACATTCACAAGTTAAACAGGAGGAAAATTCTTTTGTAGCGGAATAAGCCAACAAAGAGATGAACAAATTGTAGTGGAAAAGATTGATAACTTTCCACCGCCTTCACCTATCTTCGCGTTCCCTTCTCTCTCCTGGGGCAACGATTTCTTTCTAGACGTTTCCTATAAACGACCCGCTTATAAACCTAATTATCTACCCTCATGATCTCAGTTCTTGATTATAAATTAAGTTTGGAAATTCCCTTTTCCGAACAAGAAACCGGGAGTCAATCACGTGACCCATTTACTCCAAATCCTGCAATCCTGAAACGATATTCACCAGACACATCAGTCCCTGTTCATGGTTTTGAGTACTACGATTGGATTTCTTCGCCATCTGAGCCTTTTAAGGATTCTTAGATCGATTAGGAAATCGTTCGTGTACACAGCAACTGTCCACCCCTTGCCGTGCATTATTTATGAATTGAATACTACGAGAAGAGATGAAGAATCTTTGTCTTGAACCAATACTTTTGTCAAAAAGCTGTTGTTCTTACTCCAGTATCAAAAGTATAAAAATCGTCAGGAAGATAAGTATCCATGACTTTACTTTTTAGTTCCCCACTTGTTGTGGATATACCATGCATTTACCAAATAAATTCTCTTCAGCCTGTGTGTCACCCATTGACGTCACCAATCTAACCACCACTCGGTGTGCCGACTTCACCCACTTAGGCAAAGTTCGTGCTAAGAGCTGTGGTCTCGTTCAAACTCGCAAATATTCGCTCCGGCGTGAAAGTGAACGCTTAAAGTTACTAACACAACTGGTAACATGTGTCAAAATCTCACTGACAGCGAGTGTTCGATGCAAAAAATAGCCTAACACTAATACCAACAATACCTTTTTTAGGTACGCCCTGTTTCATTTGACACTGTCCGCACAAATTCAAAAACAACATGACAACTTCATACGTGATATTCTTGTATTTGAGTTGCAATTCTTTAAGCATCCGTGTTCTTCCTCCGTGACACGTTCTAATATGAGTTTCAGACAATATACTGAACAATTCATCATTGGTAACATAATACTGTACATTCGTTTCGCCCGGTTTTAAAGGCGCGATTAATTTTTCTTCGCCATTTATTTTCAACACGTCAAAACGTTTTAATCGTCTGTAATCCAAAGGCGTGCTGCACTTCGTTTTCGCGGAAATCACTTCCGAAAGGATTTTCGAATACTTTTCCTGAGAGAAATGAAAACAATTGTCTTCTCGTTTACTCGCGACTAACGCGAGTAACTTTTTGAGAAAAATATCACGGTTCACAGCGGTATCCATTTCATATCGAATTAAGGTGTACGGGTAATAAGGCAAAAAAATGAAATTTGAGAAAACGTTCTACGCACCAACAACCCTTGTATAGCACTGACGATCGACAATGCTCCAGAGTAAATCAAATGGATACCACGTGACTCTAAACGCAACGGAGTGATAAACCGTTATATATGTGTAACGGTGAAAGACCGAAATCGAAGAATGTCGAATATCTCTGGTAAATGTCAACAAACGTCGGCGGACGGTCGGATATTTGGGCCACGCTTGTCTTTAGTGTTATCACGTGTAACTTTTCGCTATTATGCCACTCGATTTAAATATTTGATTGAATAAGAGAATTATCTTTTACCTTTACCAGTAAAGACATGCTCGGGTCAAGGAAGTTTGATTTCGACTCCAAAAGTTTATTTCTGAATCGAATCCTCCATAAATATGTGCAATATTTTTGAACCAAATAGCTGAAAGCCATGTGCAATATTTTTGAAATAATATGTCATAAAAATGTTCATTTTTATGTTTCATCATCAAGGAGGCATTCGAAAATATTACATATTCTCCGGAAGAACTTATTTCATATGTATTGCACACTTCCTAGATGAATTTATTTCATAAATAATTCACACTTGCATATTCTGATACAATCGAACTGTGCTGATAAGCACAGATATGCTTTTGTGGGAGGCTGAAACGAAGCTGATATTGGCGGAAACAACAATTTTTCCTTCTGTAGTGGTCGTAAGCACGTGACACTTACCAGTTTCAACCTATAACACTTGTCTCTTACTTTTTCACTACTATATAATATGGTTTAAAATTCAGTATAATTGAAAACGTTATTTTATTAAATACTTACTATAAGTGTATGACGAATGTCGACATTCTTCAAATTCGGTCTTTGAACGTAACATATACACTGATCACCATGTAGTGTGACCTGTGATGGTGCAACCAATACCTCTTGGCTCGAAGCCAGACAACTTTACACTCAATCCCAATACAGAAATGACATAAAAGACTACCTATGACTAACCTTACTCCCAAACAAACAGAATTTGAAACCGGTTAAGGTCCCAAGGTCGTATAAGCACCCATTTTGAAAAACTAATTAAGGTAAATGAGACCGTAGCATGGAATAAATACTGGCGAACAGGTCATATCAAGTTGTCAGCACATAGACGAATTCGGCTGAACAAGTTTGTTCCCTATCTGATACGCTATCGAAATGATGAAATGAACAGAATTTTACAAAACTGCATCATTATCACTGTGGCGCGAATTTCACAGACTTTTTTTAAACCCAAGTTTCTGAGTTTTGAAAAAGTGTTCTCCAATTTCCGGTTACATTACCCATCACAGACTCAAACATAAGTGACAATAAGACCTGGAATGATAGTAAATCTTGTACACTTAAACAAACTCAGGGTATAATTCAACTCCCACAGAATCAATTAGTATATAGTATAAAAATATCAAAAAGATTTGAAAAACATGCAATAAAATTATTGCTTACTTATCGGCCTTTTTTTCCTGTTCTGTCTTCGTAATAACCTGCAAACTTCACACAACTCTAAGAACAATTTGATTTGCCCTTGGGTTATGTTCTTATACAGAGAATTCAGATGCCTGATCATTCTGTCTCGTCCGCCGTGGCCCATCGAAATATGAGTCGTATACAGTATGTTAAACAATTCCTCGGAGTGGACATATTTTTTGAGCGTGTCTTTCGCGAAAGCCACCGGCTCCGTCAGCTTTTCACAGCCTTGTACAGTCAACACGTCATACTTCTGCATGATTCGATAATCTCGACTTGTTTCCTTCTTATTCGAACCTTTTATTCGCTTCACGTCTTCGATTATCGAATCGTACTTTTCTTTCGTCATTAAAAAACTATTATAATTCGAGCCCTCAAGGCTCGCCAGAAATTTTCTCTGCATTTTCTTCAAATCTCCTTGGCTGGTTTGCATTTTAACGATTTATCTGCTTTGAGAAAAGAAAAAAGAAACTCACTCACGACACGAATTCACGCGCTATCAGGCAGAAACGAATTCAAAGAGAACAAGATTAGCTGCGCTATACACTGGCCAGACAACGCAAACTATGAGAAGGAAGATAAAAACACGAACCGGCAACGACAAGTGGCGAAACCAAACTAAAAGTGGAGAGAAAGGAAATGAGAGAACACAAACTTATGAACTTTAACGATACGGAAGCCGTTAATGTGCACATTACCTGAGGTGAAACGCGAAACGCTCCACTGCGCATGCCTAGACAAGAAAATCAATTAATCCCGCGATTAGATAGGTAGTGTGCACATTCACGGCTTTCGCACTTTAGCCGTGACTGATTCACCGGATTCGAACACAATCGGGTTTGAATCGATGACGTCATCTATGAATCGGTTAAGTCTTTCATCCGGGGCCGATATTAACTCATTAACGCCCGATTTATATATTTATTTGTTTTTTTTCTTCTCTCTTCAATCTCCAAATTTTACTTTTTAGGCATTTATCAATGACCTTGTCCTAAGCAAGAAAGTTCTTTCAAAAAAAATTTTTAAACCTTTAAATATTTTATTATGCTCCCGTTCTAAAAATAGAACACCGGTACTGAAGGTTACCAAAGGGACATTTACATATATGAATATTGTGTACTAACTGTTCTGTAAGATGCCATTACCAAATAAACATATTTTTATTAGAACTAAACAAAATTTTCAATTTCCGTGATAATTCTAAACTACAAGCAAGCATGTAAGCGTACCACTGATAAACATACGTACCAGCGTCCCATTTATAGGACAGAAACATAAAATCTTATGCAAAAAATTAATTTATATACTTCCTTGGGTAATTGATTCAACAAATATTGCGTACTTCCTGCAAAAACTAATTTCAAAAGTACCGCACACAGTCTAGGAGGATTTTTCTGTTTTCAAACTAATCATAAACATCCCGACACTTTTAGTCTCCTTAGTTATGCTTTTCAACGCCTCGCTAATGCCCTCTCTGGTGAGATGCTGCGTATTATTTATTACTATGGAAGGATCTTTCTTTTCCCAAAGCAACAATTTTAACATTGAGGAATTTTTTCTCTATTTCTTTGGTGTACAAAACTGAGTTCACGTTTTGTGGATCTGCCACCAATATTGTGTTATTGTTCACCTTTTTTAGTTTACTAATTTTAACTCCCATGATAATCGGATTGACAGTCATCGGCCTTGTCTACCTTGACTAATACAGCTTCACTAAGCTTTTTATTCTCACTATTTTCACTTCTTTTAACAATTTCCAAATATGAGCTTTGGGAGCGGTGACCAACTTGTTCGTTTATCGTTTTTTTTGGATATTTCGGCGATAGCCTTTTCACTAACAGACATTTCTTTGATATGATTTATCTTATCTTTCATCGCTAACACTTTATTTTCCACTGCAACTAATACAGAAGCAATTTATTCTTTTATTACCTTCTTCAGATTGCTTGTTTTATCCAACAGTTTGAATATTTCATTCATATTTGTTGGAATAAATTGTACCGCCTTCATCACGCACTGTAACGCTCGTACACAGATAGAAAAAAAATCACAAGAACGTCTTAACCTTTCGGCTAGCCAACGAAGACTGAATCATAAACATAGTATATATCAAGCATATCTACGCAAAAATATCCCATTATAAAAAATAAATGAATAAAATTGATAATACAGAGTATGACTTTTGCGACTAAATTAATGATCCGAAGGGCAATAGGCAAAATTATACAAAATTAAAATAAAAATTTTTACAACAAAGATAGGAAACATATAATGGAACAAAAATTATAATTCAATTCATTGCAATCTAGGCAACATGTGTTGCGGTAAAGGTGATAAATCGTATCTTACGTACGATTCTCGGGGATTATTCATAATTTTGCGACCTTGCCAGTTGAAAACAAAAGCAAACGCAACGCGGTCGCAGTAGGAACAATTTTGGAGCTGCCGGAAGCCACAAGAACCTTTCCCTAAGATGAACTTATGGGAAAACCACCAACTAACCTTAATAAAAGTGACAAATTAATGACCATTTATCATATTTACCGGTTAGTATATAAAATTTTCACCTCGTAATGTCTTCTTCTTCTAATTCGGACGTTCGTAGACTGTAACTGGTGAGCGCACCATCTCGGCTTTTATCAAAACCTGGTGATTATGAATAATCACCGAGACATACGACTCGATTTTTCCGTTTGACCGTAACATATAAATTTACAGTGATTTTTTAGAAGTTAAATAAAATTTAAAAGTTGGAATTTATAAAATAAAATTCTGAGTGTCATATAAATAAGACGCTGGTCTATGTTGGATTAAATTTCAACTCTTTTGTGCTTATCTTTTGAAAAAGTCATATTTTACAAGAATAATGGGTAGATTTTCATTTTTTCTATTGATTCAGGACTCAAAATCTTTGTGACTGTTGTCAAGGTGATGGAAACTTAATAAAACTTTCCAGCTAGACGTCTGTGATGACTTACTTTTTATGTTATGATTCGCTATCATCCTTCTCTCTCTCTCTCTCTCTCCTCCAATCTCGAGCTATTTAAATCGCTTACAGAAAACTTTTAATTAAATTTTATTTCACAGCCTTCTTTGAAAAAGGTCGCAGAGGTGAATAAAAATCTCCTCTAATCAATTTTTTATTGTTACGACGTTTTCGCTTCTCTCTCACTTTGTGATGGTACAAAGGAAAAGATTAAAATTTCCTCTTTGCCGTGAAAGATATTTCGAGAAGCAGGCATTAAAACCATCCCTCCCATAAAGTAAAGAAACCGCAAGCCGCGAAGGAAAGACGCCTAATGAGCTTTAAGTCATTCTAGTCATTCAATAATCAAAATGAGAATCGATCGAGGGGGGAAGACATTTTTGGGTGTTTGGATCAACTGGAAAATCTTACACACACGGATCTCTGTTCAGTAACTCAGTTACCGACTCAAGGCAGTTGTGAGGGTAAAGCTCAAACCTGAGTAATTTTTATTAAATGAAAAGATGACGCAAAACGGAATCAAAGGGCAATGTGTCAAGTTTCTTATTCAACCACCCACCTGCGTCGCCCACCGGCTTTACTTTGTTCCATCTCACAATTTTCCTTTTCGGATTTTATTCAATTTTATTATTTTTTTATTTCTTAGCTTCTCCCCCTTCCTTCTCCATTCTCTCTTTCCTTCAACCTTTGAGATTAAGGCCATTGAACGAGAGAGAGGAAGAAAACATCGAACACTAATGAAGGAAGAAAGCTTCGAAAGCTTTATCTTTAGCTCCAGATTTATTCAACCCAGCATTTAAACCAGGGGTGGCCAACTCAAATGCTTTAGCAGGACACTTTGGAAACGGTATCCTAACTCCGCGGTCAGTATAAAACTATGTACGTTACGGTAAAAATGAATAATATGATTCCCGATAATTATTTACAACCTCCTATTCAGATCTTCATCTCGTGTCTTCAACGCTTCTAAGTCAAAGGTTAGTGAATTGTCCCGGCCGAACACAGCTACTCCGCTTCCTTTGTTTTTGTCAGATACGTGACATGAGCCGAGAACTTAATGTTAGAAGTATTATATATATACAGGGTGGACCATTTTAATCTCCCCAGACGAATTTTTGGGAATTATGGCAGTTAGCGAAAAATTTTTTTTGGCATAACAGCTCGGCTGCAAAAGGGAAATACTGCAATACCTCGATTTGACTTTGAACGGTGCGTTTAAGGGCAAATAAATTATATTACATACCGATATATAGTATATAGCAAAGTGTTCATGCAGTCTGACAAAAATTTTAAATAAAAAAAATTCTTTTTGATGCCTGTGCGAGAGTACTCGTCAGCAAATCTTTTCAAAATGAAGTTCCTGGGTCTCTCAGTCAAGAGAATAGCTGTCTTTAAAAAAAAAATTATTGATCAAAAAACAATGACTAAACTGGCACGATCTTGATATTATTTAAGAAATACGGTAAATATTTAATCCAAGAAACTCTCGATGAAATCTTAAAACTGATCGTTGACGCCTAACTAATTTTATAGGGTATGCAAAACATGGTAATAAAAATAATTTCTTCTCCTTTTCAAAATGGCGAGAAAAAATAATTTTATAAAAAATACTCCAAACTTGCTATAATACGGTATATTGGTTTTTAAAATACCAATTTTAAATAATTTTGAAATAGTGTTCAGGTCAAAATAATATTAGTATTAAATATATTTCAGGTGGTAATTATCTGATCAAAGTATTGATTATAGTTTGTATGCGAGGTTTACGGTAGTTTTTTTGCAAACATTTTACGAGAGGATGTAAGTGTGCATTACTTATGACACAAATCGATGCTAAATATGGGCATTTTTATTGTAAATTTTAATATAATATTATATCATCGTGCGTTTTATGTGATTATTATTATTATTATTATTGTCTCTTCTCTTCTTTCCTTCCCTTCTCTTTCCTCCATTTCATTTTATTTCTCACTATTCTATTATTATTATTACAATTACTCTTTTACTATCACTCCTGAACATTATTTATCTACAACCCTATCAATGGGGTTGAGACACTGGTCTGTTCCCTGGTTATGAAGCCCCTTTAATGTCAGACAAACTACTTAATGTCTCGCTTAGAGACAGATGGCAGTTAGCACTAGGGAAAAAAATTCTGGGTACATTTGTACCCAGTAGCCAACTTCAAAGTCGTCTATTTTATATATTATTAATATTTTCAAAATTTCGGCTTGATCACATCCTCACGATGGTTTATTTGCACAAATCGTCTCTTCCAAATTCCATGAAATAATTTTCAAAATCAAATAAATCAGCAAATACACACCTATTGTTTCTACGTACCTCCATCCCTGCCCAGTTCCCAAATTTACCACTATAAATATAATTAAATAGTTTTATATATTATTTTATGAATTCAGGTATATATTTATATATTATATTATAATACATTCGGTCTACCGGAAAGTTCTGTCCGATATTGTTACAAGTTTGAGCACGTTTTTGTATATTCATCTGACACTTTTTTGGTTCTCTAATTTCATCACTAAGTGTATAAATATATTAAGATAGCAAATGAGCTTAATGTGTGCGTTATTAATGAAACGAATTATTGCTAACCATACACATTACTTAAGGGTTGAATAGTTGCTAGCTGTATACAGTATTTGTGAAGCGACCTTTGCATGTCAGAATTCAAAATCTGTTTTACAATTCAAAAAATAAAGTAAATAAATAAATAAATTTTGACTTCTTTCTGATAATTTTGAGTTCAAATTTTATTTTACAAATATGTTTGACGTTTCCCTCTTTCTTCTTGCTTAGAAAAGACAATTTAAAAACGCACCCTTTTGCCTCTCGATCTAGTTATTTCAACCCCCACCCTTTCACCCCATTCCCAACCTAAGACTTTAGTTCGTCGTTGACGAAACCGGCCAAATAACATTTTCAAATACTAATTTCTATTTTCAAACTGGGCTGTAGATAACCAGCCAAGAAGAATTTCTCATTATGACAGATGCAAATGATCAAGTGTTGTGACCATGTAAGAATTCAAGGTCGGCCAAATTACTTCTTTCAAATTCATAATCTTTCCCGCTTTCTGCTTTCCAACAACCAGAAAAAAATCCATTTACGTCATCAAATCGTACAAACAAAACAACAGGAAAACGGGAAAATAAAGACATAATATTGACATGAATATCAGGAGCAGAACAAGGGTTCAATCAACTTAAAAGAATAAATTTAAATAAAGACAAATAATAAAATAAAAATTCCTTTCTCCCTATCGAACCCACTATCGACGAAAACAGACTCCATTCTAAAATCACAACAAAAAAAATGGAAAAATGGAAAAAAAGAGAAAAAATAAAAGAAAAACGTAATCGATCGGGTGAGTGTTAAGCACACTAAAAATAATTGAAAACATGGTGGAACTGCGCAGCCGGCAAAATATTTTCCTTTGAGCATGTTCGAAAATGACGTCACCAATGCCCAACGAATAAAACGGAACCAACAAATACGGTTTCAAGAAAATTAACTTTGAAAAAAAAAGAAAAACCGCCAAAAACCATTTCCCGTGTTTTCATTTTTCTCATTCACCGGAAATTCCGGTTGGGTAAAAACCGTTAGTTGAATTATTCAGCACAACGTTCCGTAGCTTTTTACATACAGTATCAGTGGTTCTCGACCAAAAATCCCAAAAATCCCAAAAATGCCATATTGTTATAGTAACAATAAAGCCCCCTCCACAATGAGGCAAGGGAAGTAATGTGGTGAATTGATCAAACGTATTATTTCATATACAGTATATTCAAAAATTTCATACACTTATATCAATGACTTATCCAGAGTCCGTTTCAAAAGTAATGCACGATTATCCATGTATATGTATTAGGTCTAGAGGAAGGTTCGTTCCGATAACACTATAACAAGGATTGATCATGTTTGCATATATTCATTTGACGCTTTTTTGGTTCTCTTTTTTTTATCACCTATACAGTATACATACCTAACAAATGAACTAAAATTGAAGATGATTCATGTTAGTATTATCTGAGAACTGATTGACATGACTGACAGATTTGTAGTTCACTTAGGCCACTGCATTCTGTACGAACTCAAATAAGAAATAATTACACAGAAGAAGTGGATAATTTGGCCAAGGTATTGGATGAGGGTACAGTTTGTGATAAAATTGACAAAAGAAATTGGTTCGAAAAATTTTAACTTTCGAAAACCACTTGGTTTTGACGTTTCTGATGGACCTAGCTCTGGGCAGTTGTCTTCAATAGACGACCATCTTGTCAAAGCAATGTCACTACAAAATGCTTTTTTGACTGCATGGAACTTGGCCGAAGTAAATAATGATGGCAATTATATTATTCAATAAAGATTATTTAAGGTATGATACATTTATACTTTCATATTAATGTAAAAACGAACAGAACTTTCCAGTAGACCTAATATTTATCAGAAGCACGCTTGAGGTTATCTTCTCATTTATTCATGGTCATCTGGTAACGTCTCATGAAAATCTCATTTTGTCATGTGATTTATTAAAAAACAAACCTTGTTTGTATATATCTTCATCAAAATATACTAAAATTATAATTAAAAATCTCAGAAACTTCAAATAAATTGTTAATTTCTTTGAAAACATTAAATTAACGGCAAAGGCCTTTCGAATAGTTAGACGCTTAAAGATTTGGGACAAGTCTTCAGATGTCAATTTGAGTAGCTCAACACTCGTTCAACCGGAAAAGCAAAAGTTTCCTTGGGAAAATCAAATCAAAATTCAAGAACCGTCGAAAGGGACGTAAAACAAATTTTGCTCATGGATTCTTTGCCCCGTTCACCTCTTCCTAATTAATTGAAAATAATGGGCGGGCCAACCCTTGAGTTTATAAATTCTCATGTTAGAAAAAGATAAAACTGCCATTGGTGTCGTTTAATGTTTCGCTTACGGAGGGTGATTTAGCAGAAAAATAAAAGAACCGCAAACTTTTAGCCTGTGAGAATGTTGACATTACAGGGCGACTTGAATAATTAAAATTTGTGTCAAGTACCTAAAAAGTTTTTATTAAATTCAACGACGAACCATTTTTTTAATTCTTAAAATGTTTTTATTACTTCCACTTAAGACGACCGTTTTTCTCCCCCCATTCAAAATTAATATGGCGTCGACTTTCTACTTGAGAAAAAACATTTTTTTAAATATACGTCTGTGAGATTTTTGAATTTGGAAACATGCACAGAAATAGAGCAGTGAAGATGTTCGATCGTGAAGTTGGAAGGTACAGTAACAGCATAAGATTGACAACAGCCCATGACACCTTGACCAGATTCTCTCGAACCCGTTCAAAATCAAAATCCAACTCACCATCTTCCGGGAAATCCATGTTCCTCATATTCATCGCCTCTTGAACCTCTCTATCCCTCGACGTGAGGATGTTAAGAACCTGTTTAGAAACCGGGTCCCTCCCCGGTTTGCTAGTGTTCTTTGCCTCCCATTTTAAATACGTCCATTTCTTTCGGACATCTCCCTCGGACCTTGGAATACCTTCCACCTTAGTGACCACCTTTAACATTTTAAACACATTTTTTCAAACTGGACTTTTCCGGATTTTCCGCCTTTTAAATTTTCAAATCATCTCACGTACCTTAGCGATGTCCTGCCACGCTTTCGCCCATCCTCGACCTCCAGCAACTCCGAACAAAATTACTTCCTTTTTCTTTCGAACGCAATCCAACAAAGTTTCCACTTCCTTTGATGTGAAATTGGTTTTCCTTTGTTTGGAAAACACTTTTCCGTCTTCGTCCTTCTTCACTTTCACCTTGTTTTTGACTTCCTCCATTGGAATGTTCTCTTTGACGGGTTTCTCCAAGTCTCCTCTTTTGTCCGCGTTATCCAAATCACTTGTCGAAAACCGTTTTTTACACTTCATATCCAGGTTTTTCATGTTCATCCACGTGTTATCCGCGACTAAATTTTTTTGATAATGTTTCAACAGATTCTGAATCATTTTCTGCTGTTTAAGCATTCCCTCAACGTTTTTCTGATTACTGAAAATCGTCACGTCAGAATCTTCGGAATGTAAACCTAACCCGTGTCCCAGACCAAAATCTGGGAACCCGAAACCCGGCAATCTGCGAAGCAAAGTTGAATTTTGAAGTTCCAACACTTTTTCTATTTCGTTCGAAGACAACTGTCTGTCAGACATTTCTTTTAAGCTTTCCTTTTTAAGTGAGATCATGTCTTATAAAAAGGTCACTCTTTTCATCAACCTCAACTAAAATCTGACTTGATGGATAATTTTCGTTCTTTCAAGAAGAAACCCTGGAAGAACGCAAAATACCCACCCTCCTGACTAAATATTCGGAAACAAAATGGCTCTTGTCGACTCTGTACATGCTTGCCGAAACTTAAAACTTATTTTCGACATTGGACTGATACATAAGCTCAGACAATTTAAAAAATAAAATAAAAAAATGGTCGCGTGACCTTTATTCGAACACCAGTAACTACTGTAGAATCAAACAACAAAGATGTTCTTTCAATACTTGCTTCAAACAAAAGATTTGCCCTGAAACCTTCTCTTCCATCCCCTGCTCAGCCCCATACACACCCCATCGTCCTTAAAAACAAACATTTTAAATCCCGACCAGATATATGTTCCAGTAAAAGCGATAAATCGGATATTATGTACAATTCCCGACGATTATACATAATCATCAACTAAGCACAGATAGGTAAGTAGCAGTGCTCGCCACTAACAATTAACGAACCTTCGAATTTCAACTGGCAGACGAAGAGGTAACAAAAGACTCAACAACAAGTTGAAAATTTCTTAAACAGGCCGGTAAATGTTATAAATGTCCAGTAATTTGATACATTTACCAAATTTTAGGTGTGATTGCGAATAATTTCCGGGAATCATACATAGGCCTACCTGCCCGATTTATCACTTTTACCGTAGCATACATAAATAAATGAATGTAGTTTATAAAGCGATGGAACACTGAATTTTTTATTTTGGATTCCAACCCTTTCGTGTCCCTTTGTTGATCTGGAGGTCTTCAAAGGAAGGAGAATGAATTAATGAAAGCTTGTTGATATTAAAAAAAAAATTTTTAATTTCAGTCCCATACTTTTGAAAATATCCACGCTTTATTCTATCTCCCTTTCTCTTTCAAAAAAAATTTTTCCCCAATAAGTCTACCCACACACTCAATCACACATCATATAAGCACAAACACACAAAACTCCCTATTTTTAGAACATCTCATTCCAAATATTAAAAATTTATCCGGCTGTAACTCAAATGCCTCGAAGGAACTAAATTTAAACTAAAATCATTTGATTGAGATTTTTTTTACAGCCATAAAGCTTTAACGATTTCATCTCCAATGACACTTCATTCCTCTAACGTAAATAATTTAACTGTATAAGAAAAATAAAAATCATTCCAACGGCTAACGACAACTTACATTTTCGACTTGTGTCAGAATCACTGGAGGGACTTTCTAGTTAAAACGACACATAAACTAGGTAAAACATATCAGGAAGCAAGAAAATGGAAGGTTTATAAAGCAAATAATGTCCTTCCTGCTAAATAAGATCAATGGAGCGTGGCTGAACAAAATACAGAGACCTTGAAGAGACCGGGCGAGAGAGCGAGAAAATTGTTATGGGCAAGAAAACAGTGAAAAGAACACTCGAACTCAAATCGTATCAGGTCAAAGGTGAACTAAAGAGAAAAAAACCCACAACGAGAAAATGAAGAATAACCAACGCAAAGTAGAAGAGCGACAGATGACAAGAAAACGTGAAATGACAGCAAAAATTTGACAGTGACATGGTTCCAAGTCGGTCGAAACCGAAGGAAAAACATTACAATCTAAGATCTCGAGAGGAACTCCTGCCAAAGTGTTGATGTGACTGTTTAACGACTACAAATTCAGCAGCGGTGAACCGCCTAAAATACAGGAACGTATGTATAGAGATATAAGAAATGTGAGGAGCAAAAACAGAAATAATTCCTATCGTAGTCTAAATATTAGGCTTTGGGCCACTCAGCCTGCCCCTCCCCCAAAAACCTGGCAAAAATACCGATTCAACCAAACAATTGGCTTTTACCAGAAATGGCGTCCACAGGTACAGTATACATCCTCTCGAAGGTGCTGTGAAAACACATTTCACATGACACGTTCCTGATGATGCTTCTTTCCACCCTACAGCGTCTCTAAAGCCAGATCACCTACATAACATTTGTCGTTTAAAATCAAATTAAGTTCAAGATTTTTTTAAAAATTGAATTTTTCACACCTTGTCACCAACCTGTACGAAAATTTGTAATTAATGTCCTCTAAATTAAAAAAACCATTTTCGAAACCCTGGAAAATTCTCTAAATTAATTGTACCTCTCTAACCGAGTATTTAAAAAAACCGATAAGCTCTCAATTCTTCTATATGGTTCAAACTTCCCTATTAAAAAGCTTCTCGAAAAATCGTTGGGAAAAGTCACAAACAGAAATTTCTACCAATCAAAAATTAATAAAAAAAAATCTTCCAAAGAGGTAAATTCAAAATTTCAAAGAGAAAAAAAAACGAAATTCTCTTATTCCAGGAGAAAAGCTCCAAAAAAAAAGAAAGGAAAACATTCTTCTATTTCGAAAGGGAGGAAGAGGCACCGAGCGCCCAAGGATCTTTTTTAATAAATAAATAAATAAAGGGATCGATAAAGACAATAACAGAATCATCACAAACTTCGAACCAAGAAAGCTACATGATAAAGCCCTCGAAGTAACACGTACTCAAACTGAACTCATGCAGACATGCCTGTCACTTGATATTATTCTGTCATAATACGAATGGATGTATGAATCGGTTATTTTAAAAATGAATTAAGTCCTTGTATTAAAATATTTTCAAATCTCACTGGATCTTTTGACTAATACTAAAACACAGCTAAGTCTATACACTAGTTACGTGTTTTATAATTATCCTTTTAAGAAAAAATAATTTTTTTAAATTAAAGCATACCAGTCCGAAACCCCTTGGACCTCGTCAGCCCTCCCTGGTTCGTTCAAAATCAGCCTACCCCAAAAGATCTGAAAATTCTAACTGTAAAATAAGAAATCGCCAAATATTCACAAAGGGCTCATCTAGGCTGACAAATCACTCCAATTCATCTTTCCATTTAGACCAGTCGTTCCTACCGATTTAGGGCCATGCCCCACTCAGACATTTATAAAATCTTGATGCCCCCTCGTGTTATTTAAATTTTGTTATTCAAACTTTTACGGTTATTCACCTGAAGGAACCTCAAAACCATTAACTTGGTATCTAAACAAGCTTCCAAAGAATAAGTAATCTATGAAAGAGTTACATCCGAATTAGCCCATAGTCTTTGATATAGTCAACCGAAGGGTGCACGACTTGCTCATGACCCACCAAAATATTGCCATGCCCCACCGGTGGATCCTGCCCCCCATGTTGGGAATAACGGATCTACACCATGTGCATCTTTTCCCCTAGACGAACGGCATGACCAAAGACTCTTGAAACGTTACACACACACAAATCCAGTAAAACAAAAAAAAATAGCTTCAAACATAAATTTAAAACATCTGGCTATTTTCAACGGTAACAGTAAAGAGCTTTCGAATAGTCACTACTACCTTCTCACTACCCCCGCCCCCGAAAAATTACTAAAATTGATCAAATTTAGGTTCTATACCCGTTGGTCTAACATCCAACATAACATGGCGTCTGCCGATCCATTTTCCAAATAACGGCCCACCGACCCCCTTAACAAAACAACGTCACAATCTCACTCAACGAAACAACTTGAAACTGACACTTTTTTGTCTTGACAAAGACTCGACTTGACTTGACTGTATTGTTTTTAAAAAAAAAGTTCGCACAATAATTAAATACAATGCATATATTAAAAAACGAAAATAAAGAACGTGATTCTCAAGAAATAAATAAATAAGGTGTAGCCCTACTTTTCTGGCACGAAATCAAGAAATAAATTTCGATGACAAATGATTTATAAAAGACACGAACTCTGGAACTGTTACATCCTCAAATGTTTAGGGCAGTCTTCAAACGTCCATTTTGATCTCACAACTCATGTTATACACTATCACCAAAAAAAAAGTCTCAAATCACGTTCACATGAAAACCACTCCTGGCCTGGGACGAATCGTAAATTTCAATTTAGACGAGTCCCTTGTACAAGATGTAAAAATGAAACCCCTCAGCCGGAAAACTACCGCCATCGTTAAGTCTCAAAACCGGAAACCAAACTAGAATTCATCAACCCTTCAGGGGAGTGTCTACAAACAACATCAACAACTTCAAAAACCTGACATTTTTCAAACTCAAAAATCATCCAAAGATAACGTTCGTTTTGAGATTTTTGCGGCTGTTACAGTTGATGTTCGTGATTTTTATCTTTTGACTATTGTTTGACGTCATACAAGTAAAAATTCGGTTGGATAAGAGGAATCGTGTGGCCGTTTCTTCTTCTTTCACAGCTAATGGTGTGCTCAGGGAATGAGGTTCGCTCTTGACCCCAGAAATGAATCCAAACTCTGGGTTTGCAGAAAGCAACTGAAAACCAGGAGTTAAGATTTTGAGGTGGTTTCGCAGTGAACCGTTTCGACAAACAAAAGGGTCCTCAAACTCAAAGATAAAGGATCATTAAGGGGTTCGTTCAAACCGAAAATCAAAAATTTAGAAGCCAGGTGTTCTAACAATATCAAAAACGGGTATTTGAGCATTTTCTTTTATTTCCCCTCCATTTTGACAGAATGTACGAAAAAAAAATTTATGTTTCGTTTTTATATCTCTACTCTGTGTATATTTATCGGCGTCACGATTTTTTTCTCTTCATATTTTGCGCCCACAAAAATTTAATTCCGATAAGTTAAACATGATTTTTTGAAGAGGTATGCTTCTGAATTGCGCTTAATACAACAACCTTAATAAGCGTCATTAAAGAGGAGGAAAAATTTTTGTTCCAGTTTTCTTTTTTGTTATTAAAAATCGGTTCTCGAGATTTGTGAATAAGTTTCTTTTAAATTTAAATTCAAGGTTTGAATGTTTTTAAATTTACAAGTACCTTGTCTGCCTCTTTTTATTTCTTTTGGAGAGCGGCCATTGTTATTCTTTTAATTGTTAAAATGTAACGGTAAATTTTTTTCATTCTTTCTCAAAAAAATTTTTTCTTTTGCTCGAGTGTATTTAGAATTATAAAATTTCTTTTTTTGGAGGCTTTTTCCTTTTCAATTATTCGGTTACCAACTTGGAAATGTAATGCTAAAGGTTATCTTTAAATGTTCGTTGTGTTATTCTTTTAACTCTAACACCGCTCAAGTTGAATTTTTTCAGAGAATAAAGAGGATTTTCTGTAGACCAGCGGCTCCCAACCGATTTTGAGCCATGACCCCACCTAGGCATTTATAAAATCCTGCTGCCAAAATAATGCCTACGCCCCACGTTGGGGGGCTATAGACGTTTTGCCTTCCAATTTAGTTAAATCCTCAATGAAATGGGGTTCGGCCTCACGTCAAGGCTATTTCATAATTCCTGCACACTTTTTCCGAGTATTCCTTCCATACATAAATTTTTGGAGTTCAGACCGACTTTCCTTTCAGTAAAAATGGCTTTAGCTGGGAAAGAAAACTAAAATTTTATTTATGACAAGAATCCTGTATGAGAAAGAGCATTATTTGCGAAATGAACACCCCATAAATTGGTGCGACATTTATGAAATTGTTCGGATTAGAGCCGGACTCCACTCTCCGATTTACTGTCTACTGCCGAATATTCATTCCACATATACTACACATTTTCTTGGAGAATTCGTTTCACACTAACGGTAACAACCGTGAAAATCTCAAATCTCACCTGAAACCTATAATTCTAATATCTTCTAATACTCGTCAAACTATTGATATATAAAATCTGATTCAATTAGTGAAATCTTTTTATTCTGACTATTTATCCAGATAGTTTGGAAACTTTTCAAGAACAAAATTCTACATACTTGAACTAGAAACCTCTCCTCCTCCTCTCCCCTCGGGTCCCCTTCTCCCTCAGCCCGTTAGCATTCAGTGACTAAACTTGAGATTTTCTCTTGGCGTTACGTCACGTGTATGCATCAACTGACAACAGAATTAGCTCGTGTGTCAACAACCTACGAATCTTAGCCTTGAGCCTACCTTAAAAAATTGTGAAAAATATTTAAACTAATTTTCAAAAGAGCGTCCAATTACGGTCGATGTACCTGATTCCTTCCCACCGCGAACAAAAATAAAATTATTTTAACTGACGACACGACCTAATGGCTCACTGATTTGAAATCTTTGAATTTTTTAACTAATAGAGTGATGTCGTTTCTACGCCGGCTTTTCAAGACTGGCCATTAAACACAAGGATGCCGGGGTGTAAGTTGGGTACCACAGCGACCTGGTATGTGAGAACCCCTCTATTTGAAGAGAAAAAATCTCAAACTAAGAAGAAAAAAAAACAAGACGGGGACCCACTAACGATTCTCGATTCGAAAAGTAGTTATTTAAAACTAATTTTTATAATTTAGATAACAAACAGAACAATTCAAATTGGCGACCCCAACGTGAACAACTATTGGATGACCAACAGGGAACGAAAGAACTCCTCAAAGATTCGATAAGGTCATGCTCCTGCATTCAACGATTTTATAATTTTAATAAATTCTTAGCTTTTTAGGGAAAAATATTATTAAACCATTTAGAATAAATCTGTGGCGACCAGTGTCATAAATGACAATTGCTTCAAATCCAAAAAAAGCCTGTTGTTGAAACCAAGTATCTGGGGGGTGTTTTCACAAATTATTTAAGCCTGCATTTTAAATTGACCTTCGATTCAGGTAGTCTTAAGGGATCTATCTGCCTGGCTACATCGGCGCACTTCTTTTGATTGCGGGTATCATAAATTGTCAAAGACGTTCCGTCTCGGACGAATTATACCGTTTATGGCATTGGTCGTCACAAAACCCACTGTATTTTGTAGGAATTACAATAAAGAAGAAATTGGCAGGGTTGTATTTGACTTGTACCAACACTCAGAGAAAATCACAGATACATTATAGAAGAGATGTTTACAATTTTACGGACATATTCTCAAAATGGGCGACCAGAGACTGACTAAGAAAATTCTGAACGTTGCCGTAATCAATGACAATTACAAACAACTGACAGCTTCAAGTTGAAAAAGATCTTAAGGAAATAGGCATCGCAGATGACATTGCACAAGACAGATATAAGTTCAGAAAATAATTTGATAGACACAAGTTGCAGACCATCCAAACACTCCCAGCAACAACAAAACCTGGTGAGAATATCACAAGAAAAGCCACAGCGAGAGGATGAAGAGGTTCTGAGAGGCATCGGTTAGATGAGTTCAATCGCGGTCCTTAGTTGGGCATAAAGAAAGAACAAATCATACAGAAGAAATGGAAATTTGTTCGTACAGGATTGAAAAGAACTTGTACAAGATGCTTCGAGAAATGTCAGATACGTGATTTTGACCTATCTCATAAGCCAGGTTCTGGACGACCGTCTTTAACCAACGACGATACTGAGAAGATCATTTTAAAGCAAATTTTTAATTTTTTTTGACAAAATCGGTTATTGCCCTAGCCAAGTAGTCATAGATAGAAATTTAAAAAATTAATTTAGAAAACAGAATTCTCACGTAGACATAATATAATTCGGATAAGATATAAAAATCCAAGCAAATTCAATGAGATCCATCCCAGCATCCCAACAAAATCATCTCGACCTCAAAAAGAAAAAAAGGGGAAGAAAAAAAGGATCACCTCCAGAAAAACTGGGAAAACCTAACTTTTGCTCCAAAAAAAGCTCAAGTCAAAAAAAAGCTCGCATAATTTATTTCTTTCCAAGTGAAAGTTTCTTTTATTATTAGTTCAAAAGCCAATGGCTAATACGGGAGGAGAGGAGGAAAGATGAGGGAGAGAAAAACAAAAACGGAGAGAGAGAGAGAGAGAGAGAGAGAGAGATGGAATGAAAACGCGAGAGCAAGAGAAAAAAAAGATGAAATAATTTTATAAAAATTTTATTGGAGATTTTAAATATTTAATTTGCATTGCTTGATACGGCGCATGATTCAGATTATTGACGACAAAAAAAAAGTATAATTTGAGAAATTTGAATTTGAAATTTAACAAGAGAGTGAGAGGAGGGTAGGAAAAGAGAGAGAGAGGATGGCGGCGGGAGCACTGATGAATTTAATCAGGGGTTACCAAAACTTTCACTTTTATAAAACGTATAAAAGATAAGGGCGGTGGCATCTTGTTCCAGCTCTTTTGTCTTTTTTATACGAGTGTAAAAATTATTTCCCTCATTTTATTTTCTTCTTTGACTTTCAAAACGTAAAGCATCGCGATAAAAGTGTTTCGCGTTTGAATGATTTATAAAGAGAACTGACTCTCTTCTCCTCCACCCATATTCTGAGTCATTTCGCTCGTAATGCTGGATAACACGCGCCTTAACCTTAATTACCAAATGAGAAATAAACAAAACACGAAAACAAATTTATACTAATTCGAGTGAGAGATTGCACGGAGGGAAAGAATAATGGCTTCGGTTTATCAATATTGTTTCCAATTCCTTTACTGATTCCCTAGTTCACATAAAATATAGTTACAGTTGAGTTTTAATCCCAATTTTCACCCATTTTTTGGGTACAACAGGATAGGGGAAGAGGATTTGTACTCGCGACTACACCACTACACCTAGCTCGCATAAAAGAACTTAAAAAAAGATTGTGAAGGAGAGTTATTAACACTAGCTCTACGGATGTCTGTTACATACCCATTTTCATATAAATGAGTCAGCTTGACTCATGCAAAAGTCGAAACTATAGCTCCCTGTGTAGAATAAAAGTTTCAGGTAATATTTCTCTAACAGTGAGATTTAAATTTTCGTGGTCGTTGTTTACTGCATAGTGTACATTTCCTGTATTTGAGTTTATCATAAAACCGCGTAAAAAAGGCACTATAAATAACAGCCACGAAAATTTAAATAACACTGTTAGAGAAAGATAACCTGTATCTATTATTCTACAGAGGGAGCTATAGTTTCGACTTTGCATGAGTCAAACCGACTCATTTATTAATATGTGAAAACATGTATATAAAAAACATCCTAGTGTTAATAACTCTAATTAATTTTGACTTACGAGTACCAAAGCAACTTCCGCTAAAGTCAAGTTAATGAATAATAGAAAGCACTACAACTATCATGCTACCAAATCCACGGCAACAAAGATTTACAATAACGAATCAAAAATTTTTTAGTGCGCCTCCTCCTACCTCCTCCACTCCTTTTCTTCACAAAAACCTCTACAAGAATATAGACATTAATCACAAATTACATTGAATGGCCTCTAGACAAAAGTCAGACAAACCGAGTCGAGCTTATAAATTAAAACTCATCAGGACAAGTTTCCTGATAACGGGCCGGTCTCCCAGCAGGTTCCAGGTCTTGTCTGTCCGCCTTCCTTAAAGAAATAAATTTCTGGCTCCTACAACTTCCTACAACTGACCATTCCTAACCTAATTTCTTTATTCAGGGAATGTTCATCTAACACAAATCGTTTCAATTACATTATAACGAAAGACTAACACCAAGGAAAAAAATGTCAGTCCATTTAGGACCGAAATAAGGATAACTAAAAACAACATCAAATTTTTTTTCTCTCCTGTTATATTTCTCAAGTTCAAATTTTAGGTTGTTTGCTTTATTCAAAACCGGTGCGCACCTACAAAGAACCAACCAACTTAAAAATAGGATCGAGAGAACCCAAGTTGGAGGACTTAAAAAGCCTCACAATTAACGACTCTTCAGGTAAAAATTCCAACCATCCATCTTTTCATCCGTTTTTTTGTTATTTTTAAATAAAAAAAAATTTTTTTTCTTTGAGTGAAATGTAAAATTCCAAATTTTATAGGCTATCATTTGGCGTTGGCTCCAGACAAATGGTTTTCAAAAACTTAATTTCAGATGTATTATTGAGAACATAAAACAAATTTAGTAAAAGAAGTGAATTTCTGTCTTCCCAAACGTTTTAAAGAAATGAAAATCTCCGATCCCAAATTTAACCATTTCAATTCGACAACCATAACTCCAAATTAACATCTAAGGTGTTATTAAAGGCCCCAAATCTGAACCAAAAAATATATTCAACAGCCTGGAAGAATCCATGAGAGAAAACTTCACTTCGATATCATTTCGAACGCCAAAACATGACAACGAAAATCTAAATCTAAAACAATCCACCAAAAAGACAAGAAAAATCTGAGGAAACACAATTCAAACAAATCTATCAGGATTTCATAAAAACTTATCAATCCGGAAACCATAAATTAACAAAATCAACAAGCAATTGACAAACCTGAATCAAAACCATATACAAAACCCTAACCTGGAACGTTCCATAAACAAAAATCAGGAACGTCACGTTTGTAAATCAAACCTTCCCTCAGGAGACAAATACAAAACAAACACAACAGAGACGAAACGAACGCAAACACTAACGCCAATTCTACAGGTTACTGTTTTCTGTTCCAAAATCAAACAGAAAAAAAAGTATCAAAAGATCCCAAAAACAAAATCATTTCAAAAATAAAATTCACACTCCTCGTTCTTAATGCATTTGGACGCTGCCCTTGAGCATTCAAACGTTCATTAAACTTGCATACCTGGACGCCATTTTAAAAAAGAACCTATTTAGTTTCCTTTGTTATTTAATCCTGATTCGAAATCATATTTAGTCATGACTCTAAGAATATAACAATTTTATTTTATGAAAATAGTTTATAACACCTCTTGACCTCCCGCCCACCCCCAAAAAAAATCGTGGCAGTAAGTCTAACAGAAATCAAAATCAATCTCCTGATCCACCAAACCGAAGGGAAAAAAAGAACAAATAAAAACAAAAACAAAACAAGCATGTGTAAATCATGGACGTGTAACGGCAGCGCGACCAAAACAAACGAAAAAAAAGCCGACAGGCCGACAGCCATTTTGTTTTCATTCAAAAACAATTTTTTTTTACATAACACAAAACTTATCTACACTCACTTCAATTACTTTTTTAAAGAAATTAATTCCAAAAACCGAAAATTACTTCCAACACAATTCAAAACTTAGCACTATAATAAAATTTTTCGTTTGAAAAACCAAAAATTTATGACAAAAAAACATTCACCCGAAAAAAACTTCAAAGCTTCGTATTCTAAAACAACAATGAAAATAAAATCAAGCAAGAAAAAAAAAGAGTTCAGTTATCAACAGAAAAAAAATTAAAAATGAAAATCCATATTTTTTTATGCCGGAGTCTTAGCGGAAAAATGATATATACGGTAACCGTTATTTAAATAATTACGGAGAAAAAAAATTTTTTTTCTCCATGGGTTGGTAACGCTGCTTACTCTTCTCCCATCTCATCTTCGTCCTTTTAGGCGCGTTATTAATCAATTCTCGATAACGATTCCCGTCTTTTCCTTTAACTCATATCCTGTCGGGAAGGATGGGGGAATACAAACACGGCATTTTCCTTTGGGACTTACCACCAAAAATTCAAAGTCGCATTTATCGAGGTGTAAAAAAAGGCTTTCGATTCATGAACAGTTCCAATTTTTCGTCAATTTATTACCCAAATCCAAAGGTCGTGTGAGATATTTATGAAATAAAGTTCTGAAAGTGTCCATGTGATGCTAAATATCTACACCTCTCTCTCTGCGGTAGTCTTTTTTATTTTCTTCCTGAAACTTTAAAGATTTTTTTCCGTAAAGACAACATCAAAAGAGTGAAGTTGCTTTAAAGACCCCTATATAAGGCTAAACTCCAAAAAAAAAAGCTTTGTTCCGCTGAATTTGACAGTAGAAAAACCTCTTAAACCCCAAATCAAAAAGTCAATCCAAATCTATAATAACGTACCTAGCCTTAAATTGCCGAATAAAAACTTGTTTCAGTAATCAGAAAACAAAAACTCATCAGAAAAGCTCGTTCCCATCCACTCAAGTTTCGTACGAAAAATCAAATTTAGGCTCTACTTCCGGTGGTTCAATTTAAAATTCACTCCACGGCAGCAAGAAAATCGTCACATTTTCTCCATTAACCATCCCGACAAAGCTCTTTAAACTTCCAGAAAACCACCACGCCACATAAAACTTAATCAATACCACAAAAATTTCAACAAATAAACCCAGGAAAGCTTTCAACAGCACTGGGAAATCATGACTTCGACATACTTTAAGGAAAACTTTCCAGCAAAAATTTTTATCTTGTTAAAAATAAAGAGAAAAAAACCAAAAGAGCTCTGACGTCGACAGAAATCTGTTGAGAACGGGTGAAGAGGAAAAAAAAGACTTCGAGAAAATTCATTCCGTCTCCATGACTCCAGACCATAACCTTCCAGCAATGAACTCGAAGACGATTGTTTCATATCCGTCAAGCCGAAATAAAATTTAAAAAGGAAAATATCGAACGAGTATTTTGCCAAAAAATCGCAAAAAGGGGAAAATGGAGGAAAAATCAAATCTGTTTCTCCAGGAGAAAATTTTTTACTCCATGAAAAAAAAAATCCGGAGGCATTTAGATCATTTTTATATTCAATACCACCATTGTAAAATTTTTATCCAAAAATTTGCCGTTGCAAACCCTTAGATCAGTGCCGCGACCATTGAATCATCACCGGCTCTCTCCATCAACTTAAAATATTCCAGAGAAAATTTTCAAATTTTTTATTAACATCCTTAAAAGAAGGAGTCGTCGACCGTTACGGAACGGACGACCCAACGCTTTTTCGATATCGCTTTCCCCTCCTCCCCGTTTTATCTTCCCTTAGTAAAAATTTTTGTAAATTTGATAGAGTTTAAAAAGACTGAACCGCTATTTAAAAAACGAATGCTATTACGCGTTTTTTACGAGAATCATTTAATTAAATTTCAGTTTGCTTAGAGAAAAAAAATTAGCATGAAAAAAAGTTACTTTGTATTTGTTATACATAAAACAACTGTTGGTATAAAAAAAAAATTTCTGCCCTTCTTTTCAACCCCCTCCTGCCCCGTCCACCCCGCCCGTAACCACTTCCACCCCCTTACCGTCTCTTCAAGAGAGGAAAAAAATTCAAGAGTGAATTTGAAATTTGAGTAAACTGAGCATGCTTTAAAAAATTTTCCATTTTCAACACCATCCCGAATTAAAAAATATTTTTAACGATTTTAATAAAAAAAAATTGAAAAAGGGGGAGAAGGCACGAGGAAAGACGGGATTTCGTCGTAAGCTAAAAACGAGAGTCGATCGCCAAATTATCGAAATTTTTTTTACTCCTGCTGAAAACGCTGTCGGGGAAGCGGAGGGTGAAAAGGGAGGGAGGATACAACGTCAGCGTCATAAGCGAAATATGGGAGGGCGGTTTTTATCTGAAATTTAAATAGGCCTAACGGCGAAGGGAGACGCGCTAAAGGGTTTACAAAATTTTTGTCGAGTTAAAAAATGGCGGAAACTGACTGTCACTTTTCTTGTATGTGCTACGCCAAAACCGTTTTCGTCTGAAGCGAGAGGGGGATGAAATAACACTTCCCCCGAGGAAATTTCTAAGGACCTGGTTTTCCAAATCTACAGTAAAATAAATTCTGAAAGAGAGAGAAGGAAAAAAAGTAGTTGGTTGGATTGAACGCAAAAAAGCAAAATGGTGGAATTTTCCGTTTTAGTTTTCTTATAAAAATGTCGCCCGGCTGCAAATTTAAAAATAATTTCACCGTGATGGGAGTTGAGTAATTATTTTGAGTTGTTGGTTCAAGTTCAAGGTCACCGGTTACATTGTGACATGAATGTTCTTCTCATTTTTCTTTCTTTTTGCGTTTACTTCTCTTCATCGTTTGAATTCTTTCAATCCCTCAATATGGAATTGAATGAAGAAGGTACGCTAACCCATACCTTGGATCAGTGCCCTCTGTGAGAATTGAAAAAATTTAATTTCGTCATTTTTATTTATTTATTTATTTTATGCCTTACACAGAGACCGTGAGCGTTATATTGTGTTTATTGACCGGGAAACTCTATTGTCATAATAATCTTCGTTACCCAAAAGTCCTTCTGCACGGAAAATGAACAGGATGATGTTGGGGCTACTATGCTGCCGGAGTCAAATTTTTTCACAAATTCAGGGAGTACTTATTTCATACATGTTGCACGTTTTGATAGAGATCTCATCTCAAAAATACATTAATAAAATCGAGAGCGAACTTTCTTCCACTGAAATACCTTCAGCTCGAGAAGAACCGTCTGTCCAAGGTACAAGAAAATTGTCTCATTCAGTCAAAAATTTGTAATACTCAAAACCTTAACATTACCAACACTGGATCGGTAACTGTTTTCAAACTCTAATAAGATTCCAGATCAGCAGCAAGTGTCAGTTGAATTATTAAACACAAGACAAACGATTCGGCAACATATACCCTCCTCCCCTTCACCAAACACAACACACAAAAAATCCTGATTCATAACATAAAAACAATTAAAAACACTTTTTCATGATTAAATGGGGATCAAAGGTTCAGCTACAAGCCCCAAATATCCAAAATCGGCTTTGATTATCATTTGTGCGACTCGACAGGTTTGATTTACTACCGCCATCCTGAACGTCGAACTTTCTCTGTTGGTATCATCCGGGTCGAGAGGAGAAAGGTCACCAAAATTAAATTTCAGTTAGCCGGAAGAAGTTAAAAATGTCAGTCAACACTGTGAACCTTAACCCAAACTGTGACAGAGCCTTGAAATTTTACGGTGAATGTTTGTCCTTTCAGGTACACAACAACCCCTCAACAAGTTTTGTTTAGGTGCTAAATTTGCAAAAGAATTTAAAAAAAAAAAGTATTCACCTCCAAACTCTGGTGTTCCTCAGCGGTAAAAATGATAAATCGAACGAATATATATAATTCCAGACGATTATTTACAATTATCAACTAAACTTGGTTACTTTTCTAACAAAAGCCAAGCAGCTGTCCTTGCCAGGAACAGTCTACAACCTCCGAACAACAAGCGGCGAACACATGAGATGAAGAAGTAACAGAAGTCAAGGATCTATGCAAACTTTTATCAAACTCCCCATCTTGAATTGGAGATTTCTCAAAAAAGCCAGTAAATGTGATAAATATCGAGTAATTTGACATATTTACCAAATTTAGCTGTATGAACAAATCTGTCTGGAAAGTTCGGTCCGTTTTTCACTTCTGCCCAAAACAGAATGTGTAAAAAAGCTCAGGAAAATTTTCCAACTATCTTCCCGATGCAGGAATTATTCTAATCAAGCCGATAAATTTCCACCTCACCTTGGAATTCGTACAAAATACTGTTAGTGCCATAATAATCGTCAATTGATAGAAAGCGCTATTATGGAGTGCATGATTAAAGCAGACTAAAGTACTAGTAGACAGTTAGTGGTAATAACACTGTTAGCCAAGTCAGTGCGATATTTTTTCATTCAACAGTGTCTAGTTATTTTACAATAGGCTAAGTGAAGTTTATAAGTCGCCATTAAGGAATGTCAATACGAATGCTAAAGTATATGGATATTCAGTAATAAAAACTTAAAGTCAAATGTACACAAACATCTTTGAAAGTCATAGCTATGACAGTATCGGACAGAACATTACGGGAGACTTGAGATATTTTCTCCCGATTTATCACTTTTACCATAACATAGACAACTAATCCTTTAAAAAGGAACAAAGGGCTAGAACTCCAAAATTTAAGAAGGTGAAAAGCTTCACATGGCAAACACCAATTACATGACTCGCATTTCAGTTGAAAAAAAAATCAAAAAACTCCAGGAGAGGAAAATAAACAATTGACGACCTTGAACAATCACGTCGAGACAAAGCATCCATTCAATCTCATGTAAATCTATCACACTGAAATGAGCAAAAACCTGGGACGATGGCATCCAAAATTCCGTCAGCAAGCTCGCGAAAAACCTTGAAACCCCTCTACCACCACCATCACCACCTACCAACGACAGCTTTCACCTCAAAAACTTTTCATTGTCTATATTTTGTCGACTTACCTTTTCTAAAACTAAAATCAGCAGGAGATAAAGGCACTTTATAATTAGGATGACGGCCGTTTTCCAACTTGGGAGGCGAATGATTGTGAAGGACTTCGTTGAACGTCACATCGTTTTCTTCTGTATTCTGTATAGCTCGAGCTTTGCATTCGGTTTTCTTTCGCTCGCAGTTCCAGTAAATTTTGTTCCCTTCGACCCGATTCCGTATGAACCGATACCCGTATCTATCGCACAACTTCAAGCCTCCCTTGATCGTCCGCACAAAGCAAGGCCCTGAGATAACAGACCCCGGATAGTACGATTCAAACACTGTCGGGATTGGATTTCCCATACCTCTTCTCATACTCGGATTATTCACTTCTAGTATTTGCTTCATCGTTCGATTTACTATACTATATATTTGTCTTGAAAACCGCGATTCTTGGAGATGAGAGACAACTTTCAAGCCGTGGGACTCAAAGGCCTGGTTCTGTCAGAGTTGCCTGGGGTAAGCCGTCTCTTACTGTAACTGCACAAAATCAAAGTTAACTTTAAAGATCTTTCCTGTATGACTATTTTTTTGGGAACGGTTTACTACAAATATAAAGGCGCCAAAGAGAACAACAGAAAACAACCCCCCAAAAGTATAATGTTTAGTCAGCACGTGATCAGATAGGAAGACTACAAACTCATTTCACGAATGAAAAACGTCACCAAAGTTCTCACTTTTTGCCGAATCTACATGACACAACCGTGAGCAGAAAAAACGGCACAACCTTAGCTGTTAGATGAAAGACTTGCAACTACCGAAGTACAAAAAAGAATAACAAATACCGCACACACCCAAACCTGAAGCGTGGAAACATCAAAACCGAATGAGGACGTTTAGGTAAAAACCTAAAAATTTCTTTAGAAAAGGAAGGAAAGAGGGAAAAAAACGTTGCATTGAACATGTCAATAACCGCGTGTTCAAAAAAGACCGATCTTGTACCTTTCGTACAACAAAAAAATCAAATAGAAACCGGTGACAAAAGAAGGTACGAAAAAGGTTTAACGAAAGCCTCAGAGGTATCATTTTACTTTAAACGTCTTGCACCATTTCTCTTAGTATAAGAAAAACGCGACGCGCCTACAAACCAATTGTTTACCAATTAGGGTTTTTATAGTCCGGATCCTTTTTCGAGCATTTACCACCATAATTGTGTTCAAGGCTTTGAAGGACTAAAGAAAAAAACGTCTTTTAGAACCATTATTCAGGTTGTCGGTTCGCCCCCTTTTTGGGGGTTTCCCATCCTCTGTTTTTTTTATATTTAGCTAACGGAACCGATAATCATCTATCTATTCCTTTGTTACCTTTTGTCTTCTTTTTTTCTTAGAGGGTGAAGACCTAACAAGGGTAAAAGACCTACTTTTGAGTTACCAAACTCAAAAAACGGTTTCCTAGCCTGAGAATCTTTTACCTCCGCCAATCCTCCTTGTTTTCTTGTAATCATTTCCCAACGCTAACACCAACTAACGTTTGTGACGTTAACATTTTAGCTACCACCCAGCCAGGATTTATTTCATAAATACGGCACACTTTCATTCATCCTTCATTGGGGTATTCATTCTTCCATTCACTGAAGCCGTGAATTTAGGCGGAGGTTTAGTCAAAACAACAATATTAGTAATATAATTGGTAACATTGAAGTTAAGCTCCTGCGGAAGTCAAAATTGAAAGTAGGTTACTGGGATTTTATAACGAATTATAGTTCCACTTTGATAGCTGTGGACATCATCAGGATAACAATGTTCACAGCTATCAAAGTGGACGAAACGTTGGCTAGTTCTTAGACATGATTCGGTGTAAAATCCCAGTGTATTATGTTTTTAGTTTCATCAATGGTAACAGTACCTTAAATCTCAAAATTCACCCAGATAACTAGCCATTTTGAATTTCTATTACGTCATGAACACAGGTTAAAGCTTCAACCACACTCCTTCGGGACCTTCCAACTTGTAAGGAATTTGCAGTTTCTACTATTCTATTGAAAGTTGCTTGACAATAAGCTCTCATAAATAACAAGAACAGCAAGCATAGGATAACACTCATTTAACAGCCTTTTACCCACAGGTAAAAGGCTAGCTCCTTATTAATGTCTTGAAATTTTCACCTAACACGACATACCATCGCGAATTTTTTTTAAAGAACACCTTCAGTGAATTTTTCAACATCTATTCCGCCATAACCACCGCTGGAGTAGGTTCCTCATCCACGAAACAAATTATGCGAAACTCTAAATGATTTATGACCATAATTCGTCAAAAGACCGTACAGTTTGGTTTTTTTCAATTAATTGGTTTATTTTTTGACCAGTCTCAGCCCATTTTTTAGTCTTTGTCAAATGCTAACCCAGAGGTAATTGAACGTATGAAATTCACTTTTGGTGAAACTCAGTCTTATCAAGCACAAAAAACCACCGAAGAAGGTGAAATACCTTTAAGAATAAATAACCTCTAAAAAATTAATTAGTTGTAAGGGTGGAATTGGTGAAAGTACCAAACCCCCTCAGCCGAACTTGTTTAGGAGGCAAACTTTGTCATAACCCCAGAAATTCGTCAAAGAAGGGAACATAAAGTAGGTATAAAGAGGAGAAGTATAGAAATATACACAGAACAAACAAAGAAAATAATAATGATAGTAGTAAGTAAGGACGCAGAAATAATAGAGAGGGTTAAGGAGGAAAGGATTGAGAAAGAGTAAAGTATGAGAGATAAATGAGAGGACAGAAGATAGAGAGGCTAAGAGAAACGCGTTATGAAGTCTAGTAGCTTATGTCTCTTGAGACATCATTGGTCTTGTCGTTCATTCTTTTCAAGGATGCTGCAGAAGGATTGAGATGGACCGCCAGTCGAGAAGAGTATTTAAGAGAAAATCCTTTATTGGGGGAATAGCCAGATAGTTTCGGATTTTTCGGAGTTCGTTATAAGACCTAAAATTCGTTTAAATATTGCATTCATATAAGTAAATCGTGTAAAAAAAGTTGGATGTATAAAAATTCAATGCGTTTGAAATAGGCATATATAAGGTGAACCGAAAAGTGTTCAAAATTACTTCCAATAGTTCACTCACTGTGAGTTCATGTCTTGACATGTTCCCGCAAACAAGGGTCTTTTTTGTCATGTTTAAGCTGGATTGTTAATATTCATTTCTCGACTAAAAACTTTTTGTCCTATCAAAATGGACAAGATATCAAAGCCAGCAACAATAGCAGCCCACTTATGTGGTTGTGTGCTCAATTTGTTTGATTAACGGATCATCGACATTTACGAGGATGTTCTGAAACTAGTGTCATACATGGTCCCAAAAATTTTTTAATGACAACAGGGATATCTTAAAGATGGTGCAAACATCAAATATTAGGTGATGGCATCCTCGTCAAACAAATGAGGAATTATCACTGAAGATCGACTGTTCATGGTTCATAGTCTAGCGTCATTCCCAACATGGGGCACAGGTCCCACTGATGGGCATGGTAATATTTTGGTGCTGTGGGCTAATTCGAGAATGAGTTATTAATAGTGGATTTGGAAAACTAAAGAAAAATAATACGTTATTATTTTTATTTATTTATATATTAGTTGAACTCTGCAAGTATGTAAAATTCTGAATAACAAAATTTGAATATCATGGGGGCAACGGGATTTTAGAAATGCCTAGGTGGGACATGGCCCACCGGCCGGTTGACTAATGATTTACTCATCTTCGTCAAGATTCAAAGAGGCAGATGCGTCAGCCAAAGAATTTTGATTCCTCATGATTTGCCGGAAATGGAACAATCAAAAATAGGCCCCGGGTCTATAAAAATCACACTAAATAATTAAAAATAAATGGAAAAATTGTCCGTAAGCTGGCAATAAGTGTTCCACTATGACAAAAATAATTTCATTACTCAATATTCAAGATGGCCCTAATAAATAAATATTTTTCTCCAAAAAAAATTTTGAATACTTTTCGGCGGCCCTAATATCAGACCTTGGTGCTAAGTTTTTTCGTACCTAAGGTTTCAACAAGATATCAGGTCTTTCCTAAGATCAAAAACAACAAGAAAAAAGAACAAGTCAGTCCTTGGCTGAGGTTTATTCTGTAATTACGTTTTGAAACATAAAACCATAGCTTAAGAAAACGAAAAAAGAATAAGAAAAACCTTTTTTCAAAGCAGGTAGTCTCAGGGCCGGATCACGAATTATGACTCATATTTTTTTTTTAAAAAAGCACTTATGGAAGGAAGTCATAAAACGGTAATAAATTCCTTTCCCTTTTGAATTCGAAGCGAAATCTTTTGATTATTGATGGAATCACCATCAAATAGTTTCAGATTGAAAAAATCCAGCTCGCGGCGTCCATGATGACTCTCATTCGTGTTTCGTTCAAAACAATTTGGTTTCGTTATTGAAACCCCTCTTCTGTGGTTTTTTGAATGTTTGATCCAATAAAAGGGCTTAAATTCAAACATATAAGGGGGTACTGGTGCCTCAACTGCCCATTTTTCAGGTTCACTACAAATTTTCTAGCTCTACAGCACATACAGGAGGTTAGAAGTCTCAGAATAGGAAGGAGTGGGGGTCGAATTTCAACTGGAAAACTAAGGAAGAATTTGACGATGACGGATAGGAAATTTGGGTCTTTAGAGGTGGAAGTATGCCCTAAGGATAAAAACCAAAAGTTCCTTAGAAAGGATACAGTAGTTTTTGCACTAAGAAAAGAGGGTAAGGGGATGCCCCATGCCCTCACAGGTTTTTCCTACTTGGCAAACTGTGATATATGTGATATCATACTTCCAGATTATACTGCATCATCCATTTGAAAATCTCTTATGGGATACACATTCACAAATATATAAATTAAAACTAACTTGGTGCCAATATCTGATACCAAAACAAACATCACACTTCACAATTTTGAAAGACATCAGAAACCAAACTCAAAAATACCACCCAGGTATTTTAACAAAGATTACAAACAAACCTATTTCAAGAAAACTATACAAACAACACCCCTTCCAACAGTCTATCAATGGAACAACACCCTTAAACTCAAAAAAATCCCTTTCGAACAAGACATATTTTTGCTTCATGATGATATTCAATTCTGACAAAAACCAGACTTATAAGTTTGAGCTTATGTGTCATATGATAAAACTAAAACAAGAAGCCATCTTGCTTACCCCTTTATCAGTCACTCACACAAAGGCTTTGTTTGAAAAATTATTCTCTTTATCATAACTCTAAAACCAGCAGTTAGATATTGTCTGAATGGCAAGTAAAATGCCATTATTGGCTTTATAAAAATTTTTACTATGCAAAACATTGTTTCAATTTATTACCATTATTAATCATATACATAATATAAAGATGTTGAAATATCTAAAAAATGTTGATAAGTTATGCAGTTCTTAAATTTGTGTTTCAATAACAGTTTTAGGATTAAACTAAAGCCTGAATCATTAATACTAGAACAACAGATGCTAGTCAAGAATCTCCATCAAATAAACGAAATAGATAAAAAATGAACTGAGTCAAATTTTCTGAATTTACTTTAATTCTTTATTGTATGTACGACTCAAACTAAGGTTACTTTACAAAAGGACCATTGAGAGGATGAAAAACAAAGAAATAACTATACTTTCCACTTCTGGGCAGTCTACAGGCAAAGTTTTGCTGATTATTAAAACTACTACTTGATCACTTAACCCTTTATGTACAAATTAGTGCCTTTCGTTTGGTCAAAGTTGCACTTGACGTTCTAACGTGGCACTGAAAATGATATTTAAAATGAACAGCCATTAAAGTCTACACAACTTTATAATGTTTAAAACGTTCATTCTTCCTGGTTAGGTAATTTATACCAATCACAATGGAAGAAATGATTTTAAAAATTTGGAGTTTATTATTTGAGTAGTTTTTTAATCTTTATTTATTCTAATTAGACCACACAAATGGCTATTGGTTGGCAAATCTTGTAAGGTTGATTAAAACACTAAGCTGCCACCAATTTGACCCTTAATATATTAGCAACTGCTATAAAATTATAATTACAAGAAAAAATAGCCATTAAAACCTTTTGCCACCCAGTCAACCTTATTATAAGGCTATGAATCAAATTCACATTTAATTTCATTGACAAACAAAATTTACATGAAGAAAATTTCCATTTTTGTCTAAAAAAAACTTGAATTTAGGTGTAATGATAGTTGGTTATTGACCTAATGATAGAAATAAAGATTATGTATTTCTATTTTAACTTTCCACAAAACTAAAAGAAATTAATTTTATTCCAAGTATACCTAAAGGGTTAAGTGAATTCAAAAAAATAACTAATCAACAAATGCTTCAAATTGTTTACAATTTCAAAATTTAATCTCTAAGTTTTATTTTAAGAAAAACTGGTTCATAAGATGAAGAGCTACGTTTAGCATTTATTAAATTCATTCTCCTCCTACTTCATTTCAACTCATGATTATCCAAGCATGCATACTCTCAAAACGCGACAAAACAAAAAACTGCGCCATAATTCCTTCACCATAAAACCTTAGCAAAAGCATTATTTATGTTACAGCAGCCTAACAAGCTATTTCCTCATTGACAAGCAACCAAAAAATCATTCATTCCAACTAACGAGTCACAACTTTTCATTCGTTAAGTTTTAAACATGGCTGTCGGTTTGAAACCTGGTTGGAACTTTGCGAACATTCAAACCGGTGACAGCCAGAAATTTTGCCGGCATCACTTAACCTTGTTTTAAACAGAATGGAATTACTTAAAAGTGTTAATACAAAAATAATACTAAGATTATTCTTCCAAACAAACAAAAAAGCCCATTCAATACAAAGCATATATGCGTCTTTTTTTTTCTTTTAAAATAAATTAACAAAAACTTAGTTTAAGCGTAAAGTAACAAAAAGCGAAAAAACAAATTGTGTAAACCTGCTTTAAAAATTTATAACTGAATTTTCGATAAACATCCTCGAAGATCACTGAACTTAGTTATATTTTATACTCAACTATTGAGCACTTATATGTAAATAACAAAATATTATTTCTCACGGCTGAAAACGTCAAATTTTCGATACATAAACAAAAATGTTTCACATTTGTTACGCCATTTTGAATTCAGTTTACCGCGCTTATTGCCACCCTGAAACGAGAACTGATGAACTATTTCAAAAAGGCAACGCTTAGCTTATGAAATTCGTAAGTTAAATATAAAAACGGTTACGCTCTAAATAAGGTTTTAAAAATCAATATGCTTAATGCCACTTGTTAATTTTTAATCAGACCATGTTTAGATTATGAATATAATCATTACATTATGATTTAAAAATTTTTTTCGTGACACTCACGACCGGTCAATAAGCACCCGATAAATGCGGGAGGATAACTAGCTGCAGTCACGTCCACAAAAAGAATTTTTTTTTATTTCAAATTTAATTTCCAATTCAAACTATTTCAAACCAATCGACAAGTTTTTTCTTTTCTTAAATAGAATTTTAACGATGTCCAATACCCATTCGCATGCGTTTTTCTCTTCAATTACATTTATAATAAGAATTAAATTGCTGATATCGCTGTGTGAAACTAAATTTTCGAAATTTCAATTATAATCCTATTCCCAGTTTTACCATAATTAACCATTCGGCGAGTCAAGCGAGAAATTTATTTCTCAATGAGTCAGTTTTGGGACCGTTTGTGTGTATCTATCGCCATTTACCAGTGCATAAACAAGACTTCAACCACCCACATGATGATGGTCGTTTTCTTGATTTGACAATCGTCAAATTATAACACCAGACCACAACTATAATATTTATACCCCTCTATAACAATCCTTTAAAAGAAAAAGCAATACAACTCTATATATTCCAAAGGTAACCGACATTCTTGGAGCACAAATGTTTTATCTTGCAACCATCCTTGGTTTCCATGGGTTGAATACATTTCAAAACCAGATCTCAAAAAAGTAAATAAAATATGTTTATACTTACATAATAAATCCATAAAATGTGTCGATGGGTCATTAACCAGTATCACGTCATTTGGCTGGTATTCGCCAGGCATGAACCTAACTCCTCCAGCTGCTGGTGTACTTCTGGTCACCGGAGGAACATTTTCAATTTTGGGCGAGGTGTATGTCTCAGCAGTTTCTGCATCAGAAAATATTTTGAGTTAAAGAGTGACTTTTGATCGACATAAACACATCCAAGATGTAGTCGTGTTCTATGAGCCATTTTAATAATAAAAAAAGCATTAAAAGAATGATTGGAGTAATTCGCTTTTGGTTAAGTTAAATAAGAAAAAATTGTTTGAGTTGCTCGAGGCTTTCCTTAATTAAAGCCGGGATCTGTCGTTGCCAAGTGTGGTTCGATTTTCGGATTATCCCTCCATACTTGACGTGAGCTTTTAAGAGGGTGTTCTTTGTCGGATGTTCTTAACGTTTCGCTTTTGCAAGGTTTCCTCCGGTTTTAGATTAAAACTGCTGTCATGCACTGCAAGTTCTAATCTATTTTTTGTATTTTCCATTATCTGTGCGAGGGCTTGTCCTTTCTCTCCCTTGAACTCTTCATAAAAATATTTTTTTCTTTCAGAATGGAATTCACATCAATTTAAAACAATTATGGTCTTTACATGTGACTCATAAATCGTCTTATAAATGTCGTTTAAACAATCATTAGTCAAACTTGAACATGGTTTTGGAACATTTTTTATTTTGATTTTAAATAAAACATAAATGACTGATAGCTGTTTTTAAAACGTCATTTTAATCTTTCTCTACCTGGTTTGTCCATCATTTTAAGACTTAAGAAATCCTTGCACCTGGTATGTATGCAGGAAGATTAAATTAAGAACTAAATCAGGTATTTAGGTGTTCAAGAAGAAGTAGACCCAAGGAGTGAACATATTTGAAGGGACAAGGACAGTTTCGCACCGAAAACAAGATATTTGAATAATGTCAGAAAAGAACTCTAGATAGTCGAATGAAGCTCAATAATAGAAGAAACAGAAAAATCGAATTCAGTAGTAGAAAGCTATTGTGAACAAAGCGAGGATCCTCGACGGACCGGTAAGCCACCCTTTATGATGATGGTGGATGTCGAATCAGGTTCTCAACTACAGGTGTCTCCCTTTTTATAAATAAAGAAATAAGACTTTGAGATAAATCCTGGATCCGGTTTAGGAAAACTGTTTATTCAGTAGACGATATAATGAGCACACTGAACCCTGTTTGACTATAAGTCAATACTTGACCGAGATTTCTAAGTAACATAGTGTATTTCAACTATAATTATATTTTACTTGTAAAATATAATAATAGTTGAATAATAACAACTTCATAATTTTATATTAAACCTGGCATTGTTCAGGGACCCCCAAAACCAATCTTAATTTTCCACGGACCCCTGAATGATACCGGGAACCCCTGGGACCACTGGGAATCATTGTTCTATAAAAATAACTGTTGATGATTCAGTATGTAGCATTCACGAGTAAATTCGAAATTTATACAGGGTTTGTATTTTATACAAAGATATAGGCAACATAATGGGACAAAACCATAATTTAGTTCGTTCCAAGGGTGGAAAATTAAAAAAATTCTCAGTGTCCTGTGAATAGTACACTGGCCTATAATTGGTTTAAGTAGGTAAAGGAGTCTAGAGAAAGAGATGAAAGATTTTGGACAAGAAACCATTTATAAAAAAGATAAATTTCGTGAAAAGGTTCACATGACGGGAAACAATATAAAAGATAAAGCCAGGTTTACGTTCTGAAATGTGTCGTCAGCAGCCATTAAAAACTTTTCCTCCCCGAAACTAAATGACAGCCAACTTCCGGGGAGACAGGAGCTTCATTTTAACACCTGAAAAAAAAACCATTTAAAACCACGAACAACAACTACCAATCACCACGGTTGACTCACCGTTTGGTTGGCCAAAATGAGGGCCGTAATAAGGCACCGGATTTATCTGAACACCGTCGAGTAATGGAGAAGGATTTTTCTTGGTGCTTTTCCTATCGCAAAAGGGTTCGTGATCGTGAAAAGTTCGCTTTTCCGTAATACCCTTTTCGTTGGTTTTTATAGTCGCTTTGCATAATTTATTGGTGCACCTCCACCGGATTTCATCTTTCATTTTATTTCCGTAGCGGAATTTGTAATTTTCGAAAATGAGACACGGAGCCCCTCGAGTTGTTTTCTCAATTCGAAACTGTTTCGGATCAAGCGTTATATTCATTTTCAAACGATTTTCAGACTGTTCTCGATTTTCTCACGACAAAAAAAAAATTTCCTTCTTTGGAAAATCTTTTCTATCACTACCAACCTATCAATTTATCCTTTTTGAAAAGAAAAACAGAATTAATTTCATATAAAGAAATGTTCACCACAAAGAAGAGAACAAGACAAAACCAGAAATAGAAGGTTTACTGTGTCGACCAAATAGAAGCCGGAATAATGAAGGTAACGCAGGATTCGGAATCGAACAAGTTGAAACACGTGGTCAATCGAATGTTCTGAAAGAATGGCCATATAAATACAACTCGGAACTGATTGTGTCGGTAAGTTCGGTACCAACACCCAGCGACAGGTCAAACAGAATTACGAAACGATGGCCGTAAATTTCGCAGTTATTTCTTATTCTAAATATTTTTAACTTGATATAATTTTGTTTGTTAGTTCGGAATTTGAGTGGTTTCAGTCACAAGCCATCTAATTCCGACAGTTTCATAACATGATCCATCATAGAATCCAAAAGCAGAAAAATTCCCTCTTCCAAGAGATCAAAAATGAGAGAAAAAAATTAAAGGTTTAATAAGAAACCGAATTAAGAAATTAAAACCGAAAATGAACATATCATGAGAGATAAGTCCGCATTGGACTATATATATATATAGTTTGTAGTTGAGTTTAAATCCAGTTTTTCACCCTTACTGATGACAGACAACGAGACAAAACGCAAAACCGGAAGTAGGAGGATTAAATCGCATGATTTCCTACATAATATAAAGGCAAATCAATTTCTCTATGGATGGGTTCTATTATCGACATGAATGGTGCGTTTAAGGAATCCATTTATAGAACAAAACTAACACAAGTCAAAAATCAAATTGACTTGTGAAATCGTTCTTCCTTCCAAATACTTGAGCTTTCCCTTACTATGTAACAGATTGGAGAATAATTTTTTAATTCGAAAGGGTGTTCATAAAAACATAAGTAAATAAAGCCCCAAAATGGAAAATTATTAAAGGCAATAAAATTAACCCTTTTTTGATTGCTTGAATTTCCGGGACGGGATCGAAACATTTCGAAAGCTCCGCGTACTTTAATTTGTGCTTCATTTAATATTTATAACATTTTACTTCTCACTCCGTTATTTATTTATTTTTATTTTGGTTTTTGACAATAAGAAGGAGAGAGCGCGAGGAAGCGAAAAGTTTTGTTTCGCTATACATTCTGCATTCGTTCTTCCTTCTTCGAAAAATAAAAAAAAAGATCTGAACATTTATAGTTGGTCTGTTTTGGAAATGAATGCAGCTTTTTATAGTAAATAATGATTACTGCGATTACGTGTCCGTACACAATAAATAAATATTGTTATTACTGTTATACTGTAAACGTCTGACTGTCTCGAGTTTATTTACAAACAATTATAGTCCAGAAATGTTATTGCGTCTTTGTAAATATAGTCGTGAAAGAGTGAAATTGGAGAATACCCCTGTAAGAATAAAACTCAACAAGCAAAGAATGACAAAACCACCAACAAATACCGACTATTCCCGGATGTCACATTTTTATCATTACTATTCTTACATGCGGATATTACAATACAAATTATGAGTCTTGAAAAACCAACTGCTCTAAACCGCACAGAGAAAATCCCACATGCCTTGACAGATACTACAACACCGCATAGGAGCAGACTTTCCGCACGTCTATCTCGGATCAAGAAAATCTCAAGACTGAAGTTCCCGAGAACTCAACCAAAACCAACAGAAACATAATTTCTAAAAATAGAGCTACTCGCCAAAACCTAGATATTCGCCTATTCTTTTGACAGAGGTGGATAGGGCAAACTCTTTGCCGAAGACAGAATCAGATCCCGAAACAAGCCCTCGGCTGGAATCTATAAGGAAGCCGAAGAAGAAGACCAAGGAAGACGTGGAGGTGAACAGTTGAAGAGAACCTGACTGCAGCAGTTGTAGTCCGAACACATAAAATTATACTCAAACTCTCTTATTTGGCATATTCTGACATTTAAACTCCCGCAAGGGGTTCTAAGAAATCAAATTAAGATCACTGACAAAAAGTACAAGAAAGCAGAATAAAAAAGGAAAAGGAAATAATGATTAACTTCTTACAGGTGACTTTCTAATTATGCTGACGAACCTTATTCCCAAAACTCTCTGAACAGTTTTGCAATTTATTTATTTATTGTTTAACTGTCATCGACAATGTTTGACAGCCTTAAGGTATGGTTTTATACATGGGCTAAAAATCCTTTTTCTTTCTTTTCTATCATCTGTAGTTTCATTTTTATGGGAAACCCATACTTAAAACTAATGTCTTGAGTTTAGTATTTGAGTTTCTGCTTTCTTCTGAATTAGAGAAAAATTTATTTTGGACTTTGAGGAACCCAATTTGCGTATGTCATCGCCATTGAGCTAAAATGAAAACAAAGAAGGAGAGGAAAAGAGCTAATTTTTGCGGAACTCTTATTTAACGATGACAGATTTGGATTATCCGAGAAGTTATTTTAAGGCTGTGGGAAGAGCAAAAAAGAAATTCCAATCGAAATTCCCTGGAATTTCACTGAATCTGTACCTAAAACGGACCTTAAGAAAATATGAAATTTACGTAAAGTACACTCCGAGAAAAATAAAAGTGAACAGCCTTTTTTTCAATGAATTAAACCAACTTTTGAATCGCCCATCATATATACTGTATATTTAGGCTAGGTCAGTCTTACATTAAACAGGCAACATCCAAAAATTTTTTGAACTACAGGACTGTAATAGAAAAAAAATTCAGTTCGGTCCAATGAAAGTGCGACAAATAAAAGATTAATTTTTTTTCGTCAGTAAAAATTTTGGGCCACATGGGGTGTAGCATTTCCAGCCACTTGTTTGTCATTGTTACTCTCATTTTCTCATGTTTTTTTGTTAAACAATTTTTTGCGCTTTTTTAATATTTTTCGTTCATTTCCTTTGGGGTTCGTTGGACTGTTCTTATTGTTACCTCTAAGGTATCTACCTATGTTTTGCAAAGTTACTCATTCGTCCTGGCTTGTTGAATTCCTAACTTCATTTCAACTCGATTTTTAGTCTGTTGGTCTTTTTGGTCCTCTCTCTACTTTTTGTATAAAATAGTCGGTTTTACTCATTTTTGAAACCGTGAAAACAGCTAAACCAAGTTTTCTACCCACCTCTCTTCACCTAATACATCTTAAATTCATATTTTCTGGTACAAGACACAAAGGAGACTGAAAATTAACATGATTAAGACTTTTAGAAAGGCAACATCAAACGTGTCCACTTTAACTTGTAGCGATATCAAATGGAAAAATCATGTTTTGACCTGTATTTTTGGCTAGGGAGTCAGATGGCCAGATGGTTAGGGCTCCTGTGAGGTCTAAAGGTAAGTAACATTCAATCATATTTGTTCTCTGGAAAACTTCCATCAGAAAATTTCTGCAGGGTGTCCACTTTTATATATGTTGCGGAGTGTAGTTGACAATTAAAATATTCTCCGACAACCGCTTTGTACATATATCCCTATATAATAGTGCGTGATATATATTTTTATTTTCAAAAAAAATGCGGAAAATGTACAGTAGGTCTGTTGTAGTATTCGGGTGTTTTTTCGTAGACGATTGACGTCACGTCTGGGTTTTGTTAGATGTATGTCGCCAGTCGAAATAAAGTATTCGAGTTGTAAACGTCTCTTTCCTTACCCTCGGACATCACATCTGTCAAACTCGAGGCCCGAAGAACATTTTTCTGGCCTAGTCACTTTATCCGATGCAAAGAAAAAAATAAGAATAATTTTGAATTAGAAACGCAACCAGCGTATAAAATTATAATATACATGATTTATAAACTATACGGATAATTTTAAACAATAAATTAACTTTATAAACAATGAACTACTCAAAATAAAAATATTTGTTTCTATGAACTTTGATTTTTGTTGCCTAGTTACCTAAAGTTAACCAATATTTATTTGGCACAAGTTAGCTTTTGAGTTTGACACCCTTACTCTACAGTATAAGCTCCAAAGCTCCGTTAAAGAGACGTCAGGAAAGGAAAAACCTCTGACTAATCATTTAACGATTTGAAACATCTGTATTCTTTCACCCATTTCCAGTTAGGATAGTAGTTAGCCTAAACTATGACTACCATTCAAGCCAACACGACCACGGGGTCCTGCTTATCCCTATGGTTGTCAGGTCGTTTTACAAAAATTTTATTTGGTCACGTGAGTCCGGACACATGTTCAATCGATTAACTCCAATTTCCTTCTTCCATCCTGCACCCCCACCAACCAAACAAAAGAATCTCCAACATTTTTGAAAATACTTTCCTATCTGTCCTTTAGTTTGAGTTAGTTGAGACGTTTGAGTTATCCTTATCACTACAACCTTGACACTGATTGGATTAAAACGACTTAAACGATTATGTACGAAAATTCCAACGCTTTCCATTTACAATTTTGGTTTGAATGATTACCCCCACCCTCCTCCCCATCCCGACCGGCATTGTTGTCTCGGTTGTTCTAAGGACCTATCAGGAAATACAACTTGGCACAAAAATAATTCGTAAATCCTCCTTCGCGCTCGGGACCTAAAAATAAATTTCGTTTGAGCTCTCTACGTCATTTGTTCGACGATATTTGTTTTGTTTTGTTTTGTTATTTCGAATTATTAGCGCAGTCGGAGAGATTATTTCAAAACAGAATAATTTCAGCCAATTTTGTTTTAAATTGTTTGCCGACAGCGTTAAACACTTCCCTTCCCTCGAAACTTGAGGTGGTGGAAGAGGAGCGATTAATAAAACAGAATTAAAATATGTTTTGAATGATTACAATCGCTATCACGTGGTTTTCCCGATAAAAGGATTTAGAAAATCGTTATGTTGTGACGATGTGTCCTTTCCGCACTTTTGAAAACACACTCAAAACAAATAAAACACTGGAAAAATAAAATGGTGGTACGATCCGGAGCGTAAAAACCGGGAAACGAAGGCGTCAACCGTGCCTTTCGAGCCTGACAACGCTTTCAAAAACTATTTCTTTTGTTTACTAGCCGGCGAGACGGAGTACATTTCGCGAAAACAAGAAAGTCCCGTTCGGACAGGGGGAAAAATAGTGACTATGCGAACGTATTAAGAAAAAAAGTCAATGAAGGCGACCGATGCAAATGAAGTTCGGAACTAATGTGCGCTACGCGCAATAGCGCACAAAAGCAGGACACGGGAATTTGCGCACACGTCTCCCAAATGCGCATGTTCCATTTATCGATTGGGGCCGTCCTGTTTTTGCGCACTTTCGTTCGTCCTTCGTCATTGCCCTTTAACGACGAAACCATTTTCTAACCGTTCGATGAATCCCCCCCCACCGTCTCTCAGCTCATTTTCTTCTCTTTTCTAATCAGTTTCTACTTTATTTACGAGGTCGTTTCTTACGTTTTAGGGCCTTTCTTGCTCTTCCAAGTCCTTGTTCCCTTTTTTTTCTTTCTCTCTTTCCTGCCTCGACGAATGACTTATTCAACAGCAGACTGCATCGAACGAATGAAGAAAAACTTTTTGTTTTGATTTATTGAAACAAAAACACGACATCTGTAAAATCGAAAAGCTCACACGATATCACAGCTCAATGGACACAAGTCCATTTTAGCGCAAAAATAAATTTTGTCACTTTCATCGCTTTTGTGTCACCTTTTTCTTTTTTGGCGGGCAAGTTTTTTAAAAGGCTTAACACAAAGCTTGATAAATGATGATTTAGTCGGAGAAAAACTTCAATTTATCTTATTTAAAAAGAGAGAGCTTTCTAACTTTTCATTTTCATGTTTTCATTATTCTGAGTTTTGATGGTAACTGATTAGAATAGCGGGTCAATAGGATGATGAGTTTCTTTTCCCTCCGGGGGTAAGAAGCCACCCATAAGGGAAACTGCTTGTATTTTTTATTAATGTATACTTTTCCCTCTCTGTGGAAAGTCATAACAATAACTTAAAGATACACTACTGTTTTAAACACCAAAAGGTTATGTGTACATATATACAGTATGTTTTCATTCCCAACAAATTCGGGAACTGATTTTCCGCGGTTATTCACCATTTTTCGACGCGGAAACTGGCTACAATATGAGCTTCTACCCGCCGTACAGAAGTGTTGAAACGGTGAAGCAGGGAATAAAGTAAAGGCTTTTACAACTTGGTTTTTGGAAAATTGTGAGCTTTAGAACAATTTTAGACTCACTTTAGCCAGTGTACTTTTCAAGTATGGTTGTATTGACAAAAATACGAACCAAAATTAATGTTTATTTTTTATATATTTCTTATACTCTATATAATTTAATGATATATTTTTATTGATATACTTCATGGGGTGATATATTAGAATCATTTAAGCAGTAGTAGATAATGACGGGTTGGCAGGTACATTAAGAGAATTTGGCGGGGTATGGTCAAAAGGAAGAAAGTTTTAGGGTATGAAATAAAAGTATAAGTTTAATTTCGAATAAGCATTAGGGTTATTTTCATTATTTCGTTTTTAGTCACAGCTTGTTTCTTTGGAAAGTTTATGTTTTTAGTTCAAAATGAACTCTGAGGTTTTTTTTGAATATATTCGTTAAAAGAAAAGACGGCCCAAGACAGATTCAACAAGGAAGAGTTAAGAAAACTGTTAGATGAAGATTCAGACAGTCCAAAATTGCTCAGAAACAATTGATGTGTCTTTTTATTTTTATAACATAAAAGGTTAAACCTTTTTTGCATAAGTCAATTTAGAGTCCTGCCTTAAAGTTGATTCCCTGCCAGGGAAGATGAACAAAAAAAGGAATTAGAGGTCATCAAATTTTACGCTCAGGAAAATTCCCTTTTTGATGCTAGTGACAATACACAAGGAAAGATAATTAATAAAATAAAATTTAATTTTTCATTTTCTCTGTCCTCCCCAAAAATTTCTTTTTAAAAACCACAAGAGATTAGACATTAAGAGGAAAAGAGGTCGTAGAAAACTAATTACAAGAAGGAAATGAAAGAACATGGTTTAAGTACTTAGGCTAAGTCACAAAAACAGACGACAACAAATCCGAGGATTGGTATTTAGAAGATGAGGATCGGGGTTTAACTGACCAAATAACAAAACTCCACCAGAATGAAGGAGAGGAAGTTTTTAATGAAAATCTGTTAATTGAGTTGAGAAGTTCTGTTCGTCAGATTACAAAGCGCCATCCACTTAAAGAGACTGTTTCAAAGTAGTAATTAACATCACACTGACGGAAGATCGGTGATGGTGAAACGAAAGTCGAAAATCAACGAAAGAGAGAATATCTTTAGAAGAACAAAAATTAGTGTTCAATCCACAGATTATGGTCTAATTCAGTGCTGTCTGATTTATCATAGCCCGCGGGCCATATTTTTTTCACCAAACCTTTCGGGAGGCGAACAAGGTTGCTAGATGAAGATTAAAAATATAGAATAATTTTAATATTAACAATAATAATTTAGTAACATGAATTTATTCTTAGTAAAATGTTCTCACGGGCCATAAAAATAATTTGGCGGCCCGTCAGTTGGACAACGTTGGTCTAATTGGTTGGTGGGCACTAAAGAGAGCCTGCTCGTGCTCATACCGAACATAATATCAATCCTGTATGATGTTAAACTAATAAGCCAGCTGAAGGTAATGGGTCACATGTGGCAATAATACAAATGTTGAGAATATGGCAGAGAACACCGGCAGAGAAGACTATCAGCTAATTTATGCTTTCGTGGGCATCGTTCTCTAAGAGACCAGTACTTGTCTCATTATTGTCACAGCAGCAAAAGCGAAGCTTAGGTTAATATTCTCAATAATCTAAACAAGAATAAAACGCTAAATATCTACTCCTATGCTCTAAATATTAGTGTTATTTCTTCTTTTCCACCAAAAAACTGTTTTTAGATATCGTGACGCTGTATAACTTTTACTTTGATTTAATACAAATTATAATATTTAGAGGCTCAATTTTCTTATAGTTTTTAGGTCTCAAAATTATAGGTAAAATATATATACCAATTATATATATTCAAAATAATGTAATAACGAACTCTTAATTTTATTAATTGTTGTTAATTATTGGCCAATGTAGTATAGGCTATATGAAAAATTTTAAAACCGAAAAACTAAGAAGGAAATTGAGCCCCAAAAATTTGTAACAATTCAAAATAAAAGTTATAGACTTCTATGCTTTCTTAAAAAATTTTTTTTTGCCAAATAGACCACACAGGAACATCGGAATTTTAGGTGGCTGTCAAGAAGAGTATGGAATCTATCTAGGTCTAAGGAATTTTCAAAAAAATTCAATAAAAATTTTCCAATAAATGTTAGAATGATACGTGGGGCTCTGGTTGAAAGAACTTACCGTTTTCCTTTTTTAAAACCACGCTATTGACTTGTGGTATTAGATAGCGAGCTTTCGCCAGTTCGCAAGCTCTATAATCAGGCGGATGAGTGTGAGTCATTTTGGGAGTGGGACGAGTGAAATCGTTTGATGTCATGATGGAACCCCTGGAAAGAAAATTTTTCAATTCAATTAACCCGCAAATATTTGTTAACAAGTCCAAATTCAAGAGTAGAGGTTTAACTTTATAATTTTTGGGATGTTGATTTTTGTCCTTTTTTTTGGCGAACTGATCCAAGTTGACTCATACGGCTCAATTGAGATTTTGGCAGAAACAAAATTTTATGGTTTTTAACAAACTGTTTTCACAGGTTTACAAAACGGTGAGCCATTTCAATACTGCAAAGCACCATTTGCCGCCATTTTAGTATGTGGAAGTCCTCTCAATTTTCCGGCGGTTTTAGAAATACGTCTATGATGTCTTTTATGTTCAGGCTAAGGAAAGTTTCCCAAAGTTTCTGTCGAGAAGCAGTCTTTGTCCTGTCAGCATCTGGGTCATGTGGAATGTAAGATTTCCGTGGCTATTCTCCATTCATTATGGGTAGAAGTTCGTGACAGATGGTCAGTTTCTTGATCTTTGTGTGTTCTTAAACTTCTTTTTTAGTGCTGATTTTCGTGAAGCTGCTGATGGTTTTTCATTCCTGTAGGAATAGGATTTTTGTTCCGTAGATATAGTCCCTGTTCGAGAAAGTCGAACAACAATGCTGATGAGCAGAAATCTGCGCATTGTTTTAGCGCCTTTCGGGCGGCGAGCCGGTGGAGACAATAAAGCAGGTGTCTGCGAATTAGGCTATTTTTGGAAATAAGTTTGTTTTTTTTTTGTTCGGTTTCTGTTGAGTTCTCGGGAACTCAGTCTTGAGACATCCTCGGTCCGAGAAAGGCGGTCGGTTTGCCTGCTCCGATACGGGTTGGAGTTATCGGCCAGGAAAACCCTGTACCGTTAGAGCATTTGTCAAGACTCAAAACATTATAAGCGCATGTAGAAAGTATGACCAATATATGACAGTTTAAGAACTGTCGGTTTTTCTTAATTTATTTTGTCGTATTCCCCAGGGCAGGGATGGCGAACCTTTTTTGATGTCCGTGCCACAAAGTCATGAAAATTTTTTTTTAAATTGTTGACGTGCCCCAATAAAATTCCATTCGAAATGTTAGCGTGGTGAAAACTATACGTAATTATAATTATAAACAAATACAGTAAAAGCAATTCTTCTTTAAACAATTTTATCTAATGCGCATCTTTATATACTTCGAGAGAATCCTATTTAAGACACTAAGATGGGTATTCAGTACTACAAATTTATATCATAAATTATAAATTAATAATTTTAATTAATTTCTATCAAAAAATATAACTTATAAAAATAAATAATTTTGTTTTGGTACGTACCATCAAAATTTTCAAACGTGCCAATTGTGGCACGCGTACCATTGGTTCGCCATCTCTGCCCTAGGGTCATCTCCTCGGATAGGTTTCTTACAGTCCCTTTAATGCTAAACTTACAAACTATTGTCTCCAACTTATAAACAGATAGCAGATAGCTGATAGGCCCCTTTTTAAGTAGTCAAATTTTGGGTGCGTCTTTTGGTCCGAAAAATACGGTTGTAAAATAAATAATGTTTATGGTATACAATTCTAGATATAAGGTGAATATTAAATGAGTCGAATCGACTCAGCTTATACACTCTGAATTAAATTAAAACCGTCAACCGTCTCATTTTCAGTCAAAATCTAATTAGCAGAGCTCTTTAATAAAAATTCAAAATTTAATTTCAATAATTACCAAGTTGAGAAGTCCCATAAAGTCTCAAATTTATATTTTCCTTTAGGCTAATTATGAACCACTAACGCACTTATTTATCATCTAAAAAATTCTTTTTCTCAAACCGACTACCATGTTTGACTAGCCCCTGTTGAAAAGGTTTATAACGTCTGAAGTATTATCAAGGAAGAGAAAATAATTAAGAAGACACAAAAGGAAGACAAAGCCACAAGGCATCTTCATATGATTAATTAATAAAGCCGTACACTGCCAAGAGGACAGGAAAGTTTGGAAACTTCCAAATTATCCGTCTGATAAACAAGATTTACGCTTTACTATCTGCAGAAAAGTGGTACTAAAAATAAAAATAATTATGTCATAGTGCTGCTTGACTGTTTTTCAGGTACAAACTCGCTCAGAGTTCGATTTCTTACTATATCTGTATTTTTCGGTGAGTACTTAATACAGCTGGAAACATAAAAACACATTGAGTAATCAAGTAGAAGAGCGTGGCGCCGACTCCCACATAGGCCAAAGGGAAGCTGAGATGGTAAAAGCCAAACATAGAGCTATGCAAGTCAAGGGATTTGATCAAATCCCTCAATACCTCTGAGGAAATTACCCCCAGGGTGGTCATTGTTATCATCCTCCGTGAGTCATCGACCTGAGGGATTGGATCCCATTTCCATCTCCATCACTTCCTCGTGACACATAAGTTGAGTTCCAAACAACTCAGTTAATCTTAGTTTTACGAACTAAACTGATAAAATTATTCAGGCATTCCAACGAAACTTATCTACGCCCCATCAGGATCCTGTTTTCAACAGCTTCACAAATTCCTGCTTAACTTATTATAGTCCAGCGTTCTGTTTATGGGACGCTGAAAATTAGGTTTGATTTTTTTTTTACTAAAATTCTGTTAAAAAAAAGAAAAATGTACAGTATATGTTTTCTACATCGCTATAAATTGTGTACAAACACTATCTTTTGTCAATGCAAAATGGAGGACAGATTATAAACCAACAGTATAGAATACACAACAGTGGCAGAGAAATAACACTTAGAAATGCGATGAAATTCATAGATGCATATCGACAATGTTATAAAGAATGAACCACAGGCAAAACTGATAATTTAATCAACAGTTTAACAACACTAGATAAAAATGGGAATTTAAAAGTCAACTTAATTAATAACTAAAACGAAATTTAGGAAATATTTAATTAATTTACTCATCAAAAATTAATGAAAAATTTCCAAGAACTAAAATATACGGTTATAACCTGGCAATTTTTAAATTAAGAGTTCTAGGACTTTGACCAATTATAAGTTATCGAATCAATTTTTCGTTGCTGTGTTTGATTTAATAAAAAATTTCCTGGAAATCTTGTATAAAAGAGGAAAAAATTCAGACTCGGGTTTTAGTTAACAGGATTTTTTTGCTTGTTTTCCTCGCTCCGGAAAATTTTTTTATGAGTTTTATAACTAATGAGATAATTAGGGAAGACTTACTTGCAACATCCTCTGGCTGCGCATCTCCATCTGGTAACATTATTGAAACTTTTATGTTTCGTGTACATGAATCCTTTATAGATGATTTTAAAGTGTCCTTTATTGGACTTGATGACTTCAACTCTATCAACATTCATTTGTGTTGCCTTGAACAAAAGGAAAAAAATTCAGAAGAGAAAATTTTTTTTAATTTTCCTACTTATTCTAATTTATATATAATAAATGTCGAAGGTCAAAGGAATTGTGAATGAATTTGTACAAATTACGAATTGTTTCCGAAATAAAGCTTAAGTGATTTAAAACAAACGTTTGTTAATGCGTTATTTAGACCAAATAAGGAAATATTAGACTTGGATCATTAGCGATTGGGAAAGCAATTCAAAATAAGTCAATATTTTTTTGATGTGGTACCTAGGTTTGAATATCTAGGTTCCCACATTAACCAAGAAAACATTGGAAACATCAAGGAGGGTGTAATCACCGCCATAAAAACTTCTTACTCTTTCTCCAGACACCTAAGAAACAGACTCAAATATCCACCTATAAAGTGCTTAAAAGACCCATAATGACATATGCGTGTGAAACCCTGGCCTTAAAAGAAATCCGACCGCGAATTACTGCAGAAAGACGAAACCATCCGTCGAATAGCAGGACCCGTCAAAAACAAATATGGCTCGTTCAAAGCCAGGATCAACAAAGAAGTGATGGCGGTGCTAGATGATTATAGGATTACCGCTTACATAAAAACAGCAGGAATCCGATGGGTCGGGAACCTGGCGAGAATGCCTTTGCACTCAACCACCAAAAAGCTATTCCAGGCATTTGGTATCCCAGGTGGAAGGAGAATCGCAGGGTGTCCCGGATGACGTAAAGTTAGACCTTCAAAACCTCGGAATCCGAAACTGAAAGTTGTCGGCGAGGGAGAGACTAGAACGGCGGGAAAATTGTAGAGAAGGCCAAGACTGTTCTATAGCTGAAGCGCCACGGAGTAGGTGACTATTAGACTAGACCAGTGATTCTCAACTCTTTTTCCTCACAGCACATTTTTAAATAACTTAAAAATTTGTCGGCACACTAACAATTGAACAAAATAAAAAGAAAAGTTGCTTAAGAACTTTATATCTATAATACAATATATTTCTCTCAAGTTCTGCTTCTTCTCGATGCATACTCAAGCAGCAAAATACATTCTCCAAAAGTCTCCTCCGCTATTTTACTGCGTGCATCTGTAAAATTTGGCGGCACAGTGGTTTCGAATCACTGCTCTAGACAGCCTTACACTTAAACTTAATGTAATAATTATTATTTGTTCAAAAAAAAATTAAAAATTCTCTGGTTCATCATGAGTTACAATAATTGTGGGCTAATGGGTTCATTAATTTTTAAGAACTGTTGAAAATGAAATTTAGGAGACGCCAAAATCATTTATTAAAATTCTCTAAAGTCAAATTTGAATGATAATTTAACTGGAACAAATTAAATTGGTGACATGATTGGAATTTTTCTTCTAATCAATTGCTGTTTACCCATTCGGAAGGTTCGTAATGAATTTTTATGATTATTTATTATAAGTTAAAAGTTATCTACTTTAACTAATCACGTTCTTAGCTTGCATGATGTGGCTGGTTACAAATTACTGCGTTTTAATTAAAAGAAGTAAGTAAAATGTCAAAAAAGAAGATTGAAAGCAGTGGATCCCAAAGTGGAGCCCCCATACTATCACCGCATCACTGGGGACCATCTCTAATAACTGACATAAATATCACATGTTGAAACTCGATTTACTGTGTTTACTCAGTAATACTGTAATATATTTTAAAAGTCTTAAAGTTATTAACTAATTATTATTTGGGACAAAGAATTTATTTTTCATGATACACTCAACCCTATACGAACCGACCGGATATTGATGCGCTAATGTTGAATGATTAGCCGTTGACTGATTAATTCATTGATGATACCAATTTCGTCAGTATAAATATTAAAATACTGCTGACTGGGCAACTCTCCAATAACCATACCGACTAAGGAACTAGTTCCCTTCTCACAGCTATTGTATATTACCACAATGTTATCGGACACCTCTCTGGTTATCGTACCAACTAAGGTCTGTGGTTCCCATCTCACTGTTAAAGAATATTATCTCTGGTAACCCTTATTGAGAACGAAAAAAAATTTCACAAAAAGAAATAATGTCACCCTTATTTGAGGCATACAACAGTGTCAAACTGATTTATACCTAAGACCTTCCCAAAATCAATGAATGTGCGTGTGTGTGTGGGGGTGACATTAAAGATAAAGTCAGCAGAAACGAGCCTGAACAAATACAGTTCTAAATTCTAATACACTAAGTCTGTTTAATGCAGAGTGATTCAAATTGAAAAATAAAAACATCATAACGATATTATGAACAACAAATGTTGGAGATAAACCGGAAACGGTTGAAAAAACAAATCGGATGTTCCTGTTTCTAACCGTAAATTAAAAAAAAGAAAAGAGAGGAATGAAGAACAAATCAAAATCTAAACTGAATTAAAGCAAGCCTTTTCAACTTAGAGTAATCGAAATTCGAAATAATAAAATCACCATGTTGATTAGTTCTGAATGAGGAATCCTCAAAACCGAGAGAAACCGGAAACGCTTTACAAAATAACCGGATGTTCCTGTTTCTAATTGAAATGAAACAAACAAAACGTTGGAGACGAGAAAAAAATTCGAAAACTTTCGATAATGACGATAAGTTTCGAAATGCGAAAGCACCGTTTTAAAACTAAATCGCTGAAAGAGATCCGTTTGGGCACCATTCCAGTCCATTCTAATCTATAAATAGGATGAAAGGGTACCAAATTAGGGGACGAAGTTTGCCGAACGGGAACGAAAAGCTCCGAAGTATTAAAAGGGACATTTTATTGACCTTCTCCTCGTTTAGACTGACGTCACTGTTCAATCTCAGCTGTTGTCAAGGATTTGAATTTAAAAAAACAGAAAAAGGGACTTTAGGATTGCCACCAGATGCTCATTATTGTTATTAGTGTTATCCATACTCCATGTTTGTTGTTAAGGTTCTCATTTAAGCTTTGTTTTGAGATTTCGTTGTCGAATGTCGCCTTTGCTGTTGTGTGCCCAGGTCCCAAAATATGTTTCTCTTGATTGTATTCAATTTCGGTGATGTATGTTTAAAAAGCTACAAACAACTTCTTAGCATCTGGTTATATCTAATTTTCATCTGAAGTTAATCTAGAGTAGATCTAACTTGATCTGACTAAGTCTAATACTAGAAACTAAAAACATAGTACACTAAGTTTTTAGTTTTAAGTTTGACTAGTGTAGAAACTTAACTTCAGTCATAAGTCTAGTCCTAATTCAAATGTAAAACTTACAGTAGAAGAACAACGTACAACAGGATGTACAAACTTATGGTACGATGGAAGAGAAGTAAAGTGAAAACCCGACATGGTTTTGAGGAGGACATTCACATCCAAAGCATTCAGCCACTGTATAAAATATACTGCAACATCTTGTACATATTGTTTATAAATTACCATACCAAATAGACTTATTTTCAATATGAATTTATATATTTCAGTTTCTAACATAGCTACCACCTCAGGTACCATTGTACTATTTATAGGCTGGGAAAAGGTAAAAAATGTAAAGATTTGAAAAAGTTTTTGTAAATATTTTCTTGCTTAGAACAAAGTTACTGATAACGTCAAATTTTGAAATTGGGGGTTGATGGGCTAATTAAGTTCCATCTGCCCCTGTTTTGTCAAATTGGTCCCATTTCTTAGCAACAAATCATTTGTGGCACTAAATGTACAATAAAGTAAATGTGCAGACAGTAAACGGTAATAATGGTTCTCTACCATATTTGATTGGATTTCAATATTTGGTTTTAGGTCTTCCCACAAAGCCACGCTTAAACTCTTCTAGAATTCTTCTCAGCATTTTTCTTCCTGCCTGTTGTAGCTTTACATTTTTTTGGAAAGCCAGAAGCTTGGGGGTAAATAGGGCTTTTGGGCGAACAACCTCCCGTTATTGGAATTAAATTCGAGAAATATACTATATTCTAGTAGGTGTACCGGAAAGTTCTGTCCGATAATTTTATATAAAATTTGAACACGTTTGCTTTAATTCATTTGACGCTTTTTTGGTTCTCTATAAAGTATGCGTACTGACCGAGTAAACGAACTAAAATGGAAGACGATTCGTGTTAGTATGAACTAAGAACGGATTGACGGATTTGAAGTTCATTTAAGCCATTGTATTTTGTATAAATTCCAAAAAGGAAGAAATGATACAGAAGGAGTGGACAATCTGTCCAAAGTGACAATAGATGAAGGTACAGTTTCTCATAAAGCTTACAGAAGACGGTTCGAGAAATTTAAAATAGGTGATTTTAACCTTTCTGATGAGCCTCGCTCTGAGCGGCCATCTTCAATCGACCACGTTATTGTAAAGATAATGTTGGAGTATAAACCCTTTTTTGACAACACTGAACATTCCCGATACAAATAAATCATACATAATGATGGCAATTATAACATTCAATAAAGATTATTTAAAGTATGATACTATTAAACTGTTGTATTATCCTAAAAATGGACAGAACTTTCCGGTAGACCTAATATTTTCTTGTCATAAAGGATGTTGCTTCTAGCTTGTGTCCTCGCGTTTCCATTGCTTCCTTCTCTAAATTGTTCGGTTCCTCCGTTTTGTCTGTGAATTTGCACTCTCACTTTGTCAGCTTCTGCTTTGGGACGTTTGAGTGTCCTGCTGCTGCGTCCAAAGACTCTACAATGATTACCACGTGGTTTGCGAAGACTAGAGTCGACTACTAGGTTGTGTCAGCGGGGTCCAAGTTTTATTCCAGCGTTTTTTCTTTCGGTACCATCTCCTTTTGACTCCAGTTTTTACCTCGAAGGCTTTGGATAGCTTGAAGTAAATGTCTTCCAGGGTTTTTTATATAAGTAATTTTCAAACTGTCGTTTTTTAAACAGGAATTTTCACGAGGAGACATTGTGGAAAGTTATAAAACAGGGAAAGAAAGGAAGTTTTAGAAAAGATTAATTTTTATGCCGATGAGCCCGGAGTTAATCTTGCTATAAAGAAAGGCCTCTGCTGACTTTCTTTTCTCAATATTTCTTAATTTATGGGACAGTTGGCATTTCGACGGCCATATATTTTAAGTTTTAATAATGCGTTAGTCCGATAATATACGGAAAACTGGGAAAAGGGTAAAATCATTTTATATAATAAAAACCCCCAAAATGGCGGACAGTAAGCTATGAATATCTAACAGAGAGAACGGTTTTTTTTAATGAAAAGATTATATTTTCCGTACTTTTAATGCTTTGCTAATTAATTAAGTGCACTCTAAATTTTTTTCTAAAGTGGAAAACAAGATCGTAGGCGTAATGAACTTTCATCTTCCTTGCCACTGTGTAAAACAAAACTAAAAAAAATGCAGCCCACTGTCAGAAAGGCCCAATTCAAACGAAATGGACGTTTCGGTAAAAGTGATAAATCGAGCATTATGTATACTTATGTAATCATTTGTAATCACCAAGCAAACTTGATAAATGTGAAAAATAACTGACAATTTATCACATTTACCGGTTTGTTTATAAAATCAACAACTCGTAAAGAAGAATTTAATGAAAGTTCGACAATTCCAACAGAATTTGCCTGATTTATCACTTTTACCAGAACAGAATATATGAAACAAATCACAAAACAAGGGAAATGAAATCCAAAGTCATTAAATGTCTCAGGATGAGATGGTAATTTCAAAAATTAAAGAGTGAAGCAAATAAGGGAGAGGAAAAAGCTGTAATGGGACTCATGATTCCAGTTTGAAACTGATTCAACCCTTAGAAAGAAAGGGTTTGAAGGATTTATAAGAGGGCGGGAGATGAATGTAAAGCTTAAAAATTCCAACCCCTAATTCAAATTTCAACGAAAAATTCAAGAATATTTTTATATGTTATATTAATAGATATTATGATACGATGATCGGACTCGGTTTTCGGAATATGATGTAGATGATATAGAGGAATTTTAGGCTCACCTTAGCTTGCACTTGAACTTTTCGACTGTGGTGGTGTTGGAGAATGGAAGAACCTAAAATGATCTATGATGATATATTTTCTTTGATACACTGCACGGGGTGAAATATTAGAATGATTTAATCATTAATTTAAAATGGTGGTCGTTGATGGTAAATAAGATGAGATATTGATCGATACCCATGTGCAGGGGTCGCCAACCTGCGGCTCTTTAGTTCTATACGCTAAAAATATTTATTTATATTGTATATAGTTGTTATAGTTGAGTTTTAATCCCGTTTTTCACTCTTTTTTGGGTATAATAGGATACAGAAGGAAGAGGAAGATGTATTTCGTTTGGGTTCTTTTGGACTCCTCCCTAAAACTCCGAAGACTGAGCAACGGGAGAATTTAATTGGAGAGTTTGGCGTCCAGATTTTCGAGTTTCGTCACAATATTTGGCTAAATAAAATGACGGTCCGATTCAAACTAATGAGTTAAAGAATATATAAAAAATTAAATTTCAATAAAATACACAAATACAATAAAAATGAAAACGAAAGTGGAGATGAAAACGCTGATTATGGTTGTTAAAAGGACTCAAACTAGGAGATAATTGAAAAAGAAACTCAAGATAACGTGATAGAATGAAACGAATATTTATTTTCTTCCTCGTTCATCTTTCAGTCTGAAATAATGAAGAGTCCTGGTGTAGCTGGAAGGGAAACGATTCCCTTTAGAAAGGGGAGATTCCCAAGTTTTTGTTTCCTTCAATACTACCTCATTAGACTCGGGGTAGGACGCTAATAACAACGTCTCGTATTTCACAAGTGGCGTCCTGTCCACGACGAATGGAGGAATGACTTTTGAACCTTTTTTCAATTTAGTTCCTTTTCATGTTGTGTTGGTTCTTTGCCTTGGTGAATTTTTGAAATAAATGAATTCACAAGAGAGATCTCACTTCGAAAAAACTAACTAAGAATTTTTTAAAAAATAATTTTCTTAATGGTACTGCCGTTTAAGTTCTGGAAGAACCGCCGGTAATGGCAATACTTTCCAGGCTTTGCGTCCTTCTGACTCTTCCGTTTTGTTCCTCCATTCTATTATCTCCATATACTCTTCTTCTTAGGTCTTCCCTTTCGACGCGTTCATCGTCTTCTTTGGTTTCTAGGACTCGTCAGCAGAAGTTTTGGAAGATCTGTTGCTTTTTTGGTGAGTCCAGCAGGCTATGTAGGATACTTTTTATGTCGAGAAGTGGAAAACTTTGCTGAAGTTCTAGTCGTTCTAAAGCCCAGTCGTGTCTTGCGGTGTCCTCTTCGTGGTGGCAGTAGTCGCAGATGGCTGCATCCCGGTGTAGGAATGCGTTGAAGCATCCGTGCCCAGTTAATATTTGGGTTATGTGGAACGTTAAGTTCCCATAGTTTTTAACAGAAAGCCTCGACTAACACACTCTAAGAGTGAATGAAAAATTAAAAACTAAACAAATTTTCTGGATCAAAGGATTGTAGGACTAGTATGAGAAACAATTGAAGACTGATTTGTTACATTATAAAAACTTCAGTAGTACCTTGGATTTAGAACAAATCTTCGGTTTAAAAACAGTGTATGAGACCCGAGATATGCATGAACTTAACACAGAGTCTCTACGATCCTTCCAAATGACTCTTTACTTAGGAAACGATACAAAAGGTATCTTTCTAACCAATGAGAATTTTGAGAAAATACACTGACAAAGCCTCCACAACAGCAGATATTCAGCAACACGTCTCACGACAACGTTCACGTTTCCTATACAACAGCATAAACCATCCACTAGTTTCCAGTAATTCTAGGTTTAAGAGACCTATACATGGTCTGCTTAAGACAGGTGCTCACAACTGCGATGCAGCCAGTATGGAGGAACTTCTGTGACTAATAAATCATTGGGGAAGAAACAGATGAGGTACAAAACCGTAAATATCACTAAAATTTGGAGTTGAGTATCAATTGGGATGATGTAATCAAACTCATTCTTTAAGAATTAATTAATTTTCAAATTATACAGAACAAAGCCTTTTAGGACAAATTTCCTAGCAAAAGTAATGCCCTGCTCTAATGAAGGACAAATGAGTAGAAATTTTAGTGATAAGGTTTGAAGTGATTTTCAGTGATAAGAACCATGTTCATGAAAAATCTACACGAAGAGATAAATAAAATTTCCCTGGATCCCCATTTTATGGGATTCGAGAAAAGGGACCTCCCTTATTCCCCTCCTCAGCAATTATCACAAACTGGTTATTATCCAATTAGTTTTATTTCAATATACTGCACAAACTATTTTTTCACTCTTCTATAAAGTCCCACCATGTTTTTAAAGAATCCTATGTTATTAAGACCGGATTATTTAAATTAACAATTAACACTCCACTCTGTAGTTGTATGTCTGCTCTCAGTCACCACAGCAAAGAATCACACTTATACTGTATTTATCAATTTACACTCTCTCTGAACGAGCTGAATGTTTAAAAAACCTATTCAAAAATTAAAATGGTGTGTTTTTCAATTATAAAAAGAAAAAAATACAAACAAATCTTCACAAATTATTAATAAATCTAGTTATTCAAAATCTCTTAGATATTAGTTAAATCTAGTTATGTATCACTGTCCTCTCAAGCAGTATTAAACCCAAGTTCAAATTTCATATGACGACAAGGAATTAATCACAATGAGAAATGAAATTCTAGACTCTTTACAATTGATAATTCTACAATTTACATTATTTTAGTCTTAATATTCTTGATCCTAAAGTTTAAAATCATTGTTGAACAATATGTAAGCTCTCAGTGTTATTGTTTCAATCTGTATACTGAAATTATTTCTGCTTAACCCTTTGCTAAAAACAACATATGGGACATGTGACTCTAAAACGGGAAACTTGTATCAGAAACCTGGTTTGCTCACAATATGCTATGCGAAGAAACTGCTTCTGGTCACGACGCATGAGAAAAGCTTCCGTTGAAAGCGGCACACACAATCCTTGTTCGATTCATAAGGTTAAGCTCAAATTGTTGGCATATCATTTTAATTTGACGTGTAATGTTTCTTTTCCTCTTTCTCTGAGACAATTTATTATTTTGTTACAAAATCTCATGGTCACAGTTGTAGGATTATATACTAAGTAGCTTGGTATTAATACAACTACTTAAACGGCTTGAACTCATCTTTAACTTTCAACTCATTCGACCTTTTGTACCTAGCGATCGCCCAAAGTTACTCTGCAATGCAAGGTAGTAGCTGGTAGATTCTGAGAATCATTCAAACAAAAGTAGAAAATTTGCAGAACAAAACAAGAATAAACACACAGCCAACTTCTCGGCAGCAAACAATTTGTCTCAACAGCAAAACCTTTTCATTTTGAATTTTATAATAAATGTATACATTCATAGTAGTATATATATATAAGCTAGCAAGCTTTGTCATTGTTACTACATAAAAACTTTCATTATTTATAATTTTTATGACAGACAGAAAATGTGTCAAATTTTTTTCCTTCTCAGATAAAAATATGAATTAATCAACAAATGATATTATATCAATTTATCCTAAATTAGTTTGATGAAACCCCTGAGGTCTGGCACAAAATTTTACATTTAATAAAAGTATTAATACCACATTTTGTTGGATTAGGCTTTCCTTGCAATGTTTCACAAATCTTCAATCATCATCTCCATGTAATCAAATCTAATCTTCATCTAATCAAATCTTCTTCAAGTTTTTTTTCCTCCCTGTACATATAAAAAATTGCTGAAACAAAAAAAAATATTTAAAATAATTAATAAGTGTAGCTTAAACAAAAAGCCAGTGAAAAAGAATCTGAATATAAAATTTTTATATTAACTTTAAAACAAATGAGAATGATTTTGAACTTTTAAAAACCATCTTTTGTAAAACTTTCATTCAAATATGAACTGTTGCTTATTATTTGACATAAATTTGTAAGACTATTATTTGTTTGCTTTTTGTTATTTAAACTAAAACCATTTTTTAAGTTTAATCTAGTGGTTACCAACCAATTTCAGTTCATGCCCCATCTAAGCCATTCCAAAATCCTGATGCTCCCTAGTGATATTTAAATTTTGAGACACATGCCTCAGGAAACCAGAAATTACACATGTACACACACAAATATTTTTATGTACAGGATGCATTAACACAAACATTTACATCCCCAGACTGACTTGAAAGCAATTCACTGTTAATAACTTAACCTTGAATTAGTCAATAGTCTTTTTTGTATAGTCAGCTGAAGGGTACATATCCAGCTCATGACCCACTAAAATATTGCCACACCCCACAAGTGGGGCCTGCATATACTAGCAGACAGACACTAGACACATGCATGATGAAATAAATGACAAGCACTTTAAACATCTTCCAGTTGTGTTGGAAATACAGAATAACCGACTTATAGTGAGCTATTCTCAACTACAGAGTTCGTAACTTAAATTATACACCTTAAATACTGGGTACTTACACTGTGTTGTATAATAACCCAGTATTTAATGTGTATAATTTTAAGTTTAATAAAAACTGCAGAAACCTAACTTCTTGGATACAGTTTTTTACTATTTCTATGCTAAAATATTTAAGAACTTGAGAGATCAAGCCAACCTCACAATACAATAAATTCATCAGTCTCATAAAAATTAATTTCCATGAATGAACTATAAATGTAAGAAATTGGTTTGAAATATACAACAGTTTGCAATGAGCAATACCCACCTTCAGCAGCACTATTAATGTCTTAGACCCACAAAAAAAACCATCAGTGAGCTGGAGGTGGAGTTTTTCTTCTGGCCTGGAACTGTCTTCCAGGTTTCTTCTTTGTCAATCATCTAGCGCTGGCATTAAAACGAAGTCTTGTGGGTGGAATACTAAAGTCATTCCCAAAAGCTCCCGAAGACATCATTCTGACGACCCTATTGTTCGGCATCTATTTAAAATAGAATTAACTTGGTTACTGTTACTTGATTTTGCATGCATAAAACATAATGTTGATATTAGAGAAAAAAGGCAATGCCACAATTTTTCAGAAGTTAAATTAGAACAATCCTATCATATGTGATAAAAGGATTCAAAAAATTTACTCCTTAAGGGGAGACAAAAAAAGGTATTGGGTAATTTTTAATTAAAGACAAAGATTTTTTACCGCGGCTCTTGCACGCCTGTTAGTTGACTCGCAACAAAACATAAAAACATATAACTGGTAAACTGACAGCAACAAAACGAATACTAAAACGCTAATAAAGAAATAAAAAAGTACGTCAATAAACTCCATGGTCTACACTTTCAAACAGGAACTAAAAAACCGACTTAAATTCCGAAAAACTAAGTTAAAATCAGCACTCAACCATATTCTTGACAATAGTGACAGTAATTCCACTTCACCGGAAACCGGAAACACTTATTTCCACCAATGGCGTCTTCACAATTTTGCCGCCATTAACGTATTTTCACTCATCACAGGATTCACTTGTAAATTTTATAATTAAAGGAAAAGAGATTGGAAAAACGTCATTTTTTAAAATGGCTTGCCGGGGTAAGTCTTTATTATACGTTTTTGCCTTTACGTAAATGCGAATATTCTTATCGTCTTCATCGCATGAGTTGTTTTCATTAATAAATGTTCTTTTGGTTAGTTGATTGGTTGGTATTTTTGTGTTTTTCATTTTTATGTAGGTTTCCCTGCTGAATCTGTATATATTTTTATGAGTTTGTGTGGTTTTTCCCAAAATTGAAAGCCCGGAAACTTTTTAGGTGGTAATAGGGATGTATAAAAAATAAAAATGTATGAATTAATCAACACTAGCCTTTACAGGACGTAACCAGTTACTCAAGTTCAGGTCTTGGCAGAAATGGTATGATAATCAATTGTTAGCAATCTAGCATTTTTATTATATTTTTATCTTTAAGATAAAGCTCATGGTTTAAAAATACATTTTATTAATGTACCATATGGACATCTGTACAAACTGACAATTTATAAATGTTAATCAAAAGGCTGAATACAATGTAACTGTGCATTAAAAAAAAAGGGAACAAAATGAGTTTTCCAAATAATAGACAACCATAATTCTTAAGGTTAACAAATTCATTTAATTGATATAGATTTTTCCTTGAAAAGAAAAAACTCAATTTATATAATTTGAAATCAATATAATTAAATGTTGTTGGACAATTTGTTAAATCCAATTGCAACTGGTGACTGTGTAAAGTTTTTATTTATTTGAATTTTAGATTCTACAAACTTGAAAGTATTGAACAAAACTTCCTTTTTTTATATGCATGTTTTATAATTTATTTTTTAAAAATATTTAATGCAACAATGCAATTCATTTACAAAATGCTTCTCCTTAATGCAATATACAAGACTATATTATAACTTTCAAGTCAAAAGCAGTCTAAAACCAATATAAGCAGTGAAATTTTCTTTTTGCTTTAAATTCCTTAACCAGTGCGAAATCTTGGGACAAATCAGCCATCATCTAAAAGCCTCGAGAAAACTTTTAAAATACAATCCTACAAAATATCTGGTGAAAACTTTTCCTCACAGACAATAAATCTTTTTAATTTTTTATCTTTTTTTTTACATAAGTGAAATTCAGTCTTCAAACAATAATTTTGCAAAGAATTATTGGTTGACTTTATTTCCCAAAACAAACATATGTCTCCCATCCCCAAACCCTTCTAATTCTCTAAAAGTAATTAATGAAAACAAAAGAAAATCAAACTTAGAGGGAAAATTGCTTTAGAAATTTTTTGAATGGTTTTTAAATTACTTTATAACTGACAAAGACAATTATTTATTTATTTATTAATATTTTAATTTCTGATTTTGAATAGTTTTCTCTTGGACAATTCAAACAACAACAAATTGGAAAAATAGATTTCATGGACGGATATATGACAAATGGACTTAAAATAAAAAATACTAACTCAATAAATATCTTCAAGTTGTTACAAAAAATAGAAGAGTTGGTTACAAAGGAGGGGGTATGGGTCAACATGGGTCCTCTGAGCAGAAGGGCAAGGTTTGTGTTTAAACACCATTCAAAAAATTTCTAAATTTTAACAAATTTATCACTGAGCAATATCAATAAACACAAAAAAATTTCCATCCTTAGTTAATAATAATTAATATTAGCAAAATGTTCAAGGGTGATTTTTTAATAACAATTATGAATGTGATTCTGAAATTTTAACCTGTTAGCCCACATTGTTAGCCCATATTAACATGTTAATGAGAAGACAAAGAACTTTCTATGTAAAGAATTATAGTTACCAGTAATAGTAAACATAAAAATCATGTGAGTGCTTGAGGACACAAGTCTATGTATTGAAGTATTCCAACAATTAATTTAAATAAATAAAATTTATTTGTAGGAAATTTATGTATAAAAACCAATTTTGAATTATACCATGTATTATTGTAACAGTGGGCTAGTGGGTCAACGAATACAGTTTATTAAGTTTCATTAACTTCATTGGTTATCACCATTAGTTAAGTTTGAAAAAAATGATGTTGAATTGATGCTAATGAAATTTTGTGAGTGAAAGGAAAATCAATTTTACAGTTTGAAAATGGTTTCAAAAGAATTACAAATTTTTGGGTTAGTTTGTTAAAGCCTTTCAAAACAATTTCTCCTTCAAAAATAGATGAAGCCCTCTGGTTTCTTTTAAAGAAGTTTTGATGATTTACTGCTAGCAAAGAGGCAAAACAACTGAAAGCTTTACTTAAGATTTATGCAATTTTTTTTTATTTTCCTTAATACAATAGTTGAACCAAAAGGGCATAAAACAAAATTTTAAGACTAATAATTGACTTTCAATTAATTTTTAACAAATATACTTTTTTTCTTAAATCAAAAATGAAGTTAGTACAGCTCTTAACAGCCGAAAGATACAAAATATCTCGTGGATAATAAAGAGCTGCTTAAGGGTCATGAAAAAATTTTAGTTCCTAGTTTATGGGTAAGTGGTGACAAAGAAAAACTTGAATTCGTAGCAACCATTTTGAGTAGTATGTTGTTAAGAAATATATACATATAATTAAATTAATTTCCTCTTTCTTGTTGGGTAATAGAAACTGTAGGTCGCTAAGGATTAAATTATGACTTTTTGAACAACAACGAAAGTCAATTCTAGTATTTAGAAAATTTAACGCATTGCGTGCCAAGTACACTTCGGTAACGTAACAGAATTGTCACTTTGTTCATTTAGACGAGATGTCTTGTTGAATGTGTGATTTAACCCTTGGGGACATGGGAACTTTGCAGCCTATCTGCAGAAATTTTGACTGACAGATGCCTAAAGATGCCTCGACTGCACCAAAAGGTATAAAGATGATGTAGATCACATGTTATTTGACTGTATAGCCTGATGACGGTAATTTTTCAGGTTCTTTATCATCGATTTTTTCTCAAGTGATAAAAAACGAGTAAAAGAAGGGAACGTTTTTAAGGTGAGGAACTCCTATTGTGAGAACTCTTAGAGCCAGTGCCAAAAGAAATTTTCTCCAGTTTGTACAAATCAACAAATTCAACATTTTGCTTTGTGAACAGTAGATGAAATCCTACATAAAACATTTTACTGTTGTCATACACAAAAGAACGACGACGACAGAACTTAAAGGGTTAACCGTCGTACATATATGAATAACGTAATTGTTGTCGCCGCGTTACCGTCATTCACATTTAAGTGACAGGGCACGCAATGTTTTACAATGGTTAGTGCTGTTATCAATGAGAAACCAGAAATTTTGCAGCATCAATTCAATCAGTGCAACTTTGAAAAATATAAAATATATAGGCTCGCGTTAATTAGCTATATTATATGATATTTTCCCAATTTTTGTAATCAAAACATGCCCTAAAAAATTATTTTCTTCTTTTTTTTAATTTGAAGCATTTTTTACTTACAAATGGAAAGATTAACAAGAATTTTGTGCAAAAAACAAACAAAATTTATTTTATGTTAGGATTATACAATATTATTTTACAATAGTTTACTATAAACATTTTTTTTTTAATTTTAATTCTTCATTTTGTTAGAAAATGTTGTATTTTAGTAAGCACTTGCGGTTGGGAGAACAATTTGAAGAAACAGGAGATCGTTTGTTTTGATTTTTTTCTTTGTTTAATGACCGGATCTCTTCATTTTCGTTGAGATAGTATCTTGTGCTTGATCATATTATATTTTTATATTTCATAATTGGTACACTTGTGAGGATTTATTATTGTTTAAAGTAGGGGTGCCCGAGTGCAACATGGCCCCCAGAGATCAATTTACGTGTATGAGACAGTATTCAAGTTATTTTTTTCATACAAATAAATTTAAATTTTTTTACAAAATTTCCGATAAACCATTGTATTACACTGTAATAAAATTTTGGGGCATGCTACATTTTTAGAGAGTAAAATACCTATCTATATATTGTCTGTCAAGTTCGGTTTTTCTCTGTACTGGAATAAGTTAACACAGGCACCAGTCTTTTTGCCTTGTATGTTCATAAATTGTGTCTGTATTGTATAACAATATTCAAGTATAAATTTACAGTGAAAAAATAAATGGCGCCTGCCACCTAGCCGGTACTGAGTACAAAAAGGTTGGGCACCCCTGGTTTAAAATTGTTTTACTGGGCTTTTGTTCTTTCATTTGTGTTCCTTCAGCTTTTCTCTCCTGATTTTTTTTTTCAACCCACGTTTGTAATATATTTGAGTTCATCAGTTTAATAACTCATTAGCGTTGTGTTTTGAAGTTAACAAATTAAAAGACTAAAAATATCTGAAAATCAATAATCAATCAAAAATTGTGTACTATTGTTTGTCAACTACTTTGTTCGATCTTGCTTAATTTAATTTTAAGTTTTGTTTTTGAAAGTTATTAATTTAATGAAATTTAACTAAATTTTTTGGGTTAATTTTCATTTGAAAAATGACAAAAAATTTTCTTATTCACTGAACCAAATTGTTTTTTTTTATTAGAAATTTCTTGGCTTATTTTAAATTTGTTTCCCTCTCTTAATGCAGCAAACACATTTTATTCCTGATTACTATACTGGAAGTTAATTGGACTATTCCCAATACCTGAACTACTATTGTTTAAATTATCAGGTTTAGTCGTAGTTGAATTTGGATTGTTTTTCTACCCTTAGGTATAACAAGATGTGGGAGACGGTTTGAACTCTCCAACTATCGTTTAACTAGTCAGACGCCTTTACCACCCAACTACAGACTTTTCACTAGTTTTACAATAGTTTTAGTTATCGAAGTTAAAAACGTTAAACACTGGGTTTTTATAGTTTTAGTTATCGCTCAAATAATAGTAAATTGGCAACTAAATGACTGCTATAGTGCAAGTGTCAATAGGTGGTTATACAAAAATTCACGAACATCCAAAAGACAGTGATTGTTTGGGCCATGGGAACAGTTCAAATAACACATTACTGACTAGTTACGAGTTAACTCCTCATTTCATGCCCAAACGTTATTAACAACGACGAGTTAACTTGTACCTGCAGTAATACCCGGTGTCATGACATGGTTTCTATAGAAAAATATTGTGTTAACTAAGTATAGTAATCCAGAAAGCCATCAGCCCTCGTCTTCGTTCACCTTTTAATCATTTTCCTATCACTACAATTCGTTTTCATTTTATTTATTGCATATTCTTAAGACTTGGCAGGTTATTGTGATTTTGAAATAATTATTGAAAACATCAAAATTTTTCAAAGGAGAAAGTTCGATTAAAAATTCTTAATTATCTGCTCATCATTTTCGTTTAATTTATTCTTTTAGCCAAGAGCAGGACAGTAAAAATAAAACTCAATTAAAATCATCGATTCAATTAGATTTAATTGCTCATTTGAAAATTGTCGTTTCCTATCATTTCATAAGAGACTATGTTGATTTTACAAAAAAGAACCGACGCCCGTTTCTTGCGCGATTGAAAGAAGACAAAAAATGTAAAAGAGGCTAACTTAGACCTTTCTCTACATAAATTGACCCATTTTTGTGCAAATAATGTCAAAAATCTTTAATGCCAAAACCTTATTTATTTATTTTTTTAGGTACTTGGCCTGAAAAAGATACTTCTAAATTTCAAGGTATTGCTCTGGGAGTGAGTTTGATTTTTTTTGTCTTAGTTTTCATCAACGGTTTTGAAATTTATTTATTTATTTATTTTTTATAGGTTTTTAGACTCTCGTTAAACATATATGATTTTGAAATGTTCGGTACGAGACGTTACAGTTGTTGGTATTAAGAGATCTTAGTCCCAGGATTGGCGACGAGATATAAGATGGGTTGGTCAGAGTAGAAGAATGAGATAGAAGAGGAAGAAAAAAGTTTTAAAAGCGAATCAGACAAGAAAGGAAACAAAAAAGTTAGAGATAGTATAATAGAAAGAAAATGTTATGTAAAATTGAGGAAGACAAAGAGAAGGGTAGTGAATGAAGATGGAGTGAACCAGTAAAAAGTGTAGAGTCAGAACATTATACCGACCCCCGAGATGATTATGATCTGTTCTGAAAAGTAGAAGATTAGTAGAAAGCCGAGGCAAAAACGGAGGCTTTAAAAAGATTCAAGAAGACAATCAAGGAAGCTGTCGAAGTTTAGAGGGAAAAAAATGACAGAAATCTACAAAATGAAGGACCCAGGTGAGAGTTGGAAATCAAGTCCTGTGCACTATTAATGAAATAAGTTCTTCGTAAGAATATACATTAGTCGTTTAATGCTACTCTGCTGCAGATGATCACGATATTGAACTTGTCATAATCGCTACATCATCAGAATCACTTAGGTAAGTTTATTTCTAAAGTTTTTTTTAGACAGAATTCTTTTGTATAGAATAAGTGTCTTGTTTTTAATTTGTTACTGTTTAAAGAAAACCTGGCAAACTGTATGAGGCTAATCTCGTCTTTCTGTAACAAGTAAACTGGGCGTTGACCTTCCTATGGTTGCGTGGGCTTTGCACATGAAGAGAAAACGGTCGTTTTGACTTTTCGGTTCCCACAGTTGTTCTATTTTTATTGTGTTCTGTCGATAATTTTCGTTATTCTTTTTCCTCCCCATTTCGTTCCCTTTCCTTACCCCCAACCCCCATTTCCCTCCTCTACTCTTGTCGTAGTCGTCAATTTCCTCAGAAGCATTTATCATTTCTACTTTCTAAAATGTATAATGTTTTTCCAAAATCCAAATATCGTTGCAACACCGAAAGACCTTTTCTGTCCGGACGTACGGGATTTCGTACGTTTCGTACGGGACGTACGGGTAGTGTGAATTCTGAGGCGATTACCTTGGAAGGATTCACTGATCGCAGCAGTAAAGAGTCGATGACGACGGTTTTGATAAACAGCCTAACTAAATGGACAAATTAATTGAAAAGTTCCAAGCCTAACTGTCTATGACTATCAATATTAATAATTATTAATCTATATGTATAGAAAAGGATGCATGTTTGGGAGCAGAGCCGTGGAGCACTTGAATCGATTTCAGCCAAAAGCAGCTGGTGTCCTCAAAAGAGAACCATGGGACGAAAAAGGTTATGTGAGTATAGTTAAAGGAGAAAGACACTCTGAGCGTACACAGTTTTTTAAAAGTTTGGCTGAAATCGGGTTATGGATCTAGTGAGTTTTGCTCGATTTTCCACAAACATACTTCCTTTTATGTATATATAGATTATATTGCATATATTAGATTAATATGTACCCGGGCAACACCGGTATATTTCCTAGATTATTTAATAAAAGTAAAACAATAATTGTGACACTTCCATTGCACCTCTTCCCGATTCATGTATTCCAAAAACTGTTTTGTAAAAATCCGACGCCTTTTTTGTAAAGCAATTTCCGACTCGTGATTAGTATTATTAATATTATAAATATTAAATTAAAAAATAAAATAAAATTTTTTTTCAAGCAATGCTTTCTGAAGTTGTGGTAACTCTACATTTTTCAAGAGCTTCTAGTCCGTCCGTCTTAGTCTCGCTGTGACTTCTTACCGTCATGTTCTTCTCTGGTGGAGGAGTCGAACGGAGCTGTTGAGAACGTGACATGTCACTCGAACATTCTTTCGTCATGTCAGGCTGATGATTGTTGTTATTGTTGGTGCCGTTGATTGTGGTGATTGATGGAGAGTTGTTGCTAGAAGAGGAATTCCTCCGTATGAACTGTTGGGAAATGTTCTGCTGTCGGTCGTGTATGGATTCCTTGGTGGGTGATTTGACGTCGAAGACTGAGCAATCGGACTCAATGTCCGATTCGATTTGCCTCGTGCCCGGATGGGGTGAAAGCCTTTCACTCGTGTCCGAGCCACAGCTCGAACTCTCCGATAATTCAGTCGTAAATTTTCTCGTAGCTCTAGGGCTGGGTGGCGGTCTTCGAGTGCATACTTGACTTTGGATGTGTTCGCAAACCCTTCTAAACCTTCGAATGTTCCCTATAAAACCATTTAAATTGTTGCGTTGATTAACTGTTATAGCGGTATCAAGGAAACAAAGACGGAAGTTGATTCGCACCTGAGATTAACGTAAAAGTGATGGCGAATAAATAATCCTTGGAATTGTCTGCAGTTGGCATGCTGATTGTTGAGATGTCCACTTGAAATCGAACTTGTCTTTGGAACATGGTGGGAGCTGTTGTACCTCTTTTATAGTCTACCCTAAATGACATTGGTGACGAAACGCTGTGGCTCAACTCTGCTATCTGAAATATAATTTGAATCAAGAATAAAAGTCCGAGGGTGGGAAATGTTGTACCTGTGATTTTTAACCTTTTATTTGGTGTTTTAGGGCACCGGAAGTGTGGATCTACTCACAGATAAAAAAGCATGAATAAGATCGGCTTTAACACATGCTAACGGCTTTCCTTTAACTAATATAGTAAACGTTTCTTCTTTCTCAGTTGTCATGAGATTACCAAACCAAGACTTCTTCGTTAATTCTGGAGAGGATTCTGGTGTTAAATGAACTTCTTCAGTTGAAGCTGAAACCAAATAGGCATTCGTGTAAGCATTACTGGCGACCTTAAGAGAAGTAAAGAGAAATTGAATGCTCCCCGTTGCCTACCTTGAAGTTTTCTCCTGTGAAATCTAGGCGTTCCCAAAAAGCTATTTTTAATTGTAGTCAGTCTAGATCTCCAGTGGTGGGCAGCATTCGTATGGGGCGATCCTGGTGGCGTCATAGGCATCAAATTGGACGTTATAGGCACGGTCGATGGTCGCTCTGATTCCGATTCTGCCGAACTTGCACTGTTCGCTCTTTGGTGGTGCATAACAGGCGAACTCACTCGCGCCACGACTGAAGTCGGAAGGCTCGTGGAATCTTTGAACACAGTTCAAAATTTGTTAATTTTTCAGTCAATTTTCAGTGTAACTTAAAGTGCATTCTGAAGTATAAAATTATACTCTTTAAGATTATACAAATATACATTGGAAACGCACTTCAAATAAACATAACAAATACAGTGATCCCCAACCAAGGGGTGAGCAAGAGTCATCTCTCGAGTGCAAAGGATTAAAGGTCGTGAAGAAGTCAAAGAACAGTACCTGAAGAAGTCGAATAATTGTTAGAACTTGCAGTTGAATAGCTAGACGTGCTCAGACAGTTGTTACCGTGAGAGTTAGAATTAGTGTGAGGACCATGAATGGATCGATGTTGATAAGACGTTCTTTGAGGTAAAGGCGACAGCATTCCTGAAGATGGTACATTGTTGTTAATAAGGCGGCAATCCTGATTCGACGAAAAAATTGTTTCATCGAGTGTCTTACCCGTCAAATTCACGTTGGGAACGTTGTTATAAGTTGAGTGTAGAGGACTAGATACTAAATTGCTAGTTCCGTTGGTTGGAGGCCTCCTGTGGTGTCTGCTCATTGCACTGAAACAAATGGAAAACATATGAAACCGTAGTCGTACCTATTTCACGGCACTTTTTGACAGAAGTACTTACGAAAATGGCTGACGTCTTGGTGTTACAGGACTTCCTTCGCTTATCTGTCCAAACTGGTAACTATTAGAGCCGTTAACTTTAATCGTATCTATTCGTTTCCTAGGCGGATCGCTACTTTCCGATCGAACTCTTAAAATTGACTCGGTATCATCTTCGAAAGCAGGTCTCCTTCTTTTTCTCTCGAGGAGTAAAAAATAAATAACTTTTTCGGTATTGTGACTGTAACATAATAAAAGTTATGTCAGTTTTGGGAAAGCCATCTTTTTAGGTCTTCTACTTTGATGTGGTAAATGCAGGCACGTAGATAAGTTCATGACCTCAACCTCTTTTCTACTCTCACTGTTAAGGTTTATTGGACTAAGTTGGAAATTCCTAAATGGAGTTGTAAAGTCAGGAGGTTAGGAAGTGTTGACGTGAGCAACAGTCTTGAAAATCCAGGACCCAGGCTTGTTCCAAGTATAACTGGCCAAATAAGTTTGGAAATTTTTTTTTCATTATAATCCGTGACAGAAGCGTTTGTTGGAGTGAGTTCACCCGAATCGAGAATTGTGTTTGGTTTTTAGTTAGTAAAGCCATAAATAGCAATGACAAGTTTTTAAAGACGTCATCTAGTTTAGTAGCTAACATGACAGATTATGGGGATTAGTGATTAATATTCACGTCTCACTAATATTTCGAGAATTTTCTCAGATTTGTGACTTGATTTAATACACTTTTGGTACAAAGAAATTCACCGTTGACCGTGTCAGAACAGTCGATTGCAAGTCGATTTGTAACACCTTCCGGTAACCGAAGCATCTTGACGTGCATGACACGTCTTAAGTGGTTAAAAGTCTTGTGACAACCTTCAAACTTTTCTTGAAATAGGTTGTCTTTCGCTGACAGTTATGATTTATGAACTATTAGGCTAGTTGCTCGGATAACTCAGGTTCGATAAAAAGGTAGTTAACCAAAAACACTCACGTAAATAGAATGTAACACAACTAACAATGGCCACAGCTAAGAAAGTTTTATAGGAGTACGGTACTCTGAGGTCGTTGGAAGAGTGAAACTAAGAAAAAAAGGTAGTTGATAGCCCCAACAGGAGTGGTGGCCACTCTTCGCCCATCTAGTCGTCTGGTGGGAATGGGAAGTAATTTGTGTCCTCGCAATGAGAACTCGAAGGAGGTGAAACGAGCTAATGGTTCCTCAATGTTGCGAATTATCTCTTGAACGATCTTTGTTTTGGGTTAATCTTTCTCTAGTCTGACCATCTCCCTTTCTATCACGGCCCTTGGGCCTTAACCTCAACCGATTTATAAGTTATTTCTCTTGGAAATATATTTTTATAACATTTTCTTCCTCTTTCAAAGGACACTAACTAACTTTCGATTTTATTTATCTTTTCGTACATCTAGGTTTGTCACCGAGGGGGTTGATTCTAATTTCCTTATGACAAAGACTTTTCAAATGACTATGGTAGTACGTACTTTACGCTAAGAAGTTCTTGAATTAAACTGTCCTTATCTTTAAAACAACCTAAACTGGTGATGGCTTGCAAGACATCAGGATCCATCGCGTCGACCGATGGTATCACATGAGTTTGAACGACATCCATCATCGGCAGCTCTAATTCTAATTCACCTTTCCCACCAGCTGTCACCCATGGATGTCGATTGATCTCAGAGAGCTGGAAAACCCAAATATTTGAAAATTAGTTTGACGTCCTTTTCTCTTAGATGATATTACTATCAATGAGATTCATTAGTGGGTAGCTCAAGTCAAATTTATTTGCTCGAATATGAGCAGAAGGAAGTTTGGACTCAATTTGGAACGATTTCGTAAATATTGCACACTTTCGTGAATAGTTCATTTTACGTCCAATACTTTGAATTGAAAGGTGTACTAGCTAGAAATTTACCATTATCAATGTCACTAATAATGATAAAGACAGCTCATTGGTACTACTACCAACACTAGCACTACTTACTGTTAGTCTTTTTTCAGGATTGACTTCAATCATTCCTCTCAGAAGATTCTGACAGTCCGGCGGAACGAAGTGAGGAATATGAAAAACGCCGCGCTTAACCTTTTCTAACAACTGTCTCAGGTTGTCATCGTCAAAAGGCAGAGCTCCTACCAATAGAGCGTAGAGGATGACCCCACAGGACCAAACATCCGCCTTTCTTCCATCGTATTTTTCGCCCTGCAGTCAAATAATTATCGGATGAGGTTTGAACTAACAATACGATTTTCAAATTTCATGTTGTGGATAATGAGACTCACTCTAATGACTTCCGGGCAAGCGTAATGGGGCGAACCACAACTAGTTTCCAGCATGGATCCGTTCGGCTGTAGTGAAGCCATTCCAAAATCAGCAATTTTAATATTGTTTTTCTCGTCTAGGAGTAGATTTTCAGGCTTTAGGTCTCTATGACTGAAAAATATAAAAATCCGTTTTGTTAGCACAGAGTTTGGTGAGTCAAACCGATTCGAATTTGTGTTATTGGATTGGCAATTAAGTAGTTGCAGTATTTTTGCATAGCTGTTTACATGGGAAATCCACAACTGCTTAGTTTTGAATCAAAATTTTTTGCACAAAATATCCCGACTTAATTATGAGTCAAATTGGCTCACTTTGGTGGAAATGGTTTTATTATCAATATCCATAAATCTAGTTTTAGGGTTATTATGAGTTTTAGGGAGAAAGGGCGCCACCATTCTTCGTCTTTCTCCTCGAGTTCACATTTTTAACAGCCCCTTCTTAGATCGCCCTCTGCTTAAGTCAATAGCCAGTCAAGTCTAGCTTAAGTCAGTATTGTTCAAGTACGGTTTTCATGACTTCCTGGAGAAGGTCTTAGTGATAAGTTTTCTTCTATTTCCGATCAAAGAAATCTCACACTCCCCATCTACTCTAGAGAAAGCATAAAGCATCATTCTACTTTTTGCATGTAAAAAATGTTTTGGGGAAAAGCTCGGGTTCTTTATTTGACATTTCAGGTTTCTTTCAACACTTACCATATTGAATGACTATGACAAAAATCTAGAGCTGATATAATTTGTCGGAAAAACCTTCTAGCTTCCTTCGGAGTCAGTCTTCCTTTTTTAACTAAATAGTCGAAAAGTTCACCGCCTGACACGTGTTCTAGTACCAGGTACCTAATGAAAGAAATGAAATGAAAATAAAACAGAAAATAAGATCTGAGAATTCGTATCATCGTGTGTCACTTTGCTTGACACTACTACTTACAGGTATTTCTTATTCTCGTAGACGTCAGACAAGCCGAGGACGTGAGGATGGTCAATTAGTTTCATAATGGCGATTTCTCTTTCCACCTTCATTAAAACGGACTCGGAGAGCTTTTCTCGGTTTATGATTTTAATGGCCACTTTCTTGCCGAGAACGCAGTGGACTCCCAACTTAACCAGACCTGTCACCAACAAAAATAAAAGGTTTTAAACTCTTGTTGTAGATTAGAAACGACAAAATTGGGCAAATTAAATATTGACAAACTTGTGATTTTTCTCAACTATCACCTTAGTTGATAATTATGAATAATTGCCGGGAATTATAGATATATTTTCGTTCAAATTATCACTTTTACCGTGATATATATATAATTCTCCTATGTTTGGTAACAGTTGTAAAAGTGGCTGTTGGGTCCAAAAGCACCCAGAAATAAACCAAATATTAGGGACACTATTTTATTGTTATTAATTAATTTTTAACTTCATCAATTAATATGACATATAAGGAAATTAGCGGGAGGTCTGTGTCGTGGTCGTCAAGGTGCCTGACTATAGAAGTTAAACTCAAAGTAAAAATAATAATAATAATTAAGATAAAGAAGATATATAAGCAAATCGGAGGACTGCTCGTGCTTTAAATTATTGTATCAACATCTCGGATGAAGAACTAATTTTGAGTTGAGTGGGAAGGAATTTCTAAGGGAAAAATATTTCGATTCTTCGTTAATGAATAAATAAATCAATTTATGGACGGTTGGGTTTTATTGGAAATTATTCAAGTTGGGAAAAAACCAAAATCAAGTTTGGAGAAAAGAGAGAAAAGGTGGAAAATGTAAATTGTTTCCACCCACACACATGCATACTTATACACACCCCTTCACGCCTCTTTCCACCTTCTCTTCCTTCTTCCACCCCCTCCACCACCGTTTTCCGTCCTCTTCGAAGTGAATTTATGAATTTTTTATAAAAAGATTTGTGCCTTGACGGCTTTGGTTTTATATGCGTTTTGAGTTTTTTGATTTTGACTATTTGTATGATTTAAAACTCGGAGAATGTTCCCTCGGGAAATGGAATTTGTTTTATGGTGAGGTCAGGAAGGAGGCCCCCACTAACACTCTTTACACTACCCCGGTAGTGTAAAGAGTGTTGATCATATACAGTGCTTTTGATTTCAAACTAAGCTTTCTGCTTTTCGAGCAATTTGGATTTGGTTTCAACTTGTTATAGCACACAACTTCTTTTTTTATTTCCTCTTGTTAACTACCACCTATTTCCAAGTATGAGACATCATGTGGCTTTTCGGACTGGCATGAGGGGTTATGTGTAGGGAGCCGACTAGCGCAGGAACGGTTTGGAAGAAGGCGAAGAAAGTTGGAGCTATGTGAGAAGAGGTGTGAAAGAGAATAGGGCAAAGTAGGAGAGGAATAAAGAGGTTTGACTAAAAGAAGCCTGTTTAAGAGTCTGGTGGTCCATGTCTCTTGAGACATTGAGGGTTTGGTCAGATGCTTGACTTTTGCCACTTTTTTGACAAATTATTAATAATTAAGTTAGGATAATTATTTTTATGAACAAGTATAACAACTACGGAGCGATCCGGAGGTAGAAAACAAAAAATGAATTTTTGTCTTTTCGTTTCAGGCAAAGACCCAAATTTCCTCGTTTATAGGCGAAAACCTCACAACTCAAGTCCAATTTCATTCACGATGATTAGAGATTATGGTCAACCCCATGGTTTTGCCAAAAGCTTCGTTCTGGATATGTTCAGTATCTGCCGCATATGAACATAAATCATACACTTAACCGATGTTGCCAAATTATCACTCGATCACCCATAAAACCCATCATTAAAGTAAGTGTAATACTTTTCTTTTAGTGCTTAAAAGGGTTGAAGGTTAGGGGGGAGGGTGAGGGTGGTGGGTGGGTGGAAGGATGGCAAAATTAGAGAACGTTTCTTCGACCTTTTTCCGTCGTCAGACCTTCATTGGTTTTAAAAATCTTGCACAATTCAATCACATCCCAAAATTTTAAGGCCGTCAAATCTATTTTTATTTATTTATTTATTTATTTATTTGGGTTTAAAGGAAATCAGATGCTTGGGGCTTGATTGGGATCGTTTAAGTTAGTTTAAGTTATTCATGTAAAATCTGAAGAGTGGATTGGGTTAACGGAAATCTTCACAGACCCGTCCCTTAACTACTTTTGAATTTGATTGTTGTTGGAAATTTGCATTACTTAGCTATATATGTTAGGGTATTGTCTTTTTTTTGGTTAGGTGATTATGCAATGTAGTTTTGGGAATCCTAGTGGCTGTTACTACCTCGTGCACACTAATTATCATTAGGCATGGCCTGAATAAGGTTCGCAGAAGTCGTTTTTAAATGGTTTTCATCTCCCCTTTTTCCTAAATAAAATTTTCTTTTCTACATCTTTTAAACCAAATGCGGGCGGTTGTAATTTTAATAGCACCATGCTCATACACAGTACAAATCTCATCGACAGTATTCTTTACATCAGGGGTGTCACACTCAAAAATTAACTTAGGCCAAATAAACAATAATTAACTTTAACTGGGCTGCAAAAAAAAATCAATGTTATTAGAAATTAATATTTTTATTTTGAATAGAACACTATAGTAAACATATAAAGTTAAATTATTGTTTGCTTATCTTTCCTATTTTGAGAGAAATTGTATTGGCCGAGACTACTTTCAAAATTTCTAATTCACATTTCTTTTTTATTTTTACTTTGCGTCGGATATATTGACTAGGCTGCAAAAATATTCTCAGACCGCATGTTTGGCACCTCTGCTTCATACTATCATCTTTTTTGAAACAATGAAGCATAACATGCCGTAAGCGTCACCTTTCGCTAAGGACTGGGATGACTGAAACCTGCCTGCATGTTTGCACTAGCAGTGTCACTCATGAGGAAGAAACTTTTGGGACTATAACACAAGCATACTAAAACACTCAAACTCCTTGTATAATTAATACGTTAAATTGTCCATAAAACTGATGTGGATGTAGCCGAGACTACAATAAAACCATTCCTATTCATTCATTCATTTTACACCTAACATTTCTTTCTTCCTGTTAGTCCATTCCCCTAACCATTCTATATAGATAATAAAAGTATCTATCAGTCAGTCTCTTGGTTAATTTCCCTAAAATCCCCTTGAACTACACTACCTCTAGAAGACAAAATGTATATATATACCAAAATATATATATATTAATACTTCAGTTTTTACATATTAATCCGTTTAAATTTGGATTTTAGGTGTAAAAGAGGTTGTTGGGTACAAAAAGTACTCAAAAACAGTATACTATATATGTCTATGTCTATATTTTCTCAATTGTAATACTTTTTTGGACTTTAAAGAACCGATTTGTGTAAATAAACGTTCTTGACGACATCATAAAGCCAAATTTTCTATTTATTGATTTATTATAATGATTTAAAATTTGGTTCTGAGTCCAAAAGTACCCGTGTATAACACATGGGTTTAAATATAGAAAAGCATTTCGTGAGTTTTCTTCTTCTCAGAAATACCACCAGTGTTCGGTTTGTTGTTTCCATTTTGAATGGAAAATCGTTAAAAGTGTAAAAATAAAAAAGGGATTTTGGGGTGGGGGCGACACAAAAGAAGGCCATAATTTTTGTGTGTTAGTGATATTTACCTGTTTGTCCTTTTCCCAAAGTTTGCTCTAGTCTATAAGGTCCCACATACTGGTGATAATCTACTTTCACGTTTTCTTTGGACATTTTGTCCTTGTTTCTGTGTTCACCGTTTTCAGAGAATCTCACAGAACACACATCACAATTTTTTATTAATTATAACTATAGTCGTTTCCATTTCAACGACCCCGTTGAACGGAAATTTGATTTAAATCCACGACGAATCTAAATCACAAGTTTTATTCGTCTCCATATTGGAAATTTTTTTACCCGAAACACCCTACCACGTTAACAACGGTTCCGAAATAGGAAGTCCACTCTGTTTTTGTCCTAATCCTTAATTCGCCACGGATTTATCTACACCCACGTTTCGCCACTCATCACTCCCATTTTTTTCTCCCAAGATATTATAAAATCCCTCCCTTGATACCGAAAAATCGCGGATAATTTCACTCGAAATAAAATCCGAATTTCATTTTTCTGTCCATTTGCGTGTTTGTCTGTGTTTTGTGTTTGTCGAAATGGCCGTAAGCTAAGCACTCGTTTTCCGGTTTGCGTTTGTAAAATTTTGACTTCTTACTTGAGAATATCGTTTTTGGTTTCGTGAAAAAACCGAAGTTTCCCGAAGGTGTTCCTGTCAGCAAAAGGTGATTCGGATTTATGTCTGATTCACATGACTGACTTGGGTCTTTTTAGAGTGAAAACGGTTTTCACCCTCGTCACTTGGTTATACTGCGTTCGTGTATATACCCTTGTGTATCTGCGTATGGAGTGCTTGCGCGTTTGTGCGATGTGTCCACGCGCATGACGAGGGGTTTCTGGATAAAATATCACCCCTAAAGCTATCTCTTCGATCGAGCTGTTCGATCGTTTTCGATCTGCTTACCAAATTTTTTTCTTCTTTACTTGTTTTGGCCCAAAACTGTTTTTTATGACCACGTGCTCTACCGTTTATGTGTCTGATATCTTTGTTTTTGGAAATTTTGAGGCAATTTTCCCAATACGGGTTTTAAACATCAGGGTTTTTCTAACCGAGTCTTGAATCTTTTTCCCATTTCTCACCTTTGGGTATGATAGGGATAACCGAAGTCTTCACTACTACTGCTCTCAATCACAGGTCTCCCATATTGTCTTCTGAAATGAATGGACACAAGAGCTAATTATCTCAAAGGGCCACTACAGTAGAACTAACGTGAATCAATTTTGGTTTAGTATTTTTTCTACGTTAGTATGTATACATCAAGTGATAAAAATGAAGAGGCACACATGGGCGTAACTCTCAAAATTTGTTGTGTTAGAAACTGGCGGAACTTTCCTGATAGACCTGTAATGACCTTGGTTTGACCTTGAACGTGCCATTCAAGGTCAAACCAAGGTCATTACAATATATAATCCTTAAACCTGAGCAGCTATGCCAAGAAAATTTTTCGCTAATTGCCATAGTTTCCTGAGAAATTCGACTGGGGGGGATTAAAATGGTACACCCTGAATATAACATACGTATAACACTCAAAATTGAAGTGTTTTGTATAGATAATATTTCTTAATCCAGTTAAATGGAATATTTACGGCCCTTGTATAAGTCCGTTTATAACTAGAAATCACGCTACTTTCAAACTTCCAATCATTATTTCGATTCATACTGCCATCTTATAATTTGCGACAGTAATCCTTCATTTTCTTGCTGTGGGATTTCTTCCCCCTGCCTTTAGTCATTCCTGCTTCTTTCTTTGTAACCGTTATGTCAACTCCTCGAGAAGTTCTTATTGATTACCACCACGAAGTTTGCGGTCTGACACTAATCAGTTTAAAACTTCCACACAATAAAATAGCTAAATAATGTTTATGAACCAACCCCTCCTTCCCCTCCTATCTCGTTGCATCGCCATAACAATTTAAACGCCCTACCTGGATTGTTTATGCAGGTTTTTCCCAAACGCGAAAAGTCTGGAGTCCAAGGTTTGATGCGTCACTGCGTGAAAGTCGTATTGTAAAAAAAAAAATTATTTTCTTTTGTTCCCATTAAGAACACAACCTGGCAAAATAAATAAAAATGTTATTAGCAGACAAAAGAATGACATTCTGTTAATGGTTATATTGAAGCAAGTTCGCAGTCTGTTTACGTCACTGACAAATGATTTCTCAAAATATAATTGTTATTTTCTTTTCTTTTTTTGTAATATTTATTTTCTTTTTCCAGGTACCGAAAGTTGCAGAAAAGTTAGTCGTTCGGAAAGCAAACAGTTGAAAATGCGTCACTGCCTAACTGTACCTGGTACCTACGTGGGAATGCGACCAAAGGGAACTCAGATATTCAAATTAACATTAAAAGGTAATTACGAGATTTTTGTCTTTTATCTCTGGTTTATGGTTTTTGCAGTTACTTAACCTTTGAGTTCTAGGAAAACTAACACTAATTGTTTGTGGCTACTTTTCGATCCACTATATACTTAACGCGTTGACGAGGCTAGACCCACCGGTGAGTCGAGTAACAAGTTTTCTTTGGAACCATTTTTACATCTGTGCACATAATTTTAATATAATTTACGTACAGCATTGCGTTCTTTTGTCCTTCTACGAGATTTGGTATTAATATATAGCCAAATCAGCTGGTTTGACAGAGAATTTATATCAAAACGATTTCCAATTCAAAGAAATTTTATAAGTTTGTGATATTTTTAAGGTATAATGAGAATTGAAAATCACTTGAAGCTTGGGAGACCTGTGGTGTAGTGGTCAAAGCAATGTAGGCTTATACTTGAATTTTTATGAATAAAACCACCCAAGTTGGATTGAATTGTTAGAAGTGGATTCTGGTTCCTAAAATAGACAGAAACAATATGCTGTATGTGTCAACGTTGATTTTCTGGACTTTAAAAATTTATTTATGGATATTAAAGAGCCCAGTCGGTATAAATCAATGTTTTTGAGAATATTAGGAACGAAAAATTTGGAAATATTAAGTATAAGTAAAGTAGAGGACTTTAAAGTTGGCTATCGGATCGAAAATTAGCCAGAAATAACTTACGGTTCTTTAATAATTCCAAGTAAAAGCAACAGTTTGTTGTTTGAGTCAGTTTGACTCAGTGAAATGAAAAACATTTGCTTAAATATTGCTAATTATTGATTTGACCTTTTTAAGTGATCTCTCTTGAGTTCTTTAAGTTTAGTATTTTCCTTTTTTATTTTAATTGTTTTATACTTAAAAAATGGTTGGAATTTCATTATATTATAAATAACCCTCGACATTATTAAATAATAAAACATTTTATTGAATTTTCGGAATAGTAGAGTTGGAAAAAGTAGGGATTAATGGAAATGGGGATGAAGGTGGATGTGGAAACCCCTCAAGACTTTGTTTTTGAGAGATTCTCAAGAGGGCAAAACAAAATTTTCTTTTCTTTTAATAATGAGGATTGGAAATGACGTCATCAACGTTGCGGATTTTTTCCCTTTTTTATTTTTATTTGTTTATTTCTTTGTTAAATTACAGTCTGTGGTATATTCAGTATACTAGAGGTCTGTGCTCTGTGTTCTCCCACAGACCAATTTATATCTCCCGCTCTGACCAAACACGATTAACAATTATTTATCTCACTAAAAATTTAATTTGTATGCTTTCTCACCAATTATGTTACCATACTGTAATCAAATTGTAGTGTATACAGTCCATTTCTCGTTGGTCAAGCACGGCGTTTTTCCTCACCCTGAACTACCAGACAAGTGAAGTTACCGCAGGACAGCAATCTCTGCTTTGGTCATGTTTATAGATTGTATAATTTTCTAATTGCATGTTTATTATTAATAATATCTAAGTATAAACTTTCAATGAAGGAATAAATGGTTACTGCCCCCTGGACAGTATTATAGAGTGTACTCTTAAATGCAAGGAGGGTTGGAACCTTAAGTCTCTGTCATACAGTGTGTGTAAATGGAATATATATATAACATCATATATGTATATATACAGTATACATCTAACTCATTCGCAACATACGCCTCGCGGCTCGGATCCAGCTCCTAATGTGGTTGTATCTGATCCCTGTGACAATTTCAAATCTTACTAAACACGGTTGGCAGAAAATTGAAGATATTTTAACTTGTATTCATTATAAATATACATAAATGTCGTAAGAAGATGATAAAATTCTGGAAGTTGTGAGAATGACAACTCTTTTGGATCATTTTTCTAAAAAGAAAAATATATATTATAAACTTTATTCTCTAAAGAGAGGGAGTAAGTTTAAACTACATATTTATATTATTTATAAAATGTTAAATGCCTCAGTGTATATGTAGAGGTATAACTCATAAGTAACTCTTTACCAAGAGGTATAACTCTTCACCATTCCCAGACCTTTACCCTTGTACGATTGCTATAACTGTCTGAATTGGTCTGTATAACAACGTAATCAAATGTCCACAGGTTTTGTTCTCAAGATGAGCTAAGGAGCCCTTGGGGTCGTCGTTCCTGCAGGTCTTGATTACTACGCGACTTGTGTTGGTCCTGAACCAGCTCATGGCGGATCCAAGCCACCAATAAATTCTCTCAAATGCCTTTGTCTTTTTAAAAAGGACCCAAATTACAAGTTAGCATTTCGTTTAAGTTATGCTACTATAGTTTGGACGATTCAGGTCAGATGAAAAGAGAAAAGAAAACGATTTAAGTTGTAGGTGTTTGTGTGAAAAATGTCACCTGTTTCAAGTAGTTAATTAATTAATTAATTAAGAGGCAAGTTGACGGTGTGTTGTGATACTACGAGGGCAATGCTTTGTTTACTTTTGTTCTTTGAAAAGGCGGTGGAAAATTACTCCTGAGGATTATTTATTTTAAATTCAAATTCAAGTTTTTTGTGAGTTTTAGTTATCTTCTTCTGTCTGATGAGCTTTCTCATCTGACTAATTTATTCTGCAGCTTTAGGGGACTCGAAATTTCTGTCATTCACCATCATCATACTCTGCCTTGTGGTACAATCACCGTGTGGCGTGTTCTAGCTTTGTGACAGAAAATTTAAAAGAAAAATTTTGATTTATGAAAAATTTGTTATTAAATGAGGTGGAGAGTTGAAGATAAGAGGAAAGGCGGTCAAAAGAGGCGACGGGGTGGAGGTCGATAGGGTTCAGGTCCTACTGCGAGATATTTATAATTAATGAGCCTAATTTACTTTTCTGTGATCTACAATTCCATTTTCTCTCTTTAAAAATTATTCGAAAAGCTTTTCTAAAAACCTTCTAAAACCCTCGCCTCTCTCTTTCTTGATTAGAAAGCTGTCACAATAGCTTTCTATTTTTCTCTCTCTTCTGCTTCCTTTTCCTCTCTCTCTTTCCCCTTTTCTTTTCATTTATTCACTTTATTTTTAACTCAATTCACTTTCCGTCAACCTGTCTGGATCGCCTTTGGTTCACCTAGAGCGTTGTGAGAATCCAGAACAATATGCCCGTGGTAATGACCCCAAATCCTGAGCATAGCTCTCACTCAGGAGGGGTTTTTAGCGAGCAGTGTCAGTGTTCCAATAAAAGTGATAAATCGGGCGAATATACATAATTACCGGTTATTACTCGTATTCACCAACTAAGCTTGGTGAAAGTGATTGATTACTGAAAATTTAAATCTTTGTGGCAAATGTTTAACAATATTCTGTCTGTCCTGTGTTTCATTCAAATAACATTGTCGGCATAGTCTCTATAGTTCTAGTGGGTAGTAGACAGTCTTACACTATGCATCAAAATAAGTCGATGGTTGTTTTCCTTTTCAAATGATAAAAAAGTTTTAAAAACTCAAGTTAGGGTGTGTCTGTCGTAAGAGATCAACTTGATATTAGGGAGTCTTTAATGGAATGAACGACTAACGCTTTTTCTCTCTCTCTCTCTAATGTTTTTATGGGGGAAATGAGGGAACGGGATATCGATCGAGAGATGAGAGCAGTTTCCGGTCGATCGATGATTAATTTTATAGCAACCAACGTCCGGAAAATTTTTCGATTAGCTTGCATGTTGTTAGATTAATTTTTTTTTAAAGTTGAGGACGAGTGGTGGAAGAAGGTAGGAAAGGGCTTTAGAGTAGGCGAGATACTGATGAATCAGCAGTTTATCATTTTCATGTTTATAATTTTAAATATGACAGTCGCCGCGGAAGTTTAACGTTTTTAATCTGTTTCGTAGGATATAAAAATGAACGTACATGTGCTGTCGGTATTCAGGATCCAACCAATACCACGTATTCAACCTTCAGGGTAGGAGTTAAAAGTAGTAGACATATTTAAATATCTGAGTTCCATTGCTGCCAGCGGCGAGAGGATTGATGAAGAAATTACACATTGCAACACCACCGAGTAAATGAAATGGCCTGAGTTATCTAGCATCCTCTGCGACGGCCGATAAGCATCGTATACGTGAAAGGACGGACATATACCTCCCAAAAACTGGGAGAAACCCCCCCTGAGATGATATGAGAAAACTAGAAGGGTGCTGAACATCTGCACGAGGCCGAGGGAGCGAGGGTGGCCTCTTCAAACTTGGTCGTCCGTTATCAGGAAAGACGTGAGGGAAATCCAAACTGAAGAAACAACAACCCAGAACAGAAGCGCCTGGGCGCCTGGAGAAGAATTACAAGGAGAACCGACCCCAAATATGTGAGATAGAGCTAGATCAAGAGAGAACCAGAAATCTAAGATGATTTTGAGTTGTGATGAGTCTTATGTAGTGATACCTTATCTCGAAGTGCTTACTTCTTTTCCCATTGTCTAAGTTGTTTGCTACTTTCATTGCTTTTTGATTGTCCATCCATAATGTTATATTTGGCTCAATTTTATTCATTGTTCTCCAAATTTCTTTTATTGACATTAATTCTATGCAAGCTTTTGACGCTGCAATGTATTCAGCCCCACTTGATGATAATGCTACGCTCTTTTGTTTTCTTGAAATCCAACTTATTAAGTTTCCTCCATCATATATAGTACATCCTGTAAAACTTTTTCTCTCTGTCACATCTCCTGCCCAATCACTATCTGAAAATCCTTCCCATCCTTCCTTTTTGTTTCTTCTAAATACTAATCTTAAATTTTTTGTCTGCTTTAAATATCTTAAAATTCTCTTTCCTGCTGTCCAAATATCTAACGTTGGTTTGTCTAAAAATTGACTCAAATAAGATACAGGATACATAATGTCAGGTCTTGATCCTAAAGCTATATACATTAGATGTCCTATTAATTCTCAGATGAGATTTGAGTTTGAAGATGTGATGAGTCGACGTCCAACTACCAAATAAAGCTGTTGCTGTTGTTGTTAGCCATTACACATCGACCTTTCCTCTCTCGAAGGATGACTTTATGAAACAAATTGTGAATTACTGCCATAGAATTCGCTTAATTATTCTCAGAAACCAGAAAAAGTTTTCTCACCTCCGATTAGGTCACCTTTCTGATCAGGAAATCTAGACTAATAATCACGACGTTAACCACATTATTTCCTACTTAGAACCACACCACTCTCTACACAATTCTACTCAATCCACGAATTTCATTTCCTACCTACGACTTGTGCGAAAACCTTCCACTAGGACGGGTGACATGAATAACAGTTCTTTTGTGCGAGTTGAAAACAGGAAACGACCTTGATGGGAAGAAAAATGCGCTCCATTAAGAAAAGAATAACAATTCTTTTGTCTTTTATCAATTATTTGTATCATAAACGGTCATGTGAAAACATCCTACAAACAAAGCGGAAGTAGTTTGGAGTATGATACAAACTGGGCCGGATAAATAATAGTCACGTATAAATACATAAACAAATGAGTTCCGTGATCTTCTCAAGCTTTTATACTCGCCATCTTGGATGTTTTAACCCAAACATTTTAGTAGGTCGTCAGTTAATTATGTTCCAAACTACTTATAAATAATTTATTTTCTTTTATTTCTCTTTTTTACTATTGTAGTTACTGAACAACTTCGGATATCGAAATGAGGAGGACAAGCAGAACAAATAAGATAAATATCATATGATAACACGTGACAGCCGGGGAGGAATGGATGATAAGACAAAAGAAAGGAAGAGAAAGCAATATAGCGACAAAGAAAGAAATATAGAGAAAAGATCTAATGTCTCTTCTTATGGTGGTAGCGCTTCCTAGCTTCTGTTCTTGCTTCTTTAAACTTGCAACCACTGTTAGGCGTGTTATCATCAGCAGTTTATGACTCTTAATCAGGTTATCCGAGTGTCTTTTCCATGATTAACATTTAAGGTTTAATTTCTGACAGTCGGGGTTACAGCAACAGGTTGTAAACACAGCCTCCCGTAGCTATCTAAACCCACAAGTTAGTCACTTGTAACAATTCGATGGTTAAACCACAACCATAATAGGAGTCGTAAATGTGATTGTTACGTAAACAGAAGAAGGAGTAGACAATGTGTTATCTACCCACAGAGGAGAATCAACCATAAGCACGTTCTAGGTCTTTTTTGCGAGTTTCAAAAAAGCTCGCCTAAGCATTTTTCCAGGAGCCATGAGCTTTTCAATCATCAAAACCGGAAATTTTTACTTTAGAGAATGAAATTTGAGAAATCGCTTCAAATTGATTCGATTTATTCTATTTCACACGCCGGAAGTAATGTAATCAATTCACTTAGAAGGTAGTATTAAATGTTTGAGAGGTTAAACGCGCCTTAACAAAGTCAGGATTCAGGGCACTTAACTCGGTTAGCTAATCGCGTTCAACTGCGGTTTTTTTTTCAATCAAAAATTGGGAATTTCACTTTCTTTTCAATTGACTTTCTCTGAGAGTTGATTCTTTTACCTTTGCGACATCGATGACGCCTGTTTGTCTGTCGGTCTTTCCGTCTGACTCATAAATTCGTTCTTTTTAATGATTTTTTTATCTGTTTATTTACTAAAATGCAAGTTGATTTTCTGGTTTTATTAAACAAAAATTCCTTCTTGGAAAAAATTATGTAAATGATAGAGAAGTGTGTAGATAATTAACTATTTAGATAATGCATAATGGCGATAACGTCTAACCTTGTGTAGGACCACGTGGTGACATGTTAGTGTCAACGGAATGGGATGAGTGGTGCACCTGGTTGTCATTACCTTGAGATGTTTGTGCGCGAGCTTTTAGAGAAGAAGTCGGATAGTTTAAATTATGACTCATCTCCTTCTGGCTTTGTAGCTTTCTCTTGGAACACTTGGTGTAGGTAGAAATTTTGTTTATACGAAAGGATGGGAATTTTATCGTAAGAACAGCCGATCGGAAGAATTTGACTGGAAGAAAAAACTAGATGAAAGAAAACACACGATAGACTTCACGGGTGAAAGAGGGTTCGTAGACGAGGACGGAGAAAGTTATGCTGACGATGGTGCTTTGGGATTCTAAATCAGTTACTAACTAAAGTTCGCGTTTAGAACCATGAAGACTACAAAAAGGGGAGGGCAACTAGGTGAAGAAAAAGATGCCAAATAAAAATGAACAAAGAGTCATACAGAAATAAATACACAAAGTAACAATAGTAGAAGAGACGAAACAACAGTTAAAGCTTATAATAATAATAATAATAATTCAAGATAAAATGAATCTTAAATAGTTGCAGAAGGAACTTAATTGCAAGAAAAATACAAATTGAAGCATAAATTAGAAAGAGAGAGAAAAGTGAAGAAAATGGAATTTAGATAATTTGCAATTATCGAAAAAATCATTTAAGTACCGTACCAAACTCAAAAAATAGATGATCACGTTCCAGCTATTATACCTCGTAACAGTTACTATAGCATAGACATAATAACATTACTAACATTATAGTTTTTAAAATATTTTTTCATACCACTTGCTAATTGCCACGTGTCCCTACGCGAGACAAGGTAGTTTGGCCTGGCTTAAAAGAAGCTTTCTATCCAGGAAACAGACCAGAGTCCTAACCCCAGAAATTGGTTAGCACTAGATTTACAAGCTTTTTTAATATACCTATTTCTACCAAACCAGTCAAAATGACTGGTGTATAAGAAAAATGCTAATTGTGGCTTCCAGTCCTTCTTCACTTTTAAAACTTGACAAAAAAGGTTAACCTATATTAATTGTAACATATATATCACATTTTCACTTAATAATTAATGGAATTTATACTGTAGATATTGTCAAATAACAAAACATTTAATTATTTACAATTTCTACATATGTACACTTTCCGCATACACTTTTTCGGATGTATTGCAAATATAGTATAATAATATTTGCGTACAGAAACGGCGCCACTTATACTTGGTATATTAGTTTACTATATTTTGAAGCAAGTTCTTCTGCTAATTGAAACCGAGTCTTTCCGTGAGAAATTTTCTCCGGCTGTTTTTCTGTACAAAATCCAGCTGTTTATTCCAACTAAATCTAAAATATTAAAAAACACTTGAAGTAGCCACCTTCCGGAACCTAATTTCATTTTATATTTTCGCGCCATTTGATCACCGACATCGACGCCAAATTTAGTGTTATTATAAAAAAGAGATGGTTTCGGCTATTTTCTTAGCATCTCTACTAATTTTAACGTGTTTATGTTTTGTACTTAGTATAAGTACTTTTTGTACTTGTACTATAGTAAGTGTTTTTGTACTTACAAACGGTGAGTGTGCATCCGTTGGATTGGTAGGACAACGTTGAGAAACGTGCCATGCCGTCTTTTTCAGTGGGCAATTTTTCGGCACTTCCCTCTTGTTTGCACATATTGTCCCAACCAATAAAGTGTTTTTAGATCTTAATTTCTAAGCCAACGGAATACTCGTAAAAAAATTATCGGTTGTTACAGTTCTACTTTTTATGGTATATGGTTCAAGAAATTTCATTACGACAAATTCGCTTATGGGTGTAGATGCATTTCGAATCTCGTCTTTTCCTAAATACAGAAAGCCATTTACCATATATTTAGTTTCAACATCAGACTCCAGCCAAAGTTTTATTGTCAAAACGAATTTATCGCAAAATCTCAGTAACATCATGTCTACTCTTTGTGACGGTGGAAAATGCTGGTCCCCACTCGTTTTTCCACAAATATTCAAGTCTCAAAGTATTTCCTTCGTACGCCCCGTACGTATGGGTGCTATATGTGCTGCATAGGTCTCATGATTGCCCCAAATCATACATTATTTCATAGAAAAATCATCCATTTCTTCACAGAAACATGCTGGTATAAATCGTAGTAAAAAAAATATGGATTACTAATATATATACAGTAACATTTAGTTCATAAAATGTTTTCTCTACTTATACCTTTAAAAGTCATAACATCAATTCGGAAATCAAATATTATATGTAGTAGGAATTTTTAATTGAAATAGCTCGACCAGTCAAAATGACTGGTCTGGTAAATCTAGTGTTAAAAGAGAAGAAAATGAGAAGAGCTTTTTAGAAATAAGAACATAAATAAATATAAGTGTTCAGATTTGCGGCCAAAAAAATGTAAATTTCCTTTAATTCAATGTGCATTTAATTCATTCGGCTCAAGGCCAAGAGGCTCAAAAAGAAAAGGAAAGTGTCACAAAAGGCAGACCGAATGAATCACTTCTTATACCTGTAAATATTTGCGAATTGTAAAATGACCCATCCGGACAAAGGCTCAGGTATGTTAAGAAAATGTTTCATTGTTTTAATGGGCCGCCCGGATGGGTCATTAATGTCTTTGTTTGTCAACCCCTTTTGGGGTATAAATACTGCTCCAATTCATGTAATAAAATATTCGGAAATCAGGAATCAGTGGTCTCGTTATTTTAACCTTACCACCCTTCATCACCACAGGGGTGATCTTAAGGCAGAGGAGTAGTCCATTGACATACTTCCTCATTTCATCATCAGCGACCGCCACAGGAAGAATCAACTCTGAAACGTCAGGGTTTTCTTCGTTCGAAAGCTCGAACAATAAGATAACAATAAATAAAATATGAGAACAAGAGACTGATATGAAATATTTAAAGAATACACAGGAGAAATAGAAAAGATCAGCTACAAACAGAGTGGAAAGACGGAAGGAAAAGTAATTCAAAAGAAACGGTATAGGGAGGATCAATACCAAAATGTTAGGTAAACTTTATAAAGGAAGCTGCAAAAAGAGACAAAGACAAGCAAAACCAAATGCAAATAGCAAAAATAGAAAAATCAGAAAGAAGTCCTAAGTACAAAACCATAATGACTCTCTATTACACCCATACCTAACCAATGCAAAAAACGTCAATAAATCAGAAAAGGATCTGCGAAGGTTTGAAGGTAATAAAGAAACAAAGAGAGCTTTCAAACAAGAAACAATAAGAAAATAAAAGAAAAGAAGATTCCTCCCCCAACATTTTAATTTTTTTTTGTAATAGTTTATGAAGGAAAATTTGTTAACTCTACACTAATAGCGAAAGGCAAAAATAAATATTATTACTTATTAGTAATAATATATCAATATTTAAAATACTAACATATAATAATATACTAGTATAAAAATACTAACAATAATAGGAATGAAAACGGAAGATAAAAAGGCTAATAGAAGTGCTTTATGGAGTCTAGTTGCTCAAAGTTATAGTAACAGCCACGAAAGTCTCAAGGCAGACACTCATCTTTAACATTGGCAGCCAGACAAATGAAAAGCCAAGATAATAGAAGACTCGGTCTAGATAAACTGAGAAGGCGGTGGACAGTGTGAATCATCATACCACTGTGAATGGCGGTGGAGGGAATCATCCTACCACTCCCAAACTCATTTCCGGTAGAAACCGGAAGTCTTCAAAACCGATTATTATGTCGCTTACCTAATGTAGAATCTTGAAAGGAAAATTTATTGAGTTGACGGTTGACAAAACCTTGGAACGGAAAGGTAACGGAAATTCCAAATCCCCACTAATAATTAATTATAATTTATTTATATATTAAAGTTAGAGTAACCTTAAAGGAATAAAAAACTGCGAGTTATTCAAATGTTTTAGTTAATCATTATTATTATTCTCGTCCGATGGAATTATCTATGTCAAACAAATCGACTACGAAACCGTTAACTCTGATTTAACGCGAAATTATCACTTCCGGCTTCCGCAGTTTCCGTTTCCCTCCTGGGACGCTCTCGAATCCGGAAACAGTACGGTAGGAGTGAAGAAAGGCGGCGGCGGTGGTGGGGCTTTCTCCCTTCACCCCGGATAACAGGATGGAAAGATTCGTTTTGTTATAAGTTAAGCATACTGAACTGGGCGGGGGTGTTTCAAATAAGTTGACATGCTTTTCGTTCGTTAATTTTTCATTTTTTTCTTCAAGATGGCGGCTTTTTAAATTTAAAGTTATGTGAATTGATTATGCTCATGCGTCCTTGAAATTGGCAATATTCGTCTGAGATTTTCTTCGGTTGTTTTGGTTTTTTATGTGTTTTTCCTTCTCGATGAACTTGCCCGATACGAAATGAGCAAAACGACCGCCATCTTTATTTTATTCAATCTCCTTTTTTTTTCTAGATCCACTTCCCGGATGATTAGACTTTGTAATTAAGGTTCAATAAACATAAATTGTTCTCGTGGTCATGTGAGGTGTTGTGGTGTCAGTCAGTCTGTCTGTCTGTCTGTCTGCCGTTTGTGAAATTATCCGGTTTTGACGGTATTTCGAAAAACTAGTTTTTTCTTTTTCCCTGGAAAAATTTTGTCGAACTTTTTTTTCTTTTTGATTTAAGAAGGATTTTAATCAAGTTTCAAAGAATTTTTTTTTTCTAAATATCAGTTGCTTCTGATTTTTTTCTTTCTTTTCCGAGTATGAAAGGGAAAAGAAAAATATTTGGGAGTTCCCTCTGGTGTCCTTCAAAAAGTTTTTTTTATTGGGTGGGTTCTTGATGACATTTTAATTTAACGGTTGTCCTTTTTGTAGTGATCTTCAAATTACGTTAACGACGTTTTCCTAACAGCACATAACCATACCTCTGAGGACCTGTAGTATCAGAGACTTATTTAGGAGTCACAGTTTATAATTTTTTTCTAGCTAATTATAAATGCCATTCATACCAAATATTAGGTGTACCCGAAATTTCTGTCCGCTAATATAGCATCAAGTTTGACACACGTTTGTGTATCTCCATATGACGCTTTTAGTTCTCTCGTTTTCTCAAGTTCTCTCGTCACCTGTCCAGTATAGTTACTGACTTAGAAAATGAATTATACAGTGATTGTTATATTTATATAACAAAGATACATGAGATGTAATGCAACAAAAATTATAAATCAGTTAATTGCAATCTACTGTTTAAAATTTATGAGATAATTTTTTTAAATTTTAGTTTCAACAAAATTTAAGAGTTGGAAATTAAATTTTTAATGTCCTACAAGTAGGACGACGGCCTATAATGGATTAATTGAGTACGAATGATAAAAACAACGCCGGAGCAGAGGTGCACACATTTGCATCGGACTATGTGACCTTAACCATTTTTAGGATCATCACATGTGTGATTAGGTGGAGATTCCTCGTTTGGTTAGGCCTAGGCTCGAATCCCCGAGACAATGCCACTCAATCAGGTTTCAAGGACATTGTCCAAAAGCCAGCCAGACTGTGCGACTACAAATCTGCTAATTTTATGTATCGGTTTGATCAGACAAAGAAGTCGTTTGGGCGGAAGGTGGCCCGAGGTCTAAACTGAATCAGGATCAACTTTAAGCCCGGTTTTTGTAAAATGGGATTTTCTCTCAGTGGCGGTTTTAGCTCAAAAAGTTTACCCGTCTGCCCACGTCTCGTACTCGTTCCCCACACGCAGAACATGGTTTGCCTTTGAGCTACTATGTCGAGAGAGCTTTAATGAGAAACCCAGCGAGTTGAATTTTGCATGTCAAAAACAACAATAAAAAAGAAACTTTAGAAAGCTTTCATGAAAGATTTATAATTGCGGAGAACGGACATCAAAAAGGAGCTTTCGGCTTGGAATAACGAGGAAATGAGATGAAGCTTTGGAACAAGCTTAAACCTGTAGGCGTTTTCCCAAGAAAGATGATAATCCCCCCAGGAAACTCAAGTTTAAAGCATTTCCTCAGCTTTTCCGAGCTCTTTGCTTTCTAAAACGGAGAAAGCTCATAGCTCTTGCGATTCTCCATCTCAACCTAATACTTTTCAGATTCCCTCCACCCCAATCTCCTCACCCCTTCTGCATCTCCTTCAGACTAGTACAGAATTGAAAATATAGTTTTCCGATTTCTCAAAAAAATTTTATCCAGTACGAGAAGGCTTAGAAAGTTTTCCTTCCTTCGCTTTTTCTCGGAGGGAATGTTATTAGAATGAATGAAAATGGGATTAACTGTTAATCCCTGAGGCTGTGTGGCTTTAATAGAGCTTTCAAAGGGTTACCAGTTAATAGGTTTAAAGGCGATCACAAAAACCAATCGAAAATGAACGAAGTAACACCGATTGTTTCTGTAAGCTTTTGGATTTCCTTTACGCAGAATTCATCGTTCAAATAATATGGGTTTAATCCGTATATTTATAAGGTTATAAATATGCTTTTACATGACGAAATACATACCAAAATATACAAGTGAGTCAAAATTGTAAAAGAGGCATACAGGCCATTTAATAGTTTCTATTTTTTCAATAGTAATATATAGCTGCTCTTCGGGGGAACCTTCTCCTAGAAGACGCGTATTCAGGTGGAAGGAAACGCTCACTGTTACTATGCAAGAGGTGACAGGGGGTAAGGAGGAAATAAGCACTCCTCCGGACCATCTTCTGTCGAGCCGCTCGGACGTATTCTAATAACGGGCCGACAGAGGGCAACGGCATTAGGCGGGATGTTGTGTTAAGGATGGCAGCGGAGGAGCTACGCCAACAGTGGCATCCTAGGCCCTGTCAGAAATCGGGTTTTTACTGCCGTGGCGACCGGCTGTAAGGGTTGTGGTTTGAGGCCTGCATTCTTCCCTCGTCGGAAGATCTTATGCACTCCAAGTCTCTGTTTACCAGGTGTTTTGTTGCGTTGTTAATATCCAGCCAGTTTCGTCCTGTTTCAAGTTCAAGAGCCACACTAGAAAATTAAACTGACTAAAGTGAGTATAAAGTTCCTCTAAAAGACACCTTCTTCCGAAAACCAAGTCTAATAAAAATATTACAATGTGTGTTAATACAACATATAATATATGTACTTGAATTTATAAACAAAACCACCTAAGTTTGGTTAATGGTGGTAAAAGTAGATTTCGGGTCCAACCCAGCAGGTTCGGGAGCAACCATACGTGTCTATGCTGATTTCTTCTATTATAAAAAAATCTCTTTGAGCTTTGAGGAAGTCATGATGCGAAATTATGAAATATTAATAATAAGGGAGATAGACGACTTTGAAGTTGGATACTGGATTCAAAGTCAGCGAGGAACAATGCAGAAGTTACACAAAGTCATAAGAAAGTGAGCGGAAAGTATGACAAAAGAGGAAACGAAGGAAGAAGAAAGGAGAATAATAAGAGTAGAAAGAAGGCGGAGGGATAAAAGAACTCTTCTCTTGTTGGAATTCTTAAAACAAATAAAAAAAGTTTTCGAAAGGAAATTAATTAAAACCGTTAGTAAGAATGTTTTGCAATTAGCGAGGTTGGTAACAATGTTTCCTTTCATGTTTATTTAAAGTGTTTTTTGCCATCGTTAATAAAATTCTTTTGCTATCGTATAAAAGGCTTTCATGTCAAAATTAAGATTTTTTGACGGGAAGTTCAGATTCCTTGACAATAAAGATTGTCGTTATAATTGACTACAGCACTTCCTTGAATATCATAGAGAGAGTTTTGAGAATATTTTCTCAAATACAGTAAAAAAGTTTTCAGTTAGACCAAGAACGTCTTGAGTACGAATATTAAAAATGACAATTTAAAAGTTTGCGCGGTTAATACTATAGGTAGAACTCATCTGTCATAGAGTAATTAAACAAATAAAATGAGTCAGATTCATAAAAGGCAGCGAACGTCTGGCGACCCAATTTTTCAAATTCAAAGTGTTAAAAACGAAAAAAAAATGGTTTCAATAACATTAGTCCGCCGTTTTCCATGTTTGCCATATCAGCATTTCAGGTATGGAATCGGCTGTCATTGGGGAGACCTGTACTTGACTCCGGACGACCGCCGCGACTTATTGGCACAGTAATAAAGACAAATGCTACCGACTCGTAATCAGTATTGCAGATTTGATATTCGTTCAATGTTAAGGTATTCTTGTTTTGGACAAGGATTAACTCACTCGTTTTGCAATTCGGCTTTTTGCATTAACAAATTGATTTACGAGATTCGGTAATCAAGTCGATTACAACCGGTATTCCCTGGATTCAAGCCTCATTTTGGAGATTTTCATCGTCATCCTGACTTTTCTTTTCCGATTAATTTACGTCGGTTTCGGACTCGATCTCCATTTTCCTATTTTCCCTCGGACCGGAAACACGTTTCGGGGAATTTTCCGCAAGTGCGATTACTTTTTAAAATCTACTTTCCCAGATATATACGGGCAACAAAACGAAATTCGAATCAAATTTATCGTGAAAGTGAACACTATAACTCAAAAAAAATCGAATCGGGAGTCATTAACGGATTTTGTTGTTTCGCGGTTTGTGACAAACCTCCATGTTTGTGTGACTTTCAATAAAACCTTTTACAGGTAAATAAAACTGTTATTGTTCCTTTGGATTTAAATGAAAGATTTATTTGTATGTTTTGCTATTTTTCGGTTGTTTGTTTTGTTCTAACCTCGAAGAAAAACGTTCTGGTTGTTTGGTTGAGTTAGTCAAGCGTCCGTTAAGACTAAAAATCGGTTGAGCTCGCAGTCGGGCGGTGGATTGAGGGGAGGTTGGTAGATTTTATACAGTATTTAGTTTTAAATTAATTATGAGGAATTATCTTGATGTCCTTTGTAACGAGACGACATAATCGATTTTTTAAATGTTGGCTAATGTGGTAGTGTTGAGGTAGGTCGGTGATGGTCTGCTGCTGTGTGGACCTGATTTGAGTTAAATTCGCGACCATTTTGTATGATGAAGGGAATGAAAAGTTTGAAGGCTGTGGTTTTTTTAATTTAATTTTTGTTTTGTTGAATGGCGTCTTGTTGGCTTGGTATCTTGTCTGTTTTTGAAGTTTTTATTGTTCTCAAATATTTTTTATAGAATTATTTTTTTATCTTTTGATTCTTTCCGTAAATTTCTTGTCTGACTATTTGCTTTGGTTTCTACCTCTCTTGATAAGCTTTTCTTTCTTCTTTCTTCATTCATTTGTTCGTTTTTTTATTTCTTCATCTGTTTGTATTAAATTTTTCTGTTTTGTTTTTATTTGTTACAGAAACCTCTCTTACTTCCTCTCTCTGTGTTTTTCTATCTTTTTGGTTTTTGTATTTTTCTCATTTCTTCTTTGCCTACCTCTCTCTCTCTAAATTTCCCCTTTTCCCCCTATGTTTCAATAAAAATCTTGTATTTTCCTGTCTTTTTCTTCATGTCTATTTAATTTTCTCTCTTAGTTCGATCTTTGGTTCGTTCCTTTTATTTCTTTTTCTTCCCTATCTAATTTGTTTTCCTTTTTTCTAAAATCTGTTTCTCTTTTCCGATTTTCTTTCTCAATATTTTTTTTTAATTTTCCTCTTCTTTTATTTTTTTATTTAATTCCTTCCTGCCAATCCTTCTGCCTCATCCCTTCTTAAACCACACGACCAACGACGCTTCAAGAGTTATTAACTACTCTACTCTTTCCTGTTTTCTTACTATTACTTTCTATCCACTTTATTAATATGACTAATAATTTCCTCTTTTCTCTTGTCTCTCTCCCGTGTTTTCTTTTCTTCGTTTTCTCTTCGTTCCATTCTGTCCTTTCCTATCATTATCTTCATGCCTCCTCTTAAACTCTCTCTATATTCCCTCTTCTCTATTTTTTCTCCCTGCCACGTCTCATCCCATTCTACAGTCTGTACCTCAAGTCACATCCTTTTTATCCAGTTCTTGGACTCTAGTTTGTTTCTAGTTATTTTCCTTTCTAAAGCCAGACAAACTACTTGAATTCTCTCTTAGAGACAGGACTCAGTTGACACGGGGGAAAAAAATCTTTTACTCTTTCCTCTCCCTCAATCAAATTTTCTGGTTTTTTTGTTTATTCTTCTAAAACTTTTTTTATTCTTCTTCTCTTTCTCTGTATTTTTAATTTTCTTTGTTTTTCTCATCATTTTTTCATCCATTCATTCTTTCTTTTTTTCTTTTAGAGTATCTCATTTCTCATTTTCACTGATATCTTCCACTCATTCCCTCTAATTTTTCCTTCTGTTTTATTTTTATTGCACTCTGCCCTTTTCAAATTTTCTTTTGTTTGGTTTTTCTCTCTAAAATTCTTTCTTTTTCCTTTTTTTTAAGTTTTATTCCTTTCTCTTCTTTCATCGCTTTTACTGATTTTTTAAAAAAAATTTTTAATTGTTTTTCCCTATTTAATCTTCCGGCCTTTTTTGTTTCCTTTATTCTCTCTTCCTGTGGAACATTTTATAAAAATAAAATTATTTTCCAATTGTTCTGTTTTATTGACACTAATTACACTAATAATAATGATAATAATGACAAAAGTCGAAAGGCGAATGGACTTTAAGAAGGGGTTAAACGATAACCAATTAAATTTGAAAAGTATTTCTGGTAGGAGTAAGCTCAGCAAAGAAAAAGTTGCTAAAATAAATATTTTTATCTATTCAATGGTGTTGAGTCGAAATCATTCAACCGGAAATAAAAAGTTATCACCTTTTGATTAGTGATTCTATCATGCATTACAATTGTGCGCGCGCGGACGAATTTGAAAGTCTTCAAGTGAGTTTTGCTTTTCGCTTTTCTCTTCTCTCTTTCTCCCATGTCTTACTCACAAACTCTCTCTCTCTCTCTTTTCCTCTATTACTAGGCGCTTTTTCGAGTTATATCATCTGGGTTGAGTGATTTCGTTTTCCAGTTACGGTTTAAAAGATTTCAGTGAATGACTACTGGGTCTGCACACTACAATGCGGCCCATTTTCCCGGGTGAGTAATTCGGCCCCGATTGCTTTGTTTTAATTCAAAGTGGTTGTGTTTTTAACCTTTGGTTTATACAGAAAAAGAAATTGAGACCGATTGTTTGTAGGTACTTCAAACACAGTAGTAATTTAACGTCAAATCTGGTCATCAAATCACAGAATAAATTTATTTTTATCTCATTTTAGCTATAAAGTACTAAAAATACTTTTAAGTTTAATAAAACATATATTTAAAAGTTAATGCTGATTTCCTCGGTTATAAGAAATTTGGACTTTAAAAGAGCCAATGAAGATATGATGGAGGCAAAATTTCAATAAATTGTTGATTATAGAGGAGGAGGTGATAAGACGACTTTGAAGTTGGCCACCGGGTCCAAAAGTACCTAAGAATAATGGATCGTTTCTTAAACCTGTTTACTGATGGGAATCCCCCTCTTTCTAATAATAACAACCCATCGTCAGCAGTCAGTCGAAACCTTTTAAAGTGACGACCAGCTGATTTTAATGCCTAATATGGAATCAAGTCCAATTCCGGAAAAGTTTGTGCTCTAGAGTTCATCGCTCATGTTTTTATGTTCTTTGAGTTGGACATTGCTGACTCATCAAAACACGTTCGACACTTTATTTTGCTTATGCACTTATTTCTGTAAACGTGCAATCAACTTACTTCTATCTACTCCTGTTCTAAATTGACATAATTTTTTGAGGGGGTAACGGCTTAGCTAACATCTACAGTTAGTTATTATTTTATAAGGAAGTGTTGACGTGAAACAATCTTGGGTATAACATGTTCATTCGGTAGATTTTCGAGAAAATTTGAGTCGTGTTTGTGTCTATGTTGGGGTGTAACTTGAGAACACGTCAGTGGATTTGGTGCAGGTGGTTGATTACATTCAAGGAAGAAATACGTTTAAGGCTTGAAATGTCTTTAATTTGTTTTTATTCATTTTGTCAAACAGAATATTGTTGCAATGGGAATGGATCAGAACACTTGCTTGTCATCCCAAAGGTCGTAAGTTCAATCCCGCCTGGGTTAAAATAATCCACAGCCTCTCAATTGTATCTACTATCGCTTTGTTTAAGTTATAATTGTAGTTGAGTTTTAATGCTATTTTGACCCTTTTTAAGTGGTAACAGGACACGAGAAGAGGATTTGAACTCGCGACTGTAACTTCTTAGCCTGGCACTTAACCACTATACCGCAAGCCTCTCGCTATCCTTTCTTTTATTATTCCCACCAAAGCTCACATTTTTAGTAGTAACGTCTGTCAAACAAAAACAACTAAAAGTCAGAAACATAATTATTATTAAAAAATAGAACACTGTCAGCAATTTAAGCTAATTCAGTAGTTTCCCAACTTTTTTTGAGCCATGAGCCCCTTTCTCTTGTCAAAATTTGCCTCGGATTCCCAAGTCAAAAGATGGGTTGAAAGCTGTAATTATTTTATTGAAGTAGCTTGAGCAATAAAAAAAGTATACGTCGCGTAAAAAAAGGCCTAATTTTATTTCAGAGAGGCGCGGGAGGTGTGTGATATGATGGTGAAGTGCCAGACTAAGAAGTTATACTTGCGAGTTCGAATCCTCCTTCCGTATCCTGTTACCAACCAAAAAGGGTAAAAAATGTGATTAAAACTCAACTATAGCAATAACTTAAAACTACAAATAAAAAGAGAAAACTAAGTTGCAGTTAAAACATGAAGTCACATTATACACACAACTTATTTTAAATAAACAAAAACTTTTTTGGGGTTTATCACAAACGCTTCGCATTCAACGCGAGGAACATGATTTTAGTATACAAACCACACTGAGCCGAAGGAAACAGTTAAAAATAACACCATCGTTTTGCTACCTTAAAGGAGTTAGCATAATCAGGGTCGAGGTAAGATTATACTTTTTTTACGCGGTTTACAATAAACCCAAAAAGCAAGCACTAAGTGTTTACAAGTCACACTTTACCTACAGTTTCTGAATCTCATACATGCAGCAAACAGGTGGATTTTGCCTTTGGGAATCTACAAGTCGCGTAAAAAAAGACCTTATTGTATTTCAGAGGAGCAGAAAAAAGCCGATTCAAGTTTTCAAACAGTCGTGACAAATAAGAAAAGAAAATGATTCCAGGCTATAGGAATTCAGCAAAGCCATCTTCATGTCACACCTGGTGCCCATAAAATCGCAGGGATAGTGGGCCCCGGGGTTTGGGGGGGGGAGAAGGAAATGCAATTTATCAAATTTTGATTCCTCAGCGATCCTCCCGGTTTTGTTCCTTCCAAAGCCAAACGTTTCCTGACGTGACTGAAACACCGACAGCGGTTTCTTTCCTGCCCTGTGTCAGACTGACAAATTCATTCCTGACTAAAACGAACCGTTATTAATACCTGAGAAAAAAGAAGGAAAAACCTTGAAAGCTATAAATATCAGTCGCGAAATAAAAAAGACAGAAACAAAAGAAATGAAAATGAACCTGTTTCCGAATTTCAAGATTGACATTTTAATGAGGACGCAAATTAAATAAATAAAACTGAAGAAAATGTCTTGATTGCCGATCAAGGTACAAAGATTCGTTGTGTTTGCATTTGCTTGCTTGTTTGTTTGTTTGTTTACATTGTTAACGGTTGAGAGAATAAGGATTCCCGCGGTCACTCTCACTTTTGGAAATTTCGAGGACCGTGTAGGATTTAATTGCAATCGAAAGACAAACAAAAACAAACTTGGAACCTGAAACCAGTAACGGAACCTTAAATGAGAATTGTGCGTAAGCAAGTTAATGAATTGACTGTGAATGATGACGCGCCTAACTAAAACAACATTGTTTTTGAGGGAACGAAACTTTGTTTATAGAGTGCCAAAGTAGGTTCTGGCTACAAAAGTGCCCAGAATTAACCCAAAAGTTTAGAAGATTTATTTCTTAGGTAGGCAAACAATCTTACAGAATTAATCTCATTAAAAAATGCACATTTTCACTGAAGATTGCTTATCTAAATAAATTCTTAGAGTCTAAACCAAATCCAGTTTCACTGATAGTGTCTTGAGATATGACAGAAGACAAAACGTGTGGGGGAGGGGTATGTGAAAGCCCTCTCTCCTCTCTCTCTCATCATATCATCCAAATATATGAGAGGAGGACCACTCACAGACACAAGACCAACATTACAAATATTGAAGTTGATCAAACTTTAACACTTAATATTAGAATGGTTGGGGAAGTAAAAGAAGAGGAAGAAGCACTAGTGTCACAATGGGTTTCAACTTCCTTCAAAAGATCAACTTGACCTTTTCCAGAAAAGGTTTCCTGGGAACTCGACTCCAAGCACACACGAGGTAATCAAATACCTGAGGAAACACTTGAAAGTCCTCCCCCTTTAGCCTGAGTATGGCTTCCTCTTCAGCAAGTTCTTGGATGTGCCAACAGAGAATTGTTAAAAAACAAAAATCGCGACACTTGTCTTGAGCTAATCCCCCCTCACCGCCTACCCCACCGCGCACTTGATTCTCACCTTTCAAATAAATGAATTTGACGGAGTTTTCAACAAGCCTCGAGCTTTATGAGCTTTTATCACCTTTTGTGTTATATTCGAGTTTTGGTTTGTTCATTTTCCTTCCAGAAGTGTTACTCAAATCAATTGTTGTTATTATTATTGTTGTAGTAGTTGTAGTTGTTGTTGTTGGTGGTGGTAACAAAAAAGAAGGCCTTCGAGTCCGCCTATTCGACATCCAGTTTCACAAAAGTTGACCTAAACAAGTGGAGAGAGAGAGAGAGAAAGAGACCGAAAAAGGAAAAGAGAGTCGGAGAAGCTCTTTTGATTACTCTTGAGCCAATAGTTGTGTCGAGTGGTTTAACCTTTGATTTTTGTCTTTCAGGCAACTTCCGGAAATGACTGAAAGGAAATCGTTTTCATTCGAATCCGTATGAAAGAAGTGACAAACATGATTCACACGGTTCACAAAAAATTACTTCAGCTATGGAGTTCAGAAATAATCCGAACGGTGAGTCTTTTCAACTTTTCTTCTTCTTTCTCTTTGGTTCCCTTTGTTTGCTGACTCGAAATCCGTTGATAATGAACTCAGGGTCGTATTGACTCTTTTTTGTTTATGATTTTGTTTCGTTTGGACATCTTAACTCAAGCTTTTTGTTATTCGGTTTTTCTTCTTCTCTTTCTTGCTTTCGTTCAAGTTCTTCTCATTTTTCATTCTGATTTTTCTGTAAAGGTCATATTTCCTAATAACTGCCTTAGATTTACACAACCCACTAGATCATCATGTGTAATTCAAACTTTGTTATTCCGATTTTTTTTAAATTGCCACGGGTGGTTTCTTTGAAGACTGTTATACTTTTGGAAACGAAGGGTGACGTAAACCGTCACTACCCTAATCAAATCATTAGGTTACTATTTAATAATAGATTTTATCCAATTCTATCCACGTCTACTTTCTTACGTAACTAACAAAAATAATTATTTCTCAGTCTTAAAGGCTTTTAAAGAACAGAGGGAAGGGAAGAAAGCTCACAGGATGAAGTTTAATTTAGCTTCCTGCAGCGGTGGCAACGAGTTACCCTTAATAAACAAAGAAATTCAGAGAACTAACGAAATTTTGAACTACTTTGGCTGAGAGCTTGTAATAAGCCACACAAACCTGATACTCAATTCTGACAAAATACAACAGGAGCGGCTAATTTAGAAGACTATAATTGCCCTATCCTCTGATAACCGACAGAATTTCTCTGACCAGCTCAAATAGCTAGGGATCATTATTAACGAGCAACTCAATTTTGGTTGCTATCAGTATCATACTGTCTGTGTTTCTTATCTCGTTTTATTATAATGACAGTGGTTTACGTTATTGTCTGTTTTCGAAGAAACTGGTATATCTAAGCTCGTCATTCCCAACCTGGGGCACGGCAATATTTGGGAGGGCCAAGTGCACTCTTTACTGACTATACCAAAGACTATGGAGTAATTCGAGGATGAGTTATTAACAGTGAATTGTTTTCTACTGAGTCTGTGTTTATGAATGTTTGTGTAACAAAATTTAAATCTCACGGAGGGGGTCAACAGGATTTTATAAATTCCCAGCTGGGCCATAGCCTAAAATCGGGTGGGAACCACTGATCTAACCAAATGTTCCAAAAATATGTAAATAAACCGACCACAGTCCGCGATAGGTCGAAGAGACCGAAATAGTAACATCTAAATGAAGAAAGAATGTGGAAAAGCGGGAACAGAGGCCTAAAAGAAGTCGGAGTCAGTGTGTCTCCAGAGTCTAGTTTGTCTGGAAACGTGGTCAACATTAACCGAAGACCCGTCCGTTTTCTTCTATTCAACTCGTTTTCGTGTTTTCCTTCCCGGGTGAAGGACGCAATTTCTTAATGACTTTTACGTCGTCTTTTTAATAAACGATCGCAATAATCTTGTTCGAATAAAAATCGTCCTCGTTTGACGCGAACGGTTAATCTCTCTCTCTCTCTTTCTCTCTCTGTTTTCCTCCGAGAGAGAAAAAAAATACGAAAACGAAAAAAGAGAACAAAAGCGAATTTCGACATCTGCAATGCGAAATATTTGTCCTCTTCCTCTCACTATTTCTAACTCGATCGATTTCAGGTTTTGGACATTTTAGGGTTCTATTTTCATTTGAAACTAAATATACTTAGAAATTTAATACAATATACTGTATATTTATAAGTTCAATAGCATAACAAATTTTAAACTCATAACTAATTTTAAGACAGTATTGACATATGAATCTGAAACACAAATGATTAATATTATTGTACATGTGTACATCACAAAAAGCGCTTCATCTGAAACTTTTCTAAATCTTCATTTAACAGTTTCCTTATTCTTCCCTTGTTAACCAAATACAATATAACTATTCAGCAGGAATGCATTCATACGACATTCAAATCTCTTTTTGAACTAAATTTTCTCTGAAACAATCCTATCCTTTGTGTTGCAATTCTAGTCAGTCTTTTATACTCACAAATTGCTGTTATTATAAGTGTAAACTCTAACAATTTTCTTCCATACGAATTGTATCAATTTTCATCTCGGCTTGGTGAGTTCGGCCATTATACAACTCTGCCCGACACATGCATCAGCATAAAAACCTCACATAATTTACATTTATACACATTTATAATCATATACCAGGGGTGGTCACGGTCCCTGATAGTCAGAGTCATTTTTTTATTTGAAATTTTTCGTGAGCCGCAATTAAAAACGTATTTTTAAGATATTATAAAAAAGTTGTTTACTGATAGTACTGGTATTAAAAGTTATACTGAAGAGTACTGATATTATATTTACTAACAAAATATGAGTACTGAATTCAAATATTAAAAATGGAACACATTTATTTGACTTCTCTTGACAAGTCTTTGGAATTTGGTGAATAATTAGTGAGAGCACTTCTCAGCGATCCTTCGAGATTTTGATCGGTGTTTGAATTTTACGAATTTGTAAATGGAATAATATGATTCATATACTGTAAGTACGTTGAAACACATACTCAACGATAACAGCAGAAAAATGGAAAGGAAACTCGGGTACTGGGGTATCAAGAGCCACAAATAATCCTTCAAAGAGCTGAAGCTGCCCCCAATAAAAATATATATATTATTACATCAGCAACCAACACTAAATCATACAGTATTAGGTTTAAAGTATAAGTAAAACTAAACAAGAATAAGTTGTCGAAGCTCGGTGGTCTTTTCCATCCGGCACGTCTACGAGAACACTTCTTCTCCCCCGTGAGGTTATCTTAGAGGCAAATTCCTCCACGAAGAGTTCGAGATGTAGTCTTACTCACTCCAGGAGATCTTCCAGGGAATCTGCTCAGAGAAGTCTTATGCGATTTACTAATCGTCACAAAACTATTCTACGTGGATGTTGATCGGGATCTCGGCTAATGCACCATCAGTGACCACCAGCACCGTCATAAGTTATTATGACGTCTCACCTCATGAAGTATATCAAATAAAATATACAATTATACATCATTTTGTGTTCATTCACACATCAGCACCACCACCCTACAAAAGTTTGGTGACTAAAATTAGCGTAAAATCCATTTGGACCAACTGTATTCCGAAAACCAAGCGCAATTATTACATTATACTATTTACATTTACAGTATTCATTTATATTATTAATATATTATTAAATGTGTATAAATAACACCACCTAAGTTTGGTTATGATCGTAAAAGTGAGTACCCAGAAATAACGCGAAGATTAAAATTCTTTTTTTTCTTACAAAGGGCGGTGTCTTTGTGGTGAAAACTAGTCCGTCGTGCGTTCTGGTGTCAAAGTTGTGACTAATCCTTCCTTATTAATTAATTTACTTAAACAAATCACTGCAAATTGGAAACAGTTTTTCCGCAAAGGCCGAAATGGGCGAAAGGTCGGTACACTCGGGTGTTATGAGGCTCATTGGTTGAAATCCCACCTGCGTAAAAGTTATTCTTGGCTATCTACTACCCGCAGCCCGTTCAAATTGCTAAAAATATGTGAAACGGGTGCTGGGAGAAAAGAAAGACGCAGAGAAAATTGTAAAAGTCTTGTTTGTTAGGTAAAATGAAACCTAATACAAGTCTGTCACAAAAAGGAGATGAAGAAGACGATAAAACAAAAAAGAAAAGACGGAAGGCAAAAGATGAATAAGGACAATTGTCAGAAAGGAAAGAAAGATAAAACTAATTACCCAAACAAAAGAAGAGAAAGTAATCCTAATGAGAAGGATGTAAGAAAAAGAATTGAAGAAGGAAAACTGAAAAGCGGAAACGGAATAAAATGAGAAAGCTCGTCTTGAACGTTTTCCCTCAAAAAAGTGAAAATTAAATGCGAAAGCTTTAAAATGATTAGGTTATCGGGGTGTGACGTCAGCAACATACTTTCCACAGAGCTTCCTAAACTGTTTGATATTAAATGAAACAAATTTCCTTTTCCCTAAGAAATTAATTAAAAATCGATTTCCTTCGATAAATTAATAAATATTGTAAATGAAGGTCTCGTGGTTCGGGTTTGGCGGTCATGTGACCGGTTTTGAATTCGAAAGACGACGACGCTTCACTGTATAGGTAGTTTGATGTACTGGAGCTATGTGCGATTATATTAAGCATACCGATACTGATTATGTTTGGTTTGGTTTTCGGAGAGTTGTGCTGTGTTTTCAATGGAGAATTCACAAATTTCAACGATTTTTTTTTATGCGGTTGGTGATAATCAGTGTAACAATCGCAAAGCTTTTGGTTCACCTCCCTTTACCACATGGTCGACCGCTAGTAAGCAAACAAACACTGATAACGTTTGGTTTGGTTTGGCTTTACCGAGGTATACTGACTGTGTTTTCAATGGAGAATTCATAAACATCAAAGATTTTTTTTCCGCGGTCAGACATATTCATTTTTGTCTCCTCATTTTTGTTCGTCTCGCTCGACCGTATGGTTGGAACAAAAATGAATATCTCCGACCGCGTAAAAAAAATCTTTGATGTTTATGAATTCTCCATTGAAAATACAGTATAACTCTCCGAAATCGTAGGATTGATTCCATCTCCAGCACATAAAAATTCAATGGAAGTATAAAGTTCGTGAGAGATGTAGGGATTAGTATAATATTAATAAGTCCACGATTATGGGAAAGTTTGGATGTGACCGTGACCTTTAAAAACAGATAATTATTTATTATATAGGTTTCACAAACCTTTTTAATAAGACGTAAAATACATAAATATATATGTTATAGGTCTACCGGAAAGTTCTGTCTTATAATGTCACAACAAGTTTGAACACATTTGAGTTTATTTGTTTGGTTCTCTCGTTTTATCACCTATACAGTATACATACTGATATAGTAATTCAACTAAAACAAACATGCATCATGTCATTATTTATATCAGAATGGATTAGCGGATTGACAAATTTGAAGTTCATTTAAGCCACTGTATTTTATATGAATTCAAATAAGACAGAAGCAATACAGGAGGAGTGGATAATTAAACCAAGATGTTGGGTGAGGGAACAGTTTCTGATAAAATTTGCAGAAGAAGGTTCAAGAAATTTCAAGCAGGTGGTTTTGAGCTTTCTGGTCAGTATAACTCTGGGCGGCCATCTTTCATCGACGACGATACTATCAAGATCATGTTAGTGCAAAATCCTTTTTTATCAAGATCGGACATTGCCGATACAGATAAATCACACATAATGATGGCAATTATATTATTCAATAAAAATTATTAAAGATATGGTAGATTTATACTTTCCAGTAGATTTAACACAAAAATGTTTTTATCAGTTCACCTTGAAAATATCGAGTCAATTTGTCGAAAACGAAACAATCGAATAATAATATTTGATGGTGTAAACTGATAAAAAGTGCATTTGGCAAACGCACTCGGGTTATTGATTAATTATTTGCATTGCAGTTGATTTGTTGCCCTAAATTTCACAGTGTAAACAGCTTGCATAAGCGGGGCGGATGGAGGAGAGGAAGGGGGAAGGTGACGTGTTAATGGTTGACGAAAAATTACGTGGATTAAATGATAATGACATGGAGGTTTTGAAAGAGTCGAGTTCAGGTACAAGGTAGAGGAGGAGGAGAGGTGGATGAGTTTTTCATATTGTTACTAACGAAAATTGCTGTTGCTGGGAAAGTTCTTCGAAGCGATTGTCAGTAAATCCTGCTTTGGATGACGTAGGGACGTTACAGTCATGACGTCTAGATATACAATAGATAACAATGTGCACAGATAATTTTTTGCTGAGGTTAGGAGATTTACTATGCTAACGGTAAAGGAAATATATCTACAACAGGACATCATAAAACAACATTTGACAGCAGTCTTGACACAGGCAAACGGAGAAATCAAAGAGAAAAGAGGTGTTCGAACTTTCGAACGAAGAAAACCCTGACGTTTCAGGGTTGATTCTTCCTGTGGCGGTCGCCAATAATGAAATGAGGAAGCTTGTCAATGGACAACTCCTCTGCCTTATGATCACCCCTGTGGTGATGAAGTGTGGTAAGGTTAAATAACGAGACCAATGATTCCTGATTTCGGAATGGTTTATTAAACGAATTACAGCAGTATTTATACCCCAAAAGGGGTTGAAAAACAAAGACATTCATTGAATGACCCATCCGGGCAGCCCATTAAAACAATGAAACATTTCCTTAACATACCTGGGCCTTTGTCCGGATGGGTCATCTTACAATTCGCAACTATGTACAGGTATACGAAGTGATTCATTCGGCTGCCTTTTGTGACACTTTCCTTTTCTTTTGAGCCTCTTGGCCTTGAGCCGAATGAATCACTTTACATTGAATTTTACATTTTTGTGGCCGCACATCTGAACAAGAGGTTACCAATCGATTTCACGGTTTTTCTAATTTCTTAAAAATATTCGTCGTCGACGACGATGACGGGGAACGTTGGGCCATGATATCAGGCACCGGATCGCTTGATTACACCTTCATGCGCGGCCATTTTGTTTGTTTTCCGTTCGATTGTTGACAAATGATTTGAATTTTCCCGATTAATCAAATTAAATTATCGAAGCTTTCGTCGAAGTGAACTTTGAATTAAAAATATGGAAAAGTTGTCGAGGTCACCACGTGTGCCTTCACCCGATGACGGATTTCCCATCCCTGAGGTGTCCTGGGCCCTTAAAACCGGCAGCCATATTACAGCCACAGATCCCCTGAGTCATTGGTGAAAATTTTGTTGCCGGAAGGCTGAATGGTTTCCCCTAAGAAAAGGACGTTTAAGCGATTGGAAAGGGTAACCTTGGCGGCCTTTATCCCGAACACTCACTTAACCCCCCCAGAATATCCCGAAATCTGTTCCAATTTTCCGCCCCGACCCTGACGGAGGTCGTTGTCAGCCGAGAAAGTCACCCAAAAATCTTTCAGGGGCGTGTTAAACCCCAGAAGAAAACCCGAACCGAATGACGTCATTCTCAGCTCGTTATTGACATCTTTTTGATGATGCGTGAAAGTAAGTGGTCGAAGTCAGGGTCGATTTAAGGCTGTATGGAACGATCAATCTATGCGGGTAGAGACCTCTTCCCGTGAGTAATATGGAAAGCCACCCCCGCCCGCCCGCCCCCGTTTCCTTAATTAAAGTTTTTTATTGAGAGCTTTGCCTTGTACGTCCTTGTCCATCTCCCTTCGTCTCTCTCTTTCGGGTGGACAAATGCGGGTCTTGTCCACTTCCAAGTAGAACATTTTAATTGAGTTTGTTAGTCGGGTGGATGTGGGCCGACTGGAAAATTATCGACACACTAAACTAATAATCTGTGTAAATAACTCGAAGCGACGTCCTTAACGTTTTTAGATGGGTCATGGTGGATGTGAGCAATAATTAAAGAAGGATAATCATTAAAAAATAGAAAATTAAATGAAACTAAGAAAATGACGACTGGGAATGAACAAAACCTAATTTTTAGAAACAACCATAGGAAAGACAAGAAAATAAAACAACCAAAGACAGTATTCTGGCGAGGAGCGTGCAATCGTATTTGTTTCTCGTTTTTTTCATATACTGTGTATAATATTTGGTTATTCTTCTTGTTTCTCACCTTTCGCTACTCATTTACAATATGTAATATAATAAAATACTACATATACTTAGGAGTATCTCAGCGGAATCGACATGGGAAGACTGACCAACAGGACAATAAAGTTCTCAAAGTAGAAAACAGGGCCGCCGTAATTCCTATAAAGGGTGAAAAATTTAAAGAAACTACGAGAGCAGAGTGAACATCCGAGCCTGAGACAGAAAATACAACAGCCAGGTTTCAGAAGGAAAAGCCAAGATGAAAACAAATTTAACAGAAAAACAAGAAATTTTGGGTTTCCCCCAAACCAGTTGAAAGAAAAAGCACGATTCGCCCTGATTCCTCCAACAGGAATATTTAACATATAATTTTCAACAGCATTTACACCCTCAAAAAAGGTTCACAGTCTAGTCTTTGCATAAAACTGCTGCGGTACCATTAGAATGACATCACTTGTCGTAATGACGTCACGAGAAGACACTTGTCTTTTCGAAGGGAATTTCACTAAGTTTGAACAGCCATCAACGACAACCAAAAATTTTACTCCAACTTCTCTTCCCTTCCCTCCTCTTCCTCTCTTCAAACAAAAACCTGTCAAATTTGCTTTCGACAATCGATTAAAGAAAAACTTTCGAATGTTTAAAAAATTAAAATTTGATGAAACGTCGTGAAAAAATTATTTGCTTCATTGGCTCAAAGTTTGCGACACACGAGACAACTGTATACACAATGAAACTCGATTTTTTTGTTTATTTAACGATAAACATTATGACAGATGTATAATTTGCGGTGTCCACATTAGACAGGCATCATTGGCTACTACCTATGGCCCATCTACGATTGGTATTCATATAAGTGACAGAAACACAGATTACAAGATAAATTCTCGAAGCAAAACGAATAGAAGATCAAACAAAGAACTAAATCAGGTGTTGAGGCGCCCAAAGCTTCATTAGGAGTGGATTGGTCACATTTCGGGGACAAGAACAGTCTCATCTGGTGGTAGAATAAGGCGAGGATCCTCGACGGACCGTTAAGCCACCCATGATTGAGTGATAGGTTTTGGAGATGACGCTTAATTGAAAAAGATGGCCTTCCTCCTTTCTCTCTCTTAGATGAAAGTAAGCAGTCAACTTGCTAGCAACTAGGAAAAGTTAATTATAATTTAATTATTTAATTTAGTGGACTGAGAAGCAAGAGGTTAGAGCACTCGCAAATCATTCCAAGATTTCTAAGATCAAATCCCGGCTGGATAAAAATAATCCAACCATCTTTCCTCTCCTATAATGTCCTCTTCAGCATTCTTTCACCAGGAAAATTTCCTCTAATACTCACAAACATGATACTAACGTTCTGTCAGCAGTAACCTTTCACATTAATTAATGAAATGCGATCAACATGGTTGTTGTTTGAAGGATTAGCAAAAACTTTTCCACTTGAATCCACCTCTTATTGATACAATAATTATTTATTTATTACTGTTTCAGTTTTCATTCCGCTTTATACTCCCTGAGGATAACAAAATGTGGGACTCTGGGGCTTTAGTCAGGCGCTTTGAAGACCCAACCACACTATAAAACCAATTCGAAATTAAAAGATTTAACTATAATGGTTCTGTCGGTCAAAAAAGTTTAGAAACCACTGTTATAGATGGTTTGAGAGAAGACGTTGTCGCTTCGGTTTTAATTCTTTATAAAAAAAATTTTTAAGCCGGTGAACGGAAGCCTGGCAAGCGTTCCTAAGTCATTATAAAGTTTTTTATGTCCTCTTTCCTGGTCCCCGGGAAGAGTGTGTGTGATGATAGCTGGGAGAAGAGATTAAAGGAAAAAGGAAAAAAAATCAGTGACAATGTCCTCAAGACCGCGTCACACACAGCACCACAGGATTAAGGTAGTGAGTTATACAGTATACCCCAAATCTAGAAGACGTTCTTCAAAACGACATCACGTTTTTAATTTTTTCTTTATTCTTTTCGATTCAGTTTGGTTCACTACTATCATCAAAATTTTAAATTGCACACTTGGAAACTCACTATGCTAATTAACTCAGATTGTACAGACAGTCTTCAACCAAATGATTTCTTGTGAATGGTAGTTGCAGACTTCGCAAGTTCTTGTTTTGATACAGGTGTATGCAGATCTATTGGCAGAACACTTGGCTCTTTCGAATCCCCCAACTCTCATCTGGTCTTCCCAAATGGCAAGTCCTCTATCCTGTATATCAGCAGAGCTGTTAGTCTCTGCAATATCCGTTAGGTTATTCCGGCAAAACCTTGAATGATATTAATAAGTTGAGCTGATCAGTGGTGTCTGTAGAGCTCACAGCCACCCACTGCCAACCCGATTTGAAGGAGTAAAAGGAGGAAAGTAAATTTAGTAACAATTTACTTTCCTCTTTTTACTCCTTTTTGAAGGGAAAGTTGGGAGGTCGGTTAAGGGAAATAAGACAATAATCGACAATGTAGTGGTCAAAATTTTGCGGTCCTTGGTGATGCTAACGGAAAATGAATCTGAGTGCAGAAGAGAGAAAGAAAGACAGAGAGGGAGGGAGAAGCCTGAGGATCGCTTTCAATAGCTTTCTTATCAAAATTTAAGAAAAGAAAAATGCAAGCAAACGATTTCTGAAGTAAGCTTTATCTCGTCTCTATTCGCTTCGATTATGCCACCTCCCCTCTCCCTCCCTCATCCTCTCGATTCTTTTGGATTATCTGCATTTAGACACTTCTCTATACTTTATACATTTTATACTCTTCTACGCCGCAACACAGGCACACACTCAGTCATCATAATCACGCATTTATTGCTTGTTTTTCTCGTCACCGTCATGCGTGTCAGATAGTGTTTATGTCACGATTATGTTGTTGATTATGTGGTGTTCTCATCAGGTACCGAGTGTTATGTAACCAGTGTTAAAGCTCCTCAGTTTCTCCGTTAAAAGATTCTCACGAAAAGCTCCTTTCATTTCACTTCTGATTGTTTAGCAGAAAAGGTGATTTGCCTTCTTAGCAAACATTTTCACATTTTTATGTCAACTTGGTTTTTCCGAGAAAGAAGTTCTAATAACGAGGATCTAATGGGTTGGCTGCACGCGGATGTCAGAGTTTTTAACAACTTGATAACGTTTGCAAAGTTCCTTAAACTCTTCTCTTTCTGACACTTTTATGAAACTTCCTTTCAAAGAATAAACCGAAATTAAGAAAAGAAGTCGAAACAAGAAAAACACGTCAACAACTCAAAGGTTTCAGGAAAAAGCTCAAATTTTCAGAAACTGACAGAAGAATGAAACAAAAGCTGAGCGACGTACAAAAGAGGAAAGTGAAAGCATTGAAACAATACAGAAAGAGGGGGCAGGTGGAAAAGAAAAAAGGACTTTCAGTATAACAGACGGAGAGCAAAATTTGAATCGAAACGTAGGAACAGTTGAAAGGAAATATTTCCAGAAGGTTTGGGATGCTGACATGCGGGGGGATCCCCCTTTTCGTCGAGTTAAAGCGTTGCCGGCGCGTCTACTTGTTGAAATTTGGCAATCGAGACGTCAGTGGCATTTCCGCAAGTGAAAAAGGTAGTTTTTCAGGTTCGGATCATCGGTATGGATTTCCTTGAGAACAGTCACACACACAAATCGAGTGAATTAAAAGGAAAAACGAGAGAAAAGCGAGTTTTGAGAAAATGTCCTGGGTTAAAGACATTTGAGGCGAGAGAACGAGAGAGAGACCTTGAACGATTCGGAAGTGAAAGTGTCAAAGTCTGCATTTGCCGTTACCATTGAACTTGAACGACTTTTGCAATGCCGTCATAAATTATTAACTTCTCGTCGAGCCTGCAAAAAGGGAATAAGAAGCAGTTGAAACGCAGGAAGTGTGAACCGAGCGGGCGGAAGTTAGTTCTGTTTGCAGGAAATGAGATGGATACAGCGAAAAACAAACATAAGCTCCAGGCAGCAGAAGACAACAGTCAACCAACAATCCTCAAACTCATTCTCTACAGTCTCACCGCTTTTGGTAAAACACCGCCAGGTAACCGTTACTGTAGAATACTTTCTGAACGTTACCTCGAGTTATATACTGTATACGTCCTTCTAGGATTTCTAACTGCCTGTTGCCATTTACTGTCAGTCTTTTCATATCAAACAGGACAAACCAACGCTGAAAACAGGGTAGAAATGAGCAGAAGTGAGAAAGCTTGAACACAGTTGAAAAAGAAGACAAGAAGAATGAGAGGAGGAATTGAAACCATCGTGGTCTGAAAAAAAAGTGTAGTTATTGATTGGAAATTCTCCAGTTCCAGGCATCCTCACTTATCCACTTATCGGGCATCCAGGGTCTATTGGGTGAGAGGTTAGGGCACTCGGCCACCACTACAAGAGTCGTTGGCTCAATCCGCACCTATCAAAACGGAAACATGTCAGAGCCAGCAATAGAAGATGTACACTTCCTTAACTTAGGTGGTTGTTTGCCCATTTTGGTTGATGAACGGTTGAAGTGAAACTAAGCAGTGGAAAAATCACCGTGTTTTGAAACAAAACAGCATTTTGCTTTAGGCAAGGAATTTGGGGTCTTAGCGAACTGACCAATACGGAACTCGATTAAGGCCTACAAAAATCAGTCAGGAAAAATAGGACTTTCACCTCTCCTACCCTGTTCACCAGGTTTCGTCCTGTCCTGTGACCACCTCTTCAAACCTAGAGAGCATAGCTTAACCCATTAACTCGACGTTATTGATATTATAAAAAAATTATAGATTTGTATTGAAATTAAATGTATATTACAGATTTATAGAAATTATAGATCCATTAATATGTTGTAGTGTATTAATTTTATGTGAAGGTTTTGAAGGCTGAAGAAGATTTTGAGTTAAGGTTTTTTTGAAATAAAATTTTTAATAATTAAATAGTGTGTTTCATAAACATATTTTGTCACATAATTAGTGGCGAAAATCGGTTAAGAGTTAGAAAGTGTTAGAAAGTTGGAGAAGCAAAAACGGGAATAACATCGGGGACAAACCGCGACGGTAAGGAATCACGTTTCCGCTCCTGTTGGTTCAAAAGAAGGAGAAAAAAAAACAATTATTTTCGAGTGTTTTAGGACCGAATGCACAAATTCACAACCCGCACGTCGTAAAAATAAATTAAGGGAGAGCCTAAAGTTATATTATTATACTATTAGTATTAGTTAAGCGATTTAAAAATGTGGTTTCGCGGCTCCTTTTAAAAACATCTCAATCGATCCATGATAAAATGTGATTCCTTCAAATCAATGTACCGGAAACAGATTAAGAGAGTGAAAAAAATCATTTGAATCGAGCCACAAAACGCGCACGCGCAAATTGAAAAAGAATTAATATTTTGTAAATTAAATTGAAATTTATGGAAATGTTAATTGGGAAATCGTGTTTTCTTGTTTCTTCATCTATCATCTTGGAGCTTTTTATCGGATTTTTCTTTTCTTCAAAGACGCACCCGAGCTTTTTCCCTTTTATCTCTCGCTTCGTCCTTGAAGGTATGCGAGATTAAGTCTCACGAGTGTCAATAACAAAACTATTGATTGGGTCTGTCATTATTGTTATTGGAATTTATTTATTGGGGTAGAATTTGATGTTTACCAAAAAGAAACAAAAGAAGGGCCTTCGATCCGGATCGGCGGTCGTTCAATGTGACTCTGCGACTCTAGTTATGTAACTTGATAATCGTTTACGTGATAATTGTTTTGTGACGATACGGCTTTTGTAAACTGTTTCCGGTCGTGTGTTGTTCCAATTTTTGCGTTTTTATGTCTAATTATATAAGGGCATGGTTACCATGAAGAAATGTCGCGTGACTGATCTCCAGAGAGAGAGAGTCTGCGGTGGCGGAGGGAGGAGGAGGAGGAGGAGGGATGTGCTCGAAATAAACGATTCCACGATTCCGTTTTTATTTCAGGTGTTTGTGACCGTGGCGGCTCAGAGCAATTCCATCTCAATTGGAATGATACAAGGTTATTCGTCTATATTACTGCCGCAGCTTAGTGCTGAAGAAAGTTCGTTACCTGTCACCAAGGAAGAAGCTTCATGGATCGGTAAGAATGGGGTCTGGGAGAAGTTTATCTTAGTGTTCTCTCTTTTACCTCTCTTAGTTCACCTAAAGCTAGGTCCAGCACTTTACTTGATATACACTAACGATATATCGACCACAATGGATACGATTACTGCTAATTTGGTGGCGATACAGCCATCCCGACCTCAGTTACTGACCCACAGTCCGCTACTCCATGACCACCTCAACACCACCTTGACTTGAAAACCATTTGACGACATAGAGGATATTCCACTGTTTTCTTCAGAAGTTTCTTGTTACTCTGTCCCATCTTTTCCTCTCTTCAGACAGAATTTTCAGTATCATCCATTGCCAATTTCTTCGGGTTAAGACACTGGTTAGTTCCCTAAATAAAAAGCCAGAGCATCTACTTGGTGTCTCTCTCTCTGCTTCCACGATAATTTTTAGGCAGTCGTTTTCTAGCACGTTTGTCATCTTCTTTTTGGTTTATTAACTTTCTACTTAACCTAACCTACAGATTTTACACAACCTGAACAATTTGTCCCACTTTTCGGGCGGCTATAAAATGACCTCTAGGATGGTATCGAAGGAAATATGTGTCGTAATATATTTTTTTGCTGGTCCCAGGTGGAGTAATTTTGGAGCCTTCGACTCTAGGTATCGTCCTCACCCCAGAAGTCTGCTTATTTGAACCACACCCAATCCGAGAGTTGCCTAAATGGGTTTCCCATCTCAAAAAATAAATTCAACGTGACTCATATTTAATAATTGGTTGTTATTAAGCTTCAAGTTAATGTCATCGTGTTAACTGCCTGTCATGACTTATATTATACGTGAGGCTCAAATTTATGTAGTAGTGTGTATTACGGTGTTTGTAACCTTTTGCATTAGTTCCTGTTATTTTCACTCATTCATCCAAGGGTGGCTTAACTGCCCCGTCAAGCACCCTCTTACATTTAAAATATTTTTTTACCAACGGGTTCGCTCTCCTGATTCTTCTCCTACTTCTGCTGCTGAGTTTGGTTCGAGTATCTGGGGGTATTTCCTCATATTGTCCGACTTACGTATTCTCTTGTTCTTAATAGCTTCTTGAGGTCTCATTTTGTTGTTGTTCATGTTGTTCATGATATGTGAGCACTGGTCTTAGACAGACGATGTACAGGTCTGTTTTGTTATTTACTTAAATATATTACTGTGACAAAACTCATAAACAAAGGAAAGCAAACAAAAAGGACCTTAAAACAAACACTGATAAAATAAACTACAACTTAAACAATTCGCAGCTGAAAAGACAAGAAATATAGTTAGGAAACGTAACAACAAAGACAAATAATTGCTGAAAAAAATATTCAAGAACATAAAGAAAGAAAAACGGAAAAGAATAAGCAGAGATAGTAAGTCAAAAAGGAAGAAAACATTTTTTTAAAATTCGAATAAAACGATTAATCGAACGAAAACTCGAGTGAATTTCCACTGACAAATATTTGAAAAAGGTTTAAACAATGAAAAGAGAGAAGGAAACGGGAATAGTCTTAGGAACACTACTCTTGTATATTAAATATTAAAATCGATAATCGAACCTAACGATTAGACAGTTATTTCGAGAGACGAGACCAAACGCATTTTCACGAATTAAACGGACAAAAATATGTTTTTATTATCAATATTATTATATTGAGGTAACATAAGTGTTGTTGGTCACCTTGAACCCGTTCATAAAGAATATTAGGTACGGGTGAAGGGGAAGGGAGATGGAGATGGAGGGGTTAAGGCTCCAAAGAAAGGTTTTTCAAGGTTTTCGCGGGGAGAAAATAAAATCGTAAATTTCCACCTGATGACAGGGATGCCTTTTTGGTTTCACGGCTTTCCACGGCAATTATGCTTGACATTAAGGTCTCCTTTTATTTATTTATTTATTATTGATTTTATTAATAAGACTTTTTTTTATTTTCCAGCCGGTTTGGGTGTCATGTTGACTCCGTTCGGCGCTCTTCTATCGGGGATTCTCGTCGATGTTTTGGGTAGAAAATCCGCCATCATCTCCACGAGTCTTCCATTTTTGTTAGGTTGGCTCGCGACTGCTCTTGCTTATGACGTCAGACTTTTGTACCTGGGAAGAGCTGTAAGTGGACTTGCAGCCGGTACGTCAATTTCTTTCTTTTTTTCCCTCTTAGCCTTCCACTACGTGGTATTTCCTCACGTTTTGTTGTCGTGTGTTCGTTACAGGTATGACGACTGCGAGTTATCTCTACGTAGCTGAAGTCGCATCCAAAGAACACAGAAGCGTCCTCTTACCCTTTGCATCTGTGTTGGTGTCACTCGGCGTTCTCATCATTTACACTTTAGGCTTTGTCACGACTTGGGATAGAGCCGCGTGGGTGGCGTCAGGTTTTTTCGATCCTAACGGTCGTTTTGATGTTGAACGTAAGCTTTTTTTTCTGAAAGAATTTTTAAAAATTGGAATCTTAAGTCACTAACCATCATTTTTTTTTTTTTGTAAGGTTCCTGAAAGTCCAGTTTGGTGCGTGTCAAAGAATCAGGTCGACAGAGCTCACAAAGCACTTAAATGGTTACGTAGGGACTCTAAGGTGGCCGAGGTCGAACTGTACTCTTTAGTAAAGGGCAAGAAGGACAGCGGTGAAGCCAAAGAAGTGAACGCAATGAAAAAGATCTCAATAAAACGAATTAAAGACTTTATCAACGTTGCCAAATCTCCAGCAGTGTTCAAACCTTTCTTCATTCTTGTCTTTTTCTTTTTATTCCAAATCGGAAGTGGTATCTACATCTTCCTTTTCTACGCGACCCAAATCTTTCAAGAATTCGGGACGGACTACGATAAGAATATGGTAACCGTGACGATAGGTGTTTTCAGGTTCGCGATGGCCTTTGTTGGGACCATACTCATGTCACGTATAGGCCGACGTCCTCTCGGAATGCTTTCCGGAGCTTTAATGAGCCTTGCTATGCTCGTCATTTGCGTTTACGAATTCCTCTCCCGCTCGCTTCCATCCTCCTACCAGTTCCTTCCGTTCATATCCGTTCTGCTACATGTCGGCTGCAGCATGATCGGCTTCTTACAACTTCCCTGGATATTGACGAGCGAGCTTTTCCCGCTCCACTGTCGAGGACTTCTCAGCGGGATCGTTTCCTCCATCGCTTATTTCTGCATTTTTATAGCAGTCAAGATCTACTCGAGTTTGCTCCGGATCATGGGACTCGATGGTCTCCTCTGGGGATTCTTCGTCATGTCGTCCGTCGGGACTTTGTTCGTTTACTTCTTCGTGCCCGAGACCAAGGACAAGTCACTCAAAGACATATCCGGAGGTTTCATGAGCGATAATGACACCATGGATGTCACTATCATCACGACAGAAAAGGACGAGAACTGTAATAAAGTTACCAAGAGATATTCGATTAATAACAATAACAATATCATTATTAGTAGCAATAATACTATTAAAAAAGAAGGGAGTTCCTGTGACATTGTCCTCGATGTGACGAAAGTTGCCAGCAAAAAAATGGCAGCCGCTTGAATTTTCGTTTTATTGTGTTTTTCGTGTCGTCTCCTTGTTTTGTGACGTTTTCCTTCGCGCTGGACGCGATTTTATGTTCGACTTATTTCTAATTATGATTAAGTTAACTATAATTAATATTTAAGCGACTTTCCTCCATGTCGACTTTATTAAAACTTGAGAGGAATTCAATTTAACGAGTAAGGGTTGTGTTAAGAACATGTCCAAAAAAATAAAATAAATTATTTACGTATTGTTTTCTCTTTATTCTTTTTTATTTTTATATACCGGAAATGATTGTTTTAACATCTTGAAGGGATAAAGCTGTGTGAGGGAATGGTTACGTGTGAGAAGACTCAAATCTCACCAGCTTCATAGAAAAACCCTAACTGAAAGCATGAAAATGGTAGATTGAAGGGAGGGCAACTCATCACAGCGAGAAAATGAAGGATCACTCGCGCAAAATAAAAAAGGCGGTGTACAAGAGAAAAGGATGCAGTGACAATAAAGTTTGTAACAACGCGGTTTCCAGTCAACCGAAACTAAACGAGAGAAAAATTTATTACGAGTCAAATTGGCTCACTTCAATAATACAATAGCTTCAGTAGCTTCATGTGTGAGAAAATATTACTGAAAACTATAAATCAAGCTTACAGTGACATTCGTTTTCGGTCAATCGATTTATCATTAAAATCAATGCGGAAGTAACGAAAACCAAAATCAAAATTTTGTAATCTTGTAACCCAAACACTGAGGAAGAAAAAAATTTTTTTTAAATTAATAATCGATAACTTCCGCATACGATATACTGTTGTTAGCTTTTCAAAGAAATGAGTAAACATTGAAACAGTTGTATTATTGGGTCGATTGGATTTTCAATTTGAATTTGATCCCCAATTTGACATTCCTTCGGGAAAATGAAACTCTGCCAGAAGACAGTGATTTATTATTATTGCTTTCTTTTCAAAACTGGCGCCAAAATTAATTGAAAAAAAAAACGTTTCTTTTTTTTGTTTCAAATTTCGTATTCTAGTTTCTTTTTTATTTTATGTACATCCTCATGTGTGGCTGTTGAGGAGTCAAAAGACCCGCCGGTATACCAGCACTTTCCCATGTTCTCTTTCGTCTTCTAGAACTACTAGACAAAAGTTTTGGAAGTCCTGTCATTTCTCCGAGCATTCCCGATGGTCAAAACGTTGGTCCTTTGAGGAAGTAATACGTTGGGCTTCCACCGACCAAAACCCTTGGTCCCAGGGGGACACCCGCTAGATTCAGGCAGAAAAAAACCCGGTAACGCGCTACCAGTCAGCCACAATTTTTCTTCACCCAGTGGCTTTGGCTAGTTTAAGGCGCATCCCCTACGACTCGATGGCCCACGCACCCAATCGTATCCTCTGAAGTCACTTTGTTCCGCCTAGGCCGTCAATGTAGCTCGGGGTACATTTTTGTGCCACTTTTGTCAAATACACTAAAGAAAGGTGTAAATTAGAACCTCTAAACTGTGAAATTATGAAAATATTTGTTAAATCCAGAATAGAATGTAATACGAAAATGTTAAAACATTGTAAATAATCTTAATGAGAAGGATGAGACTGGTATAACGTTACCAATTTAGTAATCCTCGGCTCTATTCTCGTCAGATGTAAGCTTAAATCACTGCAATTGGCGTAGTCGAACATCTCTCAACTCCATCCTTTTCCTAGTGTTCCTCCTTCCTTCTGACAAAGAGAAGGAGCCTTTTGATCTCGCCAGTTGCAGACATGAAAGCCTGGCGAACAGGGCGCAATACGCAAATCAGTTTTTCTCAATCTTCTCTCCTTTCTTTTGTACTACAACCGTTCCCTTACAGTTAATTATTCAGCACCCCCCTGAATTGCTGCAGCACCAACCAGGAGGTGTAGCGCCTGTAGCATACCTGTTTCAAGGAAGAGAGAATGAATGACTAAATATTTTTTCCCTGTGAAGCAGTCAGAAGTTAATCATCGCCATTTCCTACACGTCAGCTGTCAAAGCTGTCAAAACTGTTCGAACGGCAAAAACCAAGGTGAAATAAGAAAAATAACATCTTAGAGCCCTGACGTGGTAGAGAGGAGTGAAGACCCAACAAGTGAAAGACAGAGAAACTGAACTGAAACAATTATTTCGCTTTCCTACAGCCTTTCTCTCTTAAAACTTAATTGGCTTAATTTGAAGCTTTCAAATCAATGTATAAGGTAAAAGTCAAATATAAAGAGGCGCGGTGGAACGCGGTGGAAGGGAGCGAACCCGGAAATTTTGGGAGGAGACATCGATGAGTCACAAGGAGTCTGGTGATTCATCCCAACAGATTTCACACAAAACGAAATCAAGTTACATGAGGTCAGCGTTTAGAGAATCATGTCTTGTACGACTACAACAACCATAACAGCTCTATTGTATCAATACTTAAATAATAAGCTTTAAAGTGTTGAGAACATTAGCTCTGTCATCACCACCTTTTCTAGATGAAAGACTTCTAAGAGGAACATTTGAACGTGAGGCCGAATGAAAAGGTTCAATAAGAGAATCAAACAACGACCACCTAAATTCGTTTTCATCAATGAAAACCGCCTTACATAATTAATTAATAATAATTTAGAAATGACCACGAAATTTGTAGACTTTGACTTACTTCGTCTGACCCATTTTTAAAAGATTAAAAATGGAGCAAACAGGTAATTAAAAATTCACCTACAACAGTGGCGGCGGCGGTGGACGTATCAACAGCAACATTTGTTAATTATGACAGCATCCGTCATACTTCACTCTATTTTCGAACGTTCTTCTTTCATCAGAATTCCAACTTTTTTTTGTTTTCCCTTGAATTCTGACGATGACGTGTATGAAGTTGGATTTGTTTGTAGGTTCCGTCCGATGCCGTTTCGACTTATAACACGAAAGGTTAATAAACACCACAAGACACTTGACGAATACAGTAACTAAAGTGAGACTAAAACCTCACAAAAGCATACTATCGCCTGAAAACCAAGTGTAATTATTATATAATCATATATATTAATAAAAAATAATATAAAGTAAAAATTATTTGTATTTTTATCCATCAAAAGCCCACAAGATTGATTCTCGGTGTAAGAGTAGCCATGAATTAGGGAAAAGTTTCATTTTGAAATACGCCATCTTGTAATATTTTAGTTATTCATTTAAATTGAGAAATAACGGGAAAAGGGAAAACAAAAACAAGTCAGAATCATATATTTGAACGCCATAAACATTGTCAAAACCTTCAATGGTTAATAAATTTCGTGCGTTTGCTCTCTTTGCCAAGTCTGCAGCCATCCTGACAACGAGCACTTCGTCAAGGAAACGTCCTGTTTGTGTCCTGATTTTGGGTGAGTGAACACAGGACACACAAAACACACAAATTCACTACACACCTGATGACTAAAACTGACCTACATCTACAGTATGTGTTGAGGATTCATATATGAATAACCTTCAAGGTCACGGGTCAGATCAAAGTCTTCACCAGCAGCAAAAAAAAATTATTTTTAATCGTCCTGACGACACGAAAATAAATTTTGCATTCAAAGCTTACTCGAGCCTTGAACTTCACGCGCTCTCATTTCTCTGCAAAAGCTCGTTAAATCCGCCTTTCCTTCGTTAAATTGTTTTGTTATAAATGTCGTCTGCATTTCACGACCTTCGCTAATTTTTCTTTTTTTAATTATCAAAATACAGACCCATTGTTTTGGATTTTGTATTTTCTGCCAAAAAACCTAAAATCGAGCTTTTTTGGGGAGAGGGATAGGGAGGCCGGGGGAGCTTTTCTAGGAGAATCCATAAATTTTCTGACCACGAATGGCTTCGAAGGATTTAAGTTAATGTTAGTTTCAGTTTTTAATTTATAGACCTAATTGTTGAAATTTTAGGCCGAGTATAGGTTGGCGTACGTGACACAAATAGTTCATGTTGTAATTTGAAGTTCTTACAAGTTCCCAGAAAATTTAGCTTTTGTACTGAATCGAAAGTATGTTTTTGTGATTGGCCAACTGGTCATCTTCCTTTCCACACGTTAATGCTAAGAATCTTGGTCACGTGACAACTCTCTCATCATTTGGAATCATGTACTTGAAGTTGTGCGAACTTCCAAAGATTTCCTGCCCAATATAGTTTGACAAAATCCTAATTCCTTAAAGGCAACTTTAAAGATGAGTTCAAAACAGAAACTTACATCAGTTAGCAGTGATAAAAAATTTGCCTCAGTCGATGGAGAAAAGACGAAGACGAGGAACCAGCACCGTGAAGTGCCTCTAATAAGAGCTTGTACTTCCAAAGAGAGCTGCCAGCAAGCAAGCTGAAAAGAAAAAACATTTTTTTATTATAAATATATATATTATAATACAAGGAATAAGCGTGGTTTTCAGAAGATGATGTGTTCCAGAGGAATTTTAGGCTCAATTTTCTCAGGTGAAAGCAGAAACACTAGAACAGGTAAGCACTTTTAAATACCTGGGCCCAAACATCAGTCCAGATGGGAAATTGAACCCCGAATTAAATAATACAGTCGCATCCACTGGAAGGCTTTAACAAACAATTAACAGGGGATTTGTCTCCAAAAAAAAAGTCGGCAGCAAAACCCAACTGAGCGCCTTTTCATCTGTCTACATCGCAATCCTGATCTACAGCGCAGAATCCTGGACCTTAACCACAAAACATCTAAGCAGACTCTAAACAGCAGAGATGAGTTGTCTGCGGAAAACAGAGGGCAAGACGAGAAGAGACAGGTTACGCAAACAAACTACCAGAGCAGCCGAATTAAAAAAGAGGTTGAGCTAGCAAGATTTGTTTAAACATAGTTAGCCACCTAGTTTCTTAAAAAAAAAGAGCTACTTTAAGTTACAACAAAAAAGTAAAAGGAAAAAATTCCTCAGTTTTTCCTCGAAAACAGTACTTGTTAGCAATTCACACTATCTTCACTAACATTCTTATCCCATCCTTTAGACTGGACCTCCAGTCACATCCGAATGACCTATCCCTGGGGTTAAGACATTGGTCTGTTACCTGGATATAAAGACCCTTTAAAGTCAAACCAACTGCTTAGAGACAGATGGCAGTTGTGGGGGTACTAAATCAAGAAGAATAAACTCTAGAAGAAAGAAATTGTTAACCTGAAGAAATTAAAGAATCTTCACTCAGAAAGAGCTCAAATTTTTTTTTCTGGTTTTGTGGATTAATGGAGAATTTAGTGTGGTTTTAAACCAACAAAGAACCAGATTATCAAAATCAGAGCTAAACTTTTAAAAGTTAAAGAACACCCTCTAAGAAAAAACCTCAAAGATTGATGCGAAACACCACGAAAAATTGGCTTTTCATTTTCTTCTTGAGAAAATAAAAAATCCAGGAACAAGAAATAAAGTTCCCGGAACAAAAAAAAGCTTTTGTAATCGAGTTGAAAAACATTTAAAAAAAAGAAAAAAGAAAAGGAGCCACGTGAAGCGTTCGCTTGTTGCCAACGTTCTCCGAATTCGTCATTAGTTTGATTGCATTTCGCGTTGTGCACACTTCGGACGCGGTTTTTCGCTTTTCCGGGGGATTAGCCGTTTCCTCTCGTCAACGCGAACGCGAACGTGAATGCGAACGGTCGTTTCTTACTATTTTTTTTAGAATAAAAGTATAAATCAGTGAACACATAGTGCTTTACAAAATAAAAACATTTTGTTTTAAAAATGAGATGGTGAGTAGAAAGCTTCAAGTTTTTATTTCGAAATTAAAACGGATTTTGGTATGTGTTCGAAATTCTTCAGGTTCAAGTTAGCAAGGTACCAAGAAACCAAGAATCAAGTGTGAAAATGTCAGTTAATTAATCCGCACTATTTAAGAGAGAATGTCAATAATAATATTTCACGGGAATATTTTATTTGTTTTTTATACTCCTAAATTTTCTTCTTTCGGTTTATACTCTTCGTTTGGGCTTAACAATATGTTACATATAATCACGTGACAATCATTTCGGCAATAAAAGTGTATTTTCTAAAAATTGAAACTCTTTCTCGTCTGTGAAGGCAAGACTGTACCGAGACATGGGGTCTTTGGGAAACTGCAGCTGCTGAGCCTTGTTATGCTCCTTGTTTGGAAATTTTATCTGTTGACAATTGGAAAAGCCTTGTGTTTAGCCCTCTTGTTCGAGAATCTCGAGAACCGGTCTGCAGGCAGACCTCATCCACGTCATACTGGGAAAATAAGTAGTCCAATACTTCCTCAAATGTGGATTTGTTCTCTCTCTTTATCTTAGGTTGTAGATAACGTATTGAACGAAATCTAATGCTCGCGCCTCGTTAAATATGTCGCCACTCGAGTTTGGACCCTCCCCGTCCATCATACCCACTAAAAACGGTTTTATCTTTTTTTGTTGATAAAACAGTCGAAAATGTGAGAACAAACGTGATTAATTTTTAGAAAATGAAAATGAAGTCCAGCAAAAGCTTATTTATACATGCTATAATAGTCATTGTTCAGGTAGAGAAGTATGAACATACATTAATACTAAAACCATAAATTTATGAATTTGGGTGTTCATTACATGGCGTTTGAACCTGTTTGTTTTTGAGTTTTGTGTAAGAATGATAAAAAGATGAAGAAGAGAGACCACTGAAAAGTTGTTTCCAGTTTTTCCTCCTGAGTTAAATCAGTTTTCTGTTTCCGTTTAAATGTGTGACACTCAATTAGAAATTTAGCAACTTTTGTGTGAGTCACACAAACCACCCACTTTGTAAAAATTGTTGACTGACTTGCACTAGATTTTTAACGCTTTTCTTTTCTTTCGATTTTTGTAGCTATCCATCTGTCTACCTGTTAGTTTGTTTTGTTACTACTTACTTACAAAGATCTTGTGGTTGAAAGCTGTTGAAAATCATGTAGCCACTGTACGTAACGACCATTACTACAAAATGCGACTAAGCCACAATCTGTACGAAATTGAAGGAAGTCATAAAGTCATGGTGAACTAACATATAATTAAAATTTTAATTAAATTACCCTAAAATTTAATATTTAATTAATGAATCTTAAAAGTTTTTAATTTTTTCCAACTTTGTTTTAAAATATGGCGGCATCATCAATACATTCAATAACCCACGAAACAAATAAATAATCCTTCAAATCATAATTCTCAATATTTTATTAATAGTTAGCAGTTAATCGGTATATTTATTATAAAGCAGGTCTCAAATTTCTAATGAAATTTGCCGTCAAAAAGCAGGAAAAAGGAAAATTCAAAGAAACAATTCACTTGTTCACTGAAAATCGGTTGAAATTTAAAAATGAAAGCACCGCCTTCTAAATCGAAACGGCGAAATCGTAATTGCCAACTTACAAGTAAACAAAAGCAAAACAAGGCGAAATTGACAGTTGGTGTTTGCTGTAATGCCTCCGCTCCGGATATACATTTGCGACTTGTTTCCGGTTCGAAATTTTTGATTATGAAATAACGAAATCTGTAACGTTTGCCAGAAGTCGGGAGGTTGTCTCCTGTCGAGAATTTGTGAGGTCGGAATGTCACGTAAAACAATCTATTAACAGACTTGCTTGCGTCTGATTCTTTCCCCCATTCCTTACAACAAAATTTGTTGGTTTGTTTGTTTACGTAAAGGAGTAATATTGAAGAAAGAAAAACGGGACTTGGGATTTTAAAACCGAGAACTCTTAACCTGGTTTGGTTATGCGTCCCTGTTACGTTGGATCATAAACTACTTCCAAGTTATTTTATTATTTTATTAAAAGTTTTGATTAAAAGAACACAAGGGCAGTATTATTTATTTATTTAGTTTGTTTGAAATCGAAGGTAATTTTTTTTTTGTCTGCTACTATTACTTTCCAGTCTAGTCTTCTCCTCTTGTTTGCTGTCATTGAAAGATAGCAAATTGTCAGATAGCTTGTATTTGGCGAATCTTCTCAACATCTTTCTCGTATTTTATTAAGAGTCGTACTCTGATTTTTGTGGATTTCAATTTATGGCGGTTTAATTTATTTTGTTTGTACATATATACTGCCGGATTAAAATCGTTGGAAAACGCAAAAAAGTGATGAAATTTAAGCCACCGCCTGAGAGATATACAAAATAAGAATAAGTCGCTCTCTAGATGTGGAGAAAATTTATTGATGCTGGGATGCAATGCATGTTTTAAATCTTTCTTGATAATCAAGCAAAGGGATTCGTTTCTCAGACAATCCGCAAAAACGACAGAAAACGAACAAATGCATTAATTTTCAAATGTACTGTATTTTGATTATTAAGAAGTAATGTAAGATTTTTTGAGATGGTCTCAAATTTTTTGCCTGTAGTGTGTGTCATTAATAATATTGTCTAACTTGCCCTACTGTGATTTAGCAAAAATATTATACAGATTACAATGCTGAAACAAATGATAAATAAAAAAAGAGCATAAACGTTTACTGAGTTTTTTATGCCTTGATTGATTTAAAACCTTTGCGTACCTATAGTTAGGTGTGTTCATAACTTTCCAGGCAGAGAACTCTTAAACTTATGGCAATAGCTCCTTTTTTCTATCGCTCATCACTAAGGAGTGAAGATGATGGTAGCCATACCTTCACAAACCTGAAAAAGAAACGGATGACTCTATGTTTGTATATATGTTACTGTATACCTTACAACTATCCTTTCATATCAACCACAACTCGGTTAAGTCGCCGACAGATCGGCCTCAAAATCCAGCCAGAACTTTTTCTTTGTAAATTGAAACCCATGTCGGACTCTTTTTTAAAGAAACAGTTTACACAGATTCAACTCATCAAAAGAAAATCAGACACGGTCTAAAAGTCGTGTCAAAAAAGAGGAGAAGCCAAAGAGGGGACAACAGCCGGGGGAGGGAATAACGTGTCAAAAAAGAGACCGACAGACTCCGCTAAAAAGAAAAAAGAAACATTTCGTGTGACACGAAAATCAGCAAAGAAAACTTTGAAAGGGGTCATGAACCCAGGTCACGAGGCTCTCCTTTCACGTCACTTTCGTGTTTATAATAAAGTTCATCCAATCAGATCCTTTTTTGAAAATTTGCTTTTTATATTAATTAAAATAAATAAATAAGCGAATTTTTTTGATTCGTGCCTCTGGCAAAATTTCAGTTTTCATTATTTGCATTATGCAGACTCTATGCACGTAAATATTACTATGTCCTCTGTGATTGAATTGGGTCAGGGTTTCCTCATTAATTACGTTTCTTTTTCGGTTAATGGTTCCTCAAACACTTTTTAAAAATCAACTTTTTTGGGGAGATATTATTATATCGTTTTTTGTTTTCTCTCTTTTTAATTGTTTGCCATTCTTATAGTTTGCTTTATACACCTCTTTGAGTTTTTAGTCTGTATTTTGTGCTATCAGTTCCTGGCTATGGCTAATCTTATCTCGGTTAGCTTGAGTTTAACAAGATGTAGGTGATGAAAACCAGCTTTTGTTAAAACAAACAACTTGGTTACTGAATGAAAAATTTACAATTACAAATTCCACATTTAAAAAGACATCCTAGAACCCAAAAAATTTAAAAGATAAATCTTAAGTTATTTCTTTTTCCCTCTCGGTAGATTTGCTCAGTAGATTTCTCTCTTTCCTCTATTTTCGTCAATTTCCTTTTTTTTATAAATTTTTGTCTTTATTTTCCTTTCCTTCTTCCTCTACTCTCTCCTCATACTCTTCTCTTTTTAAAGTTTATTCAGATGCTTGGCTTACTTGGCTTTTGTGAGGAAAGTGACAGAAACCAAGCATATTACAACATCTATATTAATTTCCCACTAAGAGTTAGAGATTTTATAAACTGTCCGTAAAATTTTCCTCATTTTCCCTTTAAATTTTAAAACACGGTCCCATGTTCAACACCAAATAGTTATATGTATAACATTTAAATGGTGGAAGTAAACTGAGGTACAAAAAGAAAAACTCTCTTTTCAAGTTTTCCACCTCTTCTCAAAGGTCGTGAGAATATTTTTTCCCGTTGTAACCGGAAAGAGGAAACAAGAAAATTTCATTTTCTCATAAACTCAACTTTAAAATTTTCCCGTTTTTTCATAAAAATGGAGGCGACCTTGTGAATGGCAACTCAACATGACAATTCCAATATTTTTGTTGAGCGACCCAGTTGTAAAGCCCAGGGAAAGTAACGCGGATTTTGCACGGGTCACATACGCATACGAGCGGAGGAATGAAAAAGCTTTTTGATCGGAAACTTGGCAGTACGAGTTTGACCGGAGACATTTGTCTCCGTAAATTGACCGTTAATTTAATTAAGGTTTCCAATTATTCACAATTTAAATTAACTTGTTTAAACAGGGAGGAGGGAAAGGAGATGGAGGTTGAGGGAGAAAGGGGTGAAGATGAAAGGTAGAATGATTGTGAAATTTATGTTTGCTTTTCTCTTTTGTTGATCCATCTTTCTCTTCTTGCCATTCATTGTTTTCCTGTGTCTTTTCGCCATTTTTTTCTTCATTTTCCGTTGTATTTCGCTTTGTTTTGTCTGCTTTTCGATTCTTTTTTTTTCAGATAAATAAAGCACATTTTACGTGTAATGCAATTCACAATTACTGCACTTACACTTTCACAATGCACGTTTCCTTCAACAACTAATTTCACACGCGTTTCTAGCCTTTATGCAGAAGTCATTTCACCAAACTTATTTAATGAGTTCTTTCACGCGTTTGGGACGCCTAGGGCGTTTACAAGGACCCGCCATCGAACTCGGTTGAGGGCTGTTTTCTTTCCTGCTACAGCTAGCTCCTCTTCGTCTGTTGGCCTCTACATCTTCCTTGGTCTTCCTTTTCTTCGAGGGTTTGTTTTAGGATCTAGTCCTGTTCTTGGTGAAGAGTGTGGTCAATTCACCTCCATTCTCTCGTTTTCACTGGTTTTTCAAGGCCTTCTGGTGGGTACAGAGCTGTAATTTTTCGATGGTGACGACATTGTGCCACCTTACTCCCACTCATAAGACTGACTGCCATAAAAAACATAACCTGGATGTTTTATTCACTTAACTGGACAAGTGTAAAGCCATCCTGTTTTGGACACTGGGTCCAAAAGTTCTCAGAAATAACGCAAGGGTTAATTTGACTTTTTAATTTTTTTTGCTTCTTCTGCGCTTGCATAACACTTGTTTTGATTTTATTTCCGGTTCATTAATGTCCTTCCACAATTGATGAACCTGAAATACGTATCCGATTGAAGGCGATTTTTCTTTATGGGGAAGGATGGGTGATTTCCAACCTTAGAGGTTGCATAATAGCATAATTGCTTTTGCTAAGCCTTCGCTATCAGTTCCACGCCTCAGATTTTAATTTTATGCTAGAATCGTTCGTGTCGTCAAAGATGTAATTAACGAAATAAATGAATAGAAACCATTTTATCTATACTCAATCATGTTAAAGGCAGGGATGTTAGGCGGCTCGGATGATGCGAATCCTTTGGGTTGTTAAACTTTCACTCGAAAATAAAGTCAACAACTTTTAGTTAACAGTTGTTCTTAATAAAACTTTAGTCTGGTTGTCGAACCAGGGTCAAGGTCTCTTGAGGACACCAGAGCACAAATCGATAAACCGAAAATACGATTCGTGGGCTTTTTCGAAGCTGCAGAAAACCCAAAAAGTCGTCTGTGCTTCACTCATAAACGCTTCTCTTCTTTGAACGGTGTAATCGGGAGTCAAAAACAAACACATCCAGTCTAATAAGGCATCCTGAGAAAAGAGCTTTTAAGGGTGAAATGTCGTTCTTCCCCTCCTCCTCCTTCCCAAAGGGTAGCAGCAACCTTCACAAAAATCGAATTAATCCTTTTACGTTCTTCCCAAAAGTGGGCTAAGCAAAAAAGCTACGACAAAAAGCTTTCTTCTTATTTTTTTCTCTTCAAAGCTTCTTTCTCCAAAGCTTTCTACTTTACGATTTCGAAGACGGATTTAACGATAATCTTTAAAATTAAAAAGAAAAATGAGGAGAAGAGCAAAACACCGGGATTCACGATTAATGTTTGTGCTTTCGAAAGCTCCTTCCGACGAAATCTCTTCTTGGAATTTCACAACTATAACAAGAAAACTTGTTTCGAACGGATTTATTGAAATGTTTATTCGAAATCGAGTTTTTTTGGATTTCGTATGCCGTTGCCCCTCCTTTCTCATGTTTGTTTTGAACGAAAACACAAATTCAATAGAAATATTCCCCAGGTGGCCTCCCCCGTGCAAAAATGGATTCGGTGCATGGCGACGACGACGATGATGATAATGATGATGATGGTGATGGTTAGTGGAAAAGTAGGAACTAAAAGCTCAACAATCGAACGATTAGTCTGAACGCAAAAAAAAGAAAAAATCCGAAATTCGGTCCAATAATTTCGAATATTTCAGCAAAAATCTCTTTTCACTGCCAAATTTTTCTGTTTTTTTGTTTTTGTTTTTGTGCACACTTTTAAGTGTCGCCATCAAAATGTATATGACATTTATTTAATTATTCAAAAATTTTCTTTTTCTTCCCTCATACTCTCTGACTTATTAACTACAGAATATCGGCCGTATATTAGAATATATACCGGCCTTTTTAAGTCAGACAGAATCTCTCTGACCACCTACGATCAAAACATGTGGACTCAACTACAGACTAAGAAACATCTTATTAAAGATGAGCTTCCGATGCAGTCAAACTTAAACTAAAAACATTAAACACTGGGGTTTACACCACCGTCATATCTGAAAAAGAAACCAAGGTTTCGTCCACTTCGGTGGCTGTGGACACGGTGAGGGTGACATTGTCACCCGTTGGACTCAAAGCTTTAAAAACTTTATATGGGATAAACGATGTGCAAACTAAGGGTTGTACCTGAGTTTTACATAACATAAAATCCATCCTCAAATGACTGATCTCAGAAGAACTCTGGGCTCCATCAAGAAGAATGTCTCATAGAGATAGAGACAAAACACAGAACAAGGAAAGGTCTTAGATTAGGTTACAATTGATGGTGAGACAATGAAAGGATTACTAACCAAACAGTGCTCTGCCTGCTCAATAAGAAAATCAAACGAACGAGACAAGATACAACAAGACAAAATACAGAAAGTCATAGGTTTGTTGGAAGAAATGGTTGTGAGTAAAAAGATATTGAAAAAAAAACTCAAATACAGAAGCAAGGTGGACTTAAAACATTCCACAACGAGAGAGAGAAGGATTACTAGAAAATACAAGAGGAACAGATATCAATGAAAATGGCACATAAGTTAAACAGTAACGTAGTCTATAGTCGGCCGAAATAGCAAGAACCAGAAAAATCAGAACAGAGGAAGAGTGGCTTACTAAATTTTCATGAGAAGTGAAAGAAAACTTCTTGGAACCAACATTAAAGATGAAGCCCGAGAGATTAATTCTCTACGCGTTAATATTGCGTTTGATTCTCATTCAGTATTTACCAGAGGTTTAACATTTTTTTTAATTTGTAAACAGAAAATAAGAAAAATTAAATTAAATTTAAAAAAAATTTTTTTTCCTAATGTTAGAAGGAGATGAAAAGGGTAGGGAGCTTTGACGTCTTCCACGTTAATCCTTTGTCTTGTTTTGTTTTTATTTTGATACACTCGATTCGTTGCCCTTTTAACTTTTTCTTTCTTTTGTTATTTTTTGTATTCCTTCATTAAGTTTAAAATTAAATTTCTTCTTCTCTCCCACCCTTTCCCTTTATTCTAGTTCGATGGTTTTCAGATTTAAAGTGTTTGTGTGTGTGTAGAAAAATATCTTAAATAAATAGTGAACTTAATGAATGTTTTGGCAAAACAAAGAGGATTCTGTCTACGTAAACAGAATGACAGATTACCTTCGTCTATGAGGGGACAGCGGAGCACTTGAGACATGAGAAACAAGGGAAATCAAAATGGAAGTATTTCACTTTATTTTCGATTTGATTTTAATCCATTAACGCTTAATTTGTAATTGTTTTCAATTTTTAAATCCTACTTATAAACATTTATCGAAGACCTTTCCCTTATTTCTGGGTAGTTTTAAAGCCAGCAGCCAACTCTAATGCCGTCTTATCACCTCCTTTATTATCATCGTCAATATTTTCAAATGTTGGCTTCATCATATATTTATTTATACAAACTGACTCCGTCAACGTTTAAACAAAATCTTTTGTAACCGAGGAAATCACACAAACCTTAGACACATACCTTAAGTAGTTTCGCGGTACTTTTAAACCTCTATGATTTTCTACCACTATAACCAAATTTGTTTGGTTTTATTTGTACAAATTCAATTATAAACCGTATATAATAATACCATGCTGTCTCTGCTTGGTCTCTATCGATTGACTGCTTGGTCTCTAACGAAGTTTACGTCTGGCCGAAACTGAAAAACCTAAAGATTAAAAAATTTTTGGAAATTTATTTTTATTTTAATAAAGGTATCAATAAATTTCTTTGCAAAAAGGGAAGTTAGACTTTGATGGGTTGTGTGTTAGAATCACTAGTGGAAAAGGAAATGAACGAAACAACAGAGGAAAGGTCGCTTTTGGAACGCTGTTGGAACTTTTAATAACAGGTTTCAAAATGCAGGAAATAGGAGAAGTGGGAGTTTGAATCCGGAAAATGAACACGTGATAAAATTCGAGTTGCGAGCTTTGAATTCTCATGAAAACTGGTCTTATGTTTGTTATGTTTTAAATAAACAAAACATAAATCTGACAAAAACTCATTTTATTCATCCGTGAATTTGAGAAGAGATAAATTATTCCACGAATGCATAACATTAAAAATTATAAAAATTGTTGAATGGTTTATAAATAAATTGCGTTTTCCTCAAACCGGAATTTTCAGAACGTTTATTTCAACTGTTTTCACTTCTGTTTTCTTTTAGAGAATATTTCCCTCGTCGTCATTTGATTTCTAAAGGGATTCTTTTAGTTAATTGGGTCTAGCAAGGTTACACCAAGCTGAGTTTTGAGTTACACGCTCTCTCTCCCTCTCTCTCAACTTGGTTAGAAAAATTTCAGAACCGTTTGACATCACAGAAAGCGAGTTTCCACTACCTTCTTTATTCGTTATGTTAGTCTTAACACGTTCATTACAAGCAAAGCCTCTTAGGAGTACCCTTTGGCTTGAAGCAGTAGAACACAACAAAAAATTTTCACAAAAAGTAACTGGACTACAACGACAAAAAGCTCAGAGAGTCTGTTGAGCTTACAACACAACTTCGGCAGCCCCTGTCATGGGGCCACCACCACTGGCAATCGTTTCCTGGCACGCGAAGAAGCAAGAACAGCAGACCTCAGGAAACCTTTCCACTTCTTGCTATTGAAAACATCATACAGGGCCTGCTGGACCCACCAAAAATGTGCCACAAAAATGTGGCAGAGCTTTCAAAACTCCTGTCGTCGAGTACTGGAAACAAAGACAGACGACGGACGCGTCCGACAAGGACGAAGAAAGAAGAGAATAGATTGACAAGATTTCCACTTCTCCTTTCCTTACAACTATAGAACCGAACCACGGGAGAGTCAGAAGGAAGCCAAGATCTAGAAAGTATTGCTTACACCGGCGGGTCTTCCAGAACCTCAACGGCAGCATTAATAAGGTTATTACAAAACCAAAATGCCGTGCCACTAGACGACCCTTTTTTAGTTTTTAAAGTTTTGACATATAATAAATTTACATTTACACTAATTTGAGATTATCTATTCTGACGTTTTGACAACAATTTTAAAATTTTTAGAATTTTAATCGCTTTTTTTTGTTATACGGTGTTTGAAATCTTTTTTCCTCTTTTTTCTTTGTTTAAAACTAAATCGTCTCGATGGCCAACTCAAGGTTCCATCACAATTAAGATACGATAACGCTGCCGAATTCCAACAAAAGTTCCATCATAAAAACGGTTTAAAAATAAAGTAGTTACTCTGACAGAACAAAGGAACTTTTTCAGAGTTTTATCTATTTAGATTAGTCTCTCTCTCTCTCTCTTTCGCTCAACTTTGAATTTATTGTCGTTGTTAATTCGTATTCAGAGAAGTCGAAATTTGTAAATTCCTTTCATAACATGATTGTCTGGGAACTTTTTTATTATTGTCTGTACGAGGTCTTGGGGTCTGTACGAGGTCTGTCAGAAAAGTGCGTCACACGCACACGATGTTTAACTTGTACATTATTAATAAAAAATGTCACAGCAGCGCTTTCTGGGTAATACTGACCCCACTATTTAATACTAGAGTCAGCATTCAAACTGGCTTTAATCGTTTTATATATTATATATGTGATGCTAGCTGTACTTCTAAATGGTGGTTTTAATCCCGTTTTTCACCCTTAATTTTTGGGTGTAACAGGACGCGGGAATTCGAACTCATGACCATTTGCGTCCAAGTCAGGAACTTAACGATTACACTACTCCTCCCACTATACTTCTAAATAACATAAAACATGTAACCTGAATTCAAATAAATGGTAAATAACAATAACAGAACTATTCTTAACCTATAACTTATAATAAGAAAGGTTTTGTGCCCCAAATAAAGCTCGGGGTCACTCGCTGGAAGTTTATTCTTGATTTTTGCCATAAATTATTAGATAATCGTCAAATTTGGAGTTTTTTCTCTCAAACTATAACCTAATTCCTTCAAAGAAGTCTTCTTTTATCTCTCTAGTTTATATCTGCTAGTTTATAATCGATCGAAGAGCCTTTCGCTGAGGACCAAACTAAGGATCCTTGAGTCGAATGTCAAGTCGCGTGGGAGACGTGGAAGATGATGGGGGACATAACCCGCAGTTACCCGCACAGTGAACAGGTTCCTAAGAGTAGTCGTGGGAGTAAAATGGCTTAGTGTCATCTCCAACGAAACACTGGCTCCGAATGCAGAAGCCCTTGAAACACAAGTGAGAGCGAGGGAACGGATTACACTTATAAACAATTCTACTTAGATATAGACTGGTGTAGCGGCAAATTTACTGTCAACGACCACCATTGTACCCAAAAGTACCTTAAATAACGCAAAGGTTAGACTGTCGTTTGCGTTTAAAAAAAAAAAATAAAAAAATTTACTGAAGTTGAGGAAATTTTATTTTTATAATATAAAAAGACATTTCGGGAATTTCTTTTAGTAAATATTTAATGTGTAATGATTCTCAGAAATTGGAAAACCAAAAAAGTCAAAGAGACGGACATTCATGCCATTTTCTTAGAAAAGTGATTAAAACAATAAGTTTTCCACCTTTTGAGTGAAACAAAACAAAAAATGAAAATTGATGGGCCTTGTATAAGAAGTCTACTCACGACAAAGGACTTTGAAAAGTTTTCTTTTGTTTTTATTTTGGGGAAATGTCCCAACTGGCAATCATTTGATTTACAATTTCGAAAATATTTACATCTGCTTTCACAATTCATGTTTTTGTTGCGGTTTTGTCTTTCGAGCTTCGAAAACGCCATCAGGAAATTAAGGCCAAAATTTATTAACTACCCGGTAGTCATTTATAAAAGTAGACACTAACTGAGACACAGGGATGCCCATTATCCTTTCTTAAACAAAAGCCAAAAGAAACGGTTAACTTCGGTCATTTCGACAAGCTATGGTTTGACGACCTCTGTTGTAACTGCACGTATATGTGTAACAATTTTCAATAATAAATTTATATTGATAAAAATAAATGATTACCGCGATATAGGCTAGAACCTCTGATCTTAAGTTTTGACATATGAATTTGTAAAGAAAAATCAAAATTTTTAGACATCTGTTCAAAAAAAAAGAACATTTGAGAACAGCAACGTGAAAATTCTAAAATATATTTGAAAAAACATTAAATTCACCTGTAAATGAGGACATGAACATGGGAATTGCATCACGAAACAACAGGAATTAAAACTCAGAAACTTAAAAAGACAAGAAACGAGGTCAGGGATTGTGATTCGAGGCTGTTGAACTTTCCCCCAAAAAGAAAAAGGTTCAAAAAATGCTAAGCTGTAATTAGGCTTGTATCTAAACCACCAATGGAGATGATGCGCCGACACGGAAGTGGTAAAATACAAAAGTTCAATAACTCCCAGTCTGTTTTTGGATGTTAGGTTGGTAGCCAATGGGTCATTAGGTGGGTGTAAGTCGATTTATAATTAATTGTTGAGCTTTTTTTGGCTTTTATAAACGATCGCTCGCTTAAAATTCCGTCAAACATGTCCGACTCAGATGTTTCAAAATTATGGCTTTTCCTTCCTCGCACACTTGTTAAAAAAAGAAATTTCTTATGTTCTACACGATTTTGTGGCTCTCATTTTTGTTTTTGTTTTGTTATTATTAATATTGTTTGGTAGGATGGCTCTTTAGTCAGAAATGTTGAAACAGACTCAGAGAGTTTTTTATTTGGTACAATGGAGAATTCAACACATTAAACGACAGTTCATTGACTCAAAAATAACGTTATAAAAAGAAGGCCCACCGATTGTTTCTGGGTACTTTCAGCGATAATCTTCTGTTCAGTGGTTTTGCTTTCATTTCATATTATTTGTTGTACTAAATATACTTTTAAATGGAAAAAAACAGAAACTAAGTTAAAATTAAAAGAAAATAAATATAACAAAGCTATTAATAAACTGAATAATTTTCCAGCTCGTCTTTTTTTCATATCTTCCCTTGAAGGAGAGCTACTACCAGTGTAGATGAACAGCCATGTTAATGATGGCTTAAGAAACCGTCAAACAAAAGAAAAGAAATCTGAACAAATTGAAAATTTTAAGGTTGTTATGTCTTAGGTTATCTATTAAAAAAAACATGAAGAAGAAAAAAGTGAAAAAGATAGTAGCAAAGACTAAACACATTTGGAATCGTCAGGGTTCACAACTGTTCGAAACTCTGATGGAAGACAGAAAAACGACCCAACTAATAGCAATAATCTTTTGTTATGAGAATGTTAACAAAATAATTATATTTAATGAAAGACAGGAGTGCGAATCGAGTGGGCGAAAGTGGGCAAAACGAGGGGGGCCCATGCTAACCTCCTCCCCAATCCTGCACCTCCCTCTATCTTCCTCGTTACAAAAACCGTTGAAAAAAAATCAAGGTTACACGTGCTATTTTCAAATTTCAAGGGCTCTTTACACAAAGCCACGCAAATTTATTTATTCATTTCTCTCATTAAATCGATCCTCGTCATATTTGTATTTCTTCCTCCTCCCCGCTCCTGGCCATACCTACATCTGTAATCTAACATCAAAAGTCCTTCAATACGTCTCGTGGTAAAAATCGGAATTGCTTTGATTGCTAATCAACTCGAGGGTTCATGGCCGATCGACACAAGTTTTTCAATTTTTTCTCTATTCTCGGATGCCCCTTAACCTTCATAAACACTCTGACATTGTCCAAAAACGTTAGTCAGCCTCGCACACACACATGTACACACTCACTCAAAATTCTTAAGTGTCAAAAGTTCAGTGGAAGGGTATAGCTGTAGTTACAATTCATAGCTAGTGTTGGTTACGTAAATAGTTTCAGACAGACTATTTTAAGACCTTCGGGGTTCTTCCTAACCTCTTCTCTACTTTCTCTACTTTCATTTCCCATACACCCAATCCTAGAATAACGTCGTTGTTCTGTGCCCTAGTTATAGACCCCTCAAACACGACCTAAAAACTTCTTAGTGTCTCAGTTTGGAGACAGGTAGCAGTTAACTCAGGGCAAAAAAAAAATCTGTCTTCTCTCCTCCTCTTTCTTTCTACCTATTATCTATTAATATTATATAGGAATATGTTTCGATTTGAATATGAATAATTTAATAACCGATAGCCTGGAAAACCATTTAGGCTTATGCTTTTCTCACTAGGAATTATCTTAGAGAGAAAGTCTTAAATTGAGATCGATCAGCTTTTGTAGAGCGGGAAAAAATAGACTTGGATCATAAACTTTTATATTTGTGAACAAACGCAAGGCACACAATCACTTTAATAATGAAACAAATAAATAAATAAAAAGCACACAGAGATGGGGATATATAGAAACAATAACCGAAGAATAATTAACCAATAATAGGCCTAAATAGAAAATGGCGCTTGTTAAGTGTTATTCATCTGAAAAACAAAAAGCATAATCTCTAACAAATCGTGACTCACTCAAATCACCGTGTCTACTTAGGAAATTGAGTAGATATAGTCTAGTGCCAAAAACCAGCTTAAAAAATAGTGTCATCAATAAACAAATGGAAGCACTGCTCCCTTGCTCTGGTTTCGGTCAGGAACAATCTTGTCCTCTTTTAAAAAAGCAAAATCAGCAAGTTTAGCTGATATTCAAAAGAGTCGTTTAATTAGAAAGAAAGGAGAAATTTGGCAAAATGCATAATGGCGTGGTCATTGCAGGAAACGTCAAATTTAAACAAGAAAGCGGAACACCTGGAAGCGTGACCAATTGACAAGCCAATTTTTCCGATCAAGAGCCACGTTGTTAGGTTATTGGTATACACACATACACACAGCAGGGAAGAGAAATCAAGAGCCAAATATCTCTGTTGCGAAATTGTGTCAGTGAACTTTGAGGAAAGGTGGAGGGAATGCGGTGCAACATTTAGCTTCGATGGATTTCAAATCAACATTCGACTACGATGGTTGCAAAACGACTTTTCTTTTTTTATTCAAAGCTCATCCGCGCTTTTTTTGTTAGACACCTTTGCCAAATTACAAAGCGGAATAAAAGTTGGGCCATCTTATATCGGGTGGGATGTACACAAAAAGCGAGACAAAGGGAAATATTTATGTGTTTTCCTCCCATTCCTATCTGCCTTTTCTTTTTATGACAGCTTCTAGCGTGGGATCGTAAACAGATGACAAATCATCTGATGTTCTACGGTAAGCCCTTGTCAGTTCTGACTAGAGAAATGCAATGGAAGAAAAGAACAACATATAATAAGCATTACAGTGACAAGCAGTCAATGTCAAGCTACAAGAAAAAAAATTGCAAAAGAAATGTACACAAATTTGGAAGGAAAGCCAGAAACATAAGAAAAAAGCAGACTCTGGTACCAAATCAATAAGAAATCTGGGGAACCAGTGCGTGCAATTAGTGAGGGCCAGTGACATACTGTATGTTGAAGTTTACTGAAGATTTTTATAAACTTTGCGAGGAGGAGTTTCGATAATATTGGTTAATTGATAATTGGTTGATAAATATGATTGATAATTGGTAAATATGGTTAATTCATTCGGTATGACACAGGCAGATCTTCTCGAGAAAAAAAATTAAAATAAATAAAATAAGATAAAGCTTTCTTGCAAAACACAGAGACTCAGCCCGTTTGGGTTGCTTATTGGATATAGTTGGGTAAAATAGAAGAAAAGGAAAGGCTGAGAAAACTTAATTAAACTGTTTCTAGAAAGTAGAGAAAGACACGAAAGAATAGGGAGTCACAGATCAAGAACCACAAAAACGAAATGAGACAAATGAAAAAAGACAATGAAAAAATCTAATTTTACCAGAATATACAAAAACGCAACCTAGTGTCATCATCACAGAGGTGAAAAGAAAATTTTTGTCAAGCTGCTGACAATCCAAGATAACACATAGGGGTGGTTACTCTTTCAAGGATTCGACCCGCTAGATTGTTATTATCTAATAGTGATGTGTTAGTGAGTCTTATTATTTTACATTTAATCAATTATCCCAGTCCAATCCTAAAGATAACACCTACTATACCTTGAAAACTCTTGCAAGTTACAAATAACGCATGGCGGCTTCTTCTTCGTTGGGTTTCGCGCCTCTTCACTTTTAAAATAACCTTGACAGTGTCCAGCAGCACCCAAACACATTCCTTTGGATTGGCTGCCAGTCACACAAACATAAAAAGAGCAAACACCTGAAAGACAAAATTAACCCAAGATAAAATTTTCATTTTTATTTATTTATTTATTTATTGCGTGAGAAATTTAAAATTTGAAAAATCAAGAAACAAAGTGCAATGAACAAAGAAAATATTTAACAAATTTTTTTATATATAATAAATAAATACGAGGAAGGGGGCGTAATTACCATTTGTGTGGTGGCTTATTTATAAAATTATCGGCTTATTTCAGAACCAATTGTCACTTAAAATAAACTTTCATTCTTAAAATCGTCCGCCGATAGACCTCGTAAAGCCAAGGTTCTCAACTAAAAAGAATATTATAACAATAATAAATAAAGAAATGAATAAATGATCTCTTAAACGCACGTGAACCAAAATTATCACCTTATAACAATATAATCCATACAAATAAAACATTGAAATCCATTTTATAGCAGAAATAAAGAAAAAAATTGCAATTTTTAGAGATGAAAAAAAGGAACATTGGCTTAGAGTAACGGAAAACTGACGAACACGTTACAATGTTTTTCGTCACGTTGCAAGTGTCAGATCAAAAACTATAAAAAATTTCGAAATTTTGATAAGTAGTCAGCATGACTACCTTATGTCAGAATATTTATAAAAGCTCTCTTTCGAAATTTTTTTTTTTAGATTTTTGAAAATAAACTTATAAATAAATAACGAAACCCTAAACCGCACTTAGTTGGTTTTAGAATGGTTGACGTAATGCCCGATGACTAAGTCTTCACCTGGCGGTTACTCTGGGAACTAATTTTCAGACAAAATGGCGACTTTATTGATTCTTGACAAGTAGCGAATTCTGAATACAGTTTTTTCACAATTTTTTTTATTGATTTGAACGCTTTAACCCAACTTATTTGACAGGAAGTACAGAGGGAAACTCACTTTAAAGGTCGGGTAAGTTAGTTTCGTTGATTAATTTTTATACTTTCTGTAAATGCTTTTGAAAAATATGGGAAAACTTTTTAAGTCGCACAATCGATCCGTCTGAGAACCTAAAAATATCTTTAAAATTTCGTATTAGGGGCACATTGTCAATGTCATTAGACTTTTTTGATTTGCCTCAAAGACTGTGTCCTACTTAGTTCTTCTGTGGGATGTAAAATATTCCTTGTTAAACGTCGAAGAGAAGAATAAGCTCTTTTGTGTAAAAAACACTTCATTGTGTTAAAACTATCAGGTTTCAGTTAAATTTCAGCAATTTTGAAGTCTTATTATAAAGAAAAAGCGTTTAAAATGTTTGAAATTCAAAAATAAGAAAGGTTTTCACAATAAAGTTTAATAAAAGATAATGTATTCAAAGCTTTATCTATTAATTTGAATCAACACATGAACCAAGTAAGTTAAGAACTATCACAGAATGGTCTGTTCTGTTTAAAATGAAACAAAGATATGATAAAAGTTGCAGGCTTAGTTACCATTAGCTTTAAGTGTAATTTGTTTTTTAAATTGTGCAAGTACTTTTGAAGAGACATTCCTAGCATATTTCTTTAATGTTCTCATTTTAAAAATTGTCATAGTTATTGTAAAGCAGTTTGGTTGTTGAAGTGTGTCTATAAATTCATATTAAAACAGAAGAATGTAGGTGTTCATTTAAACAATAGAAATTTTAGGTGTGAACAAATTTTTTATTCTTCGATTTTTAAATAAATTGCTGATTAACCCATAAATTTATGAAAAAAACTGTGAAAATACTTCCTTTAAGAACTATTACAAACTGAATGTACTGATGCATATGTGAAACTGTTAAAATAGGTTATTTACTTCAAGAAATTAATTCATTTACATTGACTCATAGTATTTGTTATATTCGAACACTGAAACACATATTAAAACTTCACAACTCTTAAATCATGTTCATTGTGTAATATCAACAAAAATTTTGAATCTTTCTTTGCTAACCAATCTTTTCAGGAAGAGAGATGACAGTTCTTGTACACATTCAAACAAATTCATAGGAGGTGGAACAAGAAGGGTTGGTGACGAAAGCACTGATCACAACAACAATATAACAATGACTTCTGAAGACCTGTTACAACCAGGCCATGTTGTCAAGGAAAGGTGGAAAGTGGTAAGAAGGAGGCATATATTGTCTATTCATCTTTGCATTTGTCTTAAATATGTTCCATATGTGTAATGCTTGTTTTCTGCTTCAGGTCCGGAAGATTGGAGGGGGTGGATTTGGTGAGATATATGAAGGATTAGATTTAATTACAAAAGACCAGGTTGCACTCAAAGTGGAATCTGCTCGACAGCCAAAACAAGTATTAAAAATGGAAGTTGCAGTACTTAAAAAGCTACAAGGTATTATTTGTAGATGGTATTATTTTTGAAATAAAATTATAAAAGAGAAATCATTGTTGAGTGTGTAATTTTTTTAATTGTTGAAAGAGGTAATTGTAGTTTTGGTACAAAATTATTATGTATGATTTTGAAGTAGCAATAAACTTAAAAACTATCAATCATATCAATTTGATAGTTTGTTGGATTTAATAACTGTGATGACTTGGAATTTGTTGTTCTGGTGTTCACTCCCTTTTGTCATCTTGGATTGTTTAGTTAGTTTATTTTATGGTGTATCACTCAAAGTGAAAAAGGGTATATTTTAAAATTATAGGTAAAGAACATGTGTGTCGATTTATTGGCTGTGGAAGAAATGACAGATTTAATTATGTAGTCATGCAGCTTCAAGGTAAAAACTTAGCAGAACTTAGACGCAGTCAACCTAGGGGTGCTTTCAGTTTGTCAACGACTCTCAGGCTTGGATTACAAATTCTAAAAGCCATAGACTCCATTCATCAGGTTGGATTTTTGCATAGGGATATTAAACCAGTACGTATCAATTTCATCTCGCTTCTTACTCATTTGTTACCTTCAAATTTGATTCCCTTAAAATGTTCGTGTATAGCTTCGAAGTCTTTTACGAGTCAACGACGCCAATGAGTCATCGATGTAGTTTTCCATTTTTATAGACATTTTTTACGATTTTTTTGTTTTGTTTTCAGAGTAATTTTTCCATAGGAAGACTTCCAAGTAATTCTAGAAAAGTTTACATGTTAGACTTCGGATTAGCAAGACAGTATACAACAGCGACGGGAGAAGTTCGAGCTCCAAGAGCTGCTGCAGGTTTCCGAGGAACCGTTCGATATGCGTCTATAAACGCGCATAAAAACAAGGAAATGGGACGACACGACGATTTGTGGTCCTTGTTTTACATGCTCGTTGAATTCGTTAACGGACAGTTACCCTGGAGAAAAATCAAAGACAAAGAACAAGTATTGACTTCCTTCGTAGCTCGTCAGATTTTGCTAAAAAATTACTCTTCAAAACGAAATTTTAATAAAATTTTTTATGTATTTCTTATTAGGTTGGTCTGATGAAAGAAAAATATGACCATAGGTTATTACTCAAGCATCTGCCAAGTGATCTAAGACAATTCCTGGACCACATACAATCATTAGAATACGCCGATAAACCTGATTACAAAGTGAGTGACTGATAACTTCACTAAGAGTGTGTTTCTTTTACTTCTCATTGTGTCTTCTGAACTTTGTTCTTGTTTCTTATTTAGCTGTTGATAGGGTATCGACCCCCTTTAGTCTCTTTCCCAGTTCACTAACCAAGATTAAAGGTTGTTTTGTTTTATGTTTTAATGGAAATTTATTTGTAATAATTTTTCTTTATCTTGATCGTTGCTTTGGAGTTCTGTTACTTAATGTTTTATAATACTGGCGAAACGTATGGTAAGAAAAAAGTTGTGTTGGAAAGAAGTTTACATCATGCTTTAGTTCATTTAGAGGGTGTGGTTAATACTGTGATAGTCTCTCTGATGACTCATAATTTATTTACTTTGAAAATTAGTGTGTGAAAGCAATAAAGTAATTAATTACATTCAATTATAAATTGTTTTATTGTTTTTAATCGGCTTGAATATGGGGCAATTTATTTTTTCACACGAATATCAGTTCCGGTGACTTGTGAAAAATGTTTCAAATAATTATCGCATTGATTTTTCAGATGTTGATAGGGTTGTTCGAGAGGTGCATGAAACGGCGTGGAGTTAAGGAAAGCGATCCTTACGACTGGGAAAAGAAGATCCTGAGCATAGATACAAACGACAGCAACGCACAGACAACGAACAGTCCCGCTCTCATCACGCGGCCGGCCACCCGAATCACCGACAATTTGTTGGATGACAATCTAATGTGCACGTTTGATAACAATCAAGAAAACATAGAACCGGACAACCGCAAAGAATTAGAGGTGAAGGAAAGCTAAAAGAAACTATTTTCTTTTGGCTTCAATAATATCTTCTGTGCCTTTCCGTCTTTTTTCTTAAAATTTTTCTCAACTCCTCCTTCTTTCTTTTACACTCCTCATCCCACCAGGTAGGCCCGAATCTGCCTTATTATTTAACGTTCTTTTTTGTTATAGGCTCAAATAGATTATGAATCTATTAGTCGACGCCGGGGGAACACTCACACTCAGAACGTGTTAACTGTTGAGAGTAATGCTCCTACTCCGGATCAACATCCTCATAAACTCGTGATTGATAGGAATTGTAACGCAACATTACCTGTCAACAGTGAGTTTAACTCCCATTTTCAAGGTACAACCTCTGTAGATGATACCCTCCTTAAAGAGTAGCTCGCTCGCTTGCTTGCTTGATTGCTTCTTTATGTGTTTAGTCTATTCCCCCTTTTTCCTCTTCAGTCTATAGTCATCCTTCGATGTATTTAATATGTATCATTCAGTGGCCATGTTATTTAAGTCTCAACATGCTAACGTTACCACTGTTTATTTAAAATACAGCTTTGCTTCACCGCTGACCAGAGTCACGTTTCCAATAGTTAAGTGGTTTGTTTTCTGTTTTATCAGGATCTCCGAAAAAACAAGTCCAGCCAAGACGGGCTATGTCCATGGCAACGGAAACTCCATTAACCAATTCGGCTGATAACAAAGTCGATTATGAAGGGGATGCTGTGATGGCCAGTGCCAGGAGCAACTCCGATATAATAAGGAAAACCACTCCTCAGAGTCCTCCTAATATTCACACGCCTAGAAAAGCAGGTTTGTAATATTGAGACTAAATAGTGATTTCTATTCAGTTGGTAGCAATTAGGTAGCTATTTATGTTTGGATTTTTTGTGATAGGTGCGCATTACGGAAGACCGAGAGTTGCCACAGCTCCACCTACTTGCGTTCAAGAATTAAAACCATCCTCAGAGAAGGGAGATCATTTAGATTCGGCGAATCAACAATCCCCGGATTTGCCCACTAGTCCTAGAATCAGGGAGACGGTGACGGATTTTGATTTCTCGTTTCAACCAACGATACCAAATAGTAAGAACGGATTGATTTCCTCTGTCGCTTTATTGACCTTTTATCACTTAGATTCAGCGAATCAACAGTCCCCGGATTTGCCCACTGGTTCCAGAATCGGAGACCCGGTGGCGGATTTTGATCTTTCATATAAACCAACAAAACCAAATAGTAAGAACGGACACTGCCCTCCTCGGCTTTATCTACCTCTCATCCTTTAGTCGCCTATTTGTTTTTAAATGATAACCCAAACAGAACTTCTAGGTAACTCTCCAGTGACTGAGACTCGCGAGCCTTTCAAAGAAAGATCATCTCGCATGCGAAAACTTGCTGGTTCCAACGTGAGACCCATGTCTTGTAAGTTGAACAATCGTGATTGTTCTATCACTCAATTTGCTGTGATCGATGACGAAAACGTTTCTGCACTGCAACAAGTTACTCGTGGCGGCGGCGGTGAGTATAACTTGTCTCATGCTTCCATTTAGTCAGCATCTCTCCTCAGAAATAATCTAAAAGTTTGGTTTTATTTTTTCAGGTATAACTCTGGCAAGTCAGTGGAAATCTCAATTTGACGATTCTGAAGAAACCGATAACGAATGGAAAGGAGAGCACCTTCAGAGCCCAGAGCATAAACTTCATTCTACCAATCAGGTAGAGTTGGTTATTAACCTTCGCTTTGGTAGTGTATTGGTTTTTTTTAGGCACAATGTCTTGACGCTAGCTTTTGATTTTCCTTTCAGACTCATTTTCCTAATGAAATATACTCTAATCAAAATCAGTTACCAAATAAACAAGTCGTTATTAGTCAGAATAATAGCAATTTCGGGGCAGAAAACCCTTCCGTTGGGAAAAATGGACCGTTAGATTTATCTAGAATAAGTGAAGACTCTCATCAGCAGTCACCTCAGGTAATTAAATATTAATATGGTCTCAGAAATGAATTAAAGTCGTTTCTCGAGTGTATTGTGAAAAGGTATAGTGTGACAATTTTTAAATCTTCAGGCACAAGAAAAACATTTACCGGGCTCACAGACCGGTGGAAGTAGAAGCATGGAAAATGTCAACCGAACAGAGGCTCGCAAACAAGTTAAACAACAGCAGCAGCAGGAGCAAGAAAAGAAACGAAAGATTATTTGTTTAAACATAGCCGGAATCGAAAATTTTCCGGAAATTCAAAAGTCTTTGCCAAGAGCCTGGAGTTTACCGGAACTCACAGCGAAAATAAGGTGAGATTGAAAATTCGACAAATCGAATATTGGTCTTCAATATGTTTTAAATCCCTATCTCTGCCATCAAACATGATTGCTCTGTAGTTTATTTACAAAACTGTTTGCTCATCTACTAGCTAACTCGTGATTATACCTCTCGCTTGAGTGGAAAATAGGTTAACACGTAGCTGGTCTCCAGTGTGTTACGAATCGACTTCTGGTGGCAAAACTATTATGTATTAATTAATAATTTTTCAAAATTAATTTTAGACCTAATTTGGAAGCACCTTACCTGCAGCAGGCTTCTTTTGATGACCTCGTGTATGAAGTTGACGTCATGAGAAACGTTGCGACAAGGAGAACCCAACTTGAAAAGGTTTTTGTTGCGAAACGACCTAGCCTTCCGGTAATTAATTTGAAAACTTTGATTTTCTGCTTGAAGTTTTATGACAGCACAACAATATTTGAATTTGTCTGGTAGATTTAGTGTCAAATGCCAAGATGGGCTGAGAAAGGAAGGGGAAAGGGTCTAGAAGGAAATCCTACTCACACTAGAAATGCCAGTTAAAATAAAAAAAGCTATGATGTCGATGATAATATAAACTAAATCGAAGCGGTTAATTTTTGGTTTTTGCGATGACAGGATATGGCTTTAAATAGCTGCAAGATATTAAGGATCTCACCGGGGAAAACGGAAAGTTCGTCGATTAGTAAGAAAATTTTGAATAAGTCTTCAATTAGTAATAGAACGGATGAAAAGAATAGAATAAAAGCGGTTATCAATTCCGAGAAAGATAAGAAAACTCCATCGAGGGACGATAGTAGTTTGGCCACAGCTCCCGATCATCACGAAAACTTCAACGGGAATGGTAAATTGATGAAGAAATTGGACCAAATTCCCTTCGAACGTTTTATTTTTTGCTCGTCAATCAGTTTTTCATTTTTTGCTTGATAGGAAATGCCGCCGACGAAGAAGATGACGATGATGAGAATGTGTTGGAACCAGTAGCCGGAAGATTGGAAATAAGAGTCGTCGATAAATGCGAAGGTTCTGCAGTTGTCGAAAGTTTGAATAACAATTTATCGAAGATGAACAAACCAACACCTCAAAGAAGTGAGCCTGAAATTTTAATGGCTTTATGGGTTTATATGATACACCTTCCTCCTTTAAATTTTATTTTTTGGAATTTTTGTTTTGAACAGGTAAATCTATCGGTGGTAGCACTCCAAACAGTCCCGGAATCGTTCAAGACGATCCTTCAATTTATTTCGACGCAACTGAAGAAAATGTTCAGGCGCATCCGGAAAATAGCAATAATAATTTAGAGGTAAGCCATTTTGAATTGTGTAGTTTGGTTGTGGTGATAAAGTTGAGTTTTACTTTCATTTCAACCTTGGATCTCAATCGATAGATACATTCTTTCACAATTCCGTATTTAAGGGAAAAATGTTTTTTTTCCGGGTTATGGGGTGGAAATCGCTTGAATGTGCGGACTTGCCCCAGAATGTGATGTAAACGGATGTAGAAACATCACTTCTTTAGTCAGGCGGTTTGACCACTCAGCCATAAACCCCCACATGTTTATATAAGTAGATAAATTAAAAATTGTTGTTTGTCTTGTTTGCAGATCAAAAAATCGATGCCATGTTTGTCGCCAGTCTTGGAACGAAACTGCCAAGACGATCAAGTTCAAAGGGAAAAACGATTGTCCACTCCACCGAAAACGAGTAAGATTCCTGTTTTGGTTGGGAAGAGTCCGAAATGTAGTTTGAGTGAGTCTCTCACCGAAAACACAAGGTTTGTAGAATTTGAGTAGTCAGAAAGTTAGAAAGGTTTTTAATAATTTATGTAACTAGTTCTTGCAACTCGAAACGATTCAGGTTACTGCTATTGCTTTAAAAGCTGCCGGTCATCGATTTTATATGAGAATCTGTTTCTTAATATACTAAGTTACACGATTTTTGTGTTATGTTCGCCATTACTAATTCTCTTGATCGCTTTCTTTTCTCCATCCAAATAATATTTGTTTTTTTGTGGTATAACTACATCTTAATTTCGAATATTAGGTTTAAATCGGGTTTTAATTTCCGTTTTGTACTGAGCAAAAATTTATTTTCTTGTTATGTTTATTAAAACTATATTGCATTTTGGCTTTCATTATTTCCTTAAACCCCGCCACACTCTTTAGGTTACTGTACAGGTTATTAGATTGGGAACCGAGGCTATCACGGACTATTTATGCATACCTTTCCGGGGTATACTGTTTAAAATTTCCACATGTCTAACATGTAAAAAAAATATTGAGTTTGACTTTTTTATTTTAGGAATTCGGAAGAGAGCCTAAACGTTCTTTCTCGACTGAAAAAACCAGAAGATCAAACAATTCCATCTCCTCTGAGACGGTGTCAGACAATGCCCGATGCTCGAACCAAACGGGATTCTCCGCAAACGGGAAATACGGGAAGTTCGACCGAGGAGGAACAACAGCAACTCACGGGTGGGTTTCTCTACAGTCGAGTTATCTTTTTGCCTTGTTCACACTCCTCCTAGTAAAGCGTAGTAGATGACGTTGTTGAGCGAATTAGAGAATCAAGCGAAAAGAAAAAAAGTTGAAATTGAATTTGTTTTGAAATCAGGTTGCACTCCTGCTTTAAGAAGACGACGCCAACAAGATAAATATGTAACAGATCAGAGTCAATTAAATTTAAGATTTAACAGGCCATCACGTCGAACTCGTCCTATATCAGAACTAGTCACTACTTCGAATAACCTTAGGTAGATATAATAACTCCGCCAATTATGCTTTATGCTGCTGGGGGTAAATAGTTAAATTTATTTATTTATTTAGGTGTTTTTTATTTATTTATTTGTTTGTGTTGTTTTTCCTTGTTCGTGTTGGATACCCAAGTGGAAGGGAGGATGGATTCTCAGCAAAACCTCCCGCCCTTTTCTCTTCCTGTCTGTGAACTCGTTTAGCATGAGATAGGAGCACTTGTTATTTCTTAACTTTTGACTAATTAACTTTTTGTTTATTTTTATTAAAAAATTAGATGTCAGACGAATGCTTGAACTTGTTTTCAGAAGCATTCACTACATTCTGTAGTATGTCATGTTGTTATGTCAGTTTTTTTTTTCATTTTTTTAGTCGTTGGTTAAGCGTTACAGAGGTTCTGAACCCTGGTTTTATTAGAGTTGAACTTGTAACTGTTGAAATAGTCTTGGTGACTGTTGTTCGAACTCTAGGATTTTTGTTTTGTTAACTTCTCACCTTGAATTTTTGGGTGGCGAATTACGTCTGACCACCATTTTATTTAGTAGACGATTGATACATTTTAGGTGTAGATGAGTTTAGGTTTAAGTTTAGAATAAGGTCAAAATGATGATGGTGTTTGGGGAGATGTTTGAAAAAATTGTAGAGGAATGATGTTTCAGAGAAAGGAGACGAAAGACGCTGTGGAGTTTTGGGTCTAATAAAATTCTTTGCACTCGAAAGGTGACTCGCTCACTCAATTAATCAACACTGTCTCACCCAATTACATTGAATTCAGGACAGTTTACAGCAGTGTTTCCAAAATTATTTGGCTCATGGACCTCTTTTTATGCACTCTTGTAGGAACGGACTCAACAAATCACCTGCTTTTCCTTTCTCATTGTTTGTTTATAATTAGTCTGAACTTAGTGATTATAATGATTATAGTATAATTTTATGTGCTAGAAATATACCTTTTCAAATGAATTTTCTCATCTGAAAATAGTCCGCTATGGCCGAAGCGGACTGCTTTGTTTCAAACTTAAAAGTTGTGCGAATAGAACTGGTTGACTTTCATAAATATTGCACACTTTCTTACGAAGTTCATTTTAAAAACAATGCATACGCTTTCGTTGCATTTTTATGGAAGGAGTAAGTACAACTTAATGACTCGCTGCCGTTTTGGCGATTGTTATAGTTTTATTGCCGGAATCAGGTGGATTGGTGAATCAAAACGCACGAATTCCGAATGAATATAAAATATATTTAGATAAAAATATTTACAATGATAACTATGAAGATTAGCGCCATCGCTCCGCTATCCGTTCGAGTAGATAGCCGAGTGATGGTCCTGCACTGACTGCTATTTTTCTAGAATGTTCTTCGTGCAGGTGTTCGCATGGGGTTCAGCTTGCCGAATACAAGCCGAGGCATGTCGCCACATATGGTCGCCATAGTCGACCGCATTTATAAAGTTTTTTTTTTTAATTTTAAGTTACGAGTTACAAATTTATCGAACGCTGTTCAACGTTTCGATTTGCTGGTTCGTTCGCGCAAAAAAGGCTTCGAGTGCAAAGGGTTAAAAAAACAGATTTGAAAGGGGCTATAAAGATATATTGTATCGAAGAGTCCTTAGTTGAAAAATTCCTCCGATGTAATGTTTCTTGTGACTGTTCTGCTCTATCTCATCTAGTACCGCGATTAAAACCGAGGTAAAACAAAGAGAAAAAATAATAAGTACAGGTGGGGAGGGAGACTTGGACAGAATTATTGGCTGGGCTGATTCGTGTATTACTTAGTTTTATGTTCTATTTTATTTGTTTTGTTTGTTAAATAATCAAATTTTATCCCAACAGCGGGGTAACGAAACCTTCTCCAAAAGAGCTAAGAGGAATATTCACACGACTTTTATTGAGTCCTGGAAACGCGGAAGAATCCAGCGAGGCCGAGAGTGAAGGAAGCTTAGGTGACAACACAACTCCTCATCCTCCGTCTGAATCGCCGGCGAGGACGGGCGAAAATCGAGCAAGATGGCGGCGATTTTATCCCGTAGCCGAAACGTGAACTAATTTAATTCTAAGTAGCGACGTTTTCTTTCATTTTTTACAATTATCATTTCGAATAAGTTTATAATTTTTCGGCCCGAAGGTTTTTTGTTATAATTATTATTGCCATCAGCATCATGAAAAATAATTATGTTGTAATAAGGATTGGCGGTGAAATGGAGTGGGGTTCTCGGTATTTTTTGAAAATTTCAGTTTACAGTTTGATTTTCTTTAGTTTTAATTGGATTTTTCCTTCATTTGTTTTTAATGATTAAATCAAAAAAATGCTAAAAACAAAACAAAAGCGGAGACTGGAAGTGTATTAGGTTTTTTTAATCATGTTTGGGTTAGGAATAAAATTAACAAATGGCTGAAAATAAGACCTACAAAGCGTCAAGAACTACTGTTCTTAATGCTCTCAAAATCTCAAAAATTAATGAAAAGAAATTTCAAATTGAGAATAAAAGCCATCAGTGCTTTATTCATAATTTTAATTAAGAACAAAACGTTAAAAAAAAAAAAAAAAATTGTTCTTTCGAGATGCCTTGTGAGAAGGCAGTGGAAAAAAACTTAGTTTCAAACTTTACCGTTAGAGGGTGTATTTATTTAAAAGTTTTTCTGTGATTGCTTTGAGTATCAATTTTTTTTTATTTTCAAAGATATGTTAGAGTAATATTATCATATAAATAATTAATATATTTTAGAAGAGTAAGCCAAATAAATGTTATTTATAGCTTTAATTTAAAAACTATCTATTATTTGATAAATTAGATTTTCAATTGGTTTTGTGGTCTGAATGAAGAGAAGTGTTGTTGATTTGACATCTTGACATACAAACAAAACGGATAAATAGTGTTTACTGTCTTTCGACTAAGTGGTAAATTTGAAGGAAATCAGTTTTGTGAAAGATGTGATTAAGCAATTGTATAATATGGTGTCCCCCAAAGGAGAATGAGACACATCAAAGTCTAAAGTGGCACATTAACGACGACACTCTTCATTCTATGTCAGAGAATTAATGTTATTATTTTGTCATTCTGCCTTGTTGCGTTTTATAGATATTTTTAATAGCTTCCAGCTCCGCTATAAATTTATAAAAGAGATTTGTATACAGTATACTAAAAAGCAGTTAAACGCTTTGGGCCAAATGCAAACTTGTTCAGGTTCAGCTTAATTCGTCTGTTTTCAAAGTACATATAAAAAAAGGGGAAACCCGTTTTCAGTAAACCTAACAAAAAATAGTGATTCGACCCCGAAGAATTGTTTTTTGTCTTCCAGTGAAAACCATCAGTTGACCGACCCCGACAGACTGAACGATTTTGGTTTTTTTGTTTTGTTTTTGTAACGGGAGTCAAATCGCAACGAAATTCTTTTTCTCTTTTAATTTCATTTTACTTTGTAGCGCATCTTGCTCACCGCAAAAGTATCTTGTCAGCTTATAACGTAAATATGATTCATGAATCAGTTTATGTTTTTAGAATTTTATTCTAAACTAGAAAATGAAAATTTCTTTTTTATGTAATTAAAATAGTGATCGTAATAATTATTATATAAAATATAAACAGACTGAAAAAGTAGAGAAAAGAGAGAGTTTGGTGGGGTGAAGTGAAAGTCACGTGATTTATTTTTCGTTCTTTAACCTAAATTATTGTATTTGGTTAGATTTTTATATTTTTGGGGTAAATATTATTTTTTGTTTGCTTAAAAAGTATAAATTAATCGGGGTTCTTTTAAACTTTGGGGTTAGGTTTATGAATTTAATTGATATTGTTTTATTATGGAAATGAATTTTTTAATTATTTATAATTTTCAGTCAGGAGACCCAATGGGGGGTGGGGAGAGCGAAGCACCACGAAAGAAGAATCTTTCTACCGCATACGTATTAATTATCTCCTGTTTTTAATATACACCTTATCAAGACTGTCTTTTGACGGTTTTATACTTCACTAAAATCAGAGCCAAAATGAGGACCATTCCATAAAGCGGTTTTGAATTATAAGCTGATATCTTCAGTTGAATAAGTTGATTTTTCAACGGAATGGTTATTGGCCTTTTTTTAAAGCGATCATACTTGTATATTTATACCGTCCATATTGTTTTTAGAGACTTTAGATTTCGAGGTTGGGGGTTTGATAAGTTGATAAAGGGTTTCTATAGCAAAGTTTCAAAACTAAACTACGTTTTGGGTTATTTTCGTGTCCGGAAGAGTGCACACTTGAACAGTTATTGAAAGTAATCTTATCGGAAGGTTTTAAATTACGTATAAGTGTGTCGACGACTTTTGTCAACTCAAATACAGTAAACAGAATAGCAGAATTATACCACTTTCTTAGCGAAACTGTTCATCCGTGCCTGTATAAGTTTGTCTATTGGCTGGAGTGAAACTTGAACGAAAACTGGATTTAGATTTATGTGGGGTATTGGGTAAAAGTCTCAAATTCAATAATTTAACGAAACAACGACAGAAACTTTCACTAAAAGTTATAAAACCGATTCAAAGACTCTCTCTTTGTAACAAAATCAAAAACAAAAAACTAATTCGAAATGAAAGAACAAAACTTTGATCGTGGTTCTAAGAACAAACGCAAATATTTATAAATTTTTTTTTTCTGGTTGTGTTGAGAATTTGTAAAGTATTTTTCTTTGAAAAGAAAGGAAAATTTAACTGGGTCAAAAGAAGGCAGAAAAAAGATCGAAAGTCATATTGAAAAATTAGATTTAGTGCCATAATCTATTATAATTAAGAATCTATTTTTGTTTGTGGTGATGTAGTAAAGGTTTCTCCGTTTTTATTTAATTAGATGATGAAAAGGAGAGTAAACAAAGGAAGGAAATTCAAAAAAGAGATATTCTTTTAATTGATTATCATAATTATTGTACAGAGATAGGTCAAGTGAAAAGAATGAAAGTGGAAATTAAGAAATCGTATTAATGTCTAGTCCCGGTTTAGAAAAAAAAAATTGTTAACCTCGTATTTTAACGGAAGGACTTTTGGGATGGCCCTTAGAGATTTTATTATTATCTATGTAGGTAATTAATTAATTAATCATTTGAGTAAACAAAATCACATCTAATATTCTTCAAAGTAAATTATTGTAAGTTTTATTAGGTTCAAGAAGCGACTTTGTTTTTCTATTTCTATCGATTAGACTCACACATGTGAGTCTCTCCCTCGTAAAAAGTGTTTATAAAAAAATCGCTGATATTTGGTAAATGTTTCTTGTCAGATGGTTTCTCCCAGTTTTGTTTTCGGTCCCCTCTTCCTCTATCTCTCCGTTGAAAATGATCATCCTAAGTGATTGATGAGGCAGGAGATGAAAATACAGTTCTAAATATTTTTTACTATGTAATTACTATTGTGGAGTTTGTTGTTAATAACCGATTTTGCTTTGCTGTATATGCGACAGCCGTGAGGTTTAAGACGTTTTTTAACCAATTAACGGTGTGTTTCCTTATACACCTTTTTGTGTCGCCAAAATTGAGCAATAGCTGTCAGGCACAGAACTAAAATATAGCAACAAAATTCATGTTGAAATTTTTTTTACGAAGCTACAGTTTCAATAACCAATAGTGACTACTTTCACTCATGACGGGTAGACTTGTCATGACACAAATTCCTGGTGCTTCTCCAGGATAAACTGTACTCGTCAAGCATAGTTAACTGGTTAAAAATGTACATCTCTGTATGAAAAAACATTAAAACAGTTTTTGATTCTTTTTTTATTCTTTTTTTGGAATTATTTACTTTGGAGAGATTAGAGGAAGAAACACTAGGTAGATCATGATTGTATGGTTGAACCAATTTTGGTTGGATTGAGCCTGTTTGACTCTTAACAAGGAAGTTGAAACTTTTTTTCAAGAGAAAACAGTCAGATTTCTTTTAAATTAAAAATTTACTATTATAACTTCAAAGTGTAAAAAGAAAATGAGGTTTTTGAATCTTTGCGGACAATTTTCAGCTAATTAATTGGTGTCTTAAACACTTGCAGTGCCAATAAGTTCACAGTCGAGTTGAAATGAGTTCGGGGCACGTTTAGATAGTGTTCTTGGGGGGGCTTCAAAAGAGAATATAAAGACAAATTAACTAATGATGAAATCAAATTTGTATGAGTACTACATTTATTCATTAATAATCTTGCAAAGTGCCATATTTAAAATAATAACCGGGTGGCGTTCCGGCATCTCGACCTGTGTGGCACGATTCCATCCCAAGTGGTTTAGAAGATAACAATCAGTCAGATTTAAAAACATGATCGAAAATATTTTCGACGTATAAATTCCATATTCGCACAGGAAAACATGAAATAAAATCAGCCAACAGCTTGAAAATAACAAACACAAACAACATCATGAAGTTAAAAAATGAGTCAAATTGGCTTAATTCGGTTTATCTAGTGTTAAGGATTTTTTTCTTTTGTTTGAAAGCTGCAAAGATTAGTCGTTTTCTGTGAACTGTAAACTGTGGAGTTTTGAATCTGAAACTTTAAAGCTGAAAATCCTTAATGCATTTTGGTTCTATTTTTCAAAATCATGGGGTGAAAACAAGTCAAAATAATTTTTGATTAAAATGGATATTTAAACATTCAGATGTCTTGGTTATGCCCCCAACATTTTGAATCTTAATCTTGTCTGTAAGAGAAAAGAACCATAATCATGTGTTAGGGAGTGGGCTTGAAATATTGTGATTTTTGGTTTCATGTTCACCCATCTTTCCTGTGAGTTTGAAGTAGGTACATGAGAGAGTTGCAAAGAAATTAGTTTGTAACCATACTTTTTAATATCACGCCTGCATAAGTTATATTTTTAATTTCCCTCAAAATAAAAATGGGTCTTGAGCGCTTTTTACATACCTATCAGTGGCCACGAATAGAATAATTAACCATAAACACAATCAGATGTCGGAAACATGTTGGACTGGTTGATATCCTATTTCGTGGATGTCGGTTTTCTTTTATTTCTGACTGAAGTGTTCGTCGACTTTTTGTTGTTAACCAAAAATTGTTCCATAATTATTTGGTTATTCTTCCGATTCTGATTGTGTTTTTTAAAAAATGCGCTTTCTAATTAGTATACATTATTAGTTTTTTTATTTTCTATCTAGTCCAAACAAAAATTACTTTAAGCAGTCAGGGATGATTGTATAAATTATTAAGATTATTTTAAATTTATTGTACAGCTGTTAGCTGTTACCTAGGCCTAAATAAACAAATTATTTAAATAAATGAAGCTTTTGTTTGTCAATTGTATTTCCTAACCACTTCTTTTTTGCTTTGATGGGTTGTTTTCTAAAATTTGATGGAAGTTAATATTAACTGAAAGAATGGGTTAGCAAATAATTACACATACAGCCAAATGACAAGTGTTTACTCAGTCAAAGTGTAGCGAGTCTCAGGCTCAGAACTCGTTCGAAGTACAGCTGTGAATTATTAATAATTCCTTCATTCCAAAAAAAAGCTGACCCGTCTGAACGCATTTGTGACCGGGAACGAGTTAACTTTTCATTGTATTGGCATTATAAAATTTAAATTTAAATTTCTAGGGCGATAGACAGTATTGGAAAAGCCTTATGCATTTTGTTTACTTTATTTTTTAGAAAGTTAAAAGTCTAAATTGAAGTCAGATTTCTGTCATTAGTTTCTTTGATAATAACGTATGATATAAGTATTCAAGCAAAATGGCTTCAACGCGGTAATATTCTTCCTAATGACACGTCTCGAGAGTTGGCAACACCGTAAATAAATTGATTGATTTAAAGATGTCAGCACGCAAGGTGTTGGATTTGTTTCTATTTATATAAATATGTGAATATTTATAAGTTGTTATCTAGTAAATTTGTTTGAAACATAATAAATAATGATTATTGAAAATCCAGAAATATTTCGTACGTGGCTTTCAACTGTATTGGAGCCTCTGTAAGTAAACTCTTGGCATTGTTTCTTTTTTCTTTATCGGCCATTTTCTTTACCCTTTCATGTGGTCTAATTTTATCGTATTTCTCTCAAACCGACAGATTTTCCCATCGCCAATTTGAACTCTAAATTTTACACACTTAATTACGAGTTGATATAATAAGTCCCTTGAGTTTAACCTTGCAGACAGCTGTTTAATTGATGGTTACTCTAAATATTTTTTTTTCATTTCAACTTCGTATTGTTGACCTTTTTGTCGTGTATTGTTAATCTCAAAAACCATTTATAGCAGATATCTAAGTTCGTAACAAGCTTCTTAAACCTTTTGGGTGTGTATTTCCGTGAAAAGGGCTAAGATATTGGCATGTACCAATTTTAGGCAATACTGACACTCAGACATGAATATTGCACTTAATTGCTTCAGGAAAAAAGTATCTTCTGAATTGCTTAAAATAACCAAATGCCTAATGGGGTAAATGAGCTTTTACCTTGGAATTTAAATTTCATAAATTCCATTTTACCAATAAAATATTAGCAGAGATTTGATTAATTTTTTATACATTTTGATACTATTTGTTTGCTTTAAATAAAAATTTTATTGATAATTTTTTTATACCATTTATCATGAAAATTGTTTTAAGGTCAACATAGGTTTTAAATGAATAACATTCATGTCAACAATAATTACATTTATTCATTTTAAATTAATTTTAAAAAGAAGTTTTTGTCAGTCCAAATGAGAAATTTTCCTTAATGAGTTTAACTCATTATTAAATTTGTGAATATTCATTTAAGCTGAGCAAAAAGTCTCAAACATATTTTTGTCATTTTTATTATATGACGTTAAAATTTATCATGTGGAATTTCTTCAATGCATACATCTTTATTGTTGAAACATAAAATTTATTCAAGTATTAACCTGCACAGTCTTAAAAAGGATGATTCATAAATATTTTCATACCTTTAGTGAAGTAGGTCGCATTCTGATACCACTTTTCATCTCTGTGTGCATTAAAATGCTGGAGAAGACCATGACTTTCAGTTATTAATATTATCTTCCTAATGTCTTTAATGTCTCACTACAAGCCTCACACAAAACACTTTTAGTGAGAATGTATTTTGTAACTTATATATGCACTTGTATTAAAAGCTCACTTTATAAATACATGAAAGATCTATGATGTTGTGGTCTAAGCATCTGACTAATGAAATTTTGGTTGTTAGTTTGCTCTGGAGTGAAATAAAAAGTGTGATGGTAGTTTTGAATTTTTCATTGTGTAGAGATCAGCTGAAATAAGTTATCTGTAAAAATTTCTTCTGAGCTATGTTAATCAAAAGAGTAAGCTTGTTTTTATCTTTGTTCATATAAGAAAGCTACTGCTGTTTTACTACTTTGCTTTGTATTATACTTCTAACCTAAAATCTTGAAGTTATTATTATTCTAGCCAAAGTTTCAAATATATCCATTATCCAAAAAAACTTGCAGAATTGGGAAATGAACCAAAAAAGATTTTGCTTATTGTTTTTTTAGCTATATCAACTCTCAAGCTTTGAATGGAGTTTGTAAATATTTTATTTAAAAGTTAAGAAATCAAATTGGGTTCTTGCTTCTAAAATCAAATTCTAATTAGAGAAAGTAAACAACAAAATGGAATGAGAAACAAGAATAAACAACCTTTTTCAGGATATTTAAATGCATTTGTGATTTGTGCTGATTTGTGTGATTCAGAAATAATAGCAAAAACAATCGATGGGAGAGGGTGGGGAGGGAGTCGCCTAGGGAAGTTTCATCTCAAGATGAAAGAGGATTTATTTATTAATTGTATTAAAAGTCAGTCAGCCAAGGAATGGTTTGGTAATTTAGCAGTAACTTTTGAGAAGGATCTGAAAATATTGAATAGATGTAGGGAAGACGGCATTTCGCGTGATGTTCTTCACAGATAGGTTATATAATACCTTGGCGGATTCCCTTTCTTTTTTGAGTAGCCATTTTAGTTTACTCCTATCAGCGCCCCTACCGTCGTTAGTGAGCACTAATGAGTCTCCTTTTTAATTTTTTTAAAATTTAATTTAATTTAAATTTTTATTGAATATTTTACTTTAAATAAAATTGAATTTATCGTCAAATTTTCTAATAAAATTTTTAATTTGAAAAATCACTCTAACAGTAGTTGTAAAATTTTTAATTGTTTTATTAGTTAAATTTGTTTATTGGGTTAAATTTTGTCCAAGTTTGTAAAGATTTTTTTGGGGGGTTTCGATTTGTTTTCGACGGTCAAATTTATTTTAATGCTTTCATTTCTAAATCGAAACCTTTCGAATTTTAGTCATTGCTTCATTGTTCGTTCGCAACTGTATTATTCGAAATATGGTGAGAATCTCTCTGTTTAGGAATGAACTCCCTTTCCTCTTTAAACCTCCGTCCTGGTGGACCATTCAAATTCTTTTACAGCATCCCCCCTCGAACGAAGGATCAGATTGAAATAACCTAAGTCTCTCTTGTCTTATGGAATAGGATCCTCTTATATTCAGTCTTGTATTATCCCCCGTGTAATGATTTTACTGCCATTTTCTCTTCCTTTCTACCCTTCTTTGCTTTACTTTCCCTTTTCAGTTTCTCATCCCATCTAACCAAAATTGTAGTAGACCATTGACAAAAAATCTTACCATACAAATATTATTTGATTTGAATAATTTGTAAGGAGTTTTGTTTGTTGAAAGGTAGTGAAGCAAATAAAACAGATGGGAATGGTGATAACTGGAGAAAACTTTTTTATTTCAGATGCGACGCGGATCCAGCTGCACTAGCTAAATATGTATACGCCCTTGTCAAAAAGGACAAACCAGTAAATGATCTCCGGGTGTCTATGATTGAACAGTTGGACGTTTTTCTTCAGGAAGGTAGATTTTTCACTTGAATTTTGCCTTGTTTGAATTCCAAAACGGATGTTGCGAAAATGAGTCCAGACGAGACCCCAAAGTCTTAGAGAACATAAAATAAATTTTAACACAAAAGATTTAATGACTTGAAATGGTTAAGAGGTGTTCGCATTGTATCTATCCTTTTGGAAATTATTTTAATGACTATTGACAATAAAAAATATTTACGATCCTTGCTTGCTCCGCCCCAAACTAGCTAGTATTCATAGGTTATGTTCGGAGTTTTTCCGATTGCTGAAGGAACCTAAAAACCTCCCCGACTCCCGGTTCAAAAAAATTATATTGAGGAAATGGCGGAACCACCTTAAGCATAACTTCATCAATCCGCTCGTGGTTTTTAATCGGTCGAGGGACTTCCAGATGTTGATGAGACATCCAGGTGTATTTTGAAACACATGGTGGACTCCTACCCTTCTCCCATTGCCAGTTAAATTGGAGAGAGTTTTGGACGCGCTCCAGCAAAAACACTTGGTCTTGCTGAGACCACTGAAAGGATGGTTGAAAGTTCCACTGGGTCAAGCCCCACGACAAGTCACGGAATTAGGAAAAGAAGGGGATCCAAAACTATTTCATGTTGTGGTTTTGTTAAAAAAAATTTTTCTATTCATTTGCAGAAACACAGAGTTTCGTCGCTCTGTTGTTCAAAACAATAGAAAACAAGGAATATTTAAATGTTAAAAAGGATGCAGTAAAAGAAGAAAAGAAAGTTGAAAATGAGCAAAAACCGACGAATTCGATTCCGGCCTCAGCTGAAAAAGAGCCTCAACCAGAAAAAGAAGAGAAATCAGAAGACAAGGAAAACGAGGATCACATAAGTTCAACTGACGAAAAACAAAATGGAGTTCAAATTCAGTCGAGTGTCGTGTCCGAAGGCACAGTCAAAACAATGGACGTCGAAAACAAAGTCGGTGATGGAAAGGAGGAGAGGAGGAAGGACAACGTAAGTCTACCGTCGATGATTATTGTTTTGAATTACGTTTGGGTTGGTGCTGTGAAAAGGCACCTCATCCAACACGTTATTAAAGACGCTGGTTGAATGTTTGTTAATATCAAGTGATGTAATCTTGATAAATCTTGTAAAAGGCAGGTTAAATATACTATTTATTGACTAATACTAATTTTGTTTTTCAGGAGAGAGAAGAGAGAAATAGGTTCAATCGGAATAGAAATAGAAAAGAGAATTCTCTGCCGAGAAATCAAAGAAGTAGATCTCGATCGTGGGATAGGCTAAGAAGATCGCGATCTCGAGAGAGAGAGAGGGATAGGGGAGAGAGGACACGAGAGAAAGACAGAATAAGGCTGTATAGAAATAAATCTCCACCTAGGAGGTACGACCGTGGTTTTGATAGAAGGTGCGCTTTTGGTTTTGTTCATTATGAGTGTTTGACCATGCAGTTTGGAGATATATATGTCACGGTAAAAGTGATAAATCGGGAGAATCTATATCACTCTCGACATTATTCATGATAATCAACTAACTTTGGTAAATGTGACAATTGACTGAGTATTTATCACATTTGCCGGATAGTTTATAAAAATCACCAGCTCTTATTGGAAAGTTTAATAAAAGTTTGTTCACATGACTAACTTCTGTCATTTCTTCGAAGGTGAAGTAGTCTGTTACTGGCGAGCACAGCTTATTCCGTTATGCATATTCACCCGATTTATCATTTTTACCGTGACGTATAAAACCTTTGGTGTGACACTGTACTAAATTTACTGTTTTCTTTTTCAGGAGAACTTATTCAAGATCACCCAGTCCTTTTAGGTTCAGAATAATTTATCCAACTAGATCAAAATCAAAGTCAAGGTCCCCAAAATCATCTCATCGAGGAAGGTTTAGGAACAGATCGCCTTCTTTAAGTCGGAGTCGGTCTCCCCGGTCCAGATCTCGGTCGAGGTCCTACGGTACGAAATAGAAGCGTTATATAAGAGAGACAGAAAGGATAGTTTGAAAATCGAGATTTGTTTTCTTCTGATTACTCATTCCTTTCATCGTTTTTTCTTTATTTAGATCGTAAAAATTCTTCAGGTGGTAGAGATGGCACTCCTAATCAAGACAATAATCACGGTGATATTGACATGAGGTTACAACAAGGTCCACATTCAGGAAATGAGAATGATTGTGATCGGTATTCTTCGAATATGAGGCGTTGCAGGGATTATGATGGTGAGTTTAATGAATTTGTCTTGTTGTCGTTACCCGAGGCAGTTGGTAGTAGTTGTAGCACTCGCAAAAATAAGTTGAGTAAACTTTCAGGAATAGTTGGAAGGTAGTTGAAACAGAAAGGGGGGAGTTAATCTTCCCTTTACTAGGGATCGTTTGGATCATATGTAAAAAATTTTTGTTTTCCAGAAAAAGGTTATTGCTTACGCGGAGAATTATGCTTGTATGATCATGGTACAGATCCTGTTGTTTTAGAAGATGTCGCGCTGTCTCAAGTTTTAACGTACGGACCGCAAGGACCTCACGACGTGCCTCTGGCACCACCTGGTGTTCCATGTCCCTTAATTCACGACATCGTACCTCCGATGGGCTCGGTTCCGGGAATGCCTCCGCCCATGGGTATGGATCAGTGTCCGATAGGACCACCGCCCCTTATGGTAATGCAAGGTCCTCCGCCCCACGTCATGAGACCTCCTCCCAACATGGGTAAGCTTTCTGTTTCAAGTAGCATTTAACATCCAAACCAATACTGGAAGGAAAGCTTTTAATCAAGTTAAAATTGATTTTTATTTCAGAATACAGCCCAAACGCGCCTGGTATGAACTCAAATATGAATTGGGGTCGTCCTGCTTTTAGAGGTTTGCCACGGCCGATGCATCCTCACCAACCTGGAATGGGATTCAATCAAGGGCAGCGTGCTCTTATAAATGTTCCAGTTGAGTCAAATTCTCATTCTTTACACAAGCAGAATAACGTCGTGGCGGAGGTAACCAAAGTGATAACTTTTAAATGTGAAAGTAACTCCAGAAGTCCGAAAAGAAGATTATTTTTAATTGGTCGAGGCAAATAGCGGTTCTTTGAATATGATCAAGACTGAAATGAAATTCGATTTCAAAGACTCAAAAGTCTGAGTGCGAAACGCTTTCAGTCTTGTCCAGCCTAAAAGGGAAATAGGTCCACTTTGTCGAGTTACTTTCTTCCTCAAAGTAGATCACTTAAATATTACCTTCCACCGAGTTTTGTTTTCACTTATTTTGTGTCTAAAAACCTTGTCGCTCATTAACAATTAACAATCCTAACTAAAACCTTGATTCTTTTGAGAAGCTTTTGTGATGTACCATAAATGTGCTTTGCCTCGCATCGCTTTGAATTGTTTGTGCGATTTGGAAATGTGGTTTGCAGTAGTGCAAAGCCTAATAAATTTTGTTTTTGTCTTCGACAGAATCACGGACATCCAGACAGAAGGGGGGGCTTCGATCCCAGTCGTCAGTACTCTAATAGCTGTTTAATTTTGAAGAAAGTTCCTTCTGGTTTGAATAACATCACTCACTTAAACAATCATTTCGCTAAATTTGGAAAAATCGTTAACATACAGGTAAGTTTAATTGATGTGTGTCTAGTGTCTAATTAGTTTTTTCAATCTGTTAATTCTAGTCTTGATAAGTATGAGAGTGGGGAGTCTTGATGGGACAGATATCCCTACTCTCGCGCTAGTCATCAGCTAATTATTCAGTCAAATCATCAAAGTCATGAGCTAGGTAAAACACTCTCACTGGGTTTGTATTTGGGGGACCATCCTCATTTTTTTGCCCACCTCGGAATATAAGGATTGGGAGCGGTGCAAAACAGTTTTCTTCGCGATTTCACATATCGTCAGACTTTTCACTGAAAGCCAGAGATTCGAGATATGCTTAATCTGTTCTTTGGCTAAACGCACGTTTTCCCTGATTTTTTTGAAAAATAATGAAAATGATTAAAATTAACTCTTAATTATCATTAAAAGAGTAATTTACAGTAGTTTATTCCTGCAAATACACTTCATTTGGCGCAAAAGTGAACTTTTTGAAAACTGATAAGAAATTACTTTGTTTGCACCAAGAATTTATTCAAGGGCCTAATACATGAGTGTAGTTTCAAAGTCATTACTAGACTCTTCATCATTATTGCTCGTGTCACAGTCACTTTCAGATAAATCATAATTTGGCATAGTGCTTTTTGTAGTTAACTGAAAGTCAAGTCAATAAGGACAACTGTTTCTAATAAATTCGAAAATTTTACTAACAGCAGCGTGGTCACGCGTCTCCACACTCCTGTCTAGGAAAGAGAGCGTGATGGGGCTTCGTCATACTCAAACGGTTAATAATGTTGTGAGTGATTGACTCCGTTTATTTAAGCGAATCCATATTTAAAAGACACAATTGACAAAACACAGGTAGAAAGAAAGCAATAAAAACACGTCCACACCCGCGGTGTGAAAACCCAGTTTATGTTATTGGTTTCAAATTTGACTGCCGCGGAAGTTTTAGTTCTAAAATAGAAAATACGCTGTTTGTTTTTAGTACGTCGACATAGTACATCACAGAATGGTGGACCAATTGACAAATAGTTTTCATCACCACAAATTTGTTTGATCAAGACTGAAATGGAGATTTTGAAATCCTGTTATTATAATTTCTATTGTATTGTCACTTGTTTTTATATTTTTTTAGGTGAATTATGAAAATGATCCAGAATCGGCCATGATTACATTTTCCAATCCGGCGGAAGCGAACGCCGCTATCAAAAGCACCGAAGCCGTACTCAATAACAGGTGAGAGAAGAGAATATTTATTGTCTTGGATTTTGTTACCTTCAATTTGCTTTAATTAATTTATTTATTATTAAATTAATAAATTATCGTGGTGTTTTAGATTTATTAAAGTATTTTGGCACAATAGCAATAAAGATGGTCCGAAGCATAATAATTCTAAAGATAAATTTGGATCTGGAGCTCAAGCAACGACTCCAACTTCAACTAGTAACAGCACTACTGGAGAAGGAAACACGGTAAGAACAGTTATCTGGAGTTGAATTGCGGGGAAGCTTCGATTCTAATCCACTCTATTCTTTACTTTATTCATTATTTAATTACAGTTCTCATCTTCGACGAGTGTTGTGAAGAAACAGACTGGTGCGGAAGGTGCTAAGGAGGAAACTCCTTTGACTCCCGAAGAGAAAAAAGCCAAAGTAAGGATCACTATATAAATCCAATTTAAATCGAGATGAAATGTTGGAATGGGTTAGATAAAAGGAGGTTTTGTTTCCTTTCAGACGTTGGCAGCCATTAAAAAATCTCAAGAAATTCTAGAGAAGAACAAATTACTAAGAAAGAAAACTGAAGAGAAGAGAAAGGAAGCTCTCAAATTGACAAGCGATCTAAGGAAGCGAACCCAAAATTTGTTAGAAAAACAAATCGAACAGCAAAAAGCCTTAATTAAAAAATTGGAAGGGGGAAATCTAGACGAGAAACAGAAGAAGGATTTGATGGACACGATAAAAACGCTACAAGAGTCCATCGAGAAGATAAAACAAGAGCTACTGGCAACAACGAAAACAGCGAAGAAAATGATACCTGTTAAAAAGACCAAAGAAGAGGTTGGTTTTCTTTTTAGTTCGATTGATTTAAATTTGTGGTTCGGTTTTGGTTTCAGATACAAAAAGAAATTTTAGACGCTGAACTCGATCTTATAACGAAGCAGCAAGAGGGTGGTGACGTGTCTAGCCTTCAGAAGAAAATCACTGGTTTAAAATTAGAATTAGCTAAAGTACAACAGCCTAAGGTAGTAGGTCCGAGGCCGGTGCCAAGGGGGCCTCATAAAACAAGTCTAGTGAAAAATATGTCGATTAACAGAACACGGACAACCAAAATAAATCACCTGAAATCGGCAGTCGATCACAGGCCGACCAAGATACTGGTGTCCGGATATGAAAACGACGAAAAGGATTTGGTTTTATCTCATTTTAGGGTAAGTGCACTTGCAGCAATTTATTTATTTTTCGTTGTATAATGTATAAAAGCAAACTAAAAAATTTCGGAATCGGAAAAAAAATTATTTAGTCGTTAATACTGTAAGTAACAATTAGTACAATTAGTGATCGGTATAACTTTTGACCAATGGCTTTTGAGGTTTAGATCATTCTTCTGATAAAGAGAGTGTTAGGTTTTACTTGAGAACGATCATGAGTCACTGATGTGACTTCTTGTGTTATTTTTATACAGCAATTTGGAGAAATCGGTGATTACATAGCTGACGACACGACACCTTCAATCGTTCTCAATTTCAAAACTCGCCAAGAAGCAGAGAATGCAATGGCTAAAGGGAAATCATTTCAAGATAGACTGCTAACGGTGACCTGGTTCTCGACCAATTCCAGCGCTCAATTCAGGAGGTGAGTTGATGTTTAACCTCCATTTTTGAGTATAGTGAATTTCGTAATCAATAAAATGTTTTTGTGAAATTTTTAGACGGAATAGCTCTACGAGCGGACCCACTTACCATATGCACGCCGGTCGTCAAGTGTTATTAAGTGGGAGCGAAAGTAATTTGGAAACGGAAACTGCCCTCGAAAATGATGAAAGCGAGGTGAGTCTTTGGAGATGTTTGATTTTACCCGAATTCAATTTTGTTCAATCAATTCTTGATTGATTTTGTTCTGTCCTTCCGTTTGTAGATCGATCACGAATTGGAATCCGGCGAAGACTTACTACTACAAGACGACGACGAGGACTTAGAAGACGAAGAGAGGTCGTGGCGTCGATAACATTTTCTCGTTTTAATATATACATTAACTACTTTGTATAACCATGGAAAAAACAATATGAAACCATTGTGCTATTTATTCCTAACTTTTTTACTGAAGTGTTTGAAGACTTTTTGTACTTCTAAAAGAGTAAAAGGCAATAATTTTATCATTCAAATGCGGTTCTTTTTTTTAACTGTGTGTTTTAGGATTTTGCGTTCGTTCAAATCCAAAACTGTCAGTAGTTCTGTTTCTTGGACTACTAGAATAGATTTGAAACGACGCTTAACCACTACCTTCGCCAATTGTATTATATGATTACTATTACAGTGCCTCAAATAAAACTTTATAGTTTCTAAATATCTTTTACTTGAATTTGTTTTTTTTGGATCTCAAAAATTTGAAGAAAAAATGAGCAAAATGGTGCTTAACACATTTGTGACCGGTGACGAATTAACTCATTATTGTACTTCCATTATTCATTTCAATTTATGAAATTGAGGGCGATTTAAAACATAGGAAAAGTTTTGAGCATCGTGCATAAAACAGTACAATAAACACTTTAAACAAGTCGGCCGTACAGATCAGTATTTGGCGAACAGCAGTATCTTTAGACAAAGCATTTGGTTGGCAGTAAAAATAATTTAGGTTTTCTAAAGTGTAATAAAACTCATTGTTTCTATACAAAAATGAGCTTTAATCAGTCAAACGTCTACCATTCTGCTCGATTACCTTTAGCCATCTTTCTGGTAAGTTCATAATTCTGTTCATGGAACTTCTGGGTTTTATGAACAAAAAGCTCAACCAAGTGCAATTTGAGGTCATCGTTATTGCTGAAATTTTTACCATTTAAAAAGTTTTGTGAAGTTCGAAATAAATTACAGTTTGATAGTGCAAGGTCGGGGCTATATGGGGAATGCAACATCACTTTTCAATCAAGCTTCAATAATTTTATATGCGTCGCCAAAGATGTGTAAGGCCTCCCACTGTCGTGGTGAGACACGATTCCTTTTGCGATTTGCCGATTCTGGTTTTTTCTTCTCTTTGATTGCTTTCTTCAATTTCATGAGTTATTAGTAATCCACATCCGAATCGATCGTTTGGTTGCTCGAACGCAGCTCAAAATACACAAAACCTTTGTAATCCCACCAAATTGACAGCATGGTCTTCTTCTGGTTCAATTTTGCTTTAGATATGGTTTGTGCCGGTTCACCATGCTTGGACCACGATCCATTTCACCGCCAACAATAATTCGTTTCAAAAAAGGATTGATTACGTTAGATTTTAAATCCGTATCGCAAATTTTAATTAACAAAGTTAATTTCTTTCAATTTGTGTTAAACCCAAATATCGGTCTTCTTAACAAGTCCAAGATGGTTTATGTGGTTTTTAATAATTGTACATTATAAATTTAACCTTTTTGCAATCTCTCGCACAGTTGTAAGATTATTCAACCCAATCATGGCTTTCATTTGGTCATCACCAAGATCGACCAGAACTTTGATCAATTTTAAGTGAAAAAACCTCCAGGACGAAATGTTTCAAACAGTTCTGACACGTGAATTCTGTTAAACAATCAACACCATTAACTAAACGTATTTCTTTGTGACCTTCAGCCGCTTTCTTTACTAACTTACCTAATGTCCTGCTGGCCTTTCTCAGGGCATAGGGCCTCTACAAAGCTTCGCCCACAAACCCTATTTTGAACGAAGACTTTCAGCTCTCCCCATGACTTTCCACTAGCCTCCTGCTCTAAGACCTTCTCCACGATGCCTTAAATCTACCCCTCTTCCTCTTTCCTTGCTGATCCCAAATAATCGCTTCCCAATCTCCAATGCTGTTTGCTGCTTTCTTAGTTTTCTTAGCCGATCCACCTCCACTTTCGTCTCCAAATGTAAATGTCTATTGGTTCTTCTTTAACCAACAGCTTCCAAAGGTCTTCGTTGTATATTACTTTTGGCTGGGATGTCCATACTTTCTACGTCTCGCATCCATAGAGGACTGACTTGACATTAGTTCTGACAGCCGCTTTCTTACCTTTGTGAAAGTAAAAAGTAAAAAATGTATAAAATGCTTATTTTGCACTCTATGTTAAAATTGACAGTTGTAAGGAAAACTAAACGATTTATAAATTTGTTCCTAGAGCAGCCTAAAAGAGTTCACTACCAACCCCAAATGAAAAAGCCCAACATTAACAAAAAATAACGAGACAGACATAATACTATCTGTTGATAAAAACCGAAATGACTTTCTTGCCAACCCAATTTTAAGTGAGATCAAAAAGAAATCAGCTTTGTATTTTGTTTAATCCATTCGAAATTTACTCTAAAAAGCCACAAGATAAACTAAGATAACAACAATGTCTACTAGAAGTAGGTAGGGAATGATTCACATTAATGCAGTACACTTCTTAGCAATAGTTCCCGCACTTACGAAGATTTACTTTTCAGGCTTTCAGGAAACTAAACGAACACGTTTTACGATCACTGACGGAAAAACAAATTTTACTATAAGCCATTATTATTTGTCGGGATTAGGTGGTTGTTTGTTGATTGAAAACACTTGAATTCTCATCTAAGAAACAAAATATTATATATACTGAAATAAAAATATTGCCCATATTATTAAAATTCGTGCAACTTACTTTAGAATTCCGTAATTCTGTTGGATCTGCTGGGTACCGAACTGACTGACGTAATCAGTTCCGAACTCAATTTATATGGTCGCTTTTTCTAGAATGGATCTTCAAACTTCGATGGATCACGTGCAGGATTCAGCGCGTCTCTACGCCCGCTTTTCCAGCATTCTTTGTTCCTGCGCTTAGTCCACCATCTGTGGCCAACAAAAGCAATGAGGTTGTCCTCCCACCTCATTTTTTGTTTACCCTTGTTTCTGGTCCCCGGAATCGGTGTCCATACTGTGGCTTCTTTGGCCCATCTTCCATCTCGTGTTCTCATCCGGTGTCCTGCCCACTTCCGTTTTAGCCTTTGATAGTTTGGACTGCATCTCATGGGCCTATTTATTCTCTGATGATTCTGTTATTGAATTTATCCAACAATCGGACACCTTTAACGCTTCTCTCCATGACCCTTTGACTCCTATTGTTTTGGTCAGAGTCCATGTTCGGTAGAAAATACAAGCTTCTAGTGTTTTCCCTCGTTTCTGGATTCCCACTTTCTTGTTTTTGATAATACTTTTAATTTCTTCCATGTTAAGGCTACTCTTCTTTCCACTTCGTCCTCAGTCCTATTCTAGGAACTCGCCACTTGTCCTAGGTATATTGCTTCGTCGACATAGTTAACAGGTATTCTGCCAACCTCTGAATTCGAAGGGACGAATACATGAGATGAAGAGGCAGAGACCAAGCATCTGAGCAAACTTTAATTAAATTCCCTTTTATGAGTTGGACGCTTTATAATACGACAAATACTCAATAACTTGTTCACTTACTAAGTTAAGGTTATTGCCTCTCTTTTTGCGTTACTTAACAATATAGCCTTTTTCTCGTTATTCTTCAACTTTGCTTTTTTGGATTCTATCGCTGATTCAAGGTATAAAGTATACTATTAAACGTAGCCAAACGAGACTGCAATACCTGCTGCGTACCATTAAAGGTAAGTGATCCTCATAGGGTTTACCAAAGGAAGGAAAAAGTTTACTTTATTTCCATATGCAACAATAGTCTGTCACGACATAGTTTCTGGTCAGAAAAGTGTCAAGAGATCGTGGGAAGGAATTTTGGGCTGAGTGCTTTTAAAAGTGGAACCTCAGCAACAGTTTTACCTTCTTATAAATTATTTATCTCGGTTCGACATATTAACTCGCTCTCAGCATAAATAATCTTGGAACTTTGAGATGCAAATCGTCATCCACAAAAGTGGAAGATAGAAATTTATCTCATAAATTTGCCAGTTGTTGGATTTTGAATTTTTTGAGTTTAAAATAAATTTGATAAAGTTTCCGGCCAGTAACATTTCGTTGATTAATTTTTTAAAAAAAGAGTCCAATGATTTTTTATCATTATGATATGATACTATGGGGTATAACAAACAAAAATATACCAAAAAATATCAATAGTATACATTCATATAAATTTGTATTAGGAATATTGCTAAATAACGTGTGCAAAAGTTCCCGGCCAATTTGTGCATTTGGAAAAATTCTTCGTCTACGCTTTCCATATTAGTCGCCACTTTAATTTTTATATTAATAAATCTTAGCCATACCTTTGGCAGCTATAACTGCAGCAAAACGATATGGTATGAACTCGATCAATCCTTTAATATAGACGTCCGGAATGTTACGCTATTTCTCCGTTAACTTTTAGAAAAATGTCTCTTTAATTGGAAAATTATGTTTCTGGATTTGTTGGATAATCAAGCCTAGCATCTCCCATAAATGTTCAATTGGACTTAAACCCGATAAATGACATGGCCAGTGCAAAACTGCAATATTTGAACCCCAAAAGCCACTGCTTTAGCAGTTAAGATCCATGTTCGGGGTCATTATCATGTTGAGAGATCCAATTTCTTAACATTTTTTCTGCAACATAAGATAATATATTGTCCTGTAAAATATTCTTGAAAGTGACAGCATTCAAGTTCCCCTTAATCTTCACCGATGGACCGACTCCTTGTGCACAAAAAATTCCCCAAACCATGACACCTCCTTCAATGTGTTTTAGAGTTGGAATTTGGTATCCAACATCTGTTCTGGTACCAACAGGACATCTTACGATTCTCTTACCATCGTTTACAGAAAGATTAAATTTTGTCTCATCCAGATTTGATCTCTTTTTCCAATCTTCGGTCGGCCAGTTTTGGTGTATCACAATGATAAAAAATTATTGGGCTCTTTTTTTTTAATACATTAAACACCAAAATGTCACTGGCCAGAAACTTTTGCAAGCCACTGTATATATAATTCCCGGCGATTATTCATAATCTTTAACTAAGCTTGATAATGTGACAAATTACTGAATATTTATCAAATTTACGGGTTAGTTTAAAAAATCTACAACTAGTAACCGAAAAATTTGCAAAAAGAATTTATAACTTCAACAAAAGAGCTGACAAAAGGCGAGCAAGTGAAGCTATGCTCAACAATAACAATCTACTAGCCTCCGAAGTATTGTAGACGCGGCCAATACACGAGAAGAAGAAGTGACAGAAGGCAACATGTCAACAAACTTTTTTATTAAATTTCCTTGATCAGTGGAAGAGAGTCGAGAGAGAGTAATTTCATAAATATTACACATTTTCATTAAGGGATACTTTCATAAATACTGCACAATTTCTTGCAGCGTAAAAGACATAAAAACGGCCGCATTTTCATTCATTTTGGACACTTCCTTGGTGTCTTTATTTCCAGACCCGAGTACTCCACTCTTTTTAGAAAATTCGTGTCATAAATATCACACTTTTTTTGGAGACTATTTGCCATAAATATTGCCGGATCCTCACCAACTCTTTAGAAAGATCTAAATAATGGAAGACGAGATACATCTGACTTTAAAGGGAAAGATCCGGTTTGCACGCTTCTTGGAGTATTCATTTCGTAAAAACTGTCTAACTTATGTGTATATGTTACGGTAAAAGTAATAAATGGGGTTTTTTTTCCGAATGGGCCGGCAAGGAGCCACTAGATTCAACCAGTGAATTTCGAGTCGCTGCCTTCTTCTTTGTCCAGTAGGCCTCCATTCTCTCACTGTGAATCTTCTCCCTTCCCTCCGACCACCTTGGCTTCTCCTCGAAATTCTGCTGGTAGAGTTTCTTCGGCAGGACGTCTCATCGTGTCAGATCTGTTTAGAGATCCCCAATTCATAGAGGTCCTTTTCAGCTTCACAGAACAGACTCCTTTGGTTTTAATCAGCTGTTATGTATAATTACCTTTGATTATTCATAATCATCAACTAAGCTTGACAACTAACTGTGACAAATAACTGAATTTTATCACACTTACCGGCTAGTTTATAAAATCTTCAAGTCGTAATGGGAAATTTAAATTTACAATTTTAATAAAAGACCTGGCAAGTGAAGTTACTGTGCTCGCCAGTCTGCCAGTCTCTGAATTTGAAGGAGCGAATACATGAGATGCAGTGGCAGAGACTAAGCATCCGAGCAACTTTTATTAAATTCTCTATTAAAAGTTGGACGTTTTATAAAATAACCGGTAAATATGATAAATATTCAATAATTTGTCACACTCGCCAAGCTTAGTTGGTGATTATGGATAATCACCAAGAATTATGTATTTATTAGTCCGAGTAATTACTTTTACCGTGACATATTCATTCATATTCAATTTTTTGAAATTTGGCCCTTTTTTGTAACCAATGAATGGTTAGTGCCAATTGTGATATGTATACCAGAGATGAGAATACCCTGCTTGGCAAGCATTTCTAAAGCTGAATTTATTTTATCAACTTTCTCCCATTAATGTATTGTTGTAAAATTAATTGTAATGAAATGGTAGTACATAATAAACCGAAACAAATTTTTGTGACGAGTTACTCACTTGTCGGCGACTTGTTCAAACATGCAATATGAATGTGCCGCGTCTGTGCTTGTGTTTGTTGCCTTCTCTCACACAATCAGTCAGACTGGTAAGCTGTTAACTAGTAATTTTAGCAATTCTTGTGTTTCTTGAAAGGCGTGAGTGCAATATTATTGTCAAAAAGGTAATATTAGTTTTTCTTTTATTCAAAATTAATTTTTCCTACAGGTTTTTCTAAAGTGCGGCCCTCCTACTTTAGTTCCTACTTTATGTGCGGTCCGGAAACAAATTTTTTTGTTTTAATTTGATCAAAAAGGTTTCTCACCTCTGGTATATACAGTACACCAAGACCTAGTTTGCGACGATAATTGGTTCGAAAATAAAAATTGTCGCAAATAAAAATAATTTTTTAAATGAAAATTTGCTGAAGCATTTGTGATACGCTCCAATGTTAAATTAAAACAGTTATTTTATCAAGAACAAAGGAATTACCACTTTCCAATTAATTATTTATCTTGTATAGAAAAATAAAACGTATAAATTATTCAAATTAAATTAAAACATAACAATTCAATTAAATTTTAAACAAATTTAGACAAAAAATTAATTTGAATCTAAAAACGTTTGGGTTTTTACATCGCGTCATGTTTAAAGGACTAACAACGTTTCGTCCACTCCGATAACTATGACACCGCCAGGGTGAAACCTAGACGGTTTAGGTTTGCTGGATCTTTTTGCTTTTCTTTTGCTCCAAATAAATCTCCTCATAACAACTTACGCATTCTGTTAAGGATCTTGCAACGTTTGAACTTCTTTTTTCGACAGAATCATTTTGTGTCAAAATTGAAGCAGCTTCGTCAAGTAATGTCAAACCTTTGCTAATTTGTTTTGAAGTATTTTTGGCTGTTTTTCATTAAATTTTCTTTGTGTGCCGTTTCATTGAATAAAATAACTTCTTTCACACCAGATTCATCCACTCGCTTAAGTCCATTTTCCTTTGCCAGAATTTTCTGTAGACCTTTTAATATATGCGTTAAAGAAGTGTTTCGACTACACACGGTGTGAAAATAAAAATCCATTTTTATCTCAGCTATAGTATGGTTTATGTTTTACGCAATTTGAAGCGTCACAAAGCGAGGTCTTGGTGTATATACCTTTTTAGGGGCTTACAATGGACATGGAGCCAACTTCAAATGGTGAGAATTCACAGATGTTGAGTTCTTCTCTTGACACAATCCCTCCGCCTGCACCAAGGGCTATTAGCCTAGCCGGGAGTTAAGAGAGCTAATTAACCGAATAACAAAAAGGCACTGACAGAATAATTCAAACCGTAAATAATTGGTAATAGAAACAATTTTAAGTAGTTTATAAGTGAGGTTGAGGGCAGGTAACAGAAACTAAATGTGTATTGTTGTGTTGGAGGGATGGTGAGAGAGTTTACTTTGATATTGTACAAACGCTGAAAACTTTTTTCCTTTCTAACTAACTGTCGCCTGTCTCCGGTGCGAGACACCAAGTACTTGGTCTCACTTTAAAGGTACTTTTTACCTGCAAAAAAAAGACTAGTTTTTAACTCCAGGAACTGAAAAATGGATACAACTGGAAATTCAGTCTAGGGGAGAAGGAAAGATAGGACATAGTAACAAAAAAAGAGTGAAAGAATAAGTATTTAAAAATAAGAAGTGCAATAGATTTTGAGAAGTATGATGTTGAACACTAAAAGGATTTTCTCTTAGCTTGTCCAAACGTTTTGCCTTCTTAACATCGTTTAAATTTTCGCAGCCATTATGCGTTGTATTTTAATAGACCAAAATTATTAGGGTTTTTAAAAAACTGCGTCAAACTTTTACCTAGACCCTGACGATGCAATAAGTTGATGAAACGTTGGTGTTATTTTTTAACTGATTCCTTCGGACGAGTAGTATTTTAAATACCAAAATGGTGTTCCGCGCGTTTTTAAATGTTTTGAGTCCTGAAAGTTTGTGAAACAGTTTAACAAGGTTTGTAAAAAACTCAATAATGTTTAAGCATTAAAACATTTTGTCTAATTTTCCAGTTAAAGGAATAAAGCCTTTATTCTTCCATAAATTTAATAGCCAAAAATTTAAAATAACTAACACTGATGGTAGCAATTGCAAAGGCATTAAAACTTACCCAATCGAAAGGAAACTTTTCTGCAAATCAGTCCTGGTTAATAGTCCGAAAAACCGTCAGACATTGTTTATCTTGTCACCTTTGTTCATGAAACCCTATTTTCATAATTTGTAGAACTATGTCGACATCATGCACCGAATCCGGTTACAGCTTTGTAAGCAGGCGAAATGTTTGCACCAGGTTCACCCTGTTAACTTGACGCAGCGTAACAGCCAAAAACCACCAGTAACTAAATGTACTTATGAAAAATTATTAATTTACATATATATAGTTCAAATATTAGAGATTAGTGGAAATAGTTCAATTAACTCACCTACAGCAATCACTGTTTGTGCCGTTTTTAAATTAAGACATTGAATACGTAAGTCAAATTGATGACACAAAATCATTTTCAAACAGGTTCTGGCAAAAGTCTGTTTACTTGTTTAAACGTATTTCATTAATTTAACAATATCTCAAGCTAAATGCAGTTGGGAAAAAATTTTGTAATGATAGAAAAAGAGTTTTTTACACTTTCTCTTGAGTTGGGTAGTATGCTCAATGACCATTTTCAAAAGTTGGTAGCTTTTATAAAATCAGTTGAAACATTTATAGTTGATACGTTATTAAAAAAGACGACTGGATAAATTTTCTTTTCATACTCAATTTGGTAAGTACTTTTAAGTGTGAAATTTCATATTCCACAACTAAAACAGACATAATTTTTTTTTTTAAATTCCATAAATTTTGGGTTTTTTTTTGCTAATGAGTGAAGCACTACCTCGGTAAAACTACTCGGTGGAAGTTTTTGTAACCAGATTATTGATCACTTCAGAAAAGTATTAGCAAACCCATCAAACACATCAAAACCTTTTTTTCGTTTAATTAAACCTAAAACGGAAGATTAAAGTGAATTCTAACTGTCAAAATAGTACTAAGTGGTGCGAAATAGTCAAAATACGTTATTCGAATCGGTTTTTTCTCCCAATTCTTCGGCAATTTATTGAAAAAAAAGAAATTTTGAAGACGCTTTGGCAAACGTAAGTTATAGACAATGGCTTGTAAGCAGTAAGCAAGAAAACTGGGTGTGACCATGTCAAATTTCTCTTATCCGAAGCTCTTGGAAGGTCGAAAAAACTTATATAATGAAATATGGAACCAAAAAACGAAAAGTTATGAATGATTTTTATTCATAATTCAATTTATTTTACTTAAATTCAGTTTTTACTGATTCGTATAGAGGTCCCGAACGGATTCCAGCAGCTTAATGCGTCATTTTGACAATTTTTTTTCTGGCAAATCCACGGAGCGAAAATGTTTAAAATGTCGATTATAATTTAACATCAAAACAAATGTCCAGTTGATTAAAAGTCTAAATGAAATTGTTTTTAGAAGTGTTTTGTTATTTTCCAGAAGTAGTTAATAAATTACCTCGAATTATACGGTATCGATCAAACGGTTTTAAGCTTATCATACAAAATGGAAAATCTATTTCTGATTTCAGGCCTTCGCGGCGGCTGTGCCACACTGTTTACGGTTGGCCATTGAACGACCAAAGATTTGAAACGGTATGGTTGTTTATCAATTGCTTTTGTCAATCTTATAAATTATCATTTTACTGAAATTTAGTACTAAATTTAGGGTAATTGTATATAAATCGTATTAATCCTTACTTGTCCCGTTCTCTTCTTCCTCTCGAGATGTTCCAAGAGAGGTTTTAATCCTCTAGAAAAACAGTACTTTACCAGCCACCATTTGTCAACTATGGCTTCTTAGCTTCTCCCCCCCGTTCCCCTTTCCCCTGTTCTTCCTCCTTAAACTCACCTCAAAGGTAACGTCTACTCGTTGTTTGGCTTGACATTATAAGTAAGTCTTTTCTTCTTCTTCCGAAACAGGTGATGTGGTTTAAAAGGATAAAAAGCTCAAGCTACCTTAATGCATTTGTATTCAGATGTTTTAAAAAATTTTTCCACCCCCCTGTCTTGAAAATAATGGCACAGAAATCGGGAACAAGACCCATTCGCGGAGGCAGTGTTAATTGTCTCTGTGGTAAAACAACCAAAAAGGTGGGAAAGAAGCTTGAAACTAACGCTCAACGGTTTCGCTTGGTTTTGTGTGCGTCTGAAATTAAATATTTTCCGAAGTTATTTAATCCAGAAGATTAGGTTTTCTTGAATCTTGATCCTACAAGTTAAGCTGAGGTTCTTGGAAGAAAAAAACAACCTAAACTCGTTTTCATAAACTATTTTACTGAACAAAACGTTCCGATTGTTTGAGTGGCGTCCAAGAACAACGCTTGTTCTCTCCAGAGATTAAAATTTTGATTCAAAATTTTCCAAAGTAGATTTTAAGTGTAATTAGAACTTTAGGGTCTTTTTCTAAGTATTGTTAGGTAGATCTTGATATGTGGTTTAGTATTTCGAATACAAAAGTTTAGCAGTTATGGACAATTATTCAAAAGTTTTAATGAACTCATTAGCGTCTGTTTGGATATAATGCGTCCAGTGCTAATTATTTGACATTTACCTAATTTTTAGATCGAGAGTTATAATTTATTAATTATAAACGATATTTATTAAGTAAAAACACTTATATACGAACCTCAGGGGCGTAACCAAGAAATAACGATCTCAATTTTTCCACTTCAATTTATATGAATTGTGGGTGTTAGTTGTGTTTTGAGAAAAAGTTGTAAAGCAGGACAAAGCTGTAATTTTATAAGGATTAGTTTTGTAGGTAAATTTTGGCCATAGCTCTGATCATTATCTCTGAAGTAGATAGTCATATGTAAGGCTATACTTAAATTTATTTTGGCAATAAACAGGCTTCTCTTTTGTTATTTATCTCTATTCATGATATTTTGTTTCAGAAATTATTTTAATTTGGTGACATTGATTCCAGTTAATTTAATGGCTTGGCATTTGTAATTGATCATTGTGTGACTTAGTTGTTCTACCGGAGGAAAAATTTTTTTCTTAAGGACTAATTGGTGAGTAAAAATTTTTTTCACTGATATATGTCAATCATTGGTTTTTACATTTAGCATGTAAAGGTGCTGTGTTTTTTATGAAAAGTTAATCATATAGCCTTCATTCCAAAAGGTTTGAAGGGTGGAAGGTATCAGTTTTGTAGTTTTAACCAAATTTGAATTACATTTATTGTTTAATAGTTGCTTAATTACCAGTCTTTTTCAGGAATGTTGAATATGTTACATACTCTGTTATTATTGTTGCATTGATTTTTTAAAGTGTTTTTAAAACAGCCAAACTTTTTGATCTTTTCTTTTAAAACCATCAATAAACAATTAATTAATTTTTGGTTGCACGTTTAAAGATTAGGGGACTGGTCATTGTAATTTTCATCAACGAAATGAAAAAGGAAAAAAAATTACAATAATAAAGGTGTCACCCCCAACACTCAATAAATAAAAGAACTTTTCATTTTTAAATACTAACACACAATAGTAAATACCCTTTTTAAACTCTTAAAGTTTCCCAACCTTTCTTTTATTCCCCCTTCTCTATTCAGGCCAGAAGGTAGTATGTTGTAAAAGATGGGTATCAGAACATCTGAATATAAACCCTAATCCCAATCATGAAGATTTCCATTCAGTGACAGATTTCATAGTCTTTCACCTATCAATCTTATTTGGTCAATCATTCTTGAATTTTGGCGCCTATGGAAATGCTGAAATTTGGTGTAAGCCCTCTTCTCAACAAATGTTTCTATAACTGATGGCCAACCTTTTTAGTAACAAATGTTACGGGGAGGAGAATGTGGTAGCGTCATTACCGGGAAAGACCTAAGCTGGAGAGTGTCGACTTCTCTAGTGAACGTCAATATTAACTTAGTCGTTTGGTGTATTCAAGATGTATGATTTATATCCTCATTTTTCACTTACATAGGCGAGTGTTGACATTCACCGTGGTTTTTTAAAATCATATCGTTGTATTAAAACACAATATGATATATTTCAAAACAGCAGAAAGCTCATGTTCGTGTAAATAGGGTATTGAATTTAAAATGGAGATCTAAAAATGATATCCCAAATAATGAATCTAATCATATGATTGACGTTATGTATTCTTATTTACGAGAGCTTAAATTGCTATGACTTCAAAAGAAAGTTCTAAAACTTACAAGGAACACGGGAATTAAATAAATGATCCAAATAATAAATCTAATTACAAGATGGACATTATGGAATATTATATACTGCAACAGCTTAAAATGTTTTGACATTTGATTTGCTTCTGATTCATTGGCTATTCCAGTTTCAAGCGAAAGTCGACATTCCCCAATTTGAGTAACCGCATTATAATCTAAATGACATACCTTCATACAAAGGGAGAAGTTTTGAATATCAAAACGCGCAAAGTACAAAATTTGAAAGTCGTTCGTAATTCTTGGTTATTCTTTAAAATTATATACACTTAACCATGGGTGTCAATTTCACGGTAACTACCGATTTAGTGGTTGTTGACACCTTCAGGGCAAGGACCTTACTGAGTGAAAAAAATGAGAAAGAACACCAAAAGAGAGGGAAAAAAATATACAAAAGTAAAAAGAAGTTAAAAGAAAAAGCAAATAAAACAGGTAGGAAGGACCCGAAACGAAGGGTAGTTTGGAAATTTCTAGTGTTATTCTGTTTTTTTATGTTTATAATTTCAAGTTGACAGGAAAGCCAGAAGTTTAAACTCCTTGATGTTAGTCATATCTTCCTAAATTTTTTATTCATTTCATTCATGTCAATTTCAACTTCTATTCTTTTTCATTGCATCCCTTTGAACACGTTTATTTAAAAAAATCCATAAAAAATATTCTATTTAACATTCATTACATAACGCCTGACCAATTATGTTAATGGGAAGGTTGGGACTGTATTGTATTTCTTGACATAATTTTAATTATCAAAGAAATTCCAAGAAAATTCTAGCTAAAGATAGGTAAAATAGATATTCGGAAAAATAGATAGATAATCAAGAGAATTCTACCTAAAAGCTATATCACAAATTTCTTAGGGAAATCAAATTTAAAAATTTATTTTAACTTATTGAAAATGTTGTTTTGTATGATCATCCCTTCTCTACAATAAGAATATAATGTGGAACCAAAAATTATGTAGCGGTCCTGTATGCTGTTCTTTGGGGTGGAAGTGATATTATTTTGAAAAGTTGCTTATATCTTTTCTTTTTCAGAAAAAACTTGACATCTTGAAGCCAAACTGCTAGAACATCTTTAACTGGGACTTTTGAGATAAGTAAGTCAATTATTTTTTACCTCTTGTTTCCTGTAGTTTTATAATTTTTCCAAAAAAAGTTTGAGCATACTTCCTGGACACCTTATTTGTAGTGTTTCCTACCAGTTAAGCTTCCAACAAAGCTTTTGAAATTAGAATTTGTGTCTCCTGATTATTAAGTTTGGTGGTCTAAATATCCAGTTGTGAAAAAAAATTTTTTTAGTGTTTTTTCAAATTTGAAAATTCAGATTTATGCCCCTATGTTGTTCAGATTCGTTCAAGTAACGAATTGGATCAAATCCTCGGTTTCGAAAAGTTCTAGAGAACAATGATACAATATTTATTTATTGATTTGTAAATTTGCTGTTGGCGATGTTTTGTTTTTGAAGTCGTGGGAAAATTAGATGAATTCTAGGAAAATTATTGTATTTGTTCAGTTTGAGCTCACCACTCAACAGCTATATGTTGGCAAAATGTTTGCTTCGGTTTTTTGCATTATTTTCCTAAGTTTTCATTTTAGTGAATTTCTGAAGTAGCCAAAAAGATACTTTACAGTGAAAAAAACTGTTCTTTACAGTGAATATTGTACTCATTCACAATAGGAATATCTTTTCTCAACTAATGTGAGTTTCAAAAAGCTTTTAGCAGAGCAGAGTTGAAAATCTTTGATCTGTTAGTGATTTTAAGGTTCCTCAAAAAACCGTAAGTGTTTTTACCGTGAAATTTCCCTATATTCAACCATTATAGTTCTAAATCTTCTACTATTTATTTATTTTATTGGTGTGCCTCTTATAGGCTACTCAGAAAAAGTTAACTCATTCCCACCTATATATGTATATATATGTTGCAGAGATACGCTAGAGATTGAGATTTGATCAAATCTCGAAGGTAATAATAGGTTCATGGAAGATGTTTAAACAACAACTCTGTTAGGTGATTTTCCTATAGAACGTAAGTGGTTCATTAAATGCCTGGATTGTTTAGGTATTATATCTATTTATTTAGTAAACTGTGTATTATTAAATGGAGGGTAGGTAATACAAAAATAGTGAAACACAAACTTGTTATTGGAAACTAATTACCGAGAAAAATAAGTGCTTAGACTGATATTTTTAAAAGCAAAAAGAATATTGTGAGTGAAATTTGAGGGAAAAAATTGTAATTAATTACTTGATAAGTAAAAAATATTTTCATTAAAAGATGTTTAGTAGTTACATCTTGAGTTGCAAAGTGTAGGCCTATTCATTTTTTTCACAGGCAAATCTTTTGTTTCACATTGGATCTTGGGTTGTTCAATAGAACTCATTTAATCAAAAATTATTTATTGGGATCTATTGATAATTAACTACATTAAATTAATTGGTACTTAAGTTGACCCTTTAAAATTGTTCATATATGAACTGTTTTGTGCAGATCAGCACTGGAAACCTCCAAGAATGTCCAGCGTGCCGGATTCCAGGGTTCGTGCAAGTGAGGTGATCGTGGGTTATAGTACTGGGTGTAAAATTGTTGCGTGGAAATGCTCTTCGAATACCTACTCCAAAATTACCAAAACAGTTCCACAAACTGACATAAGTCTGGAGGAAACTTATCTCTGATTGAAGCTGAAATATTTAAGAAGTGTTCATGAGAACAATGAAATATACAAACTTGTGAAAGATAAAGATGTGTTTGTTAAAAAATCAACACTTTGCTACTCTTGATGCCACAAATAGGCATGATTGAACATTGATATTATTTAAACTTTGGTGATTGTTCATGTTAACTGAGGTATAAAACACTTTATACAATTGTTCTTTTGTTCGTTTCGTTTCTGTGCTTATCGGTTTTACAGTGTTAATGACCGGTTTAAATTAACCTTATTACTTTGCTTATGAAAAACAAAAAAAATTCTTTAAAGTGTATTTATTGTAGTTATGATCGAACATTATTTACTTATTGATATAATTGCTCAAAAATGCTTTCGATGAAAATGTCCTTTTTGTTTTTAATGATTTATTTAAAACCCTATTATTGAACTCACATAGCAAGAATACTTTGTAATGCTCATGATACACAGCTCTTATTACAGAATTTAAAACACACTATCACCTACACACCTAACGTCCACATGCACCTACACTATATACAACAAGTATAATAACTTGGAAGTAGAAAAGGATAGCAATTTCACCTTTAACACGCAGACGCAAAAGAAACTGAGAAAAGCAATCGTTTACACAGTTTACATGTTTATTGAATAATATATACACAGTAAACAAACAGTTCAGTGAAGAGTAAATTAGAGTAGATTTAAACAGTAATGGACACCAATAATTTACCATTTACCAAGAATTATAAATTGAGGCCTCATTGCAAAATCAAATAATAAACTAGTGACTCCTCAAAAGCCCTTCAAGAGGCGTACAACGTATTTCTACTACATTAATTACTCCAATACACAATTAATATCAGGAACCTACGTAAAATGGACGTCAATTTAAGAACATTATCACATAGAGCAAACCCACAGACACACAAAGAAATTATTTAAATACCGCATCCCTGTTCTGTTTCATAATGAAAAACCAGTAAACATAATGTCTTCAAGGTGAATGAAGTAGCATTGTAAGGGTGATACACGATACTATTATTAATAATACTCAACTTCCAGCTATTTGTTTTGGTATCCTTGCATAAAATACGTTTTTTTAAAATTTACTTCCTCCACATAGCTGGAGTAAGCTGTTTGAAAAATGTAATATCAGTTTAAGTATCTATTTCTCTTATTAATCTCTTATTAATTACTTTCTAATATCTACTTTGTGTTGCAATAGTTAATGAGTAAATGATGTTCATTCATTTTTATTAAAACAGTTTATTCGACATCTTGAGTTGATAAGTATTTTAAATTTTTGATAGACACATCTTGTTTTTGTTTTATGTTATAAGTTGCTTTCATGAACACTTCTTAAATATGTTACCTGCAATCGGAGATAAGTTTCCTCCAGACTTATGTCGTTTTTGGAACTGTTTTGGTAATGTTGGAGTAGGTATTTGAAGGGCATTTCTAGGCAACAATTTTAGAATTTGAAAATGCTTCCTTTGTCTTTTAAAAATGTCAGCTTAAGTACCGATTCATTTTTTTAATGAGATTCCAATAATCAGTTTTTGATTCATGTGAACTGTTCAACAATCTAAAACGCAATACAAGACAAAAAATGTGCCTAGGATTACTAATTATGACTTCTACAAATCCAAATAATTTCAACAAAGTCTAGGGCTTCCCGTCAGCCCCTCCTTTGGCACCCTACTTGCACGAACCCTGGAATCCGGCACGCTGGACATTCCTGGAGGTTTCTATTACTGACCTGCATAGAATAGCATTTGAAACCTCAACCTTCTTTTTTGTTTTGAGTATCATCCTTCTTTACCTGTTTTTTCTTTTAAGTTCAATTACCTCTGCGTCATTCCTACTTTCATGCTTCTATGCACCTTTTTTTCTTACTTTTATATTCTCACTTTGTTTCTTTCCGAACCTTATTTGTGCACTGACAATGTCAAGAACCTTAAAAATATGTTACTGTGTAATAACCCTGTGTATTTTTTCCTCGTTTTCGACCAACTATGCACCACGATGTTTTCCACTCATTTTTACTTCTATTTATAAAAGCTAGTTATACATGAGTTGAAAATATGTTTTTAACTATTTATCAGCTACCTTTAGTAGAAGGCGTACTTGCTGACTGAACATTAACAACAAGGTTGTGAGCCTTGGAGGAAATTCGGGGGTGAAAGGATGGTGGATAAATTGAAGGAAAACATTTTAGGTAAGGAGGACCTTATAGTGCCTGACCATATTGGGCCTGTGCTCAGAAACTGCTAACATTGTTTGCCTCAACATATCTTTATGAGGCAATATACAGAAAATACATATAGAAACAGGCGATATCCTGAGGGTGGACTATATGCGGACTTGTAAAATCTTTTTGGTAAGTCGTGGGGCCCACTCGAAATAGTACAATGAAAACTTGCGCTGGGAAGGAAAAAGCTTGAGTACCAAACACCTAACCTGTGAATTAGACCCTTAATCCAGTGTATAATGTATAGGCTATAATTTTAAATACGTGCCTAACACAATTAAATTAACATACTTTGCATCTCTAGTTGTCATAAGTAAAAAACATGTGTTTTTTATTTATATGATTGAACATTGTTTACTTCTTAATTAGTTATCCAAAAAAATTTTCCAATTTTCACCGAAAAAAAATTTTTTTTTGTTTTTAATTATATCAGTTTAAGTACATATTTGTTGCCTAATTCTGAAGTATTAAATGAATACTTTTATATATACCTATTTTGCTTTTAATAACATGTGGTTTACTTAATAAATATATTAAGTCATAATACCTAAACAATGTCATTTCGTCATAATTTGATCAAATCGCTTTCTCTAGAGACATGACCTCACAAGGCTGTTATATCTAACCACTACAGCCCAACACCGTATTTAACATGTATATTAACATATTTATAAAAATTCTGCCAGTTTATTACAAACCGCTTCAAGGTATGGATAGTTTGAAAAAATTCAGGTTGAGGAAAGTGAAGAAAGGCAGGGTTCATTGAACAGACGAATGAAATGCCTATTATAAAATAGAAGAAAAGACAAAGGGCAGGTAAAGAAAGGAAATTCCCCATGTATACGTCTATACAGCTAAGTTTGGTAGTTTGGGGGTTATCAACCTTGGGTTCTATTCAGGAATCAATACTGTGTCTTGCTTGTTTTCTGTCAGAATTTATAAGTGATACAGAACTTGGAGATTTGTCATGTATGTGAATAATAACACTTGATATTAAATCCCTACCGGTTTCCCGATCCGATTATGTTATTACCCTTGATTTTGTGTTGAATGGTAAGATTGATGTTTTCAAAAGATTCTGTAGACAAGAGATCTTGCTCGGATTGTTATCCGTTGCAATTCTAAGTAAACAATTAATAATTTCCGGTTCGAATGCTGAGTGCTGGATGCATGAATACTAATTGAATTGAATAGATAGAAATATTGTCCTCTGCAATCTGATTGTCATCGAAACAATTACTATTTGCATCAAGCCCACTTTAAACCAAAATCAAAGGCTTTTCAATTAGAACATTTTTTCCAAAACCAAATTTCCCTTCAATCTCATATTAATGAATTTTAACAACGTCCACCATTGCACTCTGCCTGTTCTTTCCTCGATTTCCTTTTTGCTTGCAGAGACAACTATAGATTTGTCATAATTTTCTATTAAAACAGACCACCCACAAATATAAGTGGGTCCATATTTTTGCAGAATAAACTATGCACAATACTTCTTTTTGCAACTGACAATACCCCAACTCGGTTTCATTCAGAGTTCTTTCTTTCAGTTATAACAAATATGATTATCTTTTTGAAGATGTACACCTCTTCAGTTTGGATCAAATTAATAATATTTTTGAAATGGTGTTCTTGTCAATTTTTCTTTTTATGTTTACTATGTTGTTCAGTCCAAATAAAATCACTTTTTCCTTTTAACAGAGCATAAATCAGTATAATGTGGTTCACTAAATAATCTCTGTAACTCTTAGGAGAGAGGAAACTCTGTAGATCTTAGAATGTTTTGTATAACTTAATACTCTATTCACTTTTAATTTTCTTCACTTGATACCCTCAATCTGTCTTTTCAAAACACATGTCTCTAATATACTGAATATTTACCGCCTGTTATCTTGGCCTTAGTTTTGAACTAAGTTCCGTACATTTTAGCATGTTCTAAGATTTGTTGCTAAATAGAAAGGTAAAAATAAAGAAGACTTGAGGGGAGATATGAGTTTTAAACAAAAATGAAATAAAAAAAATCATGGGTTCCGGGAATTAAATGAATAAAATATATTTTTAATTGCTTTAACCTTTTTGTACATTGTATACGTTTGATTACACGTAATATATGATGTATGGAGGACTTTCAATGAAAGTGAAAAGGGTTGTCAATTAGAAACTTAATATCCATAATTTGTTCTGAAATAAATTGTCTCTTTTATATTTATGGCAGATATGTTTTCGTAGTAAACGATCATAAATCTTTAGTTACCATTGTAAGGGAAAAGAATATTAGGGAAACAACAGGTAGGGTGAGAAGGATGGTGTTAAAAAGTCATTAAGTATGTTTGAACAACATAGTGTACATAAATTTTTTTTTTTAATTTAATACTATATTTTTATATTGTGCACTTATGTAGCTTTTTCACCTGGGGGGCCGAGGAAAGTTTTGACTTTAAAAAGAGGGTACCTGGGTCAAAAAAAAGTTTGGGAACTAGTTTTCTAAAGTTTTTTACGCGGTTTGTTTACAACAGAAAAACCCCTTTCATCAAAAGATATTTATTCTCGAGACCATTATGAATGATGAGATCACTGGGGAGATGAAATATATTTGATTATCACATCTCATAAAAAACTTTTCATTTTTGAAAGTGGAGATTTCTACTTGTTACTCTGGATTGTTATTTTTAACAACTCAATTATTGGGGTGATTAGGTTTGTTTCAAAAAGAAAAATTGAATTTGATTTTACTTTCAATTTATAGATTTATTTAAAACAGTTGAATAACAATAATTGGTTAGTTGGAAATTCAATAAAAAATAATTGTGCTTTTATACATAACTATTTTAACAATTCAAGTTGTTTAAGGTGCAAAATTTTGCTTTGATTTATAGGGTTATAGTATCCATGACAGTTATTTAAATTCTTTTTTTTTTGGAATGTGTGATGTAATTGGTAAGAAGGAAACATTTGAGTCAATTAAAATTCAAATTTTTTTTTAATTTCAAACAAAAACCATGATTACATGGTTTAACTGTACAAAATGATCTGGAGTAACTTTTTTTAAATAATTTTTACAACTAACTTACCTAAGAATAAATATTTTTTTTTAATTTAATGTTTAAGGCTTTCTTTAAGAGAAATACAAGGAAATTATTCCTTGAAGATTAACAAATAATGTCGATGTTTTTGTATCGAATTAGCCTAATTGATATTTAAAAAATAAAATAAAATAAATCTCAGTCCTCTTTCTTCTATTGGCAGTTAGACGCTTGAGGTTGCGTTTAAACCAAGTGATAAGTTACTAGCTCTCAGGGAGACACTTGCTAAACTCATCGATGATCGATTGCTGTGGAAACCGGACTCGTTGCCATAGAGATACAGTTTGGAGCTGACGGTTTTGTGACAATCTGGACAGGAGCGTTTCTTCTTTTTATCTTTTCTTTTCATAATATCGTAAGCGCACCTAAACAAAAGATGTTTGGTCGTGTTTTGGTGTTGATGTTGACCATGTTCATCTAATCAACAGGATTAGATGTAATTGGGTGTATTTGATTACCTTGCGTGAAGAATGTGGGAACAGGGTAGTGCCTCAAGACTATCTGCTTCCAGGCCAAAAGGTAGATTACAAGCTCCGCACTGAAGATCCATTTCTTCTTCTAGATCTCTGGCGATTCTCTCGTGAATTTGTTGCTGTTCTTCGTCCCTTAGGCTTTGGTAAATTTGCGACAGTCTCAATCGTACGGTTCTTACCAAGAGCTTAAGTAACAAAGTTAGTGTTAGTAACTTTGCGAGACATGAGATGTATAAAATAGTTAGCAAGGAAGGTGAGGTTTACCTTGGCCCCGACGGCGTTGGCTACTTCTAGCAGTCTATTATTAAATTCTAGTGGTCGACAGTTGCAGATTTTTTGCTGTTGTCTCAATGCTTCTAGGCATTTAGCCGCCCCGTCCATCGCCTGCATTTGACAGAGTCGGTCACCCATAGATGCTGAAGCGTTGATTGCTATTTCGTATTGCCTAAAAGCTTTCTAGAAAGAAATATAACGTGAGCACTGTCTTCAAACTCCCTACACAAGTTAGATGTTCTCTATCTCTGCACTCCAATGACTTACATTGATGTCTGATTTCTTTCTATAGATGTCTCCCAAAATACTAATACTTCTTGCATACGTTGCTTGGTCTCCAGACAGTGACGCAAATTTTGCTGCTTCCTATAATAAAGACGGAATTTCAGGGAAACCGTCTGAATATTCTACAAATTTTGGATGCAGGTCGGTGGTAGGGCGACTCACCCCGCAGTAGTCTTGAGCATCTCCTAATTCTCCTTGCTTGCATAGGGAAGAAGCCATTTGAAGAAGAGCAGCTCTGTGGTGTCTAGTATTGAGGTTCCCCAATTGGAGGCTTCTTGAAAGGTCGTAGGCCTTTGAGGCATACAGAGCACTTTTATCAACATCTTGCAGCCTTCCGAACAATTCGGACAAACCTATATAAACCTGGAGGACATGAATTTAAAGTGTTATGCTCATTCTTTTAGGTCCTCTGTCAAAACTTTGGATGTAAAGTTGTAATGTCATACCTGGAGTTCCAATCCTGAGTCAGGCAGAGAATTGGCTATTTTGTAGGCCATTTGGAAAGACATAAGGGATTTGCTGAAGATGGCCATTTCCAGATAAACGCTTCCGAGTGTGATGTTAACCAAACCGGCAGTGACGCAAAGACTACATTCGTTATAGAGGGAATGCCTGGCGTAGGTCAAAGCTCGCTCTAAAGCTCCCATTCGCTCGTGGGCTAAAGCTAAATTCAAATATGCTTCTGCTCTCATCCTCGGGTTGTCCATTTCTTCCGATACGATTAATTGTCTTTGAGCAAAGTCTAACGAGTCTCTGTACAAGTAAAGAAGATTTTTAAAATTAAGCTTAGGAGAAGTAGGATGAAGAGAAGGAGGTTCTTCGGTTAAGTTTTCGTACCTGAATTTACCCCAGTCCATGTGAGCGTGGAAGAGGTAACCCAAAAGTGCGAATTTGTCATCTCGTTTTCGAATCCTTTTCAATGCCGAAGTCCACTTTTTCACGGCTGCTTGTTGCTTATGTTGGTTGTATAGTTTCAAGCCTTGTTCGATCTGTAACATATTTATACTGTGCTTCCTTATTCACGTTTTTTTTCTTTTTCAGTTGTTCTTTTACGGTATGAACATGAAGACGATTCCGGTCAGAAAACTGCCTTTCTCCAGCATCATCATCAAAGGTAAATTGCATTTTATTTTATTTATATACTACCACGGTTTGTCTGCTGTTTAACTAGTTCATTTGATTGATAAAATTCAATCGATATTTGGGTTACAGTAGAGAGGTGTTTGTAAATATAATGGAAATGCATGAACCCAATTTCCAGTCTAACGTCCCACAAACATTAATTGACATCAGACAAGACACAATATCGAGCTGTCTGTATTAATGAAGTCTTTGACATTTCTACTTCTGCTTCTCACAAACTGGATTTAAATAGACATTCTCGCTGTTGTATGTGCGACGTTTCTGTTAAAATTACACCGTTTGCCTCAAAATACTTTTTTTTTTTTTAAATTGGGCCCGATTAGTTTATTGTCATTTCTATTATGTGTATCAGGAATGGGTAGTTTTTTTCACTCCCTGTATGCTTTTGAAATTTTAAAATAATATTATGATAGGACTAACATGCCACACTAAATTTGTTTTATATAAATTATTATGATTCCCCCTATTAATTAACATTTTGTCTTTTCATGACGACGCAAAGTAATTCACATAGCCCTATCAGGTTCGTGTGATTTAACACAAAATACTAAACAACCATACATCCTAGTAGATGTTTAATCAGTGCTATAAATTTCACTCTCAAGCTCCCGACATTTTACTACCATGCCCAATAATCGAAAATCGGCCTATTTCTTATTATAGTATGAAGGTAATAATTAATTAGGTATAATAATTTTGGTTGACTCTATTCACTTGAAAACATTACTCTTCGTTATGGAATTTTTTAAACAAATCAGTACCTCATATCCCATATACGAACTGTACTTTTTTACAATTTAGACCGACTTTTTGGCTGTTTTATGGTCTTTATCACATCATACATCACCTGTTCTTGGGTTTGTTCCTGAGACAAATTTTGCACCTCACTATTGGAAGTACTTACAATGTGTACTTGTATGTGTCGTCAGAATTTTTTCTTGGTCACTAACCACATCATAGTCTATATCATAGCTAGAGTATATTATAGTCGGGTATTTCTTATTTGAGAAAAAGAATTATTTTGTTTAATTATCAAAACGCATTTCCTATAATTTTGTTTAAAATGTTACTCTTTAACTGGAAGACTTAAACTTAAAGACTTTAAATTAAAAACTTGGTTTTGCTACTAATTTTCCATGAAATTGATATAGTGTTCATTGGAACCTTTATTAGATGTCAAATAGAAAAGTGCAAACATGGAAATATCAATTACAAACTCACTAGTTTGTCCGTACCTGCAAATCATTCTGTATATCTGTTCCTTTAAAAGTGATAAATCGGGATAATATGTGTAAGTCTCAGTAGTTATTTGTAACCAACACCTATGTTTGGCAAATCGGTCAAATTACAATACTAATTATTTATTCTATTTGTCGGCTACGTTATGAAATCTCCAATTCGTTTGAGAAATTTAATGAAGATTGTTGAGGCGCTTAACTTCTGCTCTTATTCATCTTATATTCATATATTCACCGCTTTTAATTCGGGTTTCGTTACTGACGAGCACAGCTGCTTGGTTTTTGTCAGGTGTTTCCTTGAATTTGTCAAGCTTTTATTAAATCTCTTATGACGATTTTATGAAGTAGTGAGAAAATGTAATAAATAGTTTCTTTTTATCACTTTTAACCTTTTTAGCTTGTGATTACGTATTATGGCCAGGAGCTATACATAATATTCGACTCAACATTTTTATTGTAACAAAAACATACTGAGGGGTTTTTCTCCCTATAACAACAATTCATACAGAAGGCTTTTTTATGTGGCTCACACGTGCTAACAAATATGATCTTGATATGTAGATTTTTTTATTTAAAAAAAAAGCGCTTTGTTTTGTTGTCTGGAACAACTCAATACACCGCTCTTGTTGTTTGAAAAGAAGGGAAAATGAGTGTGGATTCGCTGACATTGCCAGCGTTTTCACCCCAACATAGGCTTTGATTTCTTCCCCTTCTACGTTCATCCCCTTACTATACTTGCGTCATGTTTCATGACGGGATGCGGGGATGCAGGGAATGTTTTAAGAAGCAATGAGTTTTATTCGTTCTCTTGCGACAGTTGGAACTTTTTCACGTTTCTGGCAGGAAATTACTTATACTCATAATTGATTTTTACTGACTTATCATCGTTAAAAATAATTTCTTACCGTTGTAATCTATCAGTAATAAGAGGAGCTTTTTTTAAGAAAAATTTTGGACACATTTCTTCACCTTTTTTTTGGTAAATATTCAATTTGATTTTGATTTATTATAAAATAATTTGTTCCTAAGAAATACTTTATGTGTATAGCTTTTAGTGTCATGTCAAATGTACGTCATCTTATAATTTATTTATAATTATATTCAATGACTTATAACAAGACAGGTCAGTAATTTACAGTTGTATGAGTGGACAGGGTCTTTTTTACTTTTAGACTTGAGGTTAGGGGAAATTTCCAATTGTATTTTTTTGAAAAAAAATTTTTTTTTTTGCAAGAGCAGGTAATAAACATCGAGGCTGTGCGCATGTCCTTTTGGGTTTGGGGTTTCATTACCTCTGTTATTGAAAAGTTTAATTTTTTGTTCATTTCTTTCCGAACCTTCTAGTAGCTAACACATTTTCATCAGTGTTTATTTAAAACTGTCATCGCTTTGTTTGCTATTTACTTGTGTCTTGTGATTTGTATTGTGTGAGATTGTGTGTTAAGTTTTCTTCATCGAAGCGTGGTAAGTTCTTTTTCTCTTTTTAATTTTGGAGTTTAATATTTTTCTGGAAGGACAGAGTATGTTGCGAACCTTATTTTCAACATTTTCAATTCGTAACTATGAAAATTTTAAACTTGAGGAATTTTAGAAGTAAATTCTTAGTCTTTTTATTATTTTCTGAAATTCTTGACAGAATTTTATCTGGATATAGTTTTTTTGTATAGAGTTCTTTGTAAAATGGGTAAGTTGTTGAAAAATAGTTTGGCATACGTGTGTTTTTAGTTTCGAATGTTTCTTAGCCTCCCCCCAGAAGACAATTTTTTGAAGAACAAAGGCAAAAGATATTTTTAGTTAACATTATGTAGTCAATTCATTATTTTATTAAGGAGAATATTGCACTTTTACTGTTTGTAAGTCAGATTTTTTGCTCGAGGAAGAGATTTTTGTCTTTTCTTATCCAACGTCCTCTCTTACTGCTAAAGACGAAAAGTAGCAAAACCAAGCTTGGTTCGACTCCCAAAAATGTTGTCAAATGAATTTCCTAGGTTTTATTTATTGAATAAATTATTATGAAGTGTGTATTAACATGTTCCCTGCCTAACTTTTTTGAAGACTTTCCCTTTTATGTTTCTTTTATGTCTTGCTATATTTAAATAATGCAAAAGTTATAATTTTCGAGTATAGGGTGTAAACTGTAAGATGCAAAACCCAACAAACCAATATATTTATCGTAACTAAACCGTGGCAATGTGAGAATATAATAGTACGATACGTTCAGATAAGAGTGATTAATCGGGCGATTGTATATAATTCCCGGCGATCATTCATTATCATTACTAATTAGGGAAATGTGACATATTGCTTAATATTTTTCACATTTACCGAGTAGATTATAAAATATACAAGTCGTAATTGGGAATTTACTTTACGTTTGATGAATTTAACAAAAGACTCACAAAAGTCATGAACGCCAAGCAGCTGTACTCGCCATTAATACTCCACGAGCCTTAGAATGTGACGCGGTGCAGAAGCCAAGCATGTGAGCAACCCTTACTAACTTTCACATTACTAGTTGAAGATTTTATCCACTTGGTGAATATGATAAATATTCAGTGATTTGTCACATTTACCAACTTTAATAGTGATTATGAATATTCAGTGAGAGGTGATGCATATTCCTCAGATTTATCATTTTTAGGCTAACATATATAAGTACCAGTTACTTAAATAATAATGGACGTATATCAAAGTTACTAAAATCATTGCGTCTGGCTTTGACATTGCTGTATGTATTTTTAAAGAGAGAACAGAGATCGAATCGTCAAAGCAACCCCTATGTAAGGGTTGAATATTTGAGCCCTTCCTTTTCATCGAGGGTTAAAAAAAATGAATTAGCAATGCGCATGTGCAATGGGGGGTCTTCAGTTATCTCGTATTCTGTAATTTTGTAGTCAATAATGTGAAAAGTTTTTGCTTTCCTCTCTTATATTTATCATATTGGATTCGTTGCAATTTACAAAAACCGGAAGTTTTCCATTAGTCCTGGAATGTGGGAACCTCTGAGAAGGAATGAGTATTTCACGTCCGACTTTGTTTTACATGAAAATTTCCATAGGTTTTGTCATGTTTGATACAATTATATTCATTATTCCTTTCTATATAGGATTTGAGAATATTATTTGTAAACGTAAACAAAGTGTTCTGTCAATATTAATTCTTACTTAAGACATTTCAAACTTAGTTTGTCCCGATCGTAGAATGTTAATCATACATGTTACGCTCACAGTCCACCCATCACTGCCTCTTTTTTGTATCCATCTTAGGGCCGCAGAACTAAAAGCACTAGTGTTGTGTTGTATATATTTTGCTAAAAGCTATAAATGGGACGAATATGTATAAATGGGTGATCATAATCATCACTAAATTTGGTAGATGCGCAATATCAAGGTAGCTGTAAAAATTCTCTTATTCAGCCAAAAATTTTGACACGGGTAGTTTAATAACCAGATGATGAGCGTTGCAAACATGATACTTTTATCGTCACGACTAAAAACTACTAGTACGAGCACTTGACTCTGCAACACGCTTCCGTTATTGATCCCTAAATTCATCCCCCTGTTTCACTTGTCTTCTCTACTCTCTTTTCATCCCTTCTCTTCTTTTGCTCTTGGGGTACGACGATAACATGTACCCATGAATAAAATGCTTCTAACAGAACGTAAAAACGACTTCGTCTTTCAATTGGAGACAGTCGTCATTTAATCAAGGGATATAGAAAATCTCGTAATAAGTTTTTACATTTCTATAAATTCGTTCGTTGATGTTGATTCTCACTGATACGCCTGCCCTGCTGTCTTCTTAGTCTTCTTTTAACTCTTCGGGAGTTATTTCTTTGAGTGTTTACCCCCAATTTCTGGAAATATACAGAACTTGTACAATTTCATACAGTTATAATAATTTAACCTAATGTCGTAGGAAGAGACTATGACAAGTGACGAGCTGTACGGAGCAAGAAATTTGGCTTCCGGGAGTTGAAATAGTAGAGAAAATTGTAAGGAAAACGAAAAACCTTTCTTGGGAAGGATAACATGGGTGTATATGGGTTTAAAACTCTGACTTGCGGGGTAATTGTCGAGGGTTGAGCCCTCTCCCGCACGCAGTTGTACACAAGGGTGAAAAACGGGGATTCAAACTCAGCTCTAAGACCTTTTAAATATTTCATTCTCCGTATGCCATCGTCTTTGGGTTGTTTTTCTGAGACTTTCTTTTCACTATTACCAAAATTCAAAAAAGTTTGCCTCAAGACACCCTCGAATTTTTTCATTTGGCACTTTTTGTAAAATTAGTTTAGGCATTGTCTGATACCCGAATACCGTATGGTTCAAAAAAAAGCAGAACAATAGGAACCAAAAGAACAACAGAAAATAGGTCTGAGCTCACCAAGTAAGAAACCACCAGACATGGAAGGTTCTATGCCTGTCAACTAGAATTGAGGATAGATAGACCTCCATTTTTTGGGGTCAAAATTCTTCCTTGGGGAATGACCATGAGTTTGAGTTTTGATTATGTTTTTCCCTCGAGTATAAACGGGTACAGGAAGGTAGTCAAATTCACCACCATGAATAATAGTCAGGCCACGAATCTCACCTGTGAATCGATTTAACCTGCCAGTATCTGAGCTTTGAGTACAGATAATCACAAAATTTGTACAGTTCAGAGGAGGGGGTCATTGTATGATTCTTGAGAGAGAGCAAAGCTGTATGGACCCGATCCATACAGGATGGGCTGGTTTTTAGGTTCAGGGGATGAATCGTTTGAAAATTAATCAACTTAGCATCAAATACCATTGACGTTGACCTTTCTAAAGGCTATTGTTGGACATTATTGAACCAAAAAAACACGAAACCTTGATAGGAAGCTGAACTGTGATCATAAAACTGTATTCCGACATATTCGTCCCTTCAAGAAAGTGAGAGAACAGCAATAAGTAGGGCGTCTGAAAAGCGAGTTCTGCACTCACCCATAGAATCATTAGCTACCTGTTTCTATACAGAAACGAGACAAAAAGAAATACGAGTCCTTTTACGACGCCCACAAAATATCAAAACAACGAGCCGATGACAGAAACGAGGGTTTCGGTTTATTTTCTCAAAGTTGTGTTGACTGTCGGCACACCCACGGTGTAATCCTTCATTCTTCCTTGTCGACTGGTCACACCGTAACAGATGACATTTATGTCCCAGAATCTCTGTGAAAACACCTTCGGATGACAGGAAGTCACAGAGAGGTGATAAAATTAAAGAGATATGAATGGCAGGAGGGGAAGGGGGGTCAGTACGGTATTGGGTGGCTCTATCTCAAAAAAGAAGATCGAACACGGGTCATTAATAACGGTTAAGGATAACCAAAAAGAGGCTGAGCAATTAGTAGCGGGCATCGGCTGTACACTCTTTAAATTGCTTTTTTATTCAAATTTGACTCTCTCTTCCCCTCTTTCCCTCTGTCCAGTTCCGCATAAATTTTTGTAATTTTTCAATTTCTCTTTTTCTGTCATTCGATTGATATCAATGAAAGTTTTCACCATTTCCAAAAGGAAATAGGACCTTTAAAAAAATTTTTTTTTTGATTGGGGCCGGAAAGGATCCTCTTTTTAATTTCCGTCGAGTTTGTTTTTTATGTATTTGGGTCACTTTGGGGGTTTGAAAAATGGTATAGTGTGAGTAAAAAGGGTTGGAATTCCTTCCGTTTGACATCGTAATTAATAACGGAAGGAGCAGTGGGCTATAATGGGAAGAGGTTAATTACTTTTCCAACCTTTGCAGGTTTAAAAAAAAACTTTGTGGAAAAGGTGCCTTTTCAAGCGTGTCAACGTGTTAACATCCCTTTTTGCTTTTCAAAAACAGCTTTTAAAAGTGGTTTTCAGGTGAATTTCCCATCGGAAAAAGTGGGAAAGAGCTTTTACTGGGAAATGATAATGAGAGTTGGGCCCGGGAAAGGTAGTTTGAGCTGCGGTTGTGAAATCACCCGGGGAGTAAAAGGGTTGAGGGCTGTTCAAGGGGTGGAGAAGGCGAGAAGGCTCAGTGTTTTATTTAACCTTTTGGTTTTTTATTGGTTTTCATCTTTCTTTTACTCACTCGTCTCTTGCCCACTTGGTGGTCCAGTTTGTGACGGCAAACTAGAAAACAGTCCCACAGACCGGAACTTCGCGATGGACCAGCCCTGTGTCCTCGGAAGTTCATTCCCCGGAAATCATCACTGGGGAAATCGTAGAGTTCGAATGGATATCTGATGGATCCGTTGGGCGACGGAAGGAGTGCTGTCGCACTGAGCTGATGACTCGCTGTCCCGCTGGAAGAGAAACGAAGATGTTTACGGTTTGTCTGTCTGAAATAAATAAAAAAAATTTTTTCCCACTTTAATCGATGGGTTTTGGGCGGTTCGCCGTTTTTGATATAAGGCTTTGTCTTCCGCCCGCTAACATCCAAATGCAAAAGAAAACTTCCATTTTTCAAAATGTTATCAGTTTTTCGAATCCCGAGATGCTTTCATTTTTATCCTTTTGAGGGCGTGACGTAGAAGGACGGAAAGGGGTGAGTGAATGAAAGTATTTTAAACCGTGTCCCGGGGTGGTCGACTTTCGATGTCAGATTGTTCTTGATTCATGCTCGAAAAGTTAACTTTTTCCAAATAGAAAATGAGAAAAGAAATAAGAAAAGAAATCTGGTGATGTAGGGGGTGGGAGATGAATCCATCCGCGAAGTATATTTTTCCTGTCACACCTCTTTGTCCATTCGTTAGGAGGCTTAGGAGAGGCGAAGGGACAACATCATTAATAGAATTGTATGCTGTGGGCCCATTTTTTTTTGACTCTAGAATGAATTTCCCTCAGAAAATTGGATTTCCTTTTTTGTCTTGGTTTTTTTGCGGAGTGTGAAAAACGGATTTCGGATTTTTTTTTGGTCGTGAGCTCGAAATCAATTTATGTCCAAAGAGCAGCGAAGAGGAAATGGCGTTCGAAATTCATTTTCTTTTTATATTTGTTTTTTTACTCTTTATAATATCTTCTGCTTGAGGCATTCTCGTGGAAATTTGATGACTAAGTTCTTCCCCACATAATTGTCAGGTATGGAGTATGAAAAAAAAATCTAATTTTTTGACTTTTGACGGACGGACTCCAATTTTTGGTTGGGCAAGAGAATGCTCGCCTATCTTCCCTGGGTTTTGTTGCTTTCCTCACTGAAAGATAGAGTCAAAATAATTTCATAAATATTCCTCATTTTTGTTATGGTTTATTTTCGTAAGTAATGCACACTTGGAACATATCCTTCATTAATAGTCTCTGGTACTAACTACGCCTTTGAGAAGTTTCAGTAGTGAAACTTATGGGTTATGAATAATGAATAATAGTGAATAATTGTCAAGTATGAATAATGGGTTGACGGGGATATCTGACTTTAAGGAAAAAATAGGAGGAATATAGTGTGAACTTTCTTTGAGTATATGTTTCGTATAAAACTTGGTCAAAGAGGACATTTTTGCCCCCAATAAAAATTGTCTCCTGTCGCAGCAACCAAAATTTTAACTAACATTAATAACACTGATTGTTACTGTCGGCGAAATCTCGAAATTCACTCTATTTTAATGTCTCGGGTGATCACAAATTCAACTTAAGAGAAAGTAACTCGTTTCTGTTAAAACTTTCTTTTAACTAGTGCTGGGTTGAAAAATAGAAGAAACGCGAAAATGTTTGCATTAAACCAATTGGAGCGAAATAATTGGAAGAGAGATAGGCAATGAAGATGGAGATGAGAGGTGCGGGGGTGGCGATGAGGGGATGCAGTGGGAGAAATTCATTTGTTTTGTTTATGCATAAAATTAAATTCCTTTGGAGTCACAAAAGTTGTTTATCGCTTTCTAACTTCAAGACGAGGAAAAGAAAGGGGGACTGGAAGAGAGTTTGGCCAACATATTCGTTTTTTGCTGAGAAAGCTTTGAGTTAGCAAAACCAAAGAGGAGGGAGGTCGGTCTTTGTTCTCGACAATTTTTTTTGGAAATTCCACTGCGTTCGTCTTCCTTTTTTTTCTTTCTTTCTTTTTCTCCAAATTTTCTCTTTGTCCTTTCAAAAGGCTGTTGTTTAATATTTTGATTCGTTATCTTTTGAGTATGTTAATTTGTATGTCTTTCGGGTGGCCTCCTTTCGTTCGAGAATTTTGTGGGCTTTTGAGGTACACGTGGACTGTATTGGAGGACGATGCCACTTGCAAGATTATGGTTGGGATACTAGATAGTGATGAAAAGTACAGGCTAGAAAAAAGGATTGGTGGAAAACAAGGACCTTTTCCAGGCTTTAAACATGTAAAATGGTTAATCGATACATCGAATTCAATTTGTGTAATTAATTCCAGTTTTTAATTTAATTGAATTTAAATTAATTTGTCCTTACCTCAGATACTCCCGCGAGGCAATCGACTCCCAAGACATCCCTTTCCCGAGCATTTTTCTACTCCTGGTTTTTTTTAAATGAGTTATGTCACTGGATTGTTAATTTGAGTTATTCGATTGAGTGGAATCGCATAATCTGTTGACTCTCCCCCCCTTGGGGAGGAGGCTTTGTCACCAACCCAAGATCAAATTATCCGGAAAATACATTTACAATGACAAGGACACGATTTTGTTTCGTTGTCAATTCTCTTAAAACATTGACACATAATTTATTTATTTTTAGTGACTTTTATCAATTTATAATTAAATTAGTTTAGGTTTTGGTGCGGATTGACGTTTTTATGACTTTTCTCTTTCCAATCAGTCTCCTGATATTGAATACATATACAGATTTTTTTATTTATTTATCTGGTGTTGTATTTTCCTATTTTAATATGTTCTAAAACGACAGTTTTATTTTTTATAGATCAGTTCACTTATAATTAATAATTGATAACAAACTTAACACAATTTTCGATTAGGAGAGCATTCAGTGTCCGTTATTTTTGCAAAGGAAGGCTCCCCTACCTATTTTCCATTTTTTTTCCTTTATATATTTATTATTACGGTTATTCTAACAGCACGCACACACAAAAAACTCCCCCGTCGAATATTCTACTCTAGATAAATATAAATTAACGAAAAGGAAAAAATAACAACACGCCCCAGTGAGGGGAAAAAATTCGGGAAATCGATTTATCCAGAGGTTTGGCTCACTGAAAAGGATCCGCCGCCAGCCTCCCCGTATGGACCCGCACGTTATGACGGAAGGATTACGATCGAAGCGACATCTACAGACGGTTTCGGTACCTAGACTCGTGGTCCCTTTTGTTCATTTTTTCTTTTAATTTTGATTTTTTGGCGCGCGCCTGTGTCAACTTGCGCCGTGGAAGGAGACTGACGTCACCAACTCTTTTTTTCTTTCCTTTTTATTATATATTTCCAGGGAAATGGGAGCCTGGTTTTGGAAAAATTTATGAACCGAAAGCCCTTTCCTTCTCGTTTTTTTATTTATTTATAATAATTTGACGAAGTAGGAGGTGGAGTGTGTTATGAGAACTTTTTTCGGCTTGGGGATACGGAGTTTTTTGGATGATTTACCATTGTGAGGAGATAAAAGTCGTTAGATTGTCGGTTGAGACAGATTCTGAGAGGTTGGGGAGGGAAGGGGGGTTGGTGGGAGGTCTATCTTAAAAAATCGTTCGGAAATCCTGTATTTACGAGTGTTTTCTATTTATTTTTATATTTTTTCTATTTCGATCTTTGTTTTTATTATGCTCTCTACCATAAATTGTTCTCTTTCGATTAAAACGATTTTTGTAAAATTTTTTCTTCCTTTTCTTTTGTTTCCTTCAAATTATGAGAGGACGTGAACAAATTTTTTTGGGCGGAAGTGTACACAATGTAGTGTTATATTTGATTTTGAAAAGGTATACGTCAAAACGTGTTGAGGGTTGAATTTAAAGATTGCGGGTTATGTAAGGAAATGTTCAGTTTAAAAATAATAAATTATTTTCCTTAATGTCTTATTTTTTACACTGTGAGCGTCACGTTTAATGAGGTAGTAACATCGCGTTTTCTAATGTTCTCTACAGTATTTCTAATGACAATGACTAGTGTTAAACCTCAGAGACGTGGGCAACTAGAACCACTGCTTCGACTTATGTTAGGGTGTTATAAAAGGCAAAAAGGAGAACGAAGAATATGCAAGGGCTTAAATATGACCCAACTGTACAGTACTATGACTGGATACAAATCCAGATAATCAGGTCTCACTCCAAGTTTGTTTACTCATTGACTGACTATCTTTATAATATACTTTTGGTGGATTAATTTACGTTTATGTCTATGTACTTTTGAAAGGAGATGAAACCGGTGGCCTATATTTGAGCAGAAGGGGAATCCTCATTCCAGGCATTATTATTATGATTTTACGATATAAAGTATCATTCGTCTGATACAATAGAAACATTTAATAAATAACACTTCTCGACATTTCGCCAAATTAGTACCATCAAGGTCTTATAAATTTAAAGTTATTTTGTGTATAAGTGTGTCAGCTTGAGCCATAAGAAGTGGAAAACATGCACCTGTTTCAGACAACCTTTCGGGTGCATTTATTAATATGAGGGTGAAAGATGGGTTTTTCTCTCTTGGTCTGAAGGGTCTCTCGTCGGAACCCCAGATCGCTCTAGCTTTGCACCCCATATTGTCTTCCTTTACATCCCTATCTATTACATAGATTCTCCACTCCACTCCTTGTATTTTATATTATAATTCCTGCTTTGTTGAACTATTTATATTTGTGGTGAGACGTTTTTTTAAGTGTAATGCACTTTTATATGTTGTTGTTGGTCCCGTTTACTCAAGAACCCAGGAATTGATGATGAAATATTGATTGATAATTTAAATTTGCAGGAAACTTGTTTCCCCGAGTCGTTTTAGAGGACTGCGCGAGTTTCAAGAGAAAGTATGATTTTTTAAACCTGAAAAGAAGAATGAGTCATCAAGATAGCACCATGTCAGATGATTTTGATAGGCCAGTGACTCCACCTAGGTCACCAACTCCTCCTTAGAGACCATAGAGGCGACCCCTCAGCCATCGACGTCGGGCGCTTCCACATCCGCATCTCCATTCGTCTCCATTTCTGAGTCTATGACTGCGTCTACATCTACTATCATTACGGTATCAACATCTCCGTCTACATCAGCGGTCATTACTATATCTGCTACGCCGTCGACATCAGCTTTTATTCCTGACTCCGCTACTCCATCTACTTCTGCTTTTGTTCCTGAGTCCAGTTACGCGACGACATCTGCATCAACTTCTGTGCCAATGGATACTTCTGTTTCTGATTCGAATCATGCCTCTCCATCAACATCTTTGACCACGTACACGTCTGTTTCTGATTCGAATTATGCCTCAACGTCAACAAGTGAGTCTACTTATATGTCAAGTTCTGCGTCGAATTATGATTCTACTAACGCATCTACGTCCGGTCCATCCCGTGGCAAAAAACGTAAATCCTGGGATCCATCGTCGGATTACGAAATCGAGAGAATCGTGGGATACCACCGGGACAAGCACGAGCAAATGTGGTACTTCGTCAAGTGGAAAGGATGGCCGGAGGAATACAACACGTATGAGCCCATCGAGAACATGACCGGATGCAATTATCTGTTGATGAAATATTTCGAGTTCAAAAAGCCGACGAAGAAAGAGTTCGCTAAGAAGGACAACGAGATTTTGGAGAGCTTGGAAACTTACGATGTTTTCCTGAAGCTGCAAGAGGGCAATTTCAAGAAAGAAGATTTGGATGAGTTTTCAGAAACGTGTTTGGACATAAGCAAAATGTTCAAGAAGGGATCTTTTGTCATCTTCTGCAAGACGATCCAAAGAGAGTACGAATACATCATTCGATGTTTGATCGGAATGTGCAGCCACCAGGATCCGGGTCTCGTTCGTCGAGCACAGAATTACAAAATCGTTTTGAAGATGATCAAATTACGTCGTAAGCAACTCCGCGAGAATCTCGCCATGCAGAACTACATAAGCACCTTGGAGGGCACCGAGGTGAAAGTCGAGAACTACACCGATTTGGATATATTCCCGCAGACATTGACTTACGTGGTGGATTTGAAACTGGGAGAAAACGTCGTCATGCCTAACGATCCTACAGTAGGCTGCGATTGCGAGAGAGGTTGCACCCCCAAGTCTCGATGCTGTGGAGAAATGGCCTCCACCCTGTTCGCTTACAACAGATACGGAAGAGTGCGGAGTCTCGAGAGATTCGCCATTTACGAGTGCAACCGCAGGTGCAAATGTCCTCCGGAATGTCCGAATAGGATTGTTCAGCACGGAATGAAAGTGAAGCTGTGCATCTTCAAAACAGAGCTGTGCGGATGGGGAGTGAAAGCTCTGGAGAAAATCCCCAAAGGTACATTCATCTGCGAGTATGTCGGGGAACTCATAACCGATGCTGAGGCCGTCGTCCGAGACATTGAATACTACAAGAAGAACTCATCGTACGTGTTCGACTTAGACTACAGTCCAGATCATGAAAAGAACATGTGCTGCATCGATGCTACGAAATATGGAAATTTAGCCCGATTTGTAAATCATTCTTGCGATCCCAATCTGGTCGTATATCCGGTCTGGATCGATTGCCTGGAACCGAATCTTCACAGGTTGGCTTTCTTCGCTCGTCGAAACATAAAGAAAAACGAAGAACTTTCAATCGATTATGAAAACGCCCAAGATGGACAGTTACCCCAATTAAGCAAAGAAGAAGAGGAGAAGAGGAACCAGCGACCGTTGAGAACCTTGTCGCGCATCCGTTGCCAGTGCGGAGCTCCGAAGTGTCGCGAGTGGGTGTTTGGGAACTGAAGGGGGTGTAGATAGGTACAATTTAATTCATTGAAATAGTTTAGCAAATTTTTCCTGCATCCTGGAAATTGTGTCGTTTCAACAACGTGATTTTAGTGATAAAAAATTTTTATGAAAATGTGAATAGTGTGAAACAACATCAGCGGATATCTTATACGTCCGATCTCATCGCTCGATGTTTACATAAGCGTTCGACATTTTTCCCATAAGGTAGATACATGTGTGTCTTTTTTGTTGTTTTTAATTTTTGATAGCTAGAAACATTTTTTATAATTGACATTTTTTAGTGGTTGTGTGGACACTTTTTGCTTTCAGCTTTTATAATTATAATTATAATCATCGCCATTATTAATATTATTAGTAGTATTAGTAGCAGTAGTAGCAGCAGCAGCAGCAGTAGTAGTAGTAGTAATGATAGTAGTAATAGTAGTTTTTAAACTGTGTGCTAATGTGTGGTTTTGTGTCGATTGGAGAGAAAAAAAAACAAAAAAAATTAGTGTTAGTATTAGTGATCGTATTAGTATTCTTTTTTTCCTTTTTTATAACACGACGGACGTTATTTGTCGTGGTTATGTAGCTTCCGGCACATTCCACGACATATTATATTATTATATTCTCATGCCTAAGTGGGGGGAATCACTTAGGACATCATGAGGTAACCATCTTGTTCTATATTCCAGGATGCCACCATCATTTTTAAGAACATGTTATATCCGTTTCACACTACCCTTTTAGTCTTTTTTTACAGTTCTCTTTATTATTAGAAATCATGATGATTATTATTATTAATAATATTATTACATTATATTTATTAACAAATGAAGTGTGAAATTAAAAACAAATAAAAACCCCCAAAAAACAAAACACAAAAAAATTAGGAGTAGCAGTAGCAGTAGTAGTAGTAGTAGTTTGAACTGTGTGCTGATATGTAGGTATGTATTGGTTTGCAACAGTAACAAAGATAAGAGTAGTAATAGTAGCAGCAACAGTAGTAATAGTAGTAGTAGTGGTATAGCTAACAGACAAAAATGAAACAAAATAAAAAAATTAAAATGAATAAAAATACAAAAACAAAAACTACAAAAAAATTAGTCAGTATCAGTATTATACTAATTGCTTTCATTATTATTATTATAATTAGTATTTAAGGTGTGGTTTGTGAGTTATTATTATTATTATTACTATTATTCTTTCTAAGCATTTATATTTTACATTGATATTACTTGTCGGCGATGTGGTTTCCTATACATTCCAGTATACCCCGCCATTCTCGATAACGCATTCTACGACCTGCGTTTTCCACATCGCCCTTTCCTTTCTTTCTTATTATTATTATAATCACTAATTATGTATAATATTTATGGAAACAAAAATTGGCATAAACAGTAGTAGCATAAACTGTGGTTAGTGTTCGGTTTTGTGTTGGTGTAGAACAATAAAAAAAACTAAACAAACAAAAAAAAGTTAGTATTATCATCATTATCATTAGAATTAGGTTCTTTTTCATAACACGACGACAGATGCCATTTGCCAGCCATTTAGCTTTGAGTACGTTGCACAACCCACCCAGCATCATGAAGAACGTGTCGGGTGACGTGCATTTTCATACGAACATTTTTTAATTATTATTCGATTCAGTCCAATAGCCCTGCTGCCCTGTGTGGACCTTGGCCTTCTGCATGAGTCTCCGCTCTTTTTATTGGGAATCGAAGTGCTCAGACGTCTTCCCAATGGTTCCGACTAGTTTTCTCGGGGTTCCATTCAAGATCTTGAGGATCAGCCTGTCTTGTTTCGTATTTATGACATGGCCTGCCTATTCCAACTTCCTGCGCTTATTTTATCATTATTATTACTCTCTCTCACTCTATTGTGTCCTCTTTTACCTTACGGTGTCGAGGTTTTATTATTATTATTATTATTACTTTTATTAACTTTTTAAGCGGTTGACTTATGAAACTGGAGACGATTCAGGCACTTTTGATAGAAACTTTTCTCATGCCCAGGAGCAATTACGTTTCTGATCACAGTTTTCCATTTATACAGATTCAGATACAGAAATAATATCGCGCCTCTCGCAGGTTGTTTTAAAACTAAAGATTGGCAAGAAAACAGATGGGATCTGTCAAAGTGTTCTCTAGTAATAGTAATAGTAGTATTAATAATATTAGGAGTAACGGTAATAACAGTAGTAATTGAATGATCTGTGTTTTTGAATTAGTTTGAAGAAAAAAAAAAATAGTGTTAGTCGTAGTATTAAGTTCTCTTTTCTTTTTTCTTTTTCTTTTTTACACGACGACATATGTTATTTTGGTGATGTGAATTCGGGTGAGGTCCAGGATGCACCCGGCATCCTCAAAAAAAGTGTCGGATGACCTCCGTTTTCACACGATCGTATTATTAACCTTTTGAGTACATTTTAAATGTGAAAACGTCATGAAATTCTTTAATTAAAGCTTTATACGAGGTTCACGTCATTAAAATTGATGATTTGAGCCGTTTATTTTAAAACTGACCTAAGTCCATTCTTCTTCAAATGAACGACCATTAGGTCCTGCATTTAGCTGTTGTAATTTGTCTCATATTTTTGAACTCTTTGCTTACCACAACGTGGTAGGCAAATTCAGGACTTTACAATTTTCATTCTTATAAAATTTTCTAGAAGATATAAAAAATCGAATAAGGTTCGTTTCTGACAAGGCGCTTCCAACATATTTATGACTGGTTTACGGGTTCCCCCAGTAGGATTCTTAAAAGTTACGTCTTGTTATAATTTTTTTTTGTACAAAATCTGGTCTCATTTTATTGCGAAAAATTTGTATCTGTGACACTTTTTAATAATTTTGGGGAACGAACAGTTAGTTATTTTATTAATGCAGTTAGGCCACTTTCAAAATCAGCGGCTCATTTATTATACATGTTCACCGTTGTTCCTTTTTAAAAGATGAAATTTGCATTGGTTGTAACAGCACAATTATTCTCAGAAATTTTAACGAACCTTGTTTTGGAGAGAAAACCAAAATTATCAATTTCTAAACTAGAAATTGGATACAAAATTAAATTTTGCCTGAAATTTTCAAATATTAGCTCTACCGGAAAGTTTTCTCCGTTTTTGAGGCCAAGCAAAACTCAAATTTTGTTTTACCGTCAGTAAACTTTGCCCCGAGGAATTAGAGATGTGCTTATGAGGACTCGATCAGCCAAATTCGTTTGACTTCATTCATGTGGCCCCATCTTGAATATTTTTAACCCATTCTATCTTTTGTGAATGGTCCACAATAGGCCTCTGAGCTAGATTAAAGCATTTTTTGATACTTATGTCCTCAGGAAAAAATGTTGGAAAGTTAAAAATTATAACTTGGTGTTAGCAACATCTTCGTCGATGAAAGATAGCCGCACAGAACGTGTCAGAAAGGTCTAAATCACAGGTTTCAAATGTTTGCAACTATCTTCTGTATTTCTTATCAGAAAGCTTCATTCAATGCTTTTAACAAGTTTCACCCCTACTGTATCATTTCTTCTTTAATAAGACTAATGAGATTCATCTTTGTGGTAGTAAATTCTCTGCGTCAGCATATATACATTATTGTACCATAATAAGAGTAGGGTAGCACATATGCTGTAATTAAAAAATTTGCTTACATGTCGAAGATTGTTGTGACCGAAACGGACAGAACTTTCCGGTAGACCTAATATTTTTCGAGTAAATATGTACTCAAGGGGTAACACGTTTGCTACCAGCATATCTGAAACTACAGTAACCTTGTTTCCTTCATCAGTTTATATGTACCAAAAGCTATGACTTAATTATAACATGTGGTACTTAATTTTAAAAGGATTTTCATAAAAATTAATACTGTCGTTTATGAAATGAAAACGAGTTATTTTGTCCTAAATATTGTTCATTATTATCTATAACCTTCTACATTCTTTCTGGGTAGTATAAAAATTGGGTGTCTTTTGAAGCAATCCAATTTTCGACCCAATTTTTTACTTTTCCATAAAACGAAAAATAATGTAGATACGAATACAGCGGGTGCAGTAGCGCCTCTCAGCGAAGGTTTTCTAATGTGCTGTTAACCCGTTTCGCATTTACTTCCTCTTTGAATGAATCCCATGGCTCTTTCTACTGACGTCTAATGCTTTTCCATGTTGTTTTTGTATTTGACGCCGATCTTTATCCAATAACTCTTGCAGGTCTGTATCTTCAAATTTTTTTGGCTGATCCGGACGCTCTTTATCTTTCACATTAAAATTGCCATTTCTAAACCTCCTAAACCTGTACTCACATCTAGAAATGGACAAAGTTTGTTCATCATAAGTCTCAACAAGCAAACGATGACTCTCGGCTGCACTTTTCTTTTGATTAAAACATAAAAGTAATGCTTCCCGCAAATGTTGTTTTGTTGGGATTTAGTTGGTCATTTTTAAAGTAATAAAAAACAATCATGTACAAAAAATCCTTTAAAATTAAGTACCACACCCTGTATTTATTTAACCAGAAAAATTATGTTGTGCTAGTCTTTGTAAAGCCAAAGTACACAGAAGATGAATTTCGTATAAAAATTATTACACTTGACTGTATCAGGCTGATATTCAGCCATCACACATGTAATTTGAATTTTTGGTAGGAGTGACTTAAGCTTGTTTGCTCCCTCAGCTGAGGTTGCCCGATTATTTGTGTATGGCACCAATGTGTAGCCACCGAACGGCATAGTGTTATGTGATTAAACATATAAAAGTTCTACGATCTGTCGTAAAAGCTTTTTTTTTGCTCAATTTCCGATAGCGAACGTGTTATTAATGTATGCTTGTCGTGTAAATTTTACGACTTTAATCTTAGAGAATAAAACTAGAGTTTAAAAAAATTTATACACGGCACTTCCAAATTTGTTTAAGACCAGTGACTCCCAACCGATTTTGGGCCACGCCCCACCTAGGCATTTCTATAATCTTGATGCTGAACCAGCACTTATAACTCCCAACAAACTGGTGTCTTTCACCAAAATTTCGATTCTCAAAACAACTGAGAGTTCACACGTTTTGGTAACGGCGGACAGCGTTTACAGTAAAATATTGTCATGCCCCATAGGTGGGTCCTGCGCCCCACGTTGGGAATGGCGGGTCTAGAGTTAAATGGCAGACTGTTTCTAAAGGTTATTCCGGATACAAAGTCTGGTCTGTGTAAAATCAAAATACATGGAAGATGAATTTTTTGTTTATTACATTGTTCTGTATCATTAAACTGTATAATCTCAATACTGGTATATTTGGAAAACAAAAAAAGGTTTTTTGCTTGGATTATAAGCTGTATGTTTATGTGTCTTTTTTTTTCTTCAATAAATTGTTTTTTTTGCTGTGTGTAAAAGTTTTTGATTCTTTTTTTTCTAATCCTTGTTCATGATACCGTATACAGTATATCATAAACATTGACTTTATATTGATAGGATCCTTTGTGGTATTACTGAAGCTAAGCTTCAGCGGCAGTCAGACTTGAAACTAAAAATTTTATGCACACGGCGTCATGTTTCTAGAAGAAAGCAACGTTTTGTCCACTTCGGGAGCTGTCGAAGCCGTGTAAAGACCCAGTGCATAAACTTTAGTTTCCTTTGTGGTAAGCGTTCTTTTACCCTTCTTTAACCCTTTGCGGCACAAACCCTAAAACAAATTGAACTACAGTCAACTCTATGGAAGTATTTACCAATATACTGCATGTTAGGGTAAGAATGGTAAATGGCGTATTACATGTAATTTTACACGCCATTAGCATCTTCCCTTATCTTACCCAAACGTTTTGCCGTTTTTTCGACTAAGGGCATTCTTCTGGAAACCAGAAAATAATTCTTAAGGTTATGGAAAGGGTTCGATTGGGAAAATGAATGACAAAAGCCAGGTAATGTTTTAGAAGACAAAGTATTAATGGAAAATATACAGTAGCGGCCAAAAAAAATCCCGACACCTTTAAAACGTCGTATTTTAGCGTTTTCTGTCGGTAAAACTGTAATTATTACAATTATCGCCAATTTGACCTACATCGGCCAAAGTTCCGGGTCTCTCCTTTCTCTGCCATCTTCAAAATTTGCCAAAAATTCTTTTCTTTCTTTCTTTTCATTGACCCGCTCATCCGTTAGTGTCGCGGGGTGAGGGAGGGAAACAACTAAGGACTTCCAACTGGCACGATCCTCCGCTATTGAAGTCAGAGAACCCGGGGTTATCAGGCGGGATTCGGTCAAGGCCTTCACTTCCCTGAGCCACCCCTGCCGCGGACGACCACGGGGCCGCTTTCCTCCCGGGCTCCGATAGGGTCCAACGAACCACACGTTCTGGAGGGAGCCTCTGAACGTGCCCAAACCAGCGGAGTATGGATCTCTCGATCCGGAGAATAAGCGGCTCGACCACAGTTTCTCAATGGGATATAATTCAGGACTGTGTTCAGGCCACTCCATTTTCGAAATTCCCGCTTTTGACAAATGTTCCCTTATTGTTAAGAAAAAAAGGACTGACTCTACAATTTCTAAAATTGTTTACTTGTCCCACAACCATTCACAAGATGTTTGGGTTTACCAAATTCGTACGGTGACAAGACGCAGAATCATCTTGGAATATGACGCCTTTAGTTCTAATAAGAACTGCTGAATTGAAGGAGTTCGATTTTCCTGAAGTAGTTGGATGTATTTAGAGGCTTTCACAGTTCCATCGACTAGGGCCAGCTGTTCTACCCAAAGATGGAAAAAAACCCCAAACAGTTCGGCTGCCTCCCTGTCTAACGTTATTGGTAATTGGTAATTCTCACTGTCCCTTTCCCCTGTTTTCCGCTTCACGTACATTCCATCGGACCCAAAGACGTTGAATTTCGATTCGTCCGAGATTACTTTCCTCCAGTCAGCTAGACTTCAATTCGAATGCTGGTTGGCCCGTTCTAGAAGATTTTGACGCATATTTTTGGTCAAAAGCAACTTTTGAACTTTTTAGGTCCCTAGTGTGAGGGAAAAAGTCTAACACTGCTGGGTAATGGTAATTTTTGGGGGAGCCCCTACAAAATTTATATACCACAACCCCATATAATAAATCAGTACATGTTCCTCCTGCAAATTTCACAATTTATACTTTAAAAGATACAGTATTAAAAATTACTATAGATTAAGAGTCACGCAAAACACTTTCAAAAGTTTCCCCTTTTTAACACACACGAAAAATTGTTGCTTCCGTTCTGCAAAAAAATAATTTTTTTCCTTGGCCGTACGGACTTTGATACAATCAGTTTCTCGTCGCGGTGCAGGACAAAGAGCACTAACCACAACAGGAAATCTAATTGTATCTCCACCCAGGTCCAACGTTGCTACTAACTCTGGTCCGATCACCGACAGCAGCACTCCAACCTCCGCATTGTACCATATTTATTTTATTTCTTTTTTAATTTCCTGCACTTTCTTGAAAAGTGTTCTCAAATGCACTCACACCTCTTCACTATGGAACAAAAGTGAAAAAATGTTCGCAAAGAAATCAATTTACTACTTTAAAGAAGGAATGATTGATAAACAAATTTTCTTTTCTACTTATATATAATTTATTTTTATTTAATTGCAATTTACATGTCATAAGCACAATGAGCCCATGTCTTTCTGTGAGTTACAATAAAAATACATAGAAACAGAACACAAAAAAGAGGCATAATATATATGCAATTAAATAAGTAGGTATTAAGTAAAACTTAGTTTACCTGGATGTGGGGGTCGAGCAGACGCTTCTGTGCTGCTGCCCTCTCGTGTTCACCTTTTTCTTCATCTTTTTGCTCAAAAGGGAGGTCTGGAGTCATGAACCTTTGCTATTTTCTCCAAATCTTGAACTTCTCCATCCCGGTCTGATGGTAACCTTTTCCACTCACATGTTATCTACATCTTATAAATGCAACATTAATAAGGAGGCCAGGACAAAAAAACATTTATTCAACCCTTTTAAAGTTAAATTTAATGAACATTCCCTTGTTCAATTTTCCTCTCCTGGTTATTAAATTCAAAGCCTTTCTTCTTACGCTTTATTTTCTGCTTTGTAAATTTCTTTTTTCTCCCCTGAATGATTTCCACCAATTTTTGACAATCTTTAAAGAGTATTTTTCCCCATTTCGAATTCTATCCTTTTCCAGAGTACTTTCACTCCTTCTGGCGGTGTTTCATACCTTCCCAACTGTTTCCCCACCATCAACCGGAAATTTTCAACGGGATTCAGTTCAGGGCATTGAGAGGTCCACTTTCTTTGGCCTTCTAGTGACAAAACAGAAAATTTTTTCAGTCCACACGCTTCCTAGTAGACCTTTCATTTTCGCTCCATTCTTTAGAATTTTGGCTTCCCAACAGTTAATTCACTCTATTCTTCTGGCTTTTCTTTCTGTCGGTATACTCAGAGTCAACTTTTTACCCTAATATAGCTTAAATCTTCCTCTTATTTTATCTTTTCTCATATTCATAACCAAAAAATGCGATACTTCAAGTTTTCTGCAAGATTTCCCTTGTGGACATACCTTTATGGAGCATATCTTTAATATTTTGCAAAAGATTAGCCTTCTTCAGGTTTCATCCTCTTGGAAGAATCAAAACTGAGCCAACTCTCACCAAATAATTTTGAATGAACTGTAAATTGTTGTATTTTAAAATGAGAAGAAATATGAACTGGAAATATCTAAAAAATTGGAAAGAGAAATCGCAATAAGGTATAAAGTGCAGAACAAACCAGTAAGTACTCGTCAAATTTCATTTCAAAAAGGGTTAAAATATTTATTTTTTGACTTGCTCAATTCAAAACTTCACAGATACTAAATATATAATATTTGACATATTATATCATAAATATTATATATATTTATATATATATAAATATATATAATATTTGACTTTTTTAGTTATCTTCTTATCATACATACGGTCTTAAGTATGATGTGAAAGTGCTACTAAAAATAATTAAAGTTTGAATCCTTGGCCGCGGTGTTCCAAGCCGGGCATTTTACAGGACATATCATTCAATTACAAGATGACAACGATGACCTCAAGTGTTCGAAAGATGAAGACCACAAAAAATGGCATAAGAACCCAAAGTAAGAGCCACATCGATATTCTTTTCAATCCATATCTGCGACGGAGATTGGAAATGACAGAGATATTAAATTTTCAATTAAAGTGCAGCTTTTTCAGAAATCTCCCTCCATATTCACCCCTTATTATTAGAAAAGTTTTATTTAGAGTGGCTTAGCGAGTGGTCGATGATGTATTTCAGGAATACAGTTAAAAGCACCTGAGGGCACATATGTATTTGAAGGGAACAAATGAGGGATGGGAAAGCGTCTAGGGGTTGTAAAGACAGGAGCATGAGGAAAGATAGGTCGTTGAACTTTTTGCCATCGTTGAAAACATGAATTGTATTCGTCAAAATTATGCCCAGATTTTTTTATTTTTCCTTACCTTACACTTAATTGTGATCTCTTATCTACTATTTTTAGTGCATTATGACAGTAATTATCGCCAGTTATGCTCTAGTTAACCGGTAAGCAATTTAAGGAGTGCACAGTCGATGCCCGCTTTCATGTTTTTAAAAAGGATGTCACTAGGTCTCGACACCTGCAATCATGGAAAGAACGCGAAGAATAAGAATGTGAATTTCAGGCTCTCAATTTAAAAAAAAAAAGTTTATGCTAACTTACTAACATTGAAGGCCATCTATCCGTGTGATAATTGCAAAAATCCTCGACCCGAGTTGTCAGGAGAAATATCTCGACATTGAATTTCGAACTACCTGATAAATCGAGCTTTCTAGATGACAAACATTAACAGCTTATTATCAGACTTATTTCGTCATGACTATTCCCTTGTCTCTGCAAAGGTAAACACCCCCATCACAGAAGCTAGGCTAATAAATGAAGTTTGATGGTGAACATTATAAAACGATAAATTAATAAAATGGTTTGGCAGATTGTTGGAGAACCCTTCCGTTTAACAAGCATGAGAAGGGATGAGAGAGGATGAGAGATTTTAGCTGGGGAGTGATAGGCAGTACAGAAAAACCAATCTGCCGTCGAGTTAAAAACTCCGCAAAGCCTATGAAGCTTGTTTTAACTTTCTCAGTCGAAAGAGTTAATATGATGCTGTAGAGCCGGTGTACCCGTTGAATACCCACGGTACTCATGGCCTGAAAGAACCGAGATTCAGATAGGAAGTCTTGTTCCTAAAAAGCTTATTTCTAATATGATTGATAACTTCAGACTTATAGATTGCAGAATGTTCTCTAAAGTACACATGCACATTTTCACTTCCAGTACTTCATTTTAAAATTGACTTGGGGGCATGTTCAAAAGAGAAAGGGAAACGCTTTCACCAAGTCGTGGTGAACTTTGAAGAAGGTTATTAAGGAAAATATAATCACCGATGGGGGAGGTGGAAGGGGCGCTGATACAGGAAAGTTCTTACTTACAAAGGAGAAACACCAGAAATCTTCATTTTTTTAACTTTTTTATATAATTTGCTTTTTATTTATTTATGGAAAAAACTGTAACAACTCTTCATACCAAAAATTAGAGACCTTCATTTTGTTTTAATTCAATGAGCTTTTAGTTACATAAATTGCTTGTAAGCTAATTTTAATACCTAATATTATGTGTCCTAATTTGACCAACAAAAGCTGAAAAGTTCTCTCTTTCTCAGAAAGCTTTCAATGGGAGATTAAAAAAACTTCTCCGTGTCATTGTCTAAACTTCTACTCACTTAAGACCACCTTGTGCATTCTACATGTAACCCCTTGTACTTGTAGAATGCACAAGGTGGTCTTAAAGTGAGAAGAAGTTTAGACAATGACACGGAGAAGTTTAATCTCCCATTGAAAGCTTTCTGTGAAAGAGAGAACTTTTGCTGCCTCATTACTCTATGTGATGCAATCAAGTATTAGATCCTGCTTTAAGGGGGATTTTTGTTTAGGGAAAAACCTTTGTGATAACCTTAGGGATGGGTTACATAGTAACCTAACTTATACAAAAATAAGGTCAGAAGCAAAGATCATATGATAGTAAGTAAAAATAATTCATAAAAGTGTAAAACTAAGAATTTAAATAAAAATGAGGTAAAATACAGTCAAATGTTAGACGCCTAAGCTCGTAGGGGGTAAGGCTTCGTCTCGCCCACCCCAGGATTTGAAATTAACTTAGGTTTTAGAAAATTAGTAAAGGCATTCAAAATTTGTATGAAAGCAACTGAATACACAATTAATTGATAAAAGTATCAAAATGTTTTGCTAAAATTACAAAAACTGTTTAGATACAAGTATTTCTCGATTAATCAAGAAAGAGAATGAATAAACATGTACTGACAACACTTATCACCTTGGCCGAATCCTTTGAAAGGGATTTAAAGAAATTTCTTTTGAGGTGTAACCCAGATTTGGGCTGAGGTATAAAAAATTGAAGACAGTAAGCAGTTAGCCTGACTTGAAAGTACCTTTTTGGATCTAACGAGCCACGTAGTTTGATATTTCAGACTTAACCCCAGGAACTGGTTAAGGGAGAAGGAAAAAAAGACAGATAAAATTAATGAGGTGAAGAATGGGGTTTAAAAAATAATCAAATGGTTAAGTATAAAAATTAAAAATGAAATGGGTTTTGTACTTTAAGTTAAGTTCTGATGTTAATTTAGTACCTTACAGTATGAATAAAAAGTTTAATTGTTTTGATGACAACAAGATAAACAATTCATAATTAAAATGATTGCCCTTTTGTAAAAGTTTTATCAAGAGTGTGCACAGAAGATATTAATCACAGATATCAAACAATAAGATTTTAGACTTAATTTGAAAGCTCTTTTATATTAAGTCTACGAACAAATGCAACATGTAATGAAATTGATAATAAGGTTAGGATTTATCTCAATCAATAGTACTCAATTTTAAAGAAGTATAAAGATGTGTCTGAGGGCATTGGCTGTATTCCTGGTGGATACAACATTAAACAAAAAGGTAATAATATATCAGTCTCTAATTGTACCAAATAATAATAACATTTCATTGACTTTGAAGGATGACTAAAACAACTTTAAACAAGTTAGTGTACAACAAAGTAATTGATAAAGTTATGCAGCAGAAAGGATTAATCAAATGGTCTGGTAGGAATAACAGATGGGGTGCTTTAAGAGTTGGTTTCATTCCAAAACATTTGACAGAGGTTTTGATTGGAGAATATTTGCAATAACAAAGCTAAATGAGTATTCCCACATAGAAACAAAATAATACCTGACATACCTTTCCTTAACTTTTCTTGATACGAAACAAGTATTTTTGGCAAAATAAATTAAGTGAACAGTTGTCTTAAGTGCATGCATTACTCCTTGTTGTTTGGTATAAATTTTGTTGTTCTACAAGTGGACCCAAAGGACCCCCCTCATCGTTCGGGGGACCCGCTGAAGGTTAGATATAAAATAATAATATTGTCATCCATTTTTATTTTCGTGAGAGGTAAGATAAAAAGGAATAAATAAAGCGTTAACACATAAATTTTTACGCCTTAAATAAAGTATAAACATAGGTAGGTGAATAGCTTAAAAAACAGTTAGTTACTTAAGTATATGTAATACCTTTTATGAATGAATACTGACAAGAGTTATTTCCACTGAAATTTGACTCTTGTAGTAAAAGTGGTGTGAATAACTTGTTTTATGTTAATACTAAAACTTATAATTTCAATAATAATATTTCTGAAACAAAATTTTTTGTTAAAATTTGTTAATTTTTTTTTTTGATTTTTATATTATGTATTTGTGTAGCTTTTTCACTTGAGGCAAGTTTTGACTGTAAAAAGTTGTCGTGAGTCAAAAAATTTAGAGTTGGTACTTCCAAAACTAAGCTTGAATCTATTAGGACATACTAAATTTAGTATGACTGTGTTTGGGTCTTTACATTTACATGCTCTCTGGAAGACAGTGCAAGAATAACAAACTCAAGGTTTCAATTTGGTCAATGAAAAGCCCAAAGAGTAGTGAAAACAACAACAGTTTTCAAAAAATAAATGAAAACTTTTTTTTTGTAATTGATAATACTCATTTTGAAAGTCATTTAAAGTCTTTCAGTCATAACAAGTATGATGTATTAATACTTTTTGAAGAAGACACCTACTCAATTTAGATTAAAATATTGATAGTAATATTTTTGAACTCGTGTACTGATCTGTTCTTCTTGTAAACTTCTTCAAATTGTACACTGTGTTGTTCAGCCCAAATAAATTTACTTTTTCCTTTTGTTAATTTCTTTAACAGAGTATAATATAATATAATTTAGATCAGTAAGTAATCTCTGTAAGTGTTAACATTTTTAGGATCTTCTATTTAACTTGGTTACTCCTTTCACCTTTAATTTTCTTCCCCTGATACCCCCAATCGGTCTTTTTAAAACACATGTCTCTAATATGTATTTGCAGCTGGTTGTCTCAGCCTTAGTTTTTCTGAACTGAACTGAATTCTATACTTTTTACCACGTTCTAAGCTTCTTACTATCAATATATACAAATACAAATAAAAAAGACTTGAGAGGAGCTATGACTTTCCAGCAAAAGTGAAAAAAAACGAAATCACAGAGAAATAGATTCAAACCAGAAAGAAAAATACAAAGTTCAAAGAGACTTGAGGATTATGTTTGGGAATTAAAAAAATAAAATATATTATTGGTAACTTGCAATCAAATAAGGTTTTTTATTTGATTTAAGTTGTTTGTAGTATATGTTTGATTAATTTTAATAAATGTTATATGTACAAGAAGCCAGTTTCCAGGAAAAGCCGAAGCTAAAAACAGGAAAGAAGTGGACAGAAGAGAGGAAGAAAGAACACAGCGAGAGAATGAGTACTGGCGGAGGCGAAAAGAAGATGAGAAAAAGAGAAAAAGGTTGAAATAGCGTGGTCCTGAGATGGCCGAATCGAAAAAAAAAAATGTTATATGTACACTATCAACATATGTATTACTATTAAGTATGTTAATGCAGTATGTTAATAAGTGTACTGAATAATGCAGACTTCGCTTAATTCTAAGGTTTATACTTTAAACTGTTGCATTATTCTTATAATGTAACAAATATGGTTATATACAAACCTAAAATATTTTGCAAATTAATTTTTGGTTTAAAAAAAAATAAAATTGACACAGAGCTTGTGTAATAACTCAGGTTAATCCAAATTTATGTTTGAGCTCTAAATGTCTCATTTTAATTACCTAAGTTAAGATTGTTCGAGAATAAAAAAATATTTTCATCTAAGAAAAGTTTACTTTTGCAGCTACTAGAATAAATCCTTCTTTTTAAATTTCAATTGTGTGCAGCACAAAATCAAACTTCCATTTATATATTTTTTTAGGTTTGAATTCCTTGAAACGTTAAAAATAAATTTGAATATGTAAAAAAAAAGTTAAAAAAATGAAGATTTCTGGTGTTTCTCCTTTGTAAGTAAGAACTTTCCTGTATCAGCGCCCCTTCCACCTCCCCCCCCATCGGTGATTATATTTTCCTTAATAACCTTCTTCAAAGTTCACCACGACTTGGTGAAAGCGTTTCCCTTTCTCTTTTGAACATGCCCCCAAGTCAGTTTTAAAACGAAGTACTGGAAGTGAAAATGTGCATGTGTACTTTAGAGAACATTCTGCAATCTATAAGTCTGAAGTTATCAATCATATTAGAAATAAGCTTTTTAGGAACAAGACTTCCTATCTGAATCTCGGTTCTTTCAGGCCATGAGTACCGTGGGTATTCAACGGGTACACCGGCTCTACAGCATCATATTAACTCTTTCGACTGAGAAAGTTAAAACAAGCTTCATAGGCTTTGCGGAGTTTTTAACTCGACGGCAGATTGGTTTTTCTGTACTGCCTATCACTCCCCAGCTAAAATCTCTCATCCTCTCTCATCCCTTCTCATGCTTGTTAAACGGAAGGGTTCTCCAACAATCTGCCAAACCATTTTATTAATTTATCGTTTTATAATGTTCACCATCAAACTTCATTTATTACAAATGAACTCTCTAGTCACCCTTTGATGTAAACAACCAGAAAATATTCATTACATAATGGACACAAAGAATTTTTTTTGTTGTTGACTTGTCATCGATTTTCGTATCCCACCACTTTGCCCCTACTATATTCTAGTGGAATCCAATAAAACCTTTGAACGTTTGTGATTTCCTACCTTTTAATTTTGAATTATTTTAACCAAAAGGTCAACAACCTTTTGGTCGGAAGAGTCAAAAATTACAATTTATCAAATAAAAAAATATTTTAAAGACCTACACAATTTTTTATTGCCAACAATAAATAGTACTCGCCTAAATAAATTATACAACAGTGGTTCCCAACCGATTTCGGGCCATGCCCTACCTAGGCATTCCTAAAATCCGGATGCCTCCCCGCTCGTGATTTTTAAATTGTTACATATACTATACATAGTATAGCATATTGTACGTATACAATACATACAAATATTTTTATGCATGCATTAACAGAAACATTCACATCTATAGAATCCATAGAACATAATTCACTGTTAGTAACTCATTCTGGAATTACCCCATAGTCTTTGGTATAGTCAGCCAAAGGTGCATGTTCTGCTCATGACCCACAGATATACCAAATATATCATTATTTTGTCTCCACGTTGTGAATGACGGATCTATATAAAATATATATTTCTTCACATATAAGTAGTGTTTTCACAAAAAATAGATTGTATATATATATATATATATATTTTTTAAATTTATTAGGCCCGGGATGCCTTTTGGGCTTACATCGGGTATTAATATATATATGTATATGTATATATGGTGATATTAGATAATTATTTATTCTTTAAGTTAAAAATTAAAACATGAAATATGTACTTACAACACTAATTTGTACTTCAATGACAAAAAATTGGGCAAGCAAATTAAATGGGACCGTTCCATGGTTTTGGAATGTTTTTATAAATTTGGCTCGTGACATGTATCAGATTTCAAACAAGAGAGAATATGATTAAATAAATAATATTTGTGTGTGAAACTAAAGAGGTGAAGTTCCATATTCAAAGAGCCTCAGATGAACCTAGTCTCCTTGGATTAGTTTTTGCTCATCAGAACATGACGGTTGAATGATGTCTTATAAGAATATGCCCTGAGTAATATTTTCTTAAGGATCTGCAGCTTACTACAGTGGAGAAGGAAATTGCAGGCTCTTTTAAATATTCCCTACTACATCTACCCGGCTTATCATGCTGATTATCTTATTTACATCCATTGTTGTTCTATTATTTAATTATTATCATTATTTTTCTGTTGTTAGTATTTTCTCTCAAATATGTTCCCATTAAAACTTAGTAACTGTTACATTAACTTCACTAAATTCAAGGTTTCAGCTTCCATCAGCACCCTAACAAAGGTTTAACTATAAAATAATAAACACAAATTTTGACTATAAAAAGGGATTCATGTCTCAAAAAAGCTTGAGAACCACTATAATGTGTTTTGGAGATTTTTAACCAATCGCAACACAAGTTTCCTAAATGGTAAGCATGGGGGAAAAAAAGAGGAAAATCACGTTTTTTGGATTTAGGAAATAACGTATTGTCCGAACATTTCCAAAGTTTCGCGCTTTGAGGTATTGGCATCATGAAGGTCGAAGGAAGACTGAGATCGAACTTGTTTTTTAAAATCGTCGACGTTGATAGTTTAATAAAATAGGTAGGATAGGACTAGCGCGAACTAAATATGACATCCTATAATCATCTAAGACCAGGGGTGGGCAATATTTGTATTCAATGGGACAATTTAAATTTAAAAATTTTTTGGCGGACCGCACATAAAATACTAACTAAAGTAGGAGGGCCGCACGAATTTGGAACACATGAACTACGCGGCTAGTTCAGCTTCTTCTGTAGACTATGCACCTATTATTCTACTAAGTGAAATCCATTTTAAACTTCTCGACCCTCAAACATAATTGTAGCGAGCCATGTATTTATGTCGATAAACCCCTGGGCGGCACTGATTAAATACTTTCCCGGGCCAGAAATGGCCCATCACTGTCCTAGATTAACAAGTGCGGAGGATGCAGCCGGTGGGGACAAAAGGAACCTGACTATACCCTCTTTGCAGAGAGCCGAATGACACGTGACATGAGATAGGGGGTACAATAAGACGCAAGCGGGGACAACAATGTTTATAGAATTGATGATTACCCCCAAGAGGCATTGAGTGAAAATAAGGGAGGTTAATTCTTTCCGCTTGGTTGAGCCTTTTAACTAAAGGTTCCGCCTTTTAGAAAGTAAAATTACTTTATATTTTAAAAGATTTTTTGTGATCTATACGAACTTCTTTTTGTGTATTGTGTCTTTGTATCGTTTCTTCCTCCCATGAAGTAGAAAGGATAGTAGGATTTGTCCAATTATCACCCCCAAAAAAACGTGATTGCTAGAGGTACTTAGTGTAGTAATTGGAAAGAAGGAAAATTGTAGGCGGTTTGTCACAACCCTCAAAAGAATATCGTGTAAGGGACCAATGAGTATTTTCACTTGAAAGGAAATGAAAAAATGTTTCTCGAATATTTGTTTACATACACGGGAGGGAAAAAAAAAGGATTCACAGCTTTCATTTAAAATACACCATACATCATGATGGGTTCGAAAAAAATCGTCACAAGGAAAAGTTTTCCAAAACATCTTCCATAAACATTTAAATGGGGAAAAAATGTATTTCTGAAAAAATTATTACTTTTGTCCAGGTGAACTAAATATTTTTCGAGGAAAAAATTCCGGAATTTCAGAAACTTAAAATAGAGAATTAGTTTAAGATTTAAAACATACGTTTCTCAAGCATAGGAAATTTGATTTTTTGTCTTTTTGAAAGTGCCACAAATAATACCAATGACCTGAAAAAATTTATTACTTTTTCTTTAACTTTTGTCACTTCTTTCGTGTTTGTATTTTTCTAATTAGAAAAGGGGGCAAAGGGAAAATTAACAAACAAGAAATAGATAGCTTCTTTTTTCTCTAATTTGTTTTTAAAAATTCTAGAAATTCTTGTTTAAATTGTTCTTTATAGAAACTGAAAGATTTATTTAAACAATTCTTAGTTGTAGAGCTCTAAAAGAGAGGGAAAATTGAAGCGTACAATATCATTCAAATTTTAAAAACATAACAATTGAATCTAATTCTACACAAAATGAATCTGTTCATGAAGAAGCCGAATGTGGCGTTATTCAGGATTCTGGATTGGCAGCAAATGCAGCAATTATTCTAGGTGTACACGGTGATGGCTCCAAATATTTTTCCAAAGTTCGCTGGACCTTATTGCTCCAAATAAATCTCCTTATAACCACTTAGACATTCAGTAAACGATCTTGCAACGTTTGAACTTATTTTTTCGTCAAATCATATTGAGTAAAAAAGCTGACGATAAGATTAGTAAACACCGGGGGCGGTAAGCGACGTTATTTAAGACAGTCTCACCGGCGCCCCACAAGAAAATCTATATTAGACGTGCGAAAGGCATAGTCTAACAAAAATCAAAATAAACTATACCTTCTTACAGCATTTGGGATTTTTCTTCTTATATATAGACATTAAATAAGTGTTTCCACCAGTGTACAGTGTACAGTGAAAAATTTAATTTGTTTAGAGTTTCAGTTATAGTTTGTTTTTACACGATATAAAGCGTCGCTAACTGAAACGTTCAACGTCTTGGTGTAAAATAATAAAAAATAAAGTTCCGTTGACAAAACCCAATGTTAAATCTTCTGTTTTCATTTCTTTCAAATTTTAATTTTAGTTTTGTGAAAAATTTAGGCCCGATAATTTATCAAATGATTCCGACTAACAGAAAAAATTTAATTCAACTTCCTCCCGGCTTCTTCTTTTACCTCCTCCAATACTCCTTCATCTTATCACTGTGCTCTCTCTTCTTTTCCTCGAACCATCCTTTCTAGTCTGACTCTAGGGAGAAACCCCGGAAGTTGCAGTTTATTTCGCATCTTGTCCCGCTGCTTTAGGTCTTGCTACATGATTTCCAATTCCTCAAGATCTTTTTTGGTTTCTAGGAACCAGGCCGGTCTTGTCTTCTTTTTCAGGGAGTACCGGAAGATCTTATTTGTTAGTCTTCCTGGATTCATCTTGCTCAGATGTCCGTAGAAGGATATTTTCATAACATCTGAGACCCTGGGAAAGTGTGTATGTCTTCGCCGGTACTCTCCGTTTTCCTTGACTGGTCCTCAGATTTTTGGAAGTAGTTTTGTTTCCTTAGTTTCCAGAAGTCCTCTCTGTTTTAAGTGCAGGCATTTGAATGCGCAGAGAGCCTCAGGGTAGTTCACTTTTGGCTATTGTTGATAAGGCTCTTTTGCCGTAGATGCTTCCCACTAGATGCAACCCGCTCTGTCTTGTTCGCTCGATGTTGTAGAGCCGCCTTTTCCTCTCTATAATTTTTTTATAAGCTTCCTTTTCTGAAGCTTTTTCTTATTTGAACATTTTGTCTATTTTGTAATAAAAACAATTTTTTATAATTAATATTTGGAAATTTCCGTTTCATGATATCCTCAACAGTGTTCGTTTGGCTTTTTCAAAGTTAAAGAAAAATATTTTCGACTAAAGAAAACGGCCACAGGTAAATATCCTATACTGTTTCCAAGTACTTTTAAAATACTGTATGTAAAAATATTTTGCCATAATTTTTGTTGCCTTTCAGATAAGTTGATTTTTAAATACTGTCGTTCATATATGTTTTATTAACTTTTAAAGTACTTTTAAGTAAAGTAACTTTTGGTAATGTTCAACCCAACAGGTTGACCTTGGTTTCCGCTTGGCTCTAAAGAGCTTTGTATAATTCTCTGTTTCAAACCATGCCTGTTACCTTGTTGGGTTGGAAGGAGCAAGTCCTGTGGTTGTCTGGAAACTATGAACTAAAACAAGAATTAATTTCGTAGTGAATGTTGTAAAAAAAGTTGTTTGTTTGGGACAAAACTTTAATAAGAACGAGACGACACCTCTTTTTTTTTTAAATCCCCTTATGAACTACCACGTGTATCCAGGTGTATCAAAGAACGAGACAATAAGTAATTGGTCCGCATTTAAAAGGGCTTTCTAATGTTTGATCTGCCTCAAGGGAGAAAAGAAAAGCAGAAAGAGGTATGAGGGGTAAAAAATGCAAAATAAAAATGAGAGTAAAGAAGAGGGTAGGAAGAGATGGTACCAATTAGAGAGGATAGAAAATGAATTGGGAGAATACTACGAGAAGCGTGTTGCTGAACTAAATGCTCTTTGTTGATTTAGTTGCCTTTGATGTTGACGTTCTTTAAAAAGGGTGGTTAAGGTAGTATTTAGATGAGGGAGAGCCTGAGTCAGCCTTGATGAAAAGAGTCATGAAGAGGGATAACAGTGGTAATTGCTACATCTTCATTGATGATGTAATTGGGAACGAACCAGAGATGATTGTAAGATTTCTACGTTGGATCTGGCAGAGGAACCTCATAATTGGATCCCGTAGGTACATGGGGACTAAAAATTGTTTTCTCCTCTTTTAACGAGTCATTAAACGGCCATTTAAATGGATATTTCAAGCTCTATAAAATTTTTTTCAATTTTTCATGTCAACTGATTTTCATCAACCACTCCATTAGTATGTTTAACATTTTTTTTGTTTCCCTCTCTCATCACCCTAATGGAAGAAAATTTAATCTCTTATTAGGCTAAATCCCCTGAGGGCAGATTTGAATATTACTCAAATATGAATGTACAATTTTTGTAAACAATAATAACAACTTAATCCTGTTGCAGATTTTCTGAAAACGAACAAAGCCCTGTCTTTTGCCTCAGGCGCTTCATTTTATTGAGTTCCTCGAATAGCTGACGCTTTGCTTTTTTATTGCCTTCTCATTAACTTTCAATCAATTTAGAATATCAGGTTCTTTTTAATCCGTGTCAACTGTCATTTATCTCCTATGCTAATGTAAGGCATAAATTAGCTGTAGGTTGACAGGTTTCGAATCCGATGTTGATGAGATAACTTAAGAATATTATTAGACAGAGATAATGTAAGAATAAGAAGTAAAGCACACAACAACAGCTTCAGAGAAAGTTTCCGATAACAAAAAAACGGATTCTGATTGTATGTACAAAAACTCCCACAGATAGCAGCACTGTGTAGTGCTATGACTAGTGGGTGTAGCGTTTATGTATTTATCAAAGCACACAAATCTATACCGATCGGAAGGTTACCATCATTATAAAAAAAATAAATAAAATAAATAAAAAACTTGAAAGGCAGTTTACATAACCGAAGTTAATAAGAATATTAGACACTTTCGTATGATAATGTAGTAGAATTTTGGTCCAGGGCACAAAAATTCCCGCAGATGGCAGCACTGTACAGATCTATAAGTAGTGGATGTACCACATACATCGATCGGTAGAATATGGCCAACAGAAAAGACACTATAAAGCAGAGCAGGCACGAAACATAAATTGGACAGCACCCACCATCCCACCATAACTGAAGCTTTCTCATGATAAAGCAACAGAATCTGGTCAGTATTAAAAAAATTTCCACAGATGGCAGCACTGTCTAAAGCTATGAACAGGGAATACAGCACATATTATAGTATACACCAGAAACAAAACCTACACCCACCGGGAGGTGACCGTCAACAAACCATATATTAATCCCTTTGAGATACAAAACAATTATACAAACAAATAACAAAAGTATTAGAAACTATCGTATAAAAACTGATAGAATTTAGCCAGGTGTAGAAAATCCCTGCAGATGGCAGCACCATACAGAACTATGAATAATGGGCGTACCACATATACCATTATATACAACACAAAAATCTACACCGATCGGAAAATTATGGTCAAAAATCATAAAACAGAGCAGGTGCGAAACATAAATTGAACAGCATCCATCATAATTGAAGCTTTCTCATGATAATGCAACAGAATCTGGTCAGCATTAAAAAAATTTCCCCAGATGGCACCACTGTCTAGAGCTGAGAGATGAATTCAGGCTAGTGCCGGCTGAAAAAAAAGGCTATGTGCCTCATAAGAATAATTAAAAATCTAGAGACGACATCCAACCAAATCATCGATATGCACAACATGGCAGCAAAAGAAGTGGAGAACCACTTAGAGTATGAGACCTTAAAGGTGAAGCGAATGCACGAATGTAAAACTACAGTGGAAACTGGCACCAAAGTGTGCCGGTATAATATATAGCTTATGACTCTATCAGTACTATCGTAACATAAAGACAAAAAAAACTTTCCTTGGGTTTATTACAAACCATGTCAACTGTTTCATAAACACTTAGCCCTCACAACACTATAAACGCGAGAAACACGACTTTAATATTTAAAGCACCACTCATTCAAAAGAAATAAATAAAAAATAACAGCTACGTTATGCCTAAGCTATGGCTGTTGGGATCATTAGGGTCGGGATAAGGCAGGTAAGTGATAAACCCAATAAAGATTTTTTGTATATAATATTATAAAAAATGATACATGACGGCTGCGAAAATTTAAACAAAATTAATCCAATTAACTCTCAGTATAGTACACAAAGACGTCCATTTTTACACAAATAGATAAACCATGTATAATAAATGTTAAAGGCAAAGATGTAGATATACAACATCATATTGATTTTTTAAAAAACTAGATAAAAAAGAATGTATTATAGCTGCTACCCGCGGTTTCTCCTCAATTTTATTAACTAATAAGCGATTCAATCTATAAGAAGACATTTGTTCATATATCTGATTAATTAAGTCATTTCTAGCTAAGTTTTAAATCCTTTATGCTTTCTTTTGATCCTTGCATACGGTCCTATATCCGGATCCATTACGAAATCATAGAGGACTGACGTCCACGAGTTATGTTGGGGCAAATTCTCATAATATTCTGGTGCAATCCTTTTTACCTGAAAAAAAAACAAAGCACAACCTTTAGGGCACACAACCACAAGGGCTAAGGAAAAACCAGAAGGTTAGGTTTGAAGAAGCTAGGGGTAAGTACCTCAGGTAAGAGGGAACCAGGCACGGCCGGAAAATCATGATGTTCGTTGTGGTAACCCACGTTAAACGTTATCCAGTTGAGGGGCCCATAGTATGAGTAGGTTTCGAAACCCTTTCTGAACATGTAATGCTCGGATATGAAATGACCTGCTACTGGATGGATTCCCATGGCTAAAAGTGATCCGAGAACCAAGTAAGCTAGAACTTTTCCACCTAAAATTAATGTTTTTTAATTTATTAAAATCACTTTTTTTGTTTCATTTTGTTTTAATTAACTATCATATTTCATTTATAACTTTTTTGTTATAAAATTATGAACAATTTTCGATAAAACGCTGTATAGAAAAGAAACAATGTCCAGGTCCTCCGCGCCTCTGCGAAGTAATGGGACACGATCTCTCTCTTCCGACTATCTTTTAGGGGATCCTTGAGAGCGAGGGAAACTGGGCTGCATCTTCCTCCTTCTGAGAGGAAGTCAAACGTGTTAGAGAAGTGGAGGGTCACGGTACCCTCCGGGCTCGAAACCCGGTCAGGGGTTTCCTCCAGCCCAAAAAAAAGAAAAGAATACAAACGCCCTTAAGGCTGTCTAAATCTCCGTTTCTTACAAAACATCTCATCAGAATGAAATTGTCTTTTTAGAAAAAGCTTCTGAAGAATAAAAATATGTAAACTAAGCTTTTGATAGTTTTAACAGACCGTGTAATGGGTTTCCGAAACAGTGTGGACTTTGTTAAGCAATAAAAGATGTACTAATTGATATCACTTTACTGAAAGGACAAAGGTGAAGAGAAGAGGAAACAAATAGGAGGGATCAGAAATAAGGGAAAAATGGTGGGGTTTAAATCCCGTTTTTCACCCTTCATTTTTGGGTATAACAGGATGCGGGAGGAGGATTCGAACCCACGACTATTTACGTCCAAGTCAGGAGCTTAACCACTACACTACTCCTCCCCGAAATAAGGGAAAAATCCAAAGCTTCCAATCGTATTCTGTGCAGATAGGGAATGGAAACATCCAGGGATGTCCTCTTCCGGTATGAGAATCCAGCTGCTTACATTGAACAATTTTGCACCTTACATTCAGAAATGCATCAGTAATCAAAATAGTTTTAAGGTTGTTTTTTCTTTACACTATTTAAAAATATTTCAAAAATGCGCACCGACTTCTGATCTGATAGATAAGTAGCTAGTTAAAAAAAAATTTTCTGCCAAAGATTAAAAGAATAAAAAGAACATTTAATTTTAAAACGACAAAAACTAACTTAACTCACCAAAGTGAAAGTAGACAAAGGCATCAAACGATAATTGTATGACTACATTAATTAATTCTAGAGTGGTTGGTGGTTTTGGATAAGTCACAATCGGTCTTATTGCATAGAAAAGTGGTTGAAATAAAAGCCAAATGAATTTTCCAAATGTTGTGCAAAACAATTTCGCTTCTAGATAAGTAGGAATGTCCGTGTCAAGTTTTTCATCTCCTTGATACTAGAAAAAAATTTTTTAAATTAGTTAATCAAGAGTATGAGTAAATAATCCAAATGCTTTCACAAAGTGAATAGAGAACTTTGTCACATACCCTATGATGTTCCAGATGATAGATTTTGAATGTGACTGAAAATGGAAATCCCAATGACTAAATTTGTGAAAATGCCAAAGATCCTGTTGGTTAATGGCCTTGCATGACCAAATGCCAAATTGTGAGATATTTCATGAATAGCTGAAATAAAATAAAAAATAAAAAAAACAGATAGAACAATGAAAAAAACAAAATGGGCAGTAAAACACAATAAAAAAAGAAATAAAGTTAATGTCACCTAACATTAAAGAATGATTTATTACACCTCCTATACAATAGGCAGTGATGAGGATTACAGTCCATGATTGATCTCTCATTAAATGCATGAGCACAACTTGGATGCTTATCATAACTAAAACTACCCATTTGAAATTTGGATCATAACCAAAAAGCTTTTTTAATCTGAGGATATTTGGCTGAAAAAAAAAGGAAAACAACTTATTAAAAAAAAATAATAAAGACAAAATAGTGAAAGGGTGATAAAATCATTCTCATACACTTCACCTGTTGTAACTGTATTTGATTTTGAATAATAACAAACATGCAATATGATTTTTCTAAAGGCCATCACCTTTATTTAAATAAACTATAATAATTACAATAGTTTTGAACATAAACAACCACAAAAGACTGCAAGAATCTATTAACATTTGAAAGAAAAAGTCTTGCGCGAGAAAATTATTGGAACAAATTATTAGTACATACAAAAAAAAGAAAAAAACAAAGAACTAAATCAGGTTTTAAGGTGCCCAGAATGTAATAAGCTTCATCAGGATTAAAGCCACAGACTGGATTGGTCAAATCTAAAGAAGAAAAACAGTCTCATCCATTTAATAACATTCAAAACCCCTCCAGGAAAGAGACCAAGAGAAGCACCAAAAACAAGGTTCAGTGGTAAGTTGAGAAACGAATGTCCTAACATCCGAATTATAGAGATACGACATGAAATATTCCAAAATTTGTACCTCGACATACGACGAAAAATTTGAGATACGAATTTGTGATGTGCGATAATTGCATAGGTGATCCCTAAATGGCAGAGCGTTCGCTCAGCCTTACTCCCGCCGCTCTGCCCGCTATGTCGCTCTGTTTGTTTGTTGACACCAGAATCCTCTGTAAGACCGCCACAACGTGTTATTTGCTTTGTTTGTGTCTGGGTAATGATGGAACTCAGCAGTGAAGAGGACGTCAAGCTCCATGAGACACTTACTTCACGTGAATTTAGTGATATCCTTAGCAAGTGGCAGGAAGTGTCTGATTTTGTGCAAAAAACACCCAGAGAAATAGTATGCAGGGAGAGTGGGTGCCTTATTTGATGATAGCTGTCTCACATTCTTTCATAACATTTTCAATAGAAGGCAGAAACAGACCTCTCTTGATTGTTACCTTGTGAAAGTCTCACACAGTGAAGTCAGGAAAGTGAGGCCAAAAAGGCCTGATGTTAAAGTGATGATTAATAAACATTGTGTATTATTACTCATCCATTTATAGACAAATTATGTATAGGCCTATTATATGTAATTTAACTGTGTTTTGGGTTAGTTTCATATCACTAGAATGCATTAATATCCATTACATTATTTGACATGGGAAAAATTGCTTTGAGATACAATTTGTCTGACATACGACTATGATCACAGAATGAATTAAATTCATATCTCAAGGTACCACTACATCTGAATAATGAGAGACCTCCAGGATAGTCACACTTAACTTAAAAGCATACAAGCAAACCTGGTGGTATAAAACTAATGTACAGAAGGCTAAGGTAACAGACCTTTTGGCCACTTTGATGATGAAATCAGTATGGAATAAAACTTCTCAACTTGTAACATGAGGATAAATAAGTTTAGGTTTAAAGAAAAATTATTCATTAACAGAATAAAAGAGAAATTTAACTTTACTTTAGGTTACATTTATGTCAATTAGCAAATTAGTTATTTAATATTTAACACCTTTTCAGGACTAGACTTTCTACTAACTGGTTGTTATCAAACCAACCATTGTTAGTTATTTGGAAATGACCAAAAAATTAAGGCTTAGATAACAGTAATTTATTTCTTTTTTTTATCACAAATTCATACAAATTCCTACATACCCTTGTAAATAGCATACTCCAAAGTTTAATTAAATTAATTTCCCGAGCAACAAAAAAGTCCTTCGTTCTGATACAAATAAAGAAAAAATTCAGGAGAGCAACACCGGCTGTATTTTGTAAGAAAGTACTTACGTGAAAATTAAGACTCACCCAAAATTTCCTTTCGTCGACTAGCATGAGGTTCTTCAGTATAAACCCACTCAAAATCTGTTCTGGAAACATGTGCGCCCATATCTGAAAACTGTCTTCAGCGAATTGATACGATTCAAAAGCATAAAACAAAAATTAAATAACCCAAATCATATTAACACTTCAATGTTCCGCCATTAAGAAAAAATGAATCTAATGACACGAATTTTTTCTGCGAGTACGTTTGTTTTGAATTTTTTGTTGAGGCTCACAATGAATAAAATCAAGTAAAGAATAACCGTTTTTAGTGCAATATTTTGTTCTAGTCTCCTTTTTTAATAATAAAGAAATATTACCCCCTTTTTAAACATATCTTAAACGTTACTCTTTGCGTTTGAAATGGATGATTTTTATTATTTTTCAGTGCCCTGTTGCGATCAGTTATGTAAATGCATATCACTTAATGTGTAGTATTTCTAACTTAATTTGCTGATCTGACTAGTTGTTTTAAAACCTTCGCATACAGAAATATTTCTAAATTTGTTCTGTTCAGTAATTTTTTTTTTTCAATTATTTTTAGTGATAATTTCATATAAAGCTGGGAGAAAAGGTTTATAGATTTGAGGTTTCTTTTGGTTGAGTGATTCCTCAAATAATTTAGCAAATTTTTATTAATTTGACAATGTCATTTCATGAGGTTGATGTTTTTATTAGCAATTACACATTGGTTGACCCAGAAGTCTATCAACTTTGGGTTGAAGGTTACTCTTGTGAGTATTTTGTTAAAAATTAATAAATTTGATTGAATCGTTTTATGGATCTAATTATTAAATTTATCTAACAGCTTCAGAAGCTGTGACAACTTTAGAGAGCAGAGAGATAATGAAACAAACTGGAGCCACAATTGATTTAGTTGAGTCAGATGTTTTGGATCATTACAGGACCTATAATTTACTTGAAAGATTACTTCACAACCCTATTAAGTTGGCAGAACAACTTTCATTTCAAATTGAGCCTCAAACTCAACAATTACTTATAGAAAAGTAAGTTTCCTTATAATCACTTTAGTTTAGTTTGAGCGTTAATCATTGGGTATAACAGGATGTGGAAGAAGAATAAAAATCATGACCATAACTTTTAACCAATAGGCCTAGAATTCCCCATGTTTCTTTATAATCAAGTAATACATTTATTTCACCAATAAGCAATGAAATAACTAAACATATACAGGATAAGAAAACATTTTGTTTTACAAAAACAAGTTGGACTTGTAAATCATTTTTTTTTATCCTGCTACCACCTGTCTTTAAGTACAAGATGCCTTGTAGTTGGTCTAGTTATGAGGGGGATTTCGACTGGTCAGCATATTAGTCCCAGGAGCAGATAAAGATGGTAGGAGTGATTTTGGGTTTGACCATTAGTGGGAGAGGTAGAGAAAGTTAGTAGAAAGTGAGGGGAGGAAGGACTGCATGCAAATCCTTAGCACAAAACTCAAAAACCAAAACTGAGAAAATAACTCCGATTTGTTTTTTGTTATTCAACAATGAATTGTAACTGAGCACCACTCCTAATTTTGTGCAAGCACTACAGCATTGGTGAATTCTATGCTAATGATTTCATAATTTACTTTCAGGTATTATGAATTTGATGATTCTGTCATCAGGGAGTTGTTGGGTAAAAAGCTATCATCTCGACACAGGAAAGACTTGGATGAAGTCAGTGAGAAAACAAATGTTCTATTGAAGTCATGTAGGAGGCAATTTGATAATGTGAAAAGAGTCTTTAAAACTGTTGAAGAATTACCAGGAAACATGGTTCAAAATATAAAAAGTAATTTTTTATTATCTGATGAATTGAGCAAGTGGGTAATATTTCTTATTAAAATCTTATTCTTCAGATATTAACCCTTAACAGTTTTGAAGCTTTTCAAGTTTTTATCCCACCAAGCCCAAGCAATTTTTTGTACAAAGAGAAACTGTGTGCTATGTGTGTTTTTACATAAAGCTTAAAAAAAATGTATTTATAATTTTAATAAATATATTTTTAACATACCTTTGAAGAACACTGTAGAAAGCAAAACTACAATACTATTTTTATGGAGACATTGGACTGTTAAGGGTTGAAGCAAAAGAATGAAATTTCCAGAAGTGTTTTTGTTACAGAAAATATGGTGCAATTGTTTTTATTGCATGTGTGAGATTCGAAACTTCTAAAAGAAAATTACAGTATCTCACATTTTCTGATTTCTATCATTGTGCCACTGTGATTATGAATAAATGGACATACCAAGATGCAATTCCTGAGTTTGACTTAGACAGAGAATTCCTTTTAGATTTGAGGGAAGTCAGGGTACTATTAGATAAGGAAAGGGAACATAAGCAGTAAGTTTTTGTCTCATTACCTAGTTTAAACAGTTCATTTGGCTATTGCTTGCAAATACATTTGTCTTATTTCCAGCCTTGTTTGTTGTCGTTTAAAACCAACACTTCTTGAAAGAACTTTCCAAGAGTTAGAAAGTAACTTCCGATCATATTCAAGAGCAATAGTTGGCCTAGCATGTAATCTTCACAGATCAAGAGAATTAAGGTTTGTATAAACATAACCTGACAGATTTCAGTGTCATTTCATATCCATCGATTTACCTCTTGGTCTAAAAATTTTGTCTGATTATTTAGGTCCTTATTTGTGGAACTTGTGGAAAGATGTATAGAACCTTGGAGGCAGGTTTCATGGTCACATTCTGATTTAAAAAATTTTTTATATGCTTATGAACAATGTGCAATTGAAATGGATGTTTTGAGGTTAGAAAATTTAATAAAAGAGATTTGTTGACTTATCACTGGAATTTTTTTCATTTATTTTCTTTCATTGCAGAGAAGCAGATTTAAAGGCTGCCTGGGAACGATATATGTCTACAATATCCTGCTGCTTACTTAGAATGTATCACACACAATTCAAAACAAATTGACGGAAGTACTTATTGTGGTATTACTTGGGTTTTAGTTATTTTGACTCCCTTAGTTGATTGTAAACCTACAACAAAAAAATGTGAATGTGATATTCAAGAAAATTTTTAAAAATATGTGTGCTAACAATAAATAATTAATTTAAAATTAGTGCTTGTGAATTTTTATATTATTATACAGTATATTATTCTCTTCTATTCTTTGTTTAATTTTAACTATTTAATGTCGTGTTCGGTTTTTTTGATGCATTATTATGACTTTTAATTTACTCAATCAATTTTTCAGACAATAAGAGTTAGACTTAAAACATTAAGCGATAATTAATGACAAACGTTATTTTTACACCAACTACCACCGTTTTGTCAACTTTAACGGTATAAAAGGTAAAAATACGAGCTCGATTTGGAGACAGAGAATGAAACCATAAGGCCCAGTACCTGGTCCTAGGTCTTATTTACAGGTCTAGGTAGAGACCTAGGTTTTTACTCACCAGTTTCATCTAAGTCTTTCTGATGTCAAGATGAAAACTTTTTGCTGAGTAACTCTGATTTTTAAAAAATCAGTTTTTTTACCAGGTTAGCTGTCACTTGTCTCTAAGCAATTAAGTAGTTGACCTGGCTTTAAATGAGATTTTTATCTGGGAAACGGACCAGTGTCTTAACCCTAGGATAGCGGATATAATTGAAGATACAATTTGAAAAGCTACTTTAACTTCATTAAAATTGTCAAATTCAATATTCTTCGGTCAATTGATCAGTATTTTTTGTAGCCGCGTTATGCCTAGTACTGCCATAATGGCGTTAAAAACCTTGAGATCTATAAAAGGATTATTTGGAAGTTGATATTGTAGTGTAAGATTTCATTCATCTTTCGAATTATATTTTCAGTTATAGTGGAATCATCTACTGCCGAAAGAGATTTGGCACTGTTCTAATGCATGTATAATGTCCCATTAAGGTAAACTCTGGTAAAGAAATGTTTTCTTACGAATTTAAATTTGAGAAAAAAGACCAGTTACTTTTATTGTCTATAATCAAATGGGACTAGTGGTTGGCCTGTCATTCTACAGTCATGAGGGTTGATAAACTTTCTCACAACTTGCCAAATCTTTAAAATATTCTTTTTTTTAAATATGTATTATTAATATAAAGTTAAAAACCTGAGAAAAAATAGTAATTGTTTTTATTTTCCAATTTAAATTCCTAAGAATAAATTTGTCTTTTTAAAGTTTAAATCTATTTACCCATGGTTTGATTCCATTTGCCAAAAGTTTAAACCAACGTGACAGCATTAAAAACAGGACTAGGCTTTCCCCCAATTGAGAAATTTTTCATTTATAGTCGGGAAAACCTTTTAAGTCATTAAGGTTAAAGTTTTATGCATTTACTAAAAAATGAAATGCAGAATTTGAATTTTAATTTAGTTCTTTAGTAATAAATTTGGGGGAAGGGGTTGTGTTGAGTTTTTTGGAGTTTAGAAAGGTGTTTAAAAAATATCTTTTATGTTTGATAAGCCGAAAAACCTAATCAATAAAATTTATGTTATTAATAACTAACTCAACTATGTTTTTTGCTTTTTTAATACTTATTAAACAGTAAAAGGAAGATCTAATCAAAGAACCATTGTTAATTTGGTGAAAAAAATTAGAAATCCAGCCAAAGAAACTGGAAACATTAAGAAAAAAAACTGAAAATGAAAATATAAAATTTATAAATTGAGAAGACGTTTCATTGGGTTAAAACCGTTAGTCGAGACACTTTCTACAAACGGACGAGGGGAAGTTCGGCAGTCACCAGGTCCAATATTGATCTCGACGTTTCGGGCCAGTTGTTTGTTTTCCATCCGAGACATTTCGTATAACAGGGGTTGGATTTATAATTTTTCCCCTTTGTACTTGATATCTTATCACCGATATAAATTCGCGACAGTAATTTTGTTCATCGGCAGAAGAAAAAGGTGAGTGTAATTAATAATAAAATAAATAATAGCGATTTAATATAAAAAATCTTAATTTTTTATTCCTGCTATCAAGTAAACACTAGGATTTCTCGAGAAAAATCAATAATTAAAATGTCAAATTTAAATTATTATTCGTGTAAGGTGATTATTAATCGTTTGTGAGGTTAATGAATTTAAGGGATTCCATTTGTTTTGGTTTGATTATTATTTAAAAATTCTTGAAGGACCGGTGAGTTGTAAAGTCGGGGAAAAGCTTTTCCGAGCTCCACCCTAGAACGACATTGGGATTTTGGGGAGGAAGACATTTTCTCTCTTTTAAATTCATCCTTTCATTTGTCACATTTATGTTTATGTTTTTCTTTTCTTTTTAGTATGAATAACAGCAGTATTGCGGAACAGGAAGATCTAGTCAAAGAATCATTGTTCACTTTGCTGAAAAAGCATATTCCAAGTGCTCAGCTAACTGATATTGATGAAATTGTTCTCAGTTATGTTGTCAGCATTTTGGAGGATCTAGGAACTGAGGAAGATGTCCAGGTAAATTGGCCAAAACAAATCCATCAAAAATTTATATTTGATTAATCCCCTGTTTATTTTGACTTTTTTTAAAAATTTTATTTGGGCATCTTTTCCAGGATGCTTTTGATGTGAAGAATTTCTGTGAGATGCTCTCTGCTTATTTCCCAGGATTTGTAAATATAAATCATGAAACTGTATGTGAGTGGATTTTTCAGCTTTCATCCACTCTCAGCGAAAAGAAATTTAAAGGTGAGATAGGTATTTGAATACTGTTTTCTCTTTTTAAAAATCTAACTAATTATTTTTACTGTATGTTTACTGTAAGAAGTAAATGATATGAATGACTTAAATCTTAAACAGATCAAATTGGAGGCATTAGTGAAATGTTTCATTCATACTTTTGGTTGTGAATAATTTTTGATAATAAAAAATACCAAAAACTAAAATTATTCAAATTTTATAATAGCTATTGTTTCAGTGCTGCATGTTATTAATTTAGGATTATAAAAAGATAATAAAATATACTTTACCTAGCTATTTATTTACAAAGTAATTGGTCACAGAGAAATATCGTATCACTGCTGTGTCGCTCATCTTTAATTATGTTTGTATTAACATGACAAACTTCTAATTGTTTTATGTTCTTGCTTCTTAATAATTTCATAAATAATGCACACTTATATTTATTTAAAAATTTCTCACTAACATTTACTTTGTTGTTAAAAAGGCTGTCATGGAATGCAGAGACAAAAGCCATGTTAAATTTTTTAATTCATTTTATGAAAACTACGAACATGTCATTTCATTAAATTTAAATGAGTCTCTTTAATGATGTTTTAAAATTTTTCTCCAAATTTGCTGTTTGTAGAATGTAAATAGACTGTTGACTGCCTTTCGACTACCTTTCACAGACTTTTACTGTTTAAGTCTTTTTGTTTTTGTATTTTAACAACATCCTCGAAATTTATAACACGTTCTGACAGATTATTACTAATTAATTTTTAGATGAATCCGAATCGGACAAAGAGACAATCGAAATTTCATTAAATATGTTAAATTTGTCCGGAAGCTTACCCTCGTCGGGAAGATCGAGACACAGTTCGTCGGAATGCAGCAACTCTGAATTCAGTTTGGATCTCAAGAAACGAAATCATTTGTTGAGTGAAACAAGTGATGCCAGCAGCGATTCCAGTGGAGATTATTCAGGACATGAGGTGAGGTCTTCGCACACAAATGGATTTACATTCAGTAGAGATGCACCAATTTCTTACAAATCATTCATTTTATAGGACTCGTATCTGTCTTCAGAAGTTCGAATACTTCAGGAAATGTTTCCCAAATCAAGCCTCATGGAAGTAAGACATTGTCTGGCTGTTGCTGATGGCGATGTTGAACGAGCAGCTCAAATCGTTTTACACAGGCAAGAAGCGGGACAGTCCATCAGCAACAGTATTAATTACCTCCAGGTAATGATACCCGTTTTCCTATTTGTCGGTCGATTTGTCCTGTTAGTTGGTTATTTACAAAATAACTTTCTCTTATCAGCCGATCTCTCAGAGGCAGCGACCCGTTGTCAACGATGAGGAATTGAAATCTCGGATCATTGCCAAATATTCTTATGTGGACAAGAGCGAGGACGTTCGAGAACACAGACCAGTGGCTCCGAAATCGGTAAAATTTCATGAAAAATTGAAAGAAGAAATATTTTCTAGTTGGAATTTAAATTAAACTTTAAAAATCTTGTTTCAGGAACCGAAAAAGCTAGTCCGTTACAGAGATAACAAAATAGTCAGTTTGAAAGGGGAAAGATACACAGAAGTGAAAAAGGATGATATGGAAGACCAAACAACCCACAAAGTATTAAAGCCACCCAAAACGAAGGCACATTGATAACTGGTAGTTCCAGACAAAATACTCTGTGTTTTTGTGTGTAGGCTGTGGGAGCCACCTTGAATCTGGTAGGTGAGGCAGTTCAAAATGCTTCATGTGATTATTTGTAATGTTGTCTGTTTAAGTATAAAAACAATTGAAAATTTCTTCAAATCCTGATATTGAGAAATAATTAGACTTTGTTTTTTTTTTCAGTGAATATTCTCTTTTATGCCAGTTGAATGTGTTCTTTCAAAGAAAAAAATTCCAAAGTCAAGTGAACTCCTTCTGAGATGTGTTAAAAGATTCTCACCATGTCGTGTGTATTTAGATACAACCCTTATACTCCTACCTTATCAATGGTAAAAGTTTTCCAAGATATTCTCTGTGAAAAAAGTTGTAGTGTGTAGATTGTAGTTAGTAACATTGTAGTTGATTGCTCGTGTTGTGATTTATATGATCCCCTCTCAAACTGTTCCCTTTTTTAAACTTGAAACTAGCAAACTTCTTTTTCCCCCAAGATCAGTTCTGAGGGTTTCTGAAACTAGAATTGTGCTCTCTTTATTCTCAGTGGTTTATCTTTTAATATTAGTTTAGTCAGAATAGTCCCTCATCGAGAAAGAAAGCTCAGAATTTTTTTTTTGTTTATTTTTTGAGTTATTTTGCTGTTCAGTAAGTGTATACCTTTAAATAAAATTTGTCAGTGATCTCGAAAATAAAAAATTTTTGTTTTCCTGAAGTTTGCTGACAAGTCAACACCTAATTTGTTTAGACCATTTTTATTTGTTTGTAGTTTTATTTTTAGAGGAATCAGTTTATTTATTTGTTTTTTCTAACTTATCATGAGCTTTCTTAAATTTCAAGAGAATCAATGGATTGAATTCTGAAAGAAGTATTCCAAAGCGATCAACATAAATCGCTGTATACTTCAGTTAAATCCGTTCCCACCTAAGTTTTGAAACCACAGTAATTTCAACTATAATCTCTCCTTTTTTCTTTCATCTTGTGTCTTTCATAATTATTATTTTGAATCTTAACTTTGACAGCATTAAAACTTTTTACGTTTTGTAACTATCAACGTAACATTTTTTAATTATAATTTTATATTACGTAGATTGATTGTGTTAAGTCATGAGTGTGAGTGTTAAAGAAAAATTGTATAAGTAGAGTCAAAGGATTTTTAATTTTTGTTTTCAGTTATCTAAAGATATGATTTTATTTATTTATTTAATTATTATTTTATGTGCAAGACTATCAATCAAACCCTGATGGTTTTTTTGTAAAGCAAATTTATGCAAATAATTCAGGTGAAGAGCAATTTTTATAAAGATATGGTTTTTTTAAGAAGTAATTTATTTGTCACAATAATTTTTATTATTTATTGAAAGGAAAAGCAATGTATTGTAGAACTTTGAAAAAAAAGTGGATTTCCATTGTGAATGCTTTTATCCAAGTGTAAAATTTGAAAAGAAATATGGTATTCTTAATCATTGGTCTAATTTTGATTAGTTATTTAATTAATTTCTGATTGAAATAAATCATTATTCGATGTGAGTGTTTGCAGTTTTTATCCCCATCTTATATGTATGTGATGTTTTACTACTGTTTCCTTTTGGTATTTGTTTCATCTATCATGTTTTCTAGTGTTTTATCTCAGTGTTTTCCTTCAATTTTATTTTTTGTGATAATTTTAAACTTTTACATATTGGATTGGGCCAGTGATCTGCTACAATCTCTTCTCCTTCTCTCTAGTTGTGTTGAATTTTCATTATTTGCAAACAAAATATGGTTCTGAACATATTTAATTCTGTGTATACTTAAAAACACTGTTTCGGTTATTTGGAGCCCACTTCTCAAAAATACCAGAAATAGTCACTGATACAAATGAACAAGAATGGCTTGTCAAAGTTTGTTTCAATTCTAATGACATTAGAACGTCATGTGAGGTTTTGCCTCAAGAAATTTCTACCATTTTAGTACGTCAAACCGACCCAAGGGTTTAAACTGAGTTTACGTTATTTAGGTAATAAGCAGGAAGGTAAGAACGAAAAATCAACCAAAGATGTAACGAATTATAGTATTTAATAGGGATTATACGTGGGAGACACTATTTCTGACCATTACAGGATTTGTAGTGATCAATATATATGAATGCGTGAGAGCAATCCATATCGTTATGAGTTTTTCTGCTACATGCCTCATCACAAATGGATCTTCAATGTATAATTACGCGAAAAGTTTTTAAGTTTTCTCGTGGCAGAAGACAAATGTCATTTTATTTGTGAAAATTTCGTAATATTACTTCTTATGTATCCTAACGTATTCTGATTTTTATTTCTATTATTAGAAACGTGATTTTTAATTTTTTTAAAACAAAATAAACTGAAACAAATAAAAACTCTGGTTCTGTATTTGCCAATACATCAAAGGGCACCCATTAGTGAAAATTGACAATTTCGTTTGCGGTGTAAGTGAAAATCTTTTAAATGTTTCCAATGAAAAAAAAATTTTTTACCCTGAAGTTTTCTTCTTATTTTTCAACAAATTTTTAGTTTTTATTTATTTGTTTTTGTAAAATTCTTGCTAAATCTCAAAGGTAAAAAACGGGATTAAAACCCAACGCTCTTTGTTTTCATTATTATCATCAATAAAATGAAAACTTAAATCAATTTGAGGCAATTAATAAAATTACATAATTTTTGTTTGCAGAAATAAAACCATTAGTAAGTGAAGTTTCGCATTTAATTCTGGTCATCTTTGACTATGGTGATATTTAGATACTCTTCCTGAGTTTTGTTTTATCTATTGTAAACACAAAAGAAAGTGGCAGAGATGGCAGAAAAGTGTGATAAACAGGAAGACGACGAACAAAGATTAAGTGATATCTTTGATGATGCACTAGGGATATATGAAAAAATAATTGGAACTGATGAAGCTTGGTCTGGTCAAAAATTACAGGTAATTGTCTACTTAAAATAACCCTATTGGTTAAGAAATTGAAGAAATCAATCATTGAAAATGGTTTTCATTTTAATTGCTATAACTTTCAGATTGAAATAAGAAAGTGCATAAATCTTTTAGAGAAGGCAACACACTTAATCAATGCTGCAGGGGTTTTTAGTTCTAATGAAACAATAGATGAGGTTCCCTCTTCTAACATAAAGTATTTTTTAATCCCAGCTATACTTGGATCATTAGTGTTGAAAGTTCAGTCATCTGATCGTGTGAATGCTTTAGATACAGCAGAGGTTTATTATAAAGATTTTCTTAAGAGAATTCAAGATTATGAAATTATCCCGCATGTGAAAGAACTAGAAGTTGAAGAAGACAAAAATGCTCCACAGAAAAAAATTAATTTACAGGAATTAGCTATTCAAAGGAATGAGAAAATCAGAAGATTTAAAGAACAAAAAGAGGCAGAAGCTGAATTAAAACGCTTAAAATCATTAATGATAAAGGACGATGATGAAACATGTAGAAATTATTATCTGAAATATGTTAAAAATTTTGTTTATTCATCAGTAGATGAACTGAAAATGATTAAAGAGGAAAGACCACTTGCAGAACATTTGGCTGAAAGCAGAGCTAAAGGTTCTACTTATATTCAACAACAAGTTGAAGAGAAATATCAAACTAGACCCTTTAAACCTATTATTATAACTAGAAATGAGTTGCAGAAGAAAATTTTTGGTGCTGGTTATCCAAGTTTACCAACCATGACAGTTGATGAATTTTATAAAGAAAGAGTGGCTGAAGGAATGTAAGTTTCACATAAATTTAAATTCACATAAAATTTTTGAAGGTTTGTTTTCTCTCTAATAAATTGGAACATTATGATTTTTTTTCCTAGATTCCCTGCACATGGTTCATCCCATGGAAAGGTCTTGCAGGAACTTACTGATCCTGAGGTAGTCAAACAAGAGGAAGAAAAAGAAGAAATTGAAAAGGAAAATGAAATAGAGACTGATGATCCAAAATATTTAGAAAAAACTAGAAACATGGATGATTTCAAAGATGATCACCCAAGGGGATGGGGAAATAGAATGAACAGAAGTTAAGAATTATTTATGGACATAGCATCTTCCTCTTCTACAATAGCAAACTTAAATGGAAATATTGAAAAATTATGAAAATATTTTATGTGTGAATGATTTGTGGTAAACAAGTTTTCATGATTTTGAAAAGGAATTTCTCATATAGTGGGAGTAAACATTGGTTTCAAAATATTAATATTGTGAAAGTAAACATGTACCAAAATTTATAAAATAATAATAAAATAAATTATTACATTTGTTTTTGTATTTATAAATTTCAGCTCACTATTTACAGCTCAAAAAATTATTTCAAGCTTCTTAGAGCGAACATGATAGTTGTGCATTACAAAGTCAATAGCCTTTAGAATATAGCTTTTTGCAATTAAGAATCCATAGTTTAAAACTAACAAAGTGGCAAGCACAATAGAAATTTATAGTTGGTAGTTTACAAATGGTATAGCCTATATAGCCTAACAAATTTGTGGGCTTGTATCCTGTAAAAATAATAGTAAGCCCTATACCTTGATTGTAATAAAATAAAATAATGTGTATGAAATTATAAAAAATTAAATTTAGTTCTATGTGGGCATCGTGGTACTTGGAGGCATGAGAATGGGGGCTTGCTTTTGAATTTTATTAGCTGCCTTATTAGTTCATGATATAACACCACTAACTGCTAAATGAGCCTTTGAAATCCCTGTGCATTCTCATATACAACCTCAACCCAAGTTGGTTAAATAACTTTTTGCAGAGGGGGGCCACTCAATATTGGTTCGATAATGATTGACAAGAGCATCTTTAAAGCAACTTGGTCTTTAGTTAGCCGAAAAACAGAAAAAAAAACTAGCAATAAAAATCTTTATTAATACCTAATAAAGCTTTATTAGGAAATAATTGTTGGCGCCTTTTATTTGAAGACACCGCCTCGTAGAGAAGAATAAATCGCAGGCCATTATCAGTAGGGGTCTCGAAACCTCTATGATGATGGTTACGGCATTTGTTTCCAGCAAATAATATAATTTTTATTAAAATTAAAAAAAATTGAATAGATTACATTAAAAGAAGGAAATCCGACGTGGCAGAAGACAATATTCTCAACGACACGGTCGTCTGTTTCCGAAATTAAATTATTTTCTACGTTGTGTTATAAATCTTGAATTTTATTTTCTCTTTATACTTCCGAGTAAAATACAAGATTGAAATGAGATCTAAAATGAGTGCGCTATTATATATTTTCTCACTTAGAATTAGTTTCCGAAACTGTTAAAATTGGTTTTTGCGAACATTGTAGTATTTTATAAATAATAACTGAAAATGGGTGTCGCATTAAACCAATAGTGTCAGATAAACAAACGATACAAAAATGTTAGAGAAACAGGAGACCGCGAAAGACAAAAGATCCAGCGTTAAAATTAACCTGGAACCTGAAGTAGAAATCAAGGGTAAGAAGCACAAAACTGTTATTTAATTTGGTACTATTTTTGCAAAAGTTTTACCAATTTGCATAAAAACTTTGTTTAGAGTTTTAAATTCGAACCTTTATTATCAGCCTCAAATGCTCTGCAATGAAACCTCGCCATCGATAGAACTAAATACTATAGTAACTTTATTTAAAATGTTTTCCTGGATATGTATCACTCATTTGATGCTATGACTCTTGAATATTTTTTGAAAAACTCAAATTTTTTTTTTTGCAGTTGAGAATGAATTATTTGATGAAGATTTTGATGATGAGCAAGAAGAAAATGGAGTTGAAGATTCCATTGAGTTTGAAGAAATGAAAATTGAAAACTGTGATTTTCCAGAAATAAAAAATTGAATGTAACAGTGCAGATGAAGGTAATTGATAATATTTGAATGCTTTGAATTGAATAACCCAGTGGTTTCCAAACCTTAGTCTTCCACAGCTCCAATATAAATATTTGATTGTATGGTGAAACTACTAGACAGATATATTTCTGAACCATATTGTTTGCTACAGGAAAGGCTAACATCAGCAGTATAATAGTTAATATGTACCAATATCTTACAAACTATATTAGTTGCATGTGCACTTTTTTGTTAATGCTTGCTAATATTCACATGTCCCAGTTTGGAAAATGCTGGATTAACCCATTGTACCAAGGATAGGGGGTTTGTCAGGAACTTTCTTGGGGTTAAACAGAACTTAATGCATGATTTAACAATTTTAATGTTATTGTTAAATGGTGTTTAATGTTATGAACCTGATCACTTTCTCAATTTTTCAGAGTCAGAACATTCTGTAGAAAACAATACAGATGAGTCAACATCAGATATCATTCATACTATCAACCAAGATACTAACTCTTTCATGAAAAAAAGGTGGTCAACATTAGTTAACAGAGTGATTCGGCTAGGTAATTCAGGTAGTGATAATTTGATGACAAAATACAGATGTAATATGTGTTCTTTGATATTCAAGTCTGAGTCTCATCTTTTGGAACATCAAAAAGAAGTCCACAACAAAGAGGTTTTCTCATGTGAAGAGTGCAATATGACATTTGATCGGTTATTCTCACTGAAAATTCATAAATCTTTCCATGGAACATTAAAACGTTACAAGTGTGAGATCTGTGACAAAACTTTCACGCGGAAACCAAGTTTAAATGACCACATGCTCTCACACTCAGGAGAAAAACCTTATGAGTGCAACGTCTGTCATAATTATTACAGAAGCAAAGTTTCCTTAGCCTCCCATTATAGGTACCATTTCAAGGTTAAGAAATATGAATGTCCAGCTTGCAGGAAATTGTTTTATCAACCTTCCGGACTGAGCGAGCATTTGAGAATGCACAGGGATGTGAAAGACTATAAGTGCAACATATGTAGTAAACACTTCTCGTACAAGTCGACGCTCAAAAGACACGTGAAGTCGCATTTCGGGACGGAGAGACATCCGTGCGACTTGTGCGATAAATTCTTCAAACAAAATTCCTCTTTGATGTTTCACAAACGCTCACAGCATTTAGGTTTAAAACCATTCAAATGCGAGGATTGTGACAAGACGTTTACTCGATCTTGGAATTTGAGGCTTCACATGAACAGTCATAAGATTATCCGAATGCAAAAGACAATCGAAGTCGTCAGTAAGAAAAATAAAAGCAAAAGTTAAGGTAGCTGAATTCATTTGCTTTTGTTTTTGTCATAACTTTCACAGGGTGACAATTGTTTGTTTCAATTACCAAAGCGGTGTATATCTGAAACAGTGGTTTCGTAAATTAAGATTTGACTTCCACCTCAAACGACTTCGAAAATTAGCTTCGTTATCTTGCAAACAAATCTTGTCTATCTGTCTCTGTCTGAAGTGTTTCTCATCAATGATTATGTTACGTGCTGTATGTACCTTTTTTTAGTCAGAGGAAATTCCTCTTCTTTTCCTTTGGGGAGGAAGGAAGCTTGGCTTTCTCCAACTTAATCTAGGGGGTTGCAACTTTCTTTGATTTTTTAGTTTCTCTTGCTTAAATTTTATAGATAGGACTAGATTTTTCTATACTTTCTTTTTGTTTTTATTTTAAAAAAATTTAAGATTTCCCTGCAATCATATGGCTAAGTCAATCAATATTTGTATTAAAAATATTCTTCTGTTTGAAACTGTTATGTGGAGGACTGGCTCTTCACTGTATAATAAGATAAGGTTATTTAGAAGAAACTGAAAGTAGCTATTGGTTATATTTTAATTGGGAAACTATTAATGGGAGACACTCTAAATAAACATTTCTCTTGCCCCAACCCATTAACTATGTAGCGCCTGTTTGAAAACGCCCACCGTTTGGGTCGCAATTTAAATGGCCGATAGTCACTACTTTTTACGCATGACGAGTATATTCGTCAAAGACAGTTAACTGGTTAATTGCAATCAATATATGTGCCAAATTTAATTTGTAATAAATTCGTGGATTTTTGCATTATGGTATCTTACATAAATCTTTTGTTTCTTATGAAAATAAATTTGTATAAAGGAATCACCTCAAATGAATAATTCTTAAAATCATGCATTATCAATGAAATTAGTTAAAACAAAAGTAACAATGAAATAGAGTTGGTTAATTTTAAGTAGTAATGGCCAATCTAGTCCTTATGTAAATAGTTAAAAGGCTCCATTACATAACTTAAAAATTACGCGGTTCATGATTTGTAGTGCAGTGGTTCAACCCTGCATAAATTTTCCAATTTGTCCCGTGATTGAAAATATCACAAATATTTTTCACATTCTGTAGCGGTGTTAAAACGATAATAAAAATATGTATACGAACGACCTTTTGACGATCGATAGAAGAAACATAAACAACAAAAATATATTTCTATTTTGGTTTATTAACGCTGAAAAGTACCAATTTAAAATCTACAATTTTTTTTTAACCTCTAAATTTAGTTTTATTGTTGTCGTAACAAAGTTCTCCCTAGCTATATTGTTATAATAAAATCCGGTGATGTTTCTGTTTCTTCTGAATCTTAAGCTGTTTTTAAGATATAAACTTTTTTGGTAGATGATAAATTGTGTATGTAATATATCACATATGTAGTGATAGATTTTTATTAAATGTAAAATAGTCTGAATTATTTATTTATAGCATTGAAGTTCTCAAACTTCAGTAATTTATAGGCCTGGAAATTGGGAAAGAGTCTTAGTCTCTTGATCAGTTCCTCAAAGTCATGTATAGAATTTTTGTTTTGGATTTAGCCTTAGCCTGTGAAGTATAAAACTCAGAGATGAATATCATAATTATTATTTAAATAAATAAATAAATAAATAAATATATACAAGCACATTTTTTTTACTCTTGAGGTATACGGCGACTTTGTGCCTATTACACAAAAGTAAATAGTAAAAAATTACGGAAAAAGAGTAAACTAAGCTTTGGGAAAATGTTATAAACTGATATAGACTTTTATTTGATCTCCATATAACATATATAAAATATAGTGAATCTTACAGAAGCAAACATGCAGCTTTTTCTTCCAACTTCTTTTTTAAAATTTTCTGAATTAGTGATTTTATTTAAATTATTTATATTTTTTTTGAAACCATTCCAAGTTTTTTACTTAAAAAAATTTTTCCTCAGTATTGAACTTTGTCGAGTATACTTTGTAATATTTAAATAAAGTTTAATCTGACTCTTGCTATTGTCAAAATGATAAAGTTTTTTTAACAGGTACCATAAATTTGAAATTTGATTAGTGTATTATATGAGTGTTAATTGCCATCATATTTTTACATTAAAATAAATGTTTTCCTTTAACAGAAAAATCAGGTTTGAATGTTCCTCAACTCCAATTATAAAAATTTCCCCTCACAACTTAACAAAATATTTAAAAAAATAAAAATTCCACTTCATTCTGTCTCAAGTCTTACATATTTATTTAATACAAGGTCATTTACGACGTAGCTTTTGTTTATGTTTTGTGAAATATTAAATTAATGCCTGAAATAATAAATGGTATTAAAAAATAAGTTTTACCAAGTAAGTAAATAAAATAAAATTTTCTGCTTGGTGCTTGTTGAAAATTAAAATTACAAATGATCCTACTTCACTTTAAAATATTTAAGTGAAAACAAAAAAAGATTTATTATTAAGTGAACTTTATAAATTCAATAAGAACTGTTAATTTATATAGAATACAATTATACTATATGGATAACACAACTTAAAACGAGAATTTATTCATGTAGGATTATCACAAAATTTTAACGGTTTTCAAGGCCCTTTAAATGACCAAGAGGCGCTCAAAAGGGATAGCTTGCAATCGGAAGCGTGTTGTGCAAATGTCGTGGCACCAGACGTGGAATTAATACAAAGAGGACTGTGTTTGTTGTTAATGCTATAGACATATAGAAAAATTAATTTAAGATTTTGTGCTGAAATAATGGTCGAAGAAAAACAGCAAGTGGTAAGATATTTTAATCTACACAATATCTTCTTTTTATTCGGTTCAAAAGTTTTATTTATATACAATAATGTTGCTAACTGAACCAATCAACACTCACGTTGGATTACGAACATTACTATCTAATTTTTTGGGGAAAAACGTTAAATATTTAAAAATAGCTTTATTTTTGTGTATGTAAATGACGAGTAGCGCTACATTAGAATATCATTATATTTGTAATTATGTAGACCAAATCGGGAGAGAAAAATTGAAGATATTGAAATACGGCGTTTTAAGGTCATAATATCTTTTTATTTATAAGCCTCCTTTAGGAATCAGAGATGCAAGTAGAGTATAAAGTGCGTAATTTATACTTAATTGCATTAATTAAAAACCTTTTATGTCATAATGATTGTGACAATTTCATACTAAATCGCCATTTTTGTACAGTTCACTGTTGATAAGAGAACACTTTAAAGTTTATTCAGATGTTTTAAAATTCAGTGTGAAAAAAAACAGTTATACATGGCTAATTAGTTGTAATATTTATTAGATATGTAGAACAAGTTTTGAGAATTAAACATTATACATAGAAATCATTGTCAATATAAGGAATTCAGATTGTGAAAAGGAAAGAAAAATTATATGTTCAAATTTAGAAGAAAACTCGTCTCAGTGTAACAATATATTTGAAAAAGATGATAATAATAGTTTTTAGTTAATTAGTAACATTCTTTGACTCTTGTTGCAGGAGTGGGGTAATGAAAAGTTAACAAAAGCACAAAATGCTGTTGACAAAAATCCATATGACTTAGATTCATGGAATATTTTACTTAGAGAATCCACAGTAAGATGGATAGGAGAAATGAGACCATTTTATGAACAATTAATTACCACATATCCAACTTGTGGAAAGTTTTGGAAAATCTATATAGAACAAGAGGTGAGAATGACTGAAATAATTTGTGAATGAAACAACATTTCAAATTATGTTGTTCTTGTCATAATAAACTTGCATTGATGAGAAAACTCTTTCCTTTTTTCCTTTTAGATGAAAGGTCGGAATTTTGAAAAAGTAGAAAAGGTATGTTTTATTTTAATATATACTATGTTAATAGATATTAGCACCTTTTGTCAGAAATATAATATAATAATATTCAATAACAGTTGTGATTCAATCCACAATCATAACTTTCTTCCTACTATTATGAAAAATATATATTTTTATGAATTTGATTGAAAAAAGAAGTTTATTTTAATGGAAACTTAAATTAAAATCATGGAGGAGGTTTTTTCTTTTAAATCTTTATTTATTTGTTTTATATATTTTTATTTCTTTATTTATTTTAATTTCTAGTGTATTTTCTAATTACATTAGTTATCAGTTTAACAATTGTCAAGAAAGTCAATGGAATTAATGAGAGATTTAATTTTGAATTGTAATTTCGAAATAAATGTTTGTAGTTGAATGAGGAAAAGGTTCCTCCTGTGATTTTAAACCTTTTATTGCTTAAATAATTAATAAGTGAGTGTTAGAAGCAGGAGTAAATGAGTGTGGGAATGATTGTATGTTATATTTTACTTTTAGTAATTTTAAAAAGAAAAAAGAAATGTAAATTTATGATAATGAAAATTTTGGACAATTTCAAGTCTCTCTCAAAGGTAAAATGTGTAATTTTTTTCAAGGAAGAAGTAAAGATTTTAATGCATCCTTCCAAATACTTTGAACTTGCTATTTTGCAAATGGAATTTAAAAACACATGATAAGTAGATCATATATTTAATATTGTTAGTATAATTATTAACTCCATTTTCACCTCTAGTCAGGTGCTTTGTCTGCTCAACTGTTGCCCACAAAGTATGTATGAATGTATATGTTACAACTAAAGTGATAAATCAGGCAAATATATATAAATCCCAGTAAATATTCACAATCACCATGTTACAGATTATTGATTATTTATCACATTTGCCAAAGCTATCAATAGTTGGTGATTATGAATAATCACTAGTAGTTGTGCATAATATCCTATTTTCCACTTTTACCATAACATATACATTTCTTCAGTTTAATAGGTTGCTCATTTTAAGATTATGCCAATAAAAGAATCCTTTCTCCTCCTCTCCTCCCCCAAAAATGATTTCTTCTAAATCCCTGATCCCATGGATTTTTTTTATTGGAAGGGAATAATTTTCAAACTTTTTAATTACTGTAACTAAATGGTTTGTATTCTGCTTTCTTCTTATCACTAGTTTATTTCTAAATAGTCTTAATGTCACTAAATGAAGAACATTCATTTATTACTAAATGTTATTAATTGGAGCTTAACATAATGAAATATAATTTCAGTCTTGTTTGTTCTTAAATTATCCAATCCTGTTTGTATTTCATGGGCTCCAAAAAGTTAGCTCTTGGGTTATTTTAAATTCTTAAAATTTGTCCTACAGATCACATTCTATACTCTTGACTTATTATTTTAATATATATTTTGGGGGAATAATCTTGCTGAATGTTATTTTAAGCAAAAAGAGGAAAGACTTTTAGTTGAAAATTAAACCTTTACCCCTTTATTTGATCTTGTCAATTTGATGATTGAAATCATGTGAAAGGAAATTTTTCATTTTTAATTTGATTGAGCTTGAACTTGTACATTTCTGTAAAATATAACATCAAGATAAAGAGTCGGAAGTTTCATCTTGAACAAAAACAAAGAAAAAAAGAAATTTTTTCAGCAGCTTTTCAAATTATTAAAAGAATAAAAGCTTCGTTACCAAGCCACGTGTTAAAGCTTTGACCTTCATTAAGGTAAGTTATTCAAAGATATAAGGTAAGTTAATTTACAAGCGAACAATAAAGGAAGTGGTAAAATGGTTTTATAATTAATGCATTCTCATGCGTTGACTTATCTTAATGGCGTCATTTTAGTTTAAAAAATTGATTTTAGTGAAATTATGCCACTTTAGTTCGATCATGGGGTTTTGGGACTAAATAAAAATATCAAACGAACCTTTCCTTCAGTTCAAGGTTAGGAATTGTTTGAATGGCATTTTTCCAGATTCAAATTCTTTTGTGCTATTCTGAAAGCTGCCATTTTGAGAAAAGGGGGCAAAGTGATTTTCGGTTAAGTGTAATTGGTAATGTCGCGATTTTGATATTTGTTAAAGAGAATTTACGCATTTGTAACTTAATTTGTCTTATAGACGAGACAGGTTTTTTATGGATCCTTAGTTTTGATTCGTTTTATTTTATTTTATTTTATTTTTAAATCCAGGGTACCGTTGTTTATTTAAACAAATAACTAAATACCAACTTAATTTACTCCGATTTTGGAACAAGGAAAGATTTTATGAATGATCATACCTTTTTCATAATATAAATTATTTCAATTTAATAGTTATTGTGTGTTAGAAAGGGTATAAACCACAATATCGTTGTAAGACAACAAGATAATTCAAAGAGGGAAACTGAATCATTGCAAAAGGGACGCCATTAATGTCATCTCACCAGTTGTTTATTACTAATCAATCAATTAAAAGTTACGAAGGGAGGGGAGGTTACCATTTTCTTTATCTCAAACCTATGAAACACAAAATTCATAATGTCTGAGATGAAAACAAGGTTTTTGGAAAAGTCAAATTGAAATGAAGACTTTCTCGCTCCCTCCACTGACTTCTTTATCTGTCCTGTCAAAGATGAAATCATTCGAATATAGTTATCTGTAATTCGAATCGATGATTAAAACAAAAGAAAGGGATCTAATATCATGTTAATTCCTTTTTGAATAGGTTCGTTAAGGTGGACGTTAGTTTAGGAATTTAATGCATTTTCTTAAACTTAAAATTTCTTTCAACCATCCATAGAGTAATGTGTTCGTAATTGTTTTTTTATCGGAAGTTTAAATTTCATTTGTTTAATTTTTCTAGATAAGTAAGTCTAAAACCTTTTAATATATCAAAATAAACAACAAGTATGTTAAAGGATCGGGATTGAATCAGTTAAGTTCTCTCTAAACTTTTTAAAAAAATTAATGATTTTCATTTCTTATCTGAAATCAGTTTAACAAAGTGTTTCCGGTCACCGGAAATCCCAAACATCTTACAGCAAAATGGCAATAGATGAGAGATTTTTGTTCACAAGTTTTCTGCAGTTTTTTTGGTTTATAAATTTTATTCTTATCATTTATGATTTAAAGAGCTTGACAAAGGAATATGTATGAAGTGTGACGAGTAAAAAGAACAAAAAATTACCTCGTACATGGATATTACTTAGGTTAATATTATTTTTGTTAATAATTTAATATAACTGGAAGATTAAAGGCTTTTTAAATTTTTTGTTTTCCATGTTTTATTATTTATTTTAAGTATAAGACAAACAAAATGTTTCTTTGCTTATTGTTTTCAGTTATTCCAGCGATGTTTAATAAAAATATTACACATAGATTTGTGGCGGCTTTATCTTCAATATGTAAAAGAAACGAAATCTTCGTTACAAACTTATAAGTAAGTAATTTTGTGGTGTGCTTTTGTTGAGGGAATTTAGTTTTAGTTAACCGGCACTGTGTTTCATTGTTTTAATTTTTGAAATTCTTTCATTAAAAATTAATTTGAAATGGCCGTTTTTGACAGATATTTGCAGTATGAGTTATTTTGATGGCTTAATTAAAAATTCTTATAAATGATTACCTACTCTTTTTCAACTATGGTTCTTTACGTTTCCTGTTTTATATAATTCACAAAAAAATCAAATAGTTCATTAAGTATATTTGTGCAAAAATTTGAAAAACTGAAATTGTTTCCTTGGTTGTGAAAAGGGTCCAGAATAAGGTTTCTTTATGTATAGTTATACAAATGGTATCACAACATCGTAGTTCTTTCATACATTGATCATTTATATACTATTAAATATTTATTAGTATTAAGACAAGGGCGCCATCCCAACAGAAAGGAGAAAACCTGAGATCACGTCAGGTGACGGTCGTAAGTGCAATTAATTAGATCTTTTTATAAATATTTCTTGGTTTTGATGGCTTTCATTTTTTTTTCAAAGTTAGTTGTTTAGCTTTTTAAAGTAATTATTTCACAAATGTTTGTGGTCTATCTCTGATGGAAAAGTTTGAACATTGTATATTTGGTAAGTATTACAGAAATTTTGGTTTGAGGGTGAGAGATATGGAAAACTAAAGTACCTGATTAAAATTTTCGAGTTTTCATTTATGAAACTACTAAAATTTGGTGATTTCCTTTTTTGTAACTGTATCCAAAGAAATCCTGTTGGGCCCCCTATTCGGGGTCCCTTTCACAACCAGGGAAACATTTAATAACTGTGTTGGTTAAAACTAGGGGAGGAAAATGGAAAATTTCTTTGACTAATAGACTGGAAGAGTGATAAATAGTCTGGAATAAGTCAAACATGACTCATCAGGGTCAAAAGTTTGGATGACTGGAACAGAATAGAATAATTGAAAACAATTTTAATTCAAAGTTATGGCGTTTTGAAATCCAAATACCTATCCAAGGTGTGGAGGTGATGTATGAAGATGTGTACAGTTTTCTAGAATTAAAATTTTGTTTGGTTTCAGAGAGAAAATGGCTCAAGCCTACGACTTCGCGCTCGATAAAATCGGGATGGACATTCATTCGTTTCCTATCTGGCACGATTATGTTAACTTTTTAAAATCGGTAGAAGCTTTAGGGTCGTATGCTGAAAATCAAAAAATCACAGCCGTTAGAAAAGTAAGTGTTGTGTCAAAGAAAATGGCGAGGGAAATCTAATGAGAATCAATGCAAATGTAATTTGTACCTTTTTGATGTGTTCAGGTATATCAAAAAGCCGTCGTTAACCCAATGCTTCAGATAGAACAAATATGGAAAGATTACATGTTATTCGAGCAAAGCATTAATCCGATAATAGCGGAAAGAATGGCTATGGAAAGATCGAGGGATTACATGAATTCGAGGAGAGTGTCGAAGGAATTTGAATTGACTACGAGAGGAATTAACAGAAACGCGCCTAGTGTGCCGCCCACGGGTCATCCTGAAGAAGTTAAACAAGTGAGTATGGTGATCAGTGTCTCAGAGGTATTTATTGTCAACCTTCTAGATCTAATCATCATTATTCTTGAAGGTGGAACTTTGGAAGAAATACATAGCTTGGGAAAGATCGAATCCTCTTAGATCTGAAGACACCACTTTAGTCACGAGGAGGGTGATGTTTGCTTTCGAACAGTGTCTGTTGTGTCTGGGACACCACGCGGATTTCTGGTACGAAGCAGCACAGTTTTTAGAGCAAAGCTCAGCCGTTTTGACTGAAAAGGGGGTAAGGACTGGATTTTTGGAAACTTTAAGAGGTTCTTTGTTAACAAGTCATTTCTTAACCGTTTTTATACTCTCTACAGGATGTCAATGCGGTTAAAATCTTCTCGGATGAAGCCGCGAACATATATGAAAGAGCAATAACAGGGGTTCTTAGTAAAAATATGTTATTATATTTTGCGTATGCGGATTTTGAAGAAGGTCGTCACAAATACGAAAAAGTTCATCAAATTTATTCTAAATTTTTAGACATACCGGAAATCGATCCCACACTGGTGAGTGAATTGTAAAATATAATCACTATTGGTTTGATACGCCAATGTAGGTTCGAGAGTCACTATTTTTGTCTTGTTTCTTTGAAGCGGACTCGATTTCTTTTTACCTCATGAAACCTCAGGTTTCACCCTGACCATGTCCACAGCTGCCGAAGTGGACGAATCGTTGAATATGACGCGGTGTAAAAACCCAGTGTATAATGTTTTTAATTTCAAGCTTGACTGCCGCGGAAGCTCAACTTCAATGATATGCTAAATTTAATAAATAAAAATAAAAATTTGTTACCAGGCGTATGTACAATACATGAAGTTTGCTCGGCGGGCTGAAGGTATCAAAAGTGCTCGAATGATCTTCAAGAGAGCGCGAGAAGATCCAAGATCAAATTATCACATATTCGTAGCTTCAGCTTTGATGGAATATTACTGCAGCAAGGATAAAAACATTGCCTTTAGGATATTCGAACTCGGTTTAAAGAAATTTGGAGATAATCCAGATTATGTTCGGTGTTATATAGATTATCTGTCGCATTTAAATGGTGAGTGATGGGAATTTTTCGTGGGTGGAGAAGACGGGGAAGGGGAAAGAAAGTTTGTAATTTTGGATTTGCATTTTCATTCAGAGGACAACAACACTCGAGTCTTATTCGAAAGGATCCTATCGTCGGGTTCTTTAGACGCGGAAAAGTCTGTAGACATATGGAACAGGTTTTTAGAATTCGAGTCGAACATTGGAGATCTAACGTCGATAGTCAAAGTGGAAAAGAGGAGATGTGCAGTGCTTCAAGGAATAAAAGAGTTCGAGGGAAAGGAAACAGCGCAGCTAGTCGATCGATATAAATTTTTGGATTTGTATCCATGTTCGGCAGCAGAACTGAAGTAAGTGGTAGGAAAGAGAGGGGAAGGGTATCAGTGCAAATGTTCGAGAAGGGAAAGACTCATCGAATGTTTTTCTCTATTCCAGGTCTATAGGTTACAACGAAGTGGCAAAAACGACGCGAGCATTCCATTCGTCCGGTCATCATGGCTTCATCAGGGGATTTGGACGACCAAAGAGAACTCATCGCCAGACCGGATTTCTCTCAAATGATTCCATTCAAACCAAAAGTAAATGTTCTACCGGGGGATCACGTGGTGCCCGGTGGCTCTTTTCCAATGCCCCCCCGCTGCAGCACATCTATGCTCTATCATTCCACCAGCAACCAAATTTATAGGACCCTTCGTTCACGTCGAATATCTCATAGAAGTATTTAATAAAATTCAACTACCTGATAAACGTTGGTTTCAATCAATACCTTTGCCAGCAGTATTTATTTATTTATTTATCTACTTGGGAAACTAATCGTTCGATTACCAATTTCAGCACCTGTTCCAAACGGTGACAACGGTTGCGACGTCAAACTGTTTGATTTGGCTAAATCCGTTCACTGGCTAGTCGAAGATGGAGTTCCAAGTTTTATGAAGAAGAAACGAAAGGCCCAAAGAAATGAAGATTCGGATGACGAAGATTTTGTTGCTCCTCCCAAAAATGACATTTATAGATTACGTCAGCAAAAACGAATTAAATAACATAGGTGGTTTAAAATTTTTAAATTGTATAGATTAATTAAAAATACACTTTTCTTTTTTTAAATCTCTCTTAGGACATTTTTATGTTAACATCAAGTTTATTTGTAACCTTAGTGGTTTTATGGAGGCAGACTTTGGCTGAATTACTACTAAAGTATTTCAGGATGAGCGTCTCTCCTTAGCAGACGAGATAATTCAAAAGTATAACGGTTGCTGTTGTTGGCGTAGCGGTGAATTCAAAGTTAAGTTACATTGCAAAATTTGGACAAAAATTAGGTCACAACATCCTATTCTTTGTAATCCGTTTCATCCCTTTGGAGGGAGAGGAACAAAACCCATGTCTTTAAAGATGAATAAAAATAATGTTCATTCGTTTTCATAGTTAGTAGGGTATTTTTGAGATAAAAAAAAAGAAAAAAATTCGCATGCGAGCTACTGACTTAAAACTACTTTTGGATCGATAAAAAGTTCAGAATTGAAGATGGAAAACCTTAGCTAGAGATTACTAATCTGTACAGTTTTTAATAAAAACCGAAGTTTTTTCGTTAAGTATTTTGCACATGTAAAACCTGCAAGTGAAATAAAATGAACAACAAACGCTATGAGACCGCATTTTTATTCTTATCTTGTACTGAGACGCGGTATCGCGCCGTCATATGCAATTTCCATAATTAGCTTTTGCAAAAATATGCAAACCCCGGTATCGCGGAATTGTAAATAATCCCAGCCTGCAGATGAAAACTGAAATTTAACTTATGACTTAACAGCTTATTTAATCTGGCAATCATTTCTTTCTTGCCTCCTCTTTTAATTTTTTTTATTTATTTTTTATTCACTTCGGTTTTTCTTTCCTATTGTGCTGTAAGTAATGGTGGTTGGGTTGAGATGTGTTCGAAAAATCATCTAAGCAAAGTTCGGTTTGGTGTAATTTTCAGCGAATCGGAAGTCGAAATAATTATAATATGGATGTTACTAGAGCCCGTTTTTGAGAAGAATGTGCGTTCGGATTTTTTGTATCATTTAGAAAAGTTGAAAACGTTGTCAAAAGATGAATAAAACATTAGAATTGTTGGTCTATTCAATACTGATGGTACTTTCCGCTGTGATTTCCGGTTCCGATTAACCCTGTCTTGTGACACTTCTAAATGGCGACAAAATTCTGCTGAAAGGGGGGAATATTTTTCTATTTAGTTTTCTCACTTTTTTTCTTCAAACTTTGAAATTTATTTTGAAGTTAAAGCTTTTATAGAAAGACTATTTTACCATGACAAAGCGATTCTTTCTTCCCAAACTGATTTTTACTATTTCGTTCTTTACATGAAAGAAAGATTCAATTTCGACATGACAGTTCTGAAATAACGACAAAAAAAAAGGAAATGTTGTGAAGTGATCTTGTGATAAAGTGCTCTTAAATATCTTTGTTTGTTTAATGGTTTTGTTCCGTGAATAAAAAGCCCAAATTTAAAATTTGCGAAAATGCCGGGGATGAAAGAGTTTTGGTGTAGTGATTCAAAGTTTTATTTTTGTGATTTGATTTAAAAAATCCAAGTTTCTCTTTTTATAGTCACGATTTTATGGTTGTGACTAAATCCGAGACTTATTTATATTGGATGGATTCTTTTTTATGCGGTAAGTTTTTTTATTTATTTTGTGAGCATGAATCCCTTCCTCCTTTCCCCTTTTCCCGTTATGATTTTTTAAAGCTCTCGTTTAAATTTTGAGCTTTGAATGGTGTAATAAAAAACAGCGTTTGGGACTATCTGCAGATAGTAACAAATCACAGAACCATGAAATAAATCTCGAATAATCAAGTTCCGACGGAAAACTAATCGGCAAGAGAAAGAAATCAGAATAGATAAAAATTGAAAATAATTTGATTAGCCTATAAAATTGAGATCAAATAAAACAAAATGGAGTCTTTTTCATTCTTACTTCGGGCTAAATTAAATAATTACTGTTTGATGTGTTTTTGTGTTGTTACGTCAATAGCGGATAATTGTTACGTTCGTTCTGAAGTCTGTTAGAGTTTTGGATGACATTTGTCTCCCTTTTCAGGATTTAAATCTTAAGTATGATATATTATTTGATTAGCAGTCATTCATTTGATTGCTATATTTAATAATTCATTTCTTATTCAACTTATAACTTAATTATCTGGACTGCACTATAGGGTTTATACAATTAGTTAACTTGGTTCCTCATTTTTTGTTCTGGGATTGTTTCCAATGATTCATTCTTATTTAATAATAGGCTGGCATCTTTAGTTGGTTGGGACCCCCCGAAGGAGGAAGTGTTTAGAAGCTTTGACTATATCTATGAGAGAGGAGATTAATGTTAAATTTCAGCGTTTTTTTTACAACCTCCCTTGCTAACTACCATCTGTCTCCAAGGATGAGACCCCATGTAGTTGTGTGGACTAGTTTTAAAGGGTTTTATCTGGGGAGCACACCAGTGTTTTAACCTGAGGAACGGTTTGGAAGAAACTAAGGGACTACTGGAGGTATATGAGAAACGGTAGGAAAGGGAATTGTGGGAAAGGAGAGGAATAAGTACATTTAACCGCGAGAAGCGTATTTGGGAGTCGAGTAGTTTATGTCGTTGAGACGTCTTTGGTCGAGGGATGCGGAGAGGAGTGAGAACGCAGAAAGATTTGGATGGTTCGGCAGTCTGGGGGAGTATTTGTGAGTGACTCTTCTTCACGGAGGAAACCCCTAGGTCATCGCGGATGATTTGGTTAGGAACGAACCATGGAGCATTTACCATGATTTGGACTGGAAGGGTTCCAAAACCTCCAGGTCGGAGATGGCGCATGAACTACATAATTGGATCTCGTACGTCCAGATGGGTTTTATGGTCATTTAATATACAAGCAACTAGTCGACAGATACCTAACAGATCGGTGAATTTCCTTCGTCGTAGTCTCCTTGCTTCAAGAGGTAGAGCCAAGTTTCTTAGCTCACCTTTTTGATGAGAAAGCAGGCGCTTCAGTGCTCACCAGCCATCGCGTACATCTCTTCGTGTATCGTTTTCGTCCCCATATCCCAGTGCATGTTGCCAATTCTGACGTACCAAAGAGCACTGACTGAGTTCTTCAGCACTCGATCTTTAAACCTCTGAAGTTTTTGATAATCTAAAAAAGTATCTGTGAGCTCATATTTATTTCAACTGTTAGAGAGTTAGCGGTTTACAATAAGAAGATTGGGGGAATTTGTAGCCCCAAATTCTCGACTTATTATACAAAATTTGCTAACAAATTGCATTGACTTAATCACTAGTTTGAAATTTAGATGGTCTATATTATTATTATTATTATTAACTAAACAGATGAATAGTTCCATGATAGGGCAACTGATCGATGAACAGCCGACTGACATTTTCAAATAATTATACACATTCCTTATACAAGTGTAACAGCTTGCTCTTTAAAGACGTGCCACGCACGTCAATATGCTTTTGGTCCAAAACCGCCAGCGACGTGTATACTTTCATCTCCTAATTCAGGAGACCATTTCTTGTGCGACCAATGCTATACGAACGTAATTAACAATTATTTATTTATTTATACGAAATTAATTTTTTTATTATTTTGCTATAATGTGTCCAAATTGTAAGCAATACTAAGCTGCATCACCCTTAAAGGTTAAAGTCATTTTCTCGTCTGTCTCTGATCTGTCTATAGAGATCAGAATAAATAAAGTTAACACAGAACTCAGTCTCACTTTTGTGCGCTTGTTTATAAATGATATGTGTATGTATTAATATTAATATATAATGGTAAAAATGATAAATCGCGAATATATATATAGATATAAAATTGGCTTTTGTTAGCAAAGTGAGAGGATCCAAGCATCTGAGGATCATACTTTTATCAAATTTCCCATTAGGAGTTGGACATTTTATAAACCTGCCGGTAAATGTAATAAACTTTCAATAATTTATCGCATTTTTATATATAAATTCGTCCGATTTATCATTTTTACCGTTACATACATACGTCATACATATTATATCATGTACTTATATTTTACTTAGAACATAAAAATCGCTATTATTTTATGTTAAACCTTTTGCGGACCTCTGACGTTGTTCAGGAACCCTCAAATAAATTTTAATCTTCCATAGGCCCCCTAAATGATATCGGGAATCCCTGAAGGCTCATAAGAACAACTTTGAGAATCACTGACTTTGGTCTGTACCAAACAACAGGAAGCCATCTAAAAGGAAATCTTTTTCTAAAACTGTTATAAACACAGCCTCATCTGAGGAACAAAAAAATTCTGAAACCCGAAGCTCAGATTCTAACCGAAAAACCGGTCAGCAGTTTCTTTTCAAACGTCAGCAAAATTATTTTTTAAAACAGTTAAAGGGAAAAAGGATCTTACAAGTGTGAGAGAAAGGACATTTTAGTTTTCCTTTTCCTGTTTTTGCGTAAATAATTTATTTATTGTTTTTACTTAAATAATGTAAATAAGTGTTACAAGTTGTTTAGGCGGAGTCACAACAGACAGGGAGATGATTTCATTCATAAGAGTCCCTCATCTGATTGGAGAAAAAAGTGAACCCCATCTTAATTCTGGGTGTATCATCACTGCCTTCTATTCATATCAACTATTTCATTCTAATCATTTTCTTTTCTGTTTAGGCGCGTTCGTATTTTTTTAGTCCGTTATCAACTTTATACACCCTTACGGGTACCTAAAGCTTCTTGAATTTCTTTTTGACTTTTTTCCCTCTTTTATTTAGGAAAAGTGGATTTCTCAGGATTAATGTTCCCTAAGATTTCGAATTTTCACCTTTTTTAACAATAGAAGGAGAAATTGTCATTTGCTGAATAACGGAAAGTATTTTTTGGATGCATTAACCACTAAACTATTTAATATGCTCTTAAGCAGTTGGATCTTTGACTCAAGTACATATTTGATAGCATCAAGCAAAAATGATCAACTGTCTTCCTACGTTTTTTTTGTATTAATAAAGGCACCCAAGCGCCATTCGAGCGGTCTGTATTAGATACTTCCGCATTACATGCACAATATTCCCACATTATCAATTAAACGGTTAGTACTGTTTTCATTTGATCTTCCTTTGAAAGAGCTTTCTAATTCCGGTACTGCGAGAAGATGTTACTTTCCTCGAAATGAGCTAATAATTGACAGGCGTTCTTCTTTACAACTTCTCACACCAGGCAAACAGTTAGTAACAACTTTCCATTCTGATGAAGGATAGCTACTTCGAGTATAGGGCTAAAAACTTAGAGGTTGAGTAGTGGAGGACAAGGGTTCTCTCAGATTTAGAATTTAAGGATTCATCTCGAGATTCTTGAGGTGTTGTATAGTTGTGTGAAGTAACGTATGTCATTAAGTTCTATGGATGCCTTTGCTTTAACCTGTTTTTCTCTTCACGGTTAGTTTTCTCAGTCTTTTTGTCTTTTGCCTTCTCTTCCATTTTACGTATACGAGTCCTATCTGTGGTATTCTGTCTTTTCCCAGAATATAATACACACTCAAATGACAAGATTTGCGCTTTCACGGACAAATCAAATTAACTTGGCAATAGAAGTACAAGAACTTGACAATTACACGGTAATTTTGCACTCGTTATTTTGTTAACCATGAAAATACTTTATTTATTGCTTTTTACTTTCATTAACATATTAACACAAACCCAAAACAATCCGCGTTATTCACCCGACAAACCAAAAATAGGTGATAGTAACAGCAGGCCAGGACGGGGCCTGTGAGGCAAAATGTTTCCGGTCCTGTCGCCATGGGTTTGTCACTTTTCGCCATTAGGTGAAAAGTTGGACACTGACAAAGGGTAATGGAGCAAAAGAAAATGGGAAGTACGATGAACAAGTACAGCTACGTAGAATGAATACAACCAAGAAGACTAACTAGGCGAAAAGCGATCACAACAGGGAGTTTTCTCGAAACGAGCTACTCTGAGATATAACTGATATAAAGATACAAAATAATTGATATAAGATATACAACTATATCCGAAAATGAATTACCAAGAGTAAAAAAGTGTGCATTACTTATGAAACAAACAGGTAATGAGGATTAGCAACATTATATTTATTCTTCTGCTAGTTAAGAGGGGAGAATGACCAGAGCATGAAAGGTAAAGAAAGGAACATTAGTGAAGACAAATTCTTAAAGTTAGACTTTCAGGCGAACAGTTTCGAATCAGAGTAAGAAATCAAACATTCCTGTCAAATTGATCACCGAATGATGAACGCGCCTAAAATAGAAAACTATAATTCCCAGAGATGGAAGGACAGTACTGTAATTTTGTGAAAAGTCATTAAAAAGAAACATTCAAGTGATTCGTGACGTAGTCATCTCCATCCTAGTCTATCGCATAATTAAAAGCCAAAAGAGAGAGAGAAGTGTGGAAGAATTTGGTCGTCGAATTTTTTCGAGAATGCAATTGCACTGCAAGGACACAAAAATGCATTTTTTTCTCCTTCAGACCGATAATGCATTCGATATTTTGCAAGAACTGATTACAAAGGATTGTTCACCAGTTAGGTAAACGCACGCTTCATTTCTCACGGTATTTCGCTTATCTGAACAAGAGAGAGAGAGAGAGATAAAAACCAGGCAAGATAATTTAATAATAACTGCATTTAAAAATAAAAAAAAATAAAATGAAGATGAAAGGAAGAAAGAGAAGCTGGAAGGAAGGAAAGAAGGTGTTGTCGAGATTACATAACGGATATTTTCTTTATTAACAACAAAAGGTGCATTCCAACTGCATCCCTCTTGTAAATGCATTTTTTTAAAGACCATAATTGCGAAAACAAAAACCGGAACTTGAGAATTATAGTTATAATTTCCCCGGTTTGACTCTAATGACCGTTAAAGATTTTTTTTGCACTGCACTGCTCTGCACTGCACCGTAATGACAAATGGCGAAACTAGCCTGTGTGGGAAATTCCAAATCAGGACATAATCTCAAGGGTTTGTAACGGAGGGTTCGCCTCAAATCTTTTCATCTTTCCAAAAGGATTGGGGAAGTAGTATGCGAATGAAAGGGTGCTTTGGACGGTAAATCACTGTCCACTGTCGTTCAGCATATTGTATACTTTTATAAAGAATCCTTCATCCCACGAATAGAATTTCACCGATATCTAAGTCACTTTTTATAGATAATCGACTCTGTTGTTCTTAATTTGATTTTTATAATTTTTTTTGAAATAATAAAATTATAATGATCCAATATTCATATATACATTATACTCAATAATAGAAAGGCTTATTTTGTGGTATTGTCAATAAGTATATTATAATACATTTAAGATAAAAATACTAACGTATATTATAATACATTATACAGTTTGCACTCTAACAGAAAGCATAATTTGTTAGTCGTCAGTTTTTAACTTTTATTACTTTACAAAAAAGGAAAAGCATCCATGTCACTTAAATGAACGGATGCAACAGGCACACCCAAAGCTGAGTGGATTCAGTCTAGTGTTTGTGCTTAAGAGCTAAGACTCTTGAGACAAAAGCTGAAAATATGCTTAAGGCTTGGTAATCCTTCTGGCACATGTTTAAAAAGGTTTCATCTATTCTATACTGGTCTGTAAGGTCCTGCCATGCCACACATTCGAACAACATGTGATTGGGATCGTCTCTACAGTTAGAGATGCAATCGAGGCATCTGTCTGAGTTTGTTAGCTGAAACCTATACAGAAATTTCCATGCCCCGTAAAAACTTGGCATGACTGGTAATTAATATTTAGCTTTTCGTTTCTCATTCTATCTTCGATATTGGGGAAAAACCTAAAAGTCGTTCGGCCTTTTTTGGAAGAATTCCAGTGCAACTGCCATTCCCTACAGATAAAAGAATCTATGAATTTCGCTGCCACCCCTAAAGTTATCTCAGTGCCGCTAGTTGTTTCTAAAATGGCGCCATTATTGAACCTCAGCTGAAGATGAGGTTCACTCACTGGACGTTTGTCATTAATATAGGACTTAAATTGGGCTATCAGTTTTCTTTTAAGAATAAACCATTCAAGGGGCAGTACTCTCGCAATAACATCGATGGCCCCATAAGATACCGAGTTATAACTTTGGATGGTTCTAATTAGGCAAGATCTTTGATTATTATAATTATAAATATAATTCTGATTTGTCTTGTTCCAAGTACAAACTTATATATTAGGTCTACCGGAAAGTTGTGTCTGATAATGTTACAGCAAGTTTGAACACGTTTGTTATATTCATTTGACTTTCTTTTGGTTTTCCCGTTTCATCATCTATACTGACCTAGCAAATGAACTAAAACTGAAGATGATTCATGTTAGTATTAACTAAGAATTAATTAAGTACTAACTAAGTATTGGCTGGTTGACATATTTGAATTTTATTTAGGCCACCGTATTTTGTATGAATTCAAATAAGAGAAATGATATAGATGGAGTGGATAATTTGTTCAAGGTATTGGATGAAGATAAAGTTTCTGATATGTCTTCTGAAGAGGATGGTTCGAGAAATTTCAGCTAGATGATGTCGTCTGCCTTCAATTGACGACAATACTGTCAAGACTATGTTAGAGCAAAAGACAATAGACAGGCAGGACTTTTTAGACAATATCAGGCATTGCCGATATAAATAAGTCATAAGTAATTATGGAAATTATATTATTCAACAAAGATTATTTAAAGTATGATAAATATATACTTCTCTACTATTAAAAAAACGGAAAAAACTTTCCGGTAGACCTGATATTATAGTGTAAATATGAAAGTGTATAAAGACAAATGCAGATTAGTCAGAGCTCTTTACATGTTGCAAAATACAGCCAGTTACAGAAAACACTATAAATATTAATATAATAATACTGATTTAAATAAAGTAATTAGAAGAGTTTTGAAGTTAACAAAATTTGTGCTCTTATAAAATTATGAAGTCCGCTTTTCCGGTATTACGTGTTACTTTGCCTTTACACGATTTTCAGTTATCTCTCTCTCGCATAAAACGAGACCTCAAAGTCCGTGTACTAGAAATTTTATTTATTTGACGCGCCTTTTACTGGCTAATCAAATAGAAGATTTAAACTGTACATACGGAAACACACATAGAGAAGAAAAGGATGAAGCTTGGAGTTTGTTGGGTTTTAGTTTCCTAAATTCCCTCAGGAACTATCCCAGGCTTCTTCGTATGTTTTCCTCCGAGCTGTGTTCGAATCTGCTCTAGTATGATCTAGCTCACCTTTCCTCTGTGTTTCTGCAGACACTGTGTCTATAGCGGACACTTTCTGAACCCGTCTAAATTTTTCACTTTTCGCTAGTACCACCCACACCCAACTTGAGCCACGCAATCACTCCTCTAATGTGCCTTAGCAGGTTCTAATAAACTTGGATTCTTCCCACATGGTGTTGTACTCGTTTTTTTGTACACACTTCTCTGGAAGCTCTTGAACATACAGTATATACTTCTTACCACGTTTCTTACTTCATCTCTTAGTGTTCTTTATTCAGATGTCCCTCGCTCTTCAAACATCTATCAATACCAGGTTTCTAAGGTCTCGAATAACGTCTTTCATCCAGCCCTTAAAACACTTTCTGTCTATCTGTGTTTGCACATGCAAATTCAGCAATGTTTCATTTTCGTTCATCCCCAGTGTGCTAGAAATTTGATTTTCATGAAAGAAAAATACAAAAAAGAGAAAATTCTTAGAAACGCTCTTCTTCCTTCCTTTTTAAAAGAATGAAAGGACAAAAAACGTTTATCGAAAAAAGGTTTTTGAGAAAAAATTCTTTTCAAAAAAAGAGTTGTTATGACAATACATGAATAGATAGATAAATAAACGAAAAACGGTGAGGAAAAGGAAAAATGAAAAATTTACATTTATATATTTAAAGCAGTTTATGTAATTTATGTGCATCCTTTCACGAAAGGGAGCGGGGTTTGGGTGTGAAACATGGAAACCAACGGGAATAGATTAAATTTAAAAGGAAACGAGAAAAGGAAGCTGGAAATGAATTTCAAGGAGGAAAAAATTGTTGATGAAAGTTCAACCCCTGTCAGAAGAGGAGATATTTTTTCTTAGAGGCTGACTTGTGGCTTACTTCTAACTTTTGAAACGAAGGGAGAAGTTAGTAGATTTATTAAAAATGCTAATATTCTTCAGAAACCTTATCCCATTTATACTGTTAAGCTATTTTTTGTTGCTTAATCGAAACAGAAGTCGCTTGATAGATTCTTTAACATTTGTGTTATAAGGGAAAAACTCAGAGCGAACGCAATAAGAGTTGACAAAAACTTAGAGCAAAAGCTCTAAGAACACAAATTACAAACTCTGACTTTTTGTAAGGCAATATTTACAAAATAATTAATAAATTTTTGCAAGTTCTAACTAGTTAAAGCGAATGCTATATTAGGCTATATAGCACTGTGTGTTTCATTAAGTTGGTGGAATCTGTGCTGAGAGTCCCTAAATTTGTTGAAGTTATTCAAAGGCCTCGAATACCTGGATTAAACGTTTTAATAGGAGAACAGCAAATATGGAAGAACCAAAAAAAGTGACAGAAAACCCAGCGAAAACAGAACTCAACTCTGTAAGCCTAACGGCCGTTTTCGAGTATTTCAAAAATCAAAAGTGCTGACACGAGGGATGCAGGGGTCGAGAAAAAAGCTTTTAAAAAATTCAGCAATCGTTTTATAGGTCGTAAAACATTCGAAGAAGAAAAGGAAAGAAAGGAAACGAAAAAACTCATCCCACACCCCGTTCGTGAATTCTTTTGTTACAAAATTATCATTATTTATGAAAAGGAAAAAATTGGTGCTGACGCAAGCTTAAAAAAAAGAACCGGGGGTAAGGTAAACATAAAATTGATGTATTCTCAATACAAAGTGTCATCATATATCATATATTAAGTCAGAAATGCAAATTGCGAAATTTTGTAAAACACTGGACAACTCCTGTGCAACTCAACAACAGGTTTTCTTTTCCTTTCTTTCTTGTAAATGTTTTTTAATTCATGTTGGTTGATAGCCCTTGATTTTTGTTCTCTTCGAACAGCACACAACAACAGCGGCTTTTTTTTTTAGAATTTTTTATTTGTATTCCCTTTCCTTATCCTTCCCTTCATGTGGTTAGTTTCATCCCCTATAGAAAAGAGCCCCGTGTGTGAAAATAACCTTCCTCGGATTTTGAATCTAAGACAATTCGGTTGCATAATTTTCATTCCTCATGACAGCTACATTTTTTTTGTCCCTATCCTTGGTATGATGTGCATGGTACGTGTGATTTTAGGATTTTTTAGCTTTCATCACCGTTTCCCCATCTTCTTTTCATTTCGTAGTTCTTTCATATCAACTATGCAGCTCTGAAAACTTTCATGGTCGCAGTAATAACCCTCTTTGTGATCGTTGTAACTAATCAAGAAAACTAGAAAAATCAAAGAACTATACAACTACCAACAAAGTATGAATAGTTGTCGTCTGTATGAGCCGTTTTCCTTGATGGAGTTTAGAATTATTCTTAGTATTTTCTTTTGGTGCCTTTCAACTTTTCGAGCTGGCCTTTTTATTTGTAACACCTAGCCATTCGAAAGTATATAAAGCTTTTGGGTTAAAAACCTTTCAATACTGATTTTAGTATAGTGTAAATTTTAAAATGATGTGAGTAACAAAATCGACACGAGGTTAGTAAATACATACTGGTGTCTCTACAGGATACTCGTTTCCAAGAATCTATCAATTAGATCTAAAATACACCTAAATATGGCTTACTTACGACTAGTGTCCATATACACTTGCTCCCGCAAATACACGCTGAAAACAGCATGATTTATAGCTGACCGAAACTAAGAGGAAAAAAAAATTATAGTAAATATGGAAACATTTTTTTGACGATACTGTTTGTTGACTAGTGCCTCAGTTGACCCAAATCTCAGTTAACCATGTTTTTGTGTCGTTCATTCTTTTCCGTTCGTTTGTCTCAACTCCTTTTCCTCGCCTCTTTTCGCTCTTGTTGCCCGTAAGCAAGCAAAAAGGTATAAACTTTATGGCAACTGACTCAATCAGGAAACTGAAAAGTAAGCAAATCCTTTGAAAACATTTTTCATGGTACGAAAGATTTAAAAAGATTCAGACAACCGTGAATAAATTTTTGTGCGAAAAAATAAACTTTGGAATTTTTTTTTGAAAATTTTCTCATCCCGTCTTCACTTCCTAACATAATGTCTCTAGAAATATTTATTTTGCTTCTTTACTAGTGATTTTAATATTTAAAAACAATGACCAACGGGACAATGTAAAATTAGACTTTTGACTCATAAGCCGCTTGGGTTAAATTTTTGGTTGGATAGCGAAATTTAGGGAAACTTTGCTGAGGTTGAGCCTTACTTCACAACTAAAGTCATCCTCAATGGAAGGAAGTTCTACTTCAATATTTTATTTATCAAATGAATTCTTCATGTGCAATATTTTTGAAATGGTTTCAACTCGAGACCGAACTTCTTCCACTGAGAATATGAAAAAAGCTCAACATCTGGGCAAAATAAGAGGAGGCTTTCTTATCTAACCAAAAATTTCATCCATAGCCGTAGCGGAGGTTTAACCTTAATGGAAACGACCGCGAACATCTCAAAACTCTCCGTAAATGAAATACGCTAAAATTGATTTTAAAAACAGCAGTCTCAAATTTGAGGCCATTTTTTGCACACAATCTCATCCAGAATGTATTCAAGCCATGCCATGCAGATTGACTGTCGTTCAGAAGAATCAACCCCGAAGAGGTGTTTAATTTTGTCTTAAAATGACACATCTCAAGGACTAAGGACAAAAGAAGATAAAAAAGGAGGAAGAGGTAGTAACGTAAACCTCTTGAGGCTGCACACATTGAAGAGTAGGAAGTTTGCAATTTTAAACCCTTCTTTTGAATTCGTCGAGGACTACGTGTGAAGATTCACCGGTATGCAGAATCAAACGGAAACCGGTTCGCAAATAACACCATATTCTTTTAGCGGATCCTATTCAAAACAAACTAATTTAAAATTCAAAGTGCTCAAGGTGTTTATATGTGTGACCTATATTGCTTAGTCCAGCACCCAGTCATTCAGGTTTTCACGTTCAACTTTTTTTTTTCTTTTATTCCTTCTTCTTTTAATAAAACTTCATCTGGAATGGGGTAAAACATACTGTATAAAACAAAAATCCGGCGCCAAATTTTTTTTCTTTTCCGGAAATGAAAATTAAATTTTTCTGGATGGGTTTCAAACAACCGTATTGGGAAGATATCTGGTTTAGGCTTTCTTAGCTGTTGTCTTAGAAACTCGAGCTTTTTTTTTTAAATTCTAGACCAGGGCTTCTTAAACTTGTTTTCATTCACGACCCCAATTTATGATTGCGAGTTTCCTGGCGACCCCATATAAATATAAAAGAAAGATAAATGGATTTTTTTGGTGATTTATTAATTACGTAACAATATACATATACATATGAAAATTTATAGTTAAAGATTTCGTTTAGAAACATACAAAAATCTAAAATTAAAAACTACACAAAAAGTTGTAAAATTGTATTTATTACAGTTACACAAATTACATGCCCTATTTTTCATCGAATTGCACTTTTTGAATGCATTTGTTGAATGGCCTTCAATATTTAACGCCTTATCAGCGATTGTGGGAAATTTAGTTCCAGTTCCGATCCAGAATTCAGTCAAAAGCTTTTTTTGGAAATTTTAGTTTTAAGTTTGAGTCATTTGAAAGCTTTTTGTAAGCTTTGTTTGTGTGGGTAAGTGTGACTCCTCACAAATACGGATCTAGATGGTATAAAATTGTGGTATTTGACATTAAAATGTCTCGCGTCCCCAGAATGCTTGCTACACGACCCCATTTGGGGTCGCGACCTATAGTTTAAGAAGCCCTGCTCTAGACCATACCTTCAATTAAACTTTCGCCCAGCTATAAAAAATTATTTATCTCATTCATTAATCAATCAATCAATCAAGGGTAGTTTGATGGGCCGCCGAGTACTTTCGTTTTATTTGCTATGGTTTTCTGCCACTGGGCTCGCTCTTCTATTGTTGAGTTTTCACACTTTTCAATCTTGAATACACTGTATATTACCGTGAAAGTTAAAAAATAAAAAGTCAAATTACAAAAACTGAGTGGAAGTTTTCTTTTACCAAACCCGATGAAGTTTTTAAAAAGGTGGAAATTTATATGATCCCAAAGAAAATGGCTGGATTAACGTGGACTTAACAACGAACAGAACCAAATGGCGAGGGAAATGTCTGCAACAAAATTGTTAAGGATTCGTTCAAGGTTGTTGATAAATTCCTGGCAGAATTTTAGGCTTCGTGTCTGACGAAATGTGAGTCATACACATCAGGCATTTTGATACCAATGAGTAATTAACGTGAAACAAGCTTTTTCTTTCTCACTTTTATTCATTTGCGTGGGCAAGAGCAAAGGAAATGAGTTGCGACTGTGACAAACCCCTGCTTCCATGATTTAATTTTGAAAGAAAGAAAAAAATTCTCTGTGTTCATTTCCGGGGTTTTACCTGAGGGAAACCCCTTTTGCCCAAAGTAAGAAAATGTAAAAAAGAAATTTTTTTGCACATGTTGGTACAGAATTATCTCTCAAAAGGATTTTTACATAATGTAATTGGTTTGTGGGCTGTTGGTTCTTCTTCCCTCTTTCTTTCCATCTGTGTGAAAAAACATTCTCGTTTACCCTGATTTTAACTGTGAAAACTGATTAAATAAGCTTCTAAATTTATTTCTCTTAACTCTTGCCATTCGATGGATGAAAATATGAAGCAGCATTCTCGTGGCCAGTTGATATCGGCTATTGAGGTGGTCTTCCATGGACTGTGACAGTATGAGAATTGTTGCATCTACCATATTCATGTTGATTGTGATTGTATGTCTTTGCTGTTGTGCGTTTCTTTTATTCTTATTTTCATTCAAAACACTGGTTACAATGTTATCTATTCCATTATTTATGGTATAACACTGTATACGAGATACTTACTCTCAAAGGTGATCAAATCAAAATTCCTTTAAATATTTGTAGTATTTCCTAAATATTTTTGAGAAAGAGAGTCAATCTTTGTGTTATTTCTGGGTACCAACTTCAAAGTCCTATCTTCTAATTATCAATATTTGAAAATTTTGGCTTTGTCATGCTCTCAGGGACGTTCATTTGTACAAACTGTTTTTTTCAAAATACAAAATGACTTTTTTATAATCGAGAAAATCAACACAGACACATATATCAATATTATATTGTTTCTGTATAACCAAACTTAGATAGTTTCGTAAGTACGAAATTGAGTTTATATTTATATACTATATAAATAAATATAGTATAATACGATGATTACACTTGGTTTCCGGATGATTGTATGTTTCAGAAAAATTTTAGGCTCACTTTCGTCAATGTACTTTTCTAAGGTAGTGGTGCTGATCAATGGCCAAACCCAAATTGATATGTATTAGTATATTATTATGAGAGACGATTAAGGGATGAGATATTATACTAATTTATGACAGTCCTGACGATGGTCAATTATGCGAGATACCGATTAATTTCCATGCTGCATGGTTTACAAGTATAATATGATAAGTTCTTTTACGCCTCTGGGGCCCATAGGACGTCTACAAGAGTCCGCCATCACCCTCGATTGAGGGCTGTTTTCTTTGCTGCAGCCAGCTCCTCTTCCACTGTTTTCCTCCACGGCTTCCTTGATCTTCCTCTTCTTCGGATTCCTTGGTAACTGCAGTCGAAGGCTTGTCTTGATATTTGGTCTTGTCCTCGACGAAAAGTGTACAAATTCCCCTCCAATTCCACGCTCTCACTTGTGTTTAGAAGAGTTTCTGGTACGTTCGGAGCCATATTTCTTCGTTGGAGATGGCATTGGATCACCCTACTCCGACAGCCGGTATAATATAATAGTGAATATGTAGTCTTGGTTTGGAAAATTTTGCTTAAAAAATAGTTCAAAGAAAGGTTTGAGCGAGATTGTGTAATTATGTATGTTTTAAAAAATGAGCGTCCGTTTTGTTATGTAACAAAAACAGAGCAATAAGTCGAAACTATACTTATACTACAAATTATACTGTTACTTAACTTTTAAAAATCATGTTTTTTATACATTTTAAATGTATATTTAATATCATATGAATAAATTCAAAAGTGGAGATAACTCTATTAAGCCCGATTTAAACGCTGAACTGTAAGTTACATGTCTTCTGGATTCAAAAGTATCCAGTACCCAATCGGTGTGAGCTTTGTTATAACCGTAAGTTTATAACTCAGACATTTTATTCAAATTTTGTCAGCTGTTCAGACTTCCTTTGTCTTAACTCTTAAGCAGTATTGTCAACTGTTGGAAAGTAAAAGCAAAGATTTTTGCAAAATGGTTCATGAGGAAGATAGGAACAAAGAGAAGAAAAGTCGGTGACAAGATACAAAGGAAAAGAGAGAGCCGGCTTGAGAGGTTCCTCAGTTCATTTAAGTTCACTCTCTCCAAAAAGCTTTCGTCTGGTTCCGTTATGAAATCGATATGGAAGACGTATTTACCCGAAAACGGCCGAAATTTCACGAGTACCCCCAATATAAATAAAAAAAGAAAAACAGAAAAAACGTGTTGCCTTTGTGTGTCTAAGTGTTTGTCTTTAATTCTTTTCCTTTGTTTTTGTTTTTCACTTTTACCTATTTACATTTTCCTCTTATCAATGCATCTAATCCGGGTTTACGTATTTGTATAAACTCTAACTTATTAAAATAAAAACAATACATAAAATAGAGGGAAACGGGGCTAAACGAAACATTTTTAATCTTTTCAGGTAAGTTTTTCCCAAATAATTTTTTTCGCCAATGTATATGACTTGAAAATATTATCATAATGCAATCTCCGCTTCAACACCATCATGGTAATCATCTTTTATGTTAATAATTATTGAATTTATAATCACTTTGAGAAGTTTTGTGGGCTTTAAGCTTGAAAATTGATTTGGTTTGGATGAAAGAGGTCGCGCCAGTTCCTTTCACACGTGTCGGTATAATTCAGATCGAAGTTACTAAAACGAATTTAAATAACTTAGCAGAAATTGATTTTTATACTAATTCATAATCGTTAATTAAAATTTGAAAAAATTGCATTGATAAAATACAAGTTGTCACTGAAATTGATCAAAAGATGTTTGTAATAAATCTTTGTAAGAGAAATTATATTGTGACCAGGTTAGGTTAGAATGTCTTTGAGGGGGTAAAGACTAAGCTTAGATTCAGTGAGTTTGTTTGCATATGATTTTGTTTATACGATAGTAAACATACTCTAAAATTTAATTACACATACATTTACAATCTAAGCAAATTCTAAACTATTTTCCACGTGAAATCTGTATGGTCCATCAACTAAGAGTTTTCCCAACTCTGCTTCCGTAAAGTTGACTCGGGCCAAATTTTTTTCCACATTTCCAATTACTTTCTTTCACGGTAACATGTACTAAATTCTGAAAAGTGTGTGCCTACGTCCCTAATAATAAAGTGATAGTTTTAATCCCGTTTTTCACCTTTTTTTTTTGGTATAACAGGACGTTGGAGGAGAATTCGAACTCACGACCATAACGTCCAAGGCAGGAACTTTAACCACTACACTACGTCTCCCTTTCTAACATCAATAATTAAGTTTCTATGACCTCACAACTGTATATTTATAGTTGATTTTGTGTTTACCTCTTATTTATTACAAAAAAATTTCACACTTAATATTAATAATCATATTGTTAATTTAATTAAATTTGACACATTATATGTAATATAAAAAACATGCTAGTAATGTATATGAATGGGGAACATATTAAGGCCAGAACTTTTTAGGAAGTACCTCCAGATAGTGGAACCAAACTCAACAACAGAAGAAGCAGCACTCATTGGTAGAAAACTATCGTGAACAAGTCGAGGATGCTCCACGGCCCGTCGAGTTACTCTTGATTGACTGAAAGATGAAAAAAATGATTTGGAAAAAGAGGAGAGGAGAGAAAGAGTGGTCGCAGAAAGGAAGGACAAATTCGAATGAAGACCACAGAAAATGGAATACGAATTGAAAACAAAGAAAATCAAGGGAAAGAAAAGGCGGGAAGAACTTGACCAAGTTTGGTTAGAATAAATTTGGAATATTCCAAGAGGGCAGGAAATGGTCCGGAAAGAGGACACCTTAAGCGACGGTTGACCATACGGCGATGTGTTCCCACATTGATTACGAGGTCACATGACCTGAATACATTTCTTTCTTCTCTCTCACTGCGTATGACCAGGGTGGAGAGGATTCGAGCAAAAATTTTAGCATTTTTATTTAAATGCGGTAGTTGCGAATCGGAACACGTCAATTACTATCCCATTGACCAATTTGTTTGCAAACACGTTTTCAACCACGTTCGATTTGCATAAATTTTTCTTTCTTTCTTTCCTTTTTTCTGTTTGCAAATGGAAACGGATTTCATGATGTCGTTCCTCTTTTTTCTTGTCGTCAGCTTTTGCGAAATGAATTTCAAAATTTATACACCCCTTCCCCTCTGAAATTTTGACTGGAGTTTATTGTAGGACATGATGTTTCCTTTGTGACTTTTATTTTTTAATATTTCCTTTATTCCATCATTCTTATTAGTATCTGCTGTGTTCTTAAGCTACCTTCTGTCAAAAACAGACTGAAGGGTTCACCATAGGGACATCTTTAGCAAGAAAGAAACCCTTAGGGTGATGTGTCAAAAACACATCAACATGACTCAGGTGGCGAGAAAGCAAAATTTGAAAATGTGATCACACCAGTAAAGAGAAGACTGTCCCCAATTTTTTGCTTGAGTGTCCAGAGTGTAAGTGAGTGTCAGTGGTGTTACAGTAGCAAAAGTGAAAAAGAAACTTAGGTCGGTCTTCTGAATTATCTACACAAAGATAATTTACATGTTGGCTTCCGCTTGAAAGCACTATGGCCCAGAAAATCATGTTATTAATATATTAATATTTTCGAATTCTCCTGATGATGGCAAATTAGTCCATATATATAATTGCAATACATTAGATTGCAAGATAGTCTATTAGTAGATAGTCTACTTCAAAGTATTCGACTTCGATCCAACTGACAAAGCGATGTATACATAAATGCAAAATAATTTTTATTATTTTCTATGATTTGTTTGTTCTTTCAATGTGAACTTGATATTTCAGACTTTTCACTGCAGGAAACGGAAAAACAAAAAGACATAAACAAAATATTTTTTCCTTTTATTTCTGTCTTTCATTTCTTTCAGACGTGACATTTATTAAAGACCCAAATCGTAGGAAATAATCGTTTCTAGTTGGGAAATGTCACGAATCATGAATAAAAACAAATTTCCAGATCACACACAACCGTTAAATCATTCAGGTTTGAGTTTGAGAGAAAAATGAAGAAGGATGGGGGGGGGAGAGGAAAAGGAATATATTCTGAAAACTTTCAAAGCAAATATTTTTATATTTTATTGAGTTTCGCAGTCGCCCGCCATTGTGACATAAATCGCACGAGTATATTCAATTTATAATTATAGAATTTATATATAATTTCTGGCGATTAGTTATAATTACCACTAAATTTGGTAAATGTGACAAATTACTCATATTTTTTATATTTACCGGCTAGTACCAGTCATACTAGGAAAATTAATAAAAGTTTACCCTACCTTTCTAAAGCATTTCGAAATCTTAGAACTAATTTCCAGATCACCACTGAGGATGCCAAAAAGTTTGATTCGGTCGTCTGGGTATTTACTACGCTTTCAGTAAAAAACCGTGGTGCACGATGCACTTTTCAACACAGTTTGTGAACCCAAGAAACTGTGAGTTTAAAAAACCAAAACTAATAATATGCAAAATTAAAAAAAGCGAGAGAAATGAAAACCATGAGGCACAACCACAAAACCAATATCGGTACCCCTTCCCCTTCGCGGCCAAAATATATATTTTTCAGAATCCAGCATTTTTAATTATCAGAAAGGGCGGTGGTGGTATAAAGGGGTGAAAGGAGAGCTGGACGAATAATAAATGATATATCAAATGGTTTTGAGTTATCTCGAATTATGAATTGTTTAGTATGAATATGAAAATATGTTTTCGTTTTCAAAAATGAAAATTAAAAATGAAAGAGAGGAAGGGAAGACAGAGATTTGGTTCGTCAATGAAAAGTTTTCCTTTGTTTTTGATGAGCGAGCTTTTGTATAGCTTTAAGCGCTTTACAACAACATGGGTCGATTCGGTGTAATGATGTCTGTTTTGTTACTTTTAATTTAATTTTTAAATCACGTCGTAGAGAGTTTGGTTGATTTTTTTTGGAGGGTGGGTAACAAAGAGTAAGGAATAATGGTGGAGGTTTCAAGGAAGTATTTGTTGGAGTTTGCATTGTTTGATTGAGCTATAACAATGCTTGTTGGATCAATTCAAATACAAATTAGCTATTTAGCAATGTTTTTGGTATTTGGGACCTATTACTGCCGCCCTTATATCCCCAACTGGAGCCATCTTGGACGAAATTTTTAGATCCTTACTATTGTTTTCATTCATCTTTAGCTCGTAAGAACAGTCACTGAAATTTTTTAATACTTTTTATACAGTCTCAGGTTTTTTTTCTACAGGATTTGTGAGAATCGGGTGGCAAAGGCTAGGAAGTGTCATGACCTCATTCTAAACATAACTCATTTAGAATTCAACTAGATGGCTTATTAACCGACGCAGAATTGCAACATTTTTCGCGAATTATTCAACATTATTTTTCATTATTCTTTCTCTCCGAATTATTATTTGATGTTTTCTGGTTCGCGTTAACTTCATTTTGAAAGTGGTACAACAGTGGTTTGCAAAATCACAATCTGCCCTGCCTACAAATGACTATTTATAATATTGTTTAAATTTATGTTGTTGGATATTATTTTTGACTGTACATTTTACGGTAAAAATGATAAATGAAGTATTACATACGGCAATTATTTGTAATCACCGACTTGTTGGTAAGGGTATATTTCTGAGTATTTATCACATTCACCGGCTAGTTTATAAAATCTCCTATTTTTATTAGGGAATTTAATAAATGTGACGAAGACCTGACCAAAGCTGAGGATGTCAAACAGCCGTGATCGTCAGTAACAGCCTACTTCACCTCTGAATCAGAAGCGGTGAATACATGAGATGAAGAAGTGACAGAAGCCGAGCATCTGAATAAACTTTTATTGAATCTAGGTGTCAGCTCAAGTTTAATTTTTACATAAGCAAAGTGGTAGGTTAGTGACGTCACGTTCTCCGCTTTTAACTCAGATGTCAGTCATGAGAGTGAGAAATTACTTTGTAAAAGCCTTTAGGACCTGCTCCTCCGATCATTGAGTTATTTGAGTAGAATGTAAACTAAGCCCGGTGACAAACGTCAACGCCATTACTCAAATTAACAACTGACATTTGCTTGGTTAAATTATTTATTGCCTCTCGATGCGGAAGTAACGAACCAAAATCCGTGTCTTGAGGCATCTCTGCATTTAACTTGCACCTTGAGCAAAGATAAAGCAAAACCATAGTCAGCATTAGGATTCCTTTGTGGATCATCACATCCCGATGTCTCACTATGTGCTCATTTAGGTCATTTTAAAAATCTTATTAGAGAAAATAATGAATAAAGGAGGCAGCTCAACAGCAACCTTTTTGCACACTTCCCTGCCAATCTTTTTGACATCCGAATCCAATAATAACCTTACGCAGGCATTTCAACAGAATAGTCTCATAAACCAGAAAAAACAAGAGTAGAGTGGCTTACTGAAACAGAAAAAGACCTCAGTGAAATTAAAAGCCATGCAAACCAGAAAAAAAAAATCTGAGAAGGAAACTACAATCTGTCCCGAAAATTTCCGGAATGATTCTATAGAGTTGGCAGAGCTAACTGGCCGGACGGAAATTCGGACAGAGAAGTTGGTAAGAGATATTTTGGCATCGAAAGGATACCTTTGAGTCGAAGCTTTCAAAAGTCTTATACTGAATAAATGATTTTTAAAAATCATCCTCCCGGGAGTTTTGGGAAAGATACTGTAAACGCCATGGCTTCTGAGAAAGAGTAAAGTTAAGAACTCCAAGAAAAAGAATGGAAGAGTAGGGAGCGAAGAGAGAGAAATAAAAAAACTGGGGAAAACACAAAGTTGACATTGGGCCGTAATTGGTCGAAAGACACAAAAAAATATGACATTATCTATATTGGCAAAAAAAAAAGACTGAAGATAAAGAAAACAGAAAACCAATTCAAAGATAAGAACAAAAGAACGAAAACCAAGAAAGTTCTTGGAGAAAGAAGAGAATAGAAAATTCCTGTCAAAGTTCCATAAAAATCGAGGAAAGACGTCTCAGACATTAGGGTGAGAGTGAAGGAGGAGAAGGAGGAGGGTAAAACTAGTGGAAAAGAAAGAAGACAAAAATTGTCAGTCTGTACCAGTCTGGCTATCGATTGAAAAGAACTAACTTCAAATGAAACACTAAGATTTCCTGCAATTAACGGTCAAAACGTGGTACTAGAATAACTCTTTAATTTTAGGCGTCGTTTCTCGGAGGAAACGTGTTCCGTTTTCAAAAACTTGTTATTAACTCGTCGTCTAGTAATCTAATACGAATCACGAACCATTTTTGTTTTCCTTTCTTTTTTTTCTTCATTCCCTCTAGGCCAGTGGTCGACAAACTCATTAGTCAGCAAAACAACCGTTGGGATTTCTTTTAAATGTTTTCATTTCTGATTATTTTCTGAATTTTTCATTTCTCAGTGATCCTTTGAGATGCTGGTTAGTTAATACTGATCGGTGTTTGGATTTCACAATTTCAGACGTGAATTACGTTGAATCACATACGCAGCGAAAATGATTTTTAAAATTTTAATATAACAGCACAAAAGTTCCGCAGAAGTTTAGGCTAACTCCTTTAGTATATTTCCTTTCATCTAGTTTATGGGGTAGTGTTAGAATTATTTCTGAGTATTGTGGTTGCAGCTAATGTTAAATTAGACTGAAAAATTTATAAAATAGTGTTTTCAGTACGAGAACCTGATATTGATGCCTGAGATGTTTGCCGGATTATTTAAAATCGATTATTATATAATCAAAGATGGGAGGTGATAAGTATCAAAGCATTGTAGTATATATTCTTGAAATAATTACAATCTTTTCGATTTGGCACTTAGAACTACATGTCTTGTATACATATAAATAACACTTTTCACTCAGAAAGGACGATATTTTAATGAATTACGGCAGAATTTGACTGAAATAATTTTGTTTTTCTTTGACATTTGGGAAAATTTACACAAAACACTCAAGAAACCGAACTAAAAGTATCGCCAAAGTCGATTGGTTAATCATTTGTCACGTATCACGGAGAATAAATGAGTTAACACTCTACTATAGTTTAAATAAAAATATCTTTAATCCTAAAAAAATGAATAAGCCGACATACAGAACACACAGCAAAAACGACTCAAATTTACAGTCTGCTCGTTTTACAACCAGACGACAGCAGGTGATCAAACTTCCACTTATTGCCCGTCAGGAGGGCTAACAATTTGTGCCATCCGCGACAACATTTTTCGCATACGACACTTTCGAAACAGACAACAGTATTTCCGGCTTCATTTTGATTCGTGTTTGAATGAAAGAATAAATAAATAAATAAGTGTGAAATACTTATTACACGAGGACAAAGTTGGGGAATCAATACGAAATATGTAATTTTAGTAAATAATAAATAAATAAATAATAATAATATTAAACCCCGGGTTCTCTGACCTCGATAGCGGAGGATCGTTCCGAACGTTTGGTTTAGTTGTCGGACAGTCTTACTGTGTTTTAGTAGATAATCCATAATGTCTCTAGATTTTTTTACGCGGTTGGTAATATGCCTAAAAAACTGTAAGCGTCTTTAAAATGGACAATTATTAATGGAAAACACTCCAGATCCAGACAGGCGATATTTCAAGACCAATTTACAATAAATTACCATTTGAAGGAATTTAAGGACGAAATTGATTCTAGCACAACACTACTCAAACAGAAGGAAGCTTCTGGTTTTCATACTAATTTCAACGCTGACTCCTCTCCTTTGTTAAATGGACCCAAAAGGAGCCAGACACAATCAGTGTGACTTTTTCTGTACCGCAATGTTGGTCGAGTGGGACACGAAAGCTGGGAAAATTCAAATACGTTGAATGTACAAAGGACGAACAATCGGAAATTGGGTGTCACTACCGACTCCTGGGTTTGAAAATTTTTTCCTTCTCGGTTATTTATTTATTTACTTATTTATTCATTTTTCACATGAGAGTTAAATTTCAACGAAATCCTAACATCGAGGGGATTACGAGAGCCTATTGAGCGATTTGATTTCTATGTATATGCACTTACATGTAATATTACACGCATTTTTTTTTGTTGTTTCATTTTGTAGTGTATCGGCAAACTACACCGACATGTCGCCTGGATTCTCTCATTAGTCAGCAATTTTTTTTGCCTTTTTTTGGTTTATTGGGGGTTCGAGTCGCGGCGACCGTCGGCGGATTTCACATTTATTTACTTTTGCAATTTGCGTTTCATTGAGCCGACTGAGTGCCGTTCACTGGTTTTCTACACGAATAGAAAGTGCAAGTGAGATGTACGTTGTTCAACCTTGAACTTGTCACTCTCTGTCATTATGTGCAGTAATGGTGTCGTTTTTTTCATGTGCTTTAATTTCTTTTGGGAGCCAGTTGGGGGCAGGGCCGAGGTTTGAAATGTTATTTCACATTTGGCTTTACTTTTTTGCAAGAAGACAGCTTTTCCAATTTTTCAAAACGACATGGAATCTATTAAAGTTGGGTTTGGATAGGTAGGATGGGAGAAGAGGACCCAATGTTTTTAAATGGTGGACAAGTTTTGTTTTTCTTTTCAATCTGCCCTTACTTAGGGGTTTGGATTTGCGAGCTATTACCTGTAACAAAATTTTGGAAAAGTCATGTTAAAAACAACTCAGACGCGTGAAGGACTCATTTCACAAATAAAACACAGCTTTTCGCAGTTGTTTTGACAATTTTTTTGTAATTTTATAAATGTGTGATTAAATGTTAGGATTTAAAGTTATGAATAAGAAACTCAAGTACCAAGTGGTACTTTGTGTACCATTCTATGAGTTTCTTATTCATAACTTTAAATTCTAACATTTAATCACACATTTATAAGATTATTTATAAAAAGGCCTCGAGTGGATAGGAATAACTTATTTCAAAGTAAGGATTTTCTTGTTGATGAGTTATCATACCCCAAGGAATGGGATGTCCCCATAAAGGCCTCATCTCAATTTTTCATTTTAAATGAACTTTCGAGGTTCTCTACAACTCGATGTGTGATAAGTTATCAAGAAGAAAGTTCCCACTGTGAAACAAAACTTTATTTCACAGTTAATAGATTAAGACACTTTGTTTATTACAATATTTTCTCACCTGTGATTATCCTGTGAGGTTTTAAGAGGCTGGAAAATGCTACTTTTGGGTGCGCCAAAGATTCGGAAATGTAAAACTGCACTAAAATAACACGAAGGTTTACAACTTTGATTGAGTCGAACGAGTTTTTGAAGTGTGAATGAGAATACAAACTCTTATCGTGATCTATGCGGAAGAAAGATAAACTAATTTAATGAATGTAGATAATTTTATATTTATAAGAAAGGAACAAAAAAAACTGAATTGACATGTTGAGGATTAATTTTTACTAGCAAAATGTGTTAGGGCAGACTGGCTGACCATCACGGAGGTCTATAGAGCAGGAAAATCATGGGGAGACCTGAAAGTGTTGGTTCAAAACACGGTACGTTGGTGAAGCTTAGTAGAAGCCCTATGCCCTGAGAAAGGGGTGGCAGGACAATAAGTAAGTAATAGTCGGCTATCTTATGTTAGATGTTGTAGATGGGCAAGATTTTGGACTGCAGAGGGAATTATATTTGGTGAAGTATTCATGGTAAGGAAATTTCTTTCTCCACTCTTTATTAAACACAGGATTAAGCTCTGAAACGCTCACATTGTGGCAGAAAGATATGCGAGTAGGACTGGAGTAGCCAAAGGCAGAGGATGTTTATAAAAGAGAAAGAGAAGGAAGACAGAAAGAGGAAATAGATCAACGTTAAAACGTGGGATTATTATTATATTGAACGAATTAAGAGCAGTGTAATTATAGTTATCCAAATTTTAAGCATTTTATTAATGAATAGTTGTACAAAAGTACAACTTGTCTTCGTACGCTTCACACAAAAATCACTAACAGAGGTAGAAAGAATCTGAGCTTTTTTTTGTACCAAGCTTAATCCTTGTTAATTACCAATCTGAAATTTTAGTGCTAATTTAAATTCACGTTTAAACCATTTAGATGTGTTTCAGATAATAAAAAATGTAAAAAAAGCTCCCGCACGTTTACCTTCCCTTCTCTGTCTTGTACCTGAAAAGTTAAGCACAAATTGCTTTAATGGTTTTAAATCTCCGTATCTCATTTTTTGGAAAAAAATTGTTCTGGACACCGGTGGTTATTTTTATGAATGAATTTCCTAAATGCGGCACTGGCTTTCTGTTGTATGTTTCTCATTATTCCCGAAAGCTTTTACTTAGGCTAACGAATCGCTTCAACGACTGGAAAAGAATGAATACGATATTATGGCAATTAAGTGAATAGGATGTTAAAAGTTTTAATGTGAAAATGGTGTAAGTGCATTTTCATTTCTTTCTTTTTTTGAAGAGGCAGAGGTGTGTAAAAACGTGTAGTTTTGGGGTTTCGGGAAGCGAGGAAAGGCTTGGAGGGAGTGGTGGTGGATTTAGGTTTTTTGCTGTGTTTAGTGAAAATATGATGATTCAGAAAAATAATTTTTTCTTTTCAATTCTAGTTATTTTTCCTCCCAATAAAGCCAGCAGGCTCATGATTTATCTTGGCGTTTTTTTGTTAGAGTGTGCATCTTTTATGAAATGATTAAAAGTTCGCTTCGAAAGCATTCTCTTCGATTCCATCTCGCACCCTTCATGATTTTATGATTAATTTGTAACGTCAGTTCGGTTTATTTAACCCGTAGAATCACTACTTAAATAAAGTAATAAGTGTGCATTACTTTTGAAATGAGTACTTCACACTAGGGTTTCGCAATTTTTTTCAGATGACTTGTTGATGAAAGTGAACAGTATTCATGAAATTAAATAATTGAGAAATTAGTCACTGTGTCAATTATAAAATGGTTGTCACAAAGGTGAGCAATATTTTGTAATTGAAGTGAAAGCGTGAAGTACTGTATTTATGGAATTTTTTGTTTCAGTCTCACATGTTAACAAATTTTTTGCTTCTTTAGGCTCACATTTGTTTAAAAAATTTTACACAGGTAGACTGGGTTGGTTTCCAATGTCACGTGACGGCAGTGATACAATTTTATAATATATACAATATAAGATGATACAAGAAAGAAATTAAGAACTCGATGCAGAGGAACAGAAACATAAACAGTCGTTCCTGCGCATCAAATCGAGTGATGAATGAAAGTTACCTCTGGAATGCAAAACGGTTGCAGTAGTGGAGATTGTACATAAAAAATTTTGAAAAAGGTTTCGGTTTTGCGTTTCAAAACAAAAAATCAAATCTGTTAAATTTATCGTGAAATGTTGGAAAGGTGAGTAAAGGAGAGGACAGGAAAATGTAGGTGTGTTGGCTCAATGGTACCGTAGTCGAATATGAATTTAGGTCACAGTGACGTAAGGCGTTCGAAGCTTTAATACTTTCCTTCCTTGTAGTGTTATTTTCCCCGTACGTTCCTCTCTCACTAATTTATTTATTTATTGTCTTCCGCACTTCAGAATTATCGGTACCTGAAACGATTGAAAGCAGTACCAAAGTACATCGTTTTAAACATTAAACGTGATGAAGATCCTCGTCGAATAAATTATTTCTAAATTTAGATTTTATAAGAAAAAAAAAAGAAGTGAGTAGAAGTAAACCATTCAGCTACTTACCCGAAGGAAATCAGTTTAAATTGAAAGTGATGAAGGCAGAGCATGGTCTTCGTTACCGCTTCGATGTGTCCTCAATCACTTGGTCCGATTAGCCGACTTGGCCTGTATTCGAAGATTCCCGGCGTCTGCCTTATATGCGCTACAAACAAAAAAATGCGAAGAAGATGAGGAAAAAAAATTCGGTTAACGCTCTCTCGTCAAGGACAAAATGAACGATTTACTTAAATTATGTGTTATTCGCCTACGATTTTTTTTTGAATTTTTAATTTTGGCAGAATATCAAACCCGGTTCCCTGTAAAAACGTTTTATGTATGAATTTGAATATTTTTTAATTTTCGTTTTTTAATTAGCATGAAGTAGTAGCTGGATCTTCAAAGTTTATTACAGTATACTGCCACCTGTCTTGTCTTGAAATCAAAATTTACATAAATGCTTTACGATTCACATTCATTTTCGATAAAAATATTGAACACCCTTGTGAGAACCCAATCAACAGAATCCAAATATCTGAATTGTCTAATTTCATAAATACTGCGTGCTTTCATTGACAATTCATGTCAAAAGTATGGCGTACTTTTATGGAGTACGAGACATCAAGTAGTTTATCTTGTTTTACAAAGGCTTTTTATCTAGGGAACAGATTTATCTGAAATTTAAGCTAGATTTTCTACTCTCAATTATGGATGAATTTATCTGAGACATATGTTCAGTTAATTTAACCCATATAATGCTTGTGGTCGTGACTTCTGTGTTATTACACCGGTCTTCCGCTTCTATTTTAAATGAGTATGAATCGCACCTAAGCAGCCGGAAGTAATCTGAGCTAATAGACCTCATCCCTATAAATGCTTTACCAATTGTGACTAACACCCAAACCTAAACTGAATAGTAGTCACCATAACTAAAGTAATCAATGGTACTAGAAGCTTCCTTATGACAAAGAAAAAAGTTCAGGACCTGTATACAAAAATTTCAGTTGCGTGTCAAAATTACAAAAATTTCATTGTGTCAGTTGGATGATAAAAATAACAGGCTAAATGAACCCAGGCGAAGCTAACAAATATACCAAGGCACAAATCATAATAATAATTTTTAGGTTACGACACATCAAAAATAGGTGGTCAAACGCCAAGAAGGGTTAGAACGAAACGAGATCGCAGGGTTTTGTTGTAGAAAATATTAGGCTGTTCCAAAAGCTTATTTCTCCTTATCTGACTCTACTTGCGTAAACCTGCAGGCTTATCTATTAGCCGTCTATTTCATCTGTTTCAGTCCTCTCGGAACTCTTTTACAGTACGTTTCGTTTGTGTCACTGTCAATTTTAAAACTTTCATCCACAACGTTAAAGATCGGTAGGGAGACCATATATTGCATTAGCGATAAGCTCTTAAAGTTTGATTGGATCGTTTTACCTCATCCTACATACTTTCCAGGTCTCGCTCTGTCCGCTAAATTAAAGCGCATATCTAGGATTATTTCTTTTGCAAAACATAACAATTTTAGGAAGAATGCATAAAGTGGTTTCCTGAGAGGCAATAGAACAAAAGGTTTCTTATATAACAAAACAAATGATATCTTAAACAATAAATATTGTGTGTTCATTTAATATTAGAAAAAGGAAGAAACTTTTAGATCACCATAACATAATTTCAAATGATGGTGTGATTCATAATTTCAATAAATGGTGTGATTTAAAACATAAAACCATATCTGAATGTAATACTACATACAAAACCTAAAACAGCATCTGTACTTAAACATAAACAGCAGCTTAATCGAAATGGGTTAGAATAAAATTTCTACACAAAATTTTAACTTTGGGAAAGAAATCACGTACCTGACAGTGTGATTCGTTTAAGTAAATGAAAAATTGTTTAGTGTGTGAATGGAAAAAGCGGAAATAGATGTCGCATTTGTTTTGCTAAAGCAGAAGCTGTCTAGTGACACGGATGATTATAAAAAGGTTTCGTCTTGTTGAGATTCGTTTATTCCATTAAAGTCTACCGAGGTGGTTGTGCGTTATTTGCTTTTATTTATTTTTTATTTTTAAATGAAGTGCTTTTTTAAACAGAAAAATAGTTTGAAGTGTTATTTTTAGTTGGTTTTTATTTAAATTTTAAGTTGGAAATTTAATTTTAGTGAAATTATTTGGAGGAAAGGATTTTAGTGTTTCAAAGTATGAGGTAAGTGATTGTGTAGTAACCTAGTCGAGGCATGGGTGGGAATAAAAACAGGGGATTTACCTGCAAAAAAAAAAATCGAGCATGTTTAAACCTGAAATCCTAAAAACTAGTCATGAATACCGTATTTCGAAGGAGAAGTCAGCGGTCGTTAACATAGTCGGTCGTCCTTCGACGAAACCGGTTGAAAGAGAACTATGTCATTGACTCAAAGAAAAAAAAATCGTCGTCGCGCGCTTTTTCTCCTCAACTCGTTCAGCCGCCATTTTAGGGAGACCCGATGGTAAGAGTCTGAGGGGAAAAAAGAGTTTCAGAAGCGGGACTGAAGCTCGTTAAATCCGGGAGCGAAGGACCGGAGAAGGGATGGGGGATGATGGGAGGGAGGCCGGGGGAAAGAACGGAAAGGTCGTTCGCCTGACGTGCTGTCGGCCCGGGAAAAGGTTTTCTGCTGCTGTTCACTGCTAAAAATTTCCAGGAACAAAGGAACTGTTCACGAATCCCGAGTCGGATTCTACCTTGGCGATTATGCCGTTTTAACATTAATCGTCTAGAATTGTGTTGCATGGCTAGGGCAATGCACTTTGGTTTAAGGCAGGTCAGTTATGCTCAGCTCTTCACTATACTTCTCTTATTTAAAAAAATGTTATTGCTTTATTGTTTGGCATATTATTTTTGCTCTTTTGTGTATCTTTTTTACTTTTTTGCTTGCTCCGCATGAGATGTGGTCACTCTTGAGTTTGGAAATTGTTTTTACTTTCCAGCTTGTAAGTAAATCTTTACTTTTTATAGTTTATTTTATTCCCTACACTTAAATTAAAAATTAAAAAAACTAATTTTGATTTCTGGCAATTTCTAATACATAATCAGTATTTTTACTGCTAATATTAAATTTATTTTTTCTCTATATTGTGTTGAAGTAAAAAAATAATTTGAAAAGTCAATGAATGACCTAGTAAAAGGGTAAGATTTAATGTGACTATTGTCTTTTGTCGAGTTTTATTAGAGCAAACCTCAGGGCTGACAACCTTCGAAAGTAGGTTTTTTGACCTACCTCAAACCCTAAATGGAACTTTTAGCCAATTTGAATTTACTATATCCGTTGAATGTGATCTCTGTTTTTACTTAAATCAAGAAAATTAAAAGGTTTAAGGACTAGGTTTTTCAGATAAGTTGAAAATAAAGTCGCCATATTGGGAAATGCATAAACTGGTTTCGCGAGTCTGCGTCACGACTTCGTTTTGATTCGTTTTCCTTTAATTTCAGGAATTTTTCGTATATACCTCTCCCAAGATGGAATAAATTGTTCGGGTGATAGCAGTGTGTCGTGTTAACGTCTTCAAGTCAAGACATGGCGACATTTATCCAAAAGAAACACGAACACACCAAGAAAATATAATTTTCTAAAGTTGGTAACATTACAAAAGAGAATCGCTGATTTGGGTGAGTAGGAAAATTTTTTTTAAGATTTTTATTTTTTTGCTAAAGTTCTGACTTCGACGAAAATCTAATTTGGATTTGGTGTTAGGCGAACGTAAAGACTAAATTCGCGAAAAAATAATTAAAAGGTATTTAATAAAAAGGAAAAAATTTAGTGAAAAATAGTGTTTTTGAATGTTTTGTCTAAGACGGAAAGAATGGATCAGTGTTTTGTGTTTGGCTATTGTGAATTTCTTTTTTTGGGGGATTTTTTGGAAAGAGAAGTGGGTCGTGACAACCTCTCTGACGACTTTTTTTACCAGTTTTCCTTTTTCTATTTTAAATAAAAAATAGTTGCGACATAGAAAGCGTTATTGTGTGGGTTTTCAAGATGGCGGACTATGCGGAAGTGATGAAACGCAGAGAATGGGTTCTTGTTCACGCCTTTTCTTTTTGAGGGCTTTTTGAACAATTTCGCAAACGAAAATCGACATTTGTAGACATGTTTTAAATATTTTAGTCTCGTTCTGATTTGGCATTATTTCCTTGCTGTCGTGAGAGGTGAGGTTAGGTTTGAGTTATAATTTAATTAATAACTGAATGGTGTTTGATTAGATTTTTGCTTGAAGAACATATCTTAAAGTTGAAGGAAACTGAGGAATAAAAGCTTTATTGCTAGATTTATGGAAATGTTTGGAACTGATAATTAGGTTTGTTAAAATGAGCTTTCAGTGAAACTCAGATTGATTTGAGTTTTTAGTTTAAAGTTTTTTTATTCTGGTTTATCAAATATTAAGTTGTCCCATAGTTTCATTCATTTTTCCAGCTTCTAATTATAATAATAATGTTGTTTATTTTATTTTTTCCTTTCTTTTGTAATAACAAAACCAATTTCAAAAGGTTTTAATAGTTATGGCACCGTACAGAGTACAAATCCCATCGGCAATATTTTTCACAATCTCACCTTCTTTGAAACAAAGAAGCATAACATGGCGTAAATGTCACCTTTCGCCACGTATCTTTAAAGCTGTGGATGAAGATTGTAAAAGAAATGGTGACACAAACGAAATTAAGTGTAAAAATACTTTCTTACGACTGAAACTGATGACATAGACGGCTAATGGATAAGCCTGAGTGTTGATACAAGCAGAGCCACATAACGAGAAAGAAACTTTTGGGAAATTCTAATATTATGGTCATTTTTTAATAAAAAAGATGTTCTTAATTCATAAAGCTTTCAAGTAGTCAACGAGCCTTAGAATTTTATTCTGGAACCGAAAGTTAACTTTATTTACAGTTTCTATTTTAATTAGACTTTTCTTCGCTTAGTTCAAATTCCCCAGAGGAGTAGAAACTCATTTCTTTTTTGTTTCATAGTCATCTTTCATGAGCCAGAAGCAAACGTTTCATAGTCATCTTTTAGAGTTTTTAATTAAATTTAAAAGAAAAAGATGATAAATTTGAAGCTGGAGGAAGTTTGGGCGTTGACGTTTCTCTACCCTTTGAGTTCTGTTGTTTTTTCATCTGCAAAAATTTTCACTTAGTTTTGACCCGAGAAAAACTGGGAAAGGAAGGACAGGAGAAAGCCAGAGCTTCAATGCATTAAATTAGAAGAAGTCTGAGTTGAAAGTCATAAAACTCCCCTTTGAAGGTTATAAATTATGTGAAACTTCAACGTCAAATAAATTTCTTTTGGTAGGACGAATTTTTAGGATCCTAGTTTTTATTAGAAACGGAGGTTCTTTTGGGAGGAGGAAGGTGGAGAAGAAGTCGGAGGTGTTTCTTCTTTCGTTTTATCGTTTTCTTCATCCATTCTCTCCTATATATGTGTGTGTTTGTGAAAAGGTCGTGAAAGAAGTCGAAGGTTTTTTAAAGCTTTTCATGTCTTTAAAGAAAAAACTTTCCAGCTTTCTTGAGGATACAACTGTAAGTACAAGGTTCTAGTATAAAAATTTAGAGAAAGTCCTAAATATTTCTTTTGAGCGATAGATCTTTGAAACGTCACTATTTTTCCATGACCTAAAGTCTAGGACTTTAATTCCTGTAGACTCTATTGATGTTGTATCAATCTTTGCGGCTCTAGCCTGTTATACTTTATTTTTCTCCGCAGAGTTGGCTTTGGCTTGATTATCTGCAGCAGTAATTAATTTTTTAAAATCTGGAGATTTTATTTTCTCTTTTTCTTTTACCAATTTGTTTTGGGGATCTTTCAAGTAATCTTGTCTCCTTTCTGCAGTGATTACGCCAACATCTCAACTTTTCTAGAGTTTTCTTTCAAACAGTTTGTATTTCTTCTTCTAAATTTCGTAGATGCTTACGGTCTTGGGGGTCTGTGACGCTGTTATGTAAATGATCAAAAGGTTTAGTTAAAAATAACGCAGAAAATTTAAACAATTTTAGGTGGCACATGTTGGGAACAAACCGAAGGGAAAACCAAGCAGCCTTGGGTTTCTCCCAAATCACGAATTAATGTGAAAAGCTGAGGATGGGTTGAAAAAAGAACACGAATCTCTTTGGTTCCACCAATAAGAATATTTTATTTACAACCTTTAATTTTATTTATTGATAAGAATGGAACCTGACAGGTTTCACCCTTACCATGTCCACAGCTATCGAAGTAGACGAAATGTTGGTTACTTCGTTAAACATGGCAAGGTGTAAAAACCCAGTCTATTATCTTTTCAAGTTCAAGTATTTATACGGTCAAAAGGTTCGCAGTCTGCACCATTATGCTGTAAAACTGCGGTAATGTTGAGGTATCATTAGAATAAGGTCAGTCATACCTCACTTGCCTTAGGTGGGAAGTTATACCTCATCATTAAAATGATGTCACTCGGAAACACTTGTCTTCTCGAAGGGAAGTTGAGGACGTCTGAATAGTACACCTATATTTTAATTAGATAGTGGTGACTAAATAATATAAGTATTAATAGAGGACACTTCAAACCCAGATAAAGTCATAGGGTTTCTTCCTTAGATGTATTTAATGTTGATAGTGGGAGAAACGGAGAAAGAAATTAGTGGGAGAACATCAGGTTTTGTGAAAGGCTGTCTAAAATATGAGCACCGAAAATCTCAGTTTGAATTGAATCAGACACTCATTTTTACCTTTTTATTATTCCGAGACAGTTAAAGTTTCTTTTCCAAGACGATGGAATTGAGCACAATGATAAGAAAAGAAAAAGGAAGATTGGATTCTTGGAACAACTGTTGAAGTTTTCTCCGTTCCTCCCCCTCTCTCTCTTTTTCGTACGCTCGCCACCTTTCCTTCCACGTTCTTTTCTTTGTGTGGAAGATTTAGGTCTTAAAGCAAAACTCATCCGGGCCGAAGCCTAGAAAGAGAGAGATATATAGTGAGTTGGGAGAGAAGTCGACAACGCTGCAAGTCGTGCAACACTGGAGAAATCAATAACGAAGGCTGGGACGTGTCTAAGATGTCTGGGTTTCCGCCGTCTAAAAACCAGACATCAAGAAATAACCTTTTTGCTTAAGATCCTTGGTTCTCCTCACCGCTTCTCCTCTCTTTACCAAACTTTGGCAACATTTTGTTGGCCCAGTTCTGGTGGGAGGGGGAAGGGAGTATGATCAGCATTGGCTTTGGCTGGTCATATGTCTAATTAACAAAGGCGAAAGTTTTCGGGAGGACACGGAGGTGAGTGGGTGGCTTAGGGTTTATTTCGAATTTTCGCCTTTTTTTGTGTTCTGGGTGGTTTTAATTTCAAAGTGGGACATTTCCAAAACGTTTCTTCCATCCGTTGACAAAGACAGAAAATTTATTTCGATGAACGTGCTTAACACATCTACGTCTAGAAAGCCACATTGTCTCGTAATAGTATGTTGAGAACATGACGGGAGGTGAGGGAGGAGAATGTAGGTGGTTACATTATCCAAAGGAAAGTCTAAAATGATTCTACATTGTGTTAAAAGGGTCGGATATTAGCGATGGGAATTCCTAGTCTGAAATTAGAGCTCGAGCCCCCAGCTCACAGACCCAAGTAGAAGGCTCAATAATTAACGAACCACCTAATGCCTTTCCGGACACGAGGGACCTCTGGGAGAGAAACGTCAGACAGGGCGGTGGGGGAGGGGAGACTGAGAGGTTGGATTTCTCTCCAAATCTACTTACTGGTAACGGGGAAACGGCTTTAGTCGTTTCCCTGTTACTATACGATGCCTGGAATTGAGCACCAACACCTCGGATGGTGTTCCTCAGGAACAATGACACTTATCTTCTTGCCCTCTTTTGTTCATTTTCTCTTGTTTTTGTGATGACTAAATCTAACTGAAAATTTTAAATTGGAAAAATGGTGACTTGTGTGACATTCTTGTGTCATCTTCAAAATGGATGATGAAAGGATAGGCGAGAAGAAGAGAAATGGTAGGTTTCTAAAATGTTAGGCGGGTTCCTGTCGACCGTTCTGGACTTTCGAGGTGGTTTAGGTGTGATCGCTATGACCACGATCGCCATCTGTTTGCTAAAAAATTGTTAGCTTTTGCATTTGTGCTTTAAAATTAAATGAGACATTGTTTCATCCCTTTTCATAAGTAATGCGCATTTATGGCAAGAGTTGAATCCATAAATAACTCGCACTATTGGTATAGTCTCGTTTTATAAGTGAAGGACAGTTTGAATAAAATTAAAGAGTACACAGTACCTTAGAATTTGGTATTAAAAAGGAATCTTGAGCGCTATTCTCTAATTTTAGACATAATGAAAATTTTGTGAATTATTTATTGTATTAACCCTTTTACACTCGAGGAGTGATTAGCTCATCCCCTTAGTCAGATGTGTGACTATCATTTTTCTTATTTTCTTTCTTTGAAGCGTGTTACTAATTTCTTTTTGTATAATCTTGTGATTATGATGATTATAGTATAGTTATATATCTTAGAATCATATCTCTTCAAATGGATTTCATTATCTGACAGTAATTCACAACCAAAAATTGGATATTCGGCATCGACTCAATCATGAGTGATGTGGGATTAGAATTACTGACTTTCATAAATAGTGCACACATATGAAGAACTCATTTCACAGACAATGCACACATGTCTTATATATATTAATTTCCCGTGCGTAAGAGGCACATAGGGCCGCAACAAATGTCCTCCACTTGTCTCTGTTGCGCGCCAACCACTACACCTGGGACCATGTCAATGGTGGATTTAGCCCAGTAAGTTCGGCCGCTATCGTCGTCCTCCAAGAACCCCTGGGCCTCCCTTTACGGCGTTAGCTGGGGGAGTTCCATTCAAGGGCTTGTCGGCAGATCTCGCTTGTGCCTTTCTTCAAGGTGTGCCCTATCCATCTCCACCTCCGTTCGCGAATTTCCAACGCCAAAGGCCTCTGGCCGCATTTTTTGAGGAGGACCTCGTTCGAAAACCAGTTGTCAGGCCACCATGTTCTCGTAATGTAGCGAAGGCACCGGTTGACGAAGGTCTGGAGTTTGCGGGTGTACACATGTCTTGGTAGTTCTTAAATTTTACAAATTTATGTTTATATTTAAGTCTCTAGTCGATGGTTTGTTTGAGCACAGGGTAAGCTGCTTTCTAGCCTTGCCTTAATATCTTACTCTTCTAGTTAAAGACCTAAACAACATTGTCTAACTAATTGTCTAATTTAGCTATTTGTGAAACTCTTAGAAGGCGATGAGATTAGAAACAGGCTTTATTTTTAACGGGTCCTTAGTTTCCTTTGTTTTTGTTTGCCGATTTTTTTTTGGAGGAAATGAGAAACGTCGTCGAACGCATCTTGAATGAAAAATTTATGAAGTTTGAGAAATGCAAGAGGGGTTGACAGGAACGATTTGTCACCAAATGGTAATGAGGGGCATAAATAAGATAAATGCAATATTGCGGTCCAAAAAATTTTCGTTGCATTTTGTTGCGAGAGAGAAGGTGAGAAGAGGGACGGAAGGAACAAAATGCGCAATCTTGATTTTGCATATCGCAGTCACGTGTTTGCCTCGATATTTCCTCTTCAGCTAGGACCGTTTTGGTGTTTTGATTGTAGAAAAAATCATCGAAGAATTTGGAATGATTTGCTTTTGGAAACGCAGGTCAAACATGGGAGTTGTTGTTTCTTTCCTTTTTTTTCATCTCAAAGTTCTTTTAAAGCTAAAGACTATCCTTGGTTTTGTTCAATCGTTTTGATACGTTTTCGTTTCTTTTGTCTTTTGAGCTTAGGCAAATTGGTTTTCACATTTCTGTTTGTTGTTTTAAGCTTAAGCAAACTTGCAGTTTTTGACTCTACCATAATAATCGTAAATACTAAATGTCAAAATAACCTTTTGAGTTGGAATGAAATGTATGGTTTCCAAGAGAAAAGTTTTTTCGTTCCTAGTTAACTATCACCTGTCTTCAGTGCGAGACATGAGGTAGTTGGTCTGGCTTTAGAGGGGCTTTTAAAGCTGTTCCTGAGGTGCTGAGCGAGGCCGAGGTAGGTGAAACCGAAAAGCATTAGTTTTTCGCTCTTTGACCTCTTACCTTTTTTGGGGTTTTTGGTCCAATTAAATCTGACATGAAAAAGAAATATTGCTTTAATAAGCCAAAAAAAAAGCTTTACCTCCCTTTTTGCCGCCCCGTCTGCTCTTTTGGGATTAATACGGACGCAGAACCCTGCTGGAGGTCGCAAGTCCTCACAACCTTCAGCGAGAGGAGTATTTGAGGGAGATTCTGCCGATTTCCGCCTGTGATGATGTGATTAAGAACGAAACAAAAAGTATTGACAAAGATTTTTTTAAGGTTTTAAACTAAAAGAGTTCGAGGATTGAAGTTGGAGAAACCCCGTCATTCGATCCCGTAAGTTGAAACTGATTTCAGGATAGCAATAAAGAAGTTTGGAAAAGTTGTGAACACTTCCAGCTTTGATTTCTCTTTTTAACCGCTCGTTCACCTCTCAAAATTCGAAAATGTTTAGTTGAATTTGCGTGGAAAAATCTTTTGGAGCCTTTTTTTGCAAGAACAAAATTAATTGGATGTTGAGGGTAATCAAAATTTGGGAGAAAACTTCAAGTCTCCCGTTAACGAAAAATAAAAAAGTGAAAACGTTAGAAAGAAAGGTTTTGACAGATTGCATGAAAAAAATGACGTTGAAGGTTAATCAAAGAGTGGAACAGAATGAAAATATGAAGAGATTTAAGAAGGTAGAAAGGAAGAGGTTCAAAAAATTTGACGGATTTGAATTTTTCTGCGAGGTCAAGTCGAAGCTCTAGGTCAAGGCCAAATCATTAATTCATTTATCTTCTTCCTAAGAATTAATTCTTCTGTTTGGTGTGAAGCAAGGAAATAGGGAATGGTAAGGAGCGATGATATAAGGTGCTTTCATTTCTTTTTATTTTTACTTATTTGGACTTATGTCCAAATCTGGTGAGACGGAAAGAAGAGAAAGCGTTGAGGAAAGAAATGAAGTGATTTTGCTTGTATAAGCTTCGTTATCTATATCAGTGACTCCCAAAGCAGTTCCTGTGTATCCCCAGAAGTTCCCAGCACCATTCAGGGGGTTCGTAGAAAATTAAAATTGATTTTGGGGCTTACGAGTACCATGAAATAACGCAAAGGTTAATGTTGACATCATGCAAAAAAGTGGGACTGATAGTGAAGAAGAATTTTAATCTGGAGCCAGTTGGATAGGCACAATGTCTCCATATCACATAAAAAGAGACTTCTAGGGGATCGATGTAGTAAAGTCTGAGCAGACTTATTTTTTCCTCTTGCTGTAGTCGTAACAGAGTCAACTATGAGTGATAGCGCAATCAGCCGAGAAATTAGAACGACTATTTCCGGTTTTTAAAAGATGAGAACAGGAATTAATGTCCAGTTGATGTTTGTGTTTTGTTTTGCTTGCATTTGTTTTTGTTCATTACAGTGAGATGCGATTGAAGGTGTAGCTGTTATGTGGTGAATGTAGACGTAGGCACAATAAATTAATGTCTTTGTGTGAGTCGAGGTCAGAGGTTATAAGCGAATTTCAGTTCCAGTGTAAAATAGGCATGCATGAATGCCTAGTGTCTTGCTGATGCTCTTTGGGAATAAAAGTTCTCTAATTTTCCATAGTTTTCCAGCTTTCCATTTTTTTATTTTTATTTCGAGTTTGACCGAATGTGAAAAAACTCCCAACAGGATGAGCTTTTTGGATTTTAGTTTTAAAGAAGTTTGAAAATCTCATTTGTGCTATATTGATTGGCGACCATATTGTTCCTCTCTCTCTCTTTCTCTGGGTGCATGAAAGATTCAGACAAAATGTTTCAGTAACATGAAGGCAACTGAGAACGAAGAAGAAAAAGGGAAAGAAAGGGACCGGGGGGGAAGGTTTTTTGTTTTATCTTCTTTTTCACAGTCACGTATTGCTGGGTTCTCACTCGCACTTTCCCAAACAGTCTCTAACAAAATTTCATTTGTTACAAAGATCAAACCGTAATTGATCTTTTGGGTCAAGCAAAACTCTTGTTCGGATCCTGTTCAAGGGCACGACAGAGTTCACGTTGACAATATCGTTCAGGCTGGCGTTACAAATTATTCTCTTTAGTATTTTGTCAGCGGATGTTTTTTCTGTAAACATCCCACTAATAATGTGATCTTGTTGTATTGAACAACTTGAAAGCTTTGTAAGGAAGGCGATTTCGTACTAAAAGAAGGTGTTTTTGCGTTAATACAAATATTTGATATACTATATTTCTCTAAAAATAGTTTATAACAACTATTTCAACTTTTTTTCAAATGCACCTCCTGTTTTTTTGGTGCTCATCTGTGGAGAGATATTGAATTAAAGTTTTTTGGAAAACTTTTTAATACAATTGTTTTACTATACTCTATAACAGGGATGGCGAACCTATGGCACGTCTGAAAATTTTGATGGCACGCACAAAATCAAAATTATTATTTTTTAATAAGTTCTTTTTTTGATAGAAATAAATTAAAAATTATTTCTGGCACGTCACCTATTTAAAAAAGAATTTTTTTGACTTTGTGGCACGGACATCAAAAAAGGTTCGCCATCCCCGCTCTATAATCAATAAAGCATAGTTAAAACAGTTGCTCCCAATTATTATCATAATTATGAACTCTGCAAGTTGCTGAACATACGTAAGTTCTTGTGTTAGTGGTTATTATTCATTTTATTGTTATTATTCTGTCGTCTCCGATTTTTCCTCTTTTTGACGATTTCGCTTTGTTTAAATTATTTTCGAAACAGTCCCGTTATCACTGCCTGGTATTTGTGCCCGCTATAGTACGATGGAAAACAAATTGCCTAGAAGAAAATGGAGTAGTGTAGGGCGGCGTCTTACATCCACATAATGAAAGGTATTTTGGATTTTTAAAGCAGAAATTGAATTAGAAGAGATGTCAAACAGACAGAAATGAAAGAAGAGTGAAACAAACAATTTTTCAGATGGACGAATGATTCAAGGATTTGGAATTTACAGAGAAGCCTTGTAATTAGATTCCGTACCTCCAAATGGTTATAAGGGTGGCTTTGTAAATAAGGAATGAGCTTGCAATTTGAAGTTAGGACCATCTTCCCATGAGACAGAGAACTTAATGTAGGTCGTCTAAGTTGATGCGCGGTCATTATAAACAGGGATACTGTATTTAACTTCATTCTATCGATAAATAACATCGTCATTTAGAAAAACTAGAAGATAAAAGTTAGTAAAAAAGAGGAGGCAAATAATCCGCCATATTTGTTTCACAATCAAATACACCAAACGAAAACTAAACAAAAATAATTCCTAGATAAATAATTTGACAGGAAGTAAAATTTAACGGACATAGGAAATAACGCGAGGACGGGAAGAAAAAAAAGAAGCAAGATGAGATGGAGAAGAAAAAAAACGAAAATCGGTTAGATCGTTTTTTGTTTGAAAAAAAAGAGTCAAAGTAGTTCGAGCGTAAGACACCAGAGCAGCGCTATTGTCGCCATGTTTTATTTCAGATTTTTTCTTCTTTTTTTAACGGCGAGCGTGCGCGAGAGGAGCGTCTAGTAACCAACTCTAGTTAAAGTTGTTTCGACGTTGGAGACGTGTTTATGGTTTCAGTGTTAGAAGTTAGAGAAAAAAAATTAATTTTTTCTTTCCAACAAGAAAAGAGTTAATGAAGTGATTGTATTTATTAGCGGACACATTTTCCGTTTGTTTCAGTTGATTTTTATGAATCATTTAAATGGAAGTGCTCTACCATTAGGATACCGTGATTTGTCTAAGTTGGGCTTCATTTGGTATGTAGTAATTTTTTTTTGTTTCGTTTAATTTGGTTTGATCATGAACAAACATTATCTGCCCAGGTACCGAAAAAGGTATTTCTTCTAAGTTAGGTTTTGAGACATTTTTTCTATTTCATGTAGTGAGAAAAAGAATGTTTTTTACTAAACGTCAAAAGTTTTTCCTTCTTTATTCACGACGTAAGGACATCCGGGGAGGTGAGAAGGAACACGAAGGCGTTTTTAAAATTTCAAATTAAAAATTAATCTGTATCATATTTCGGATATTCCTTTCTTTCATTTCATTTCATTTCATTTTGTGTTGTTTCACATAAGTTAATAAATTTATTTGAGATTCGAGCCAGACAAAGCTTAAAAATTTGGGGTAGGTTTCGATCATGGCTGCGCACTGCAAAACTTTTTTTTTCTTGTAACTTTCTTTGTGCTTCGTTTTAAGCCGGTGCTCTTATTTTCCTTGCTGCCTCCCACCGCCCTCCAAATGGGGGTTTTAGAGATTCTGGAGTTCCCGGGTCTTGGAAGTTTTTGTATTTTTCGGATATTTTTTTATTCCAGAATGAAAATTATAAAGTAAGTTTGAAAATTAGTTTTTTATAACCGTTTTTATTTAAATTTAAAAGAAATTTTGGAAAATGTGGAAAATTTGATTTTTCGACCCCAGTTTTGGTTTGTTTTTGTTTTTAATATTGTGATGACCTTTGGCTACTTCGCATGTTTGTTTGGGGGATCACAAAAACTTTTTGCTTATTTGAGATTTATGATCTCTGTATGTAGGTGGAAATGGATGTATTATACCTGATGTATGAGTAAAATGGTTAGTTATTTCTTTTTTGTCTTTAGCAAATATGATAAATAACAGAGTTTTCAGTTGGCATATTTTCATAGCCAGCCACATCAGTGGGTTGAGTAAAAACTGTTTGAAAAAATTCAATAATTTTGTCAAGAGCTTTTTCTTCTCTTTTTGAAAAAGCCCTTTTGTTTACTTACTTTGAAGTTACTAGATGATTTACTCAGTCATCTGTTTAAATGTGGGAAAGGGTTTAATAATGAAATTGTACACAAAAAATGAGCAAGTTAGAGCCTTTTCAAGAGATAACTATTCAGAATTTTCGTGTGATAATTGAGTTCTTCCTGCGGTTTTTCATTGGAGATTCTTATTAGAAAGCGATTAAATTTTTATGGAAGCTTTTTTGGTTCATGAACTTATGAATATGCTTTATTTTAAATTCCTTTTGTTCCTTTTGCGAAAGGTTTTGTTGAACCATAGATGTAAGTTTTGTGATGTTTATTATCTTTATGGCTTGATGTGAAGTAGTATGGAAGGTTTCTTTCTCAGAAGGCTGTGGTGTTTTTTTAAAAGACAGTTTGCCTTGACAAACCAACATGGCTGTATTTAGTTTGTGTGCATTTGTTTCATGAAGGAAAAGCTTTGATGGAATAGGATATTGAAGTATGAATGTACAGCATGTTTAATAATATCTGTGATTAAGCTTTTAAAACTTTAACAAGAAAAGTTAGGAAAGGTTTCGCTAAAATTATAATCAAATTTGAGTTGAGTTAAAAAGTTATAATTTAATTTTTAATAATTGAAGTTCCCCATTTTATAGACGATATTGAAGTAACACGGTTCACCAATACGCACAAGTATACTTTTCTGTATGCAATTTTTTTTTTTTTCTAATCTTGAGTCTTACGAAAATTTGTGTATACTGCTACAAAATACAGTTAAGGTTTATCGTAACTCCCTATTTCACGGCTTCTTTTGCAACGTATGCTGGAAGGACAATTATAGTGTATGCTTTATTTGTTTAAAAATTTATATTTTTCAAAATTGCCTGAATTTATAAACCTTCATTATTCCATATTTTATACACTGGACGCCACATTGCTTTACCACTTCCCTACTTATATAGAATTTATACCAAACCCCTTTCTAAGATACCGTAATAATTTTTAAATTTATGTCAAATTTCTGATGTGGACAAACTCACAGTATGCTGTATGTATTTTTTGTCGCGGTTTTGCGTGACTAGTGCGAAAATTCCATTTCATAAGTATTGCACAGCAGCAATTTAATAAACGTATCTAGCGTATAATAAAAAGATTGAAGGTGCTTAGGCTTGTGTAACACTTTTTCAGTTTTAGGTTTCAAAAGTTAGTAAATAACTCAAAAACTTGAGATTACTTAATTAATTGACTTATTTAGCTTTGTTAAACTTGTACATGACTTTTTATATTAAAAATAAATATAATAATACATAATTGTATTTTTGAATCGGTTGTCTTGTATTAGAAGCTACTACCAGTATCCAAATTAATTACACTAATTAGTGAATGAATGGTTTTTAATGGTTTCATTAAAACTTTTTGTTTCTTTGTTGAGTTGTATGAATTGTCCACCAAAAGTTTATTATTATTTTATTTTTGAAGAAAAATTGTTCGGATAAAGAGATTTTTAAGTTAAAAACGCCAAATACTTTTTACAAATTTAAATTAAAATCATCTAAAAATGTGGAATCCGCTTAAATTTCTTATTTAGCTTATGTTGTAGGTTTTGGTTCAGGTGTTAATGTCAAGACTTATGTCCACCTGAAGTAATTTTTGCGAAGGACTTGTCGCGGTTCTTCGGGGAAAAAATGAAAGAAAAAAAAACTCGTTTGGCAAAAATCTTTTGGCCCGGTTATGGAAACATTTTGGTATTTTTTGTCGGAGGGGGGAGGGGATTTTAATTTTTTGTCTGAAAAAGAAAGTAAATGAGTTCTGCTGCCATTTTCCAAGAGGTGAGTGGTTGGGAGGGAAGATATGGACAGGGTAAGAGTTTTATTGCTTGACTACCGGAAGCCATGTGAGTTTGCTAGACTGGGTCAAAACTCTTTTTTGGGTTCAGATCTAGGCTCACATGAATTAAATCTACACTGTATTGTTCGGCAGAATATATAGTCTGGTATGGAAAAAGTCTCCTATCATGTTCATAATAAGTGACAATTTTTTTGAAATTACTGTACTTTGTGGCCTGAAGCTTTAACAAAAAGGTAAAATTCTTTGAAGCTTTTTTTGTTCAAAGGTTAACGGAAGTTAATATGAAAACCATTCTCTGAGAAATTGGGGCTGAAAAGAGACTTAAATTTCGGGCTAATGACACATCGGTGTGCGTGTTAAAAGGAAGAAGTCAGACTGGTAGCACCCTGAAGGTGGAGGAGGGATACCCCGAGAAAATAAAATGACGTAAAGGATTTAAACAAGATCCCGTTGATCACATAAATTACTTTTCGTAAATTACGAGAAGTTCTGATGCGAAGGCGGATCCTAACGATTGAAGCGTGTTCGTGGCCTGCGAGATTCAAAGTCGAGTCAGGCTTACCAACGTGTGTTTCTCTGACGAATTTTTTTGGATCCGGCTTTTCCATTTGCAACGGTCAAAACTGTTTTTCTCTCCCTTTTTCTAGAAGATTATAGTAATATAAGGGTTGTTGGACGGGAAGAAATATTGTGTGAATACGGTACCTCTCGGGCACTAGGCCCTGAAAGTTATTTATTTATTTCGAGTTTGAATCCTACCAATAAGTATAACAAGAGGTGGTAGAGAATTTGAACTGTCAATAACAGGCCTACCATAATTGGAAAATTCGTTTTCTTTTTTCATGGATTAAATAGAGAGCACAGAGCCAGACGGGTCACTTCTAGGATCACATCTGACGATTTTGCATTATGGAAGTTAATTATTTTGTATATTGAAAATTGGATTTGTTTACTTATTGATGTATCAATAAAATTGTACTTTTCTCGAAGGCACTGAATGACTTCCACTTATACAGTTGTCAATCAAAAATTGGATTCGCAGAAATTTTTTCAATGGCTTAGTTTGAGTCATTAGTGAAAAGTTCGTTGATGGCTTCGCCGACAGTCTAAACATAAGCGTAGCACAGAGGCACATTTCAGGCTTGCGGCAATGCATTTTTCTTCACATCTCGAAGTAGTTGCATTACAATTTATTGCACATAGTCAAGGATAAGGCCGCCATTTTTTTGTAATACAGTCAGTTCCATCTTAAAAATAAATTCATATCGCGACGTTTTAGTCTTCCTGGTTAGGCGCGATTATGGCGTCGGTTTTTTACGACAGTTTCTCTAGTCTGGACCAAAATTTCTCGTTTTGACGAACACACAAAGCTTTTATATAGATGGGTAAGGTCTCTTAAAGACAGGAAAGGTTTTGTAGACGTTTAAAATTTTTATTTCTTTGGGATCTCGTTTTTGTGAAGGTGCCGTTTATTGAAAAACTATTTGGAGGACTGATATTTTAATTTTATTGTATAAAATTAACAAAGACCAAGAAAGGCCCATCTTTCAGATATAGACGAAAGCAGAAGCAAAAGCAAAGGACGAGGGAAGTTTTTAATTTTGATTGTAATTACCTTCCCCAGGACCAGGTTTAAGAATGAATAATGAAAGAAGGAAATAAATTTTTTTTTCTTCAAAATTGTAGAATGTGAATGAAAAGTTGAAAATGCTTCCGGAAGTTTTAAAATCGCTAAAAAAATTTTTATGTATACAAAAGAGTTTTATGGGATGTTTCGGTGGAGGAAGAATGATTAAAATTTTCGTCGTGCGAAATTTTAGTGCAAGCTCTTAAAGTTTCTTCTTTTATTGTGTGTGGCTCGGTTTAAGGAATGAGTGATAAATGTGATAAGATTAGGAAATGAATTTGTTTTCAAAAGGGAACAAAATTCGGAAGAGGAAAAAGAAGATAATTAGGAAATCATTGGTCTGTATGCTTTTCTGTGGAGGGAGGAGGGGGTAATTTTGGACATGTCGGAACAGTTAATTGGTTTAAAATGAAACCTGACAGCGTCAAAATCCTTAATCCGGTCCTCTTGGCCTCAAAACCATGAAAAATTCCCCCGTTTTGGTTATTTTCATCCGCCATGTTTCCTTTTTTCCTCATTCTTCCCTTTTCCTTTTATTTGTCCCCGTTTTTGGTGGAATACTACCCCCACTTTCGTGTAGATCGTTTCTCTTTTTTTGTATATACTGTATGTGTGTGTGTGAGAGAGCGTCGTGACGCGTCTAAAAAACGTGGCGTCGGTTTTCTAAGGGTTTCTTAAAGTAATTACTCTGAGTGTGTTTTTGTTTTGGTTACTTGTCTCTCGGTTCCTTAAAAGATTCTTATAGTCATTATCCCAGATGCAGCGGAAATCTCTTGGGAAGTGAAGCAGAGAATTTTTGGGAGACATGGGAGAGGTGGGGGGAACGGACGAAAGGTTGGCTTGAAGCTCAGAGTATTGATTCCAGAAAGTCTGGATGCGTAGCATGGGTCAATTTGTCCCAGTTTCATTCGTCTCTGCACGGTCTAGCCATTTGCCTTCTTCTATCATTTTTTTATTTTCGTGTCGTTGACTTAAAAAAAAATTCTTCTTTCTCTTTTCTCTAATTTCCAATTTTTGTTTCTTCCTTTTCCCCTAAATTTGGCACCTGGTTTTTTTCGTTGTAGTTTTGTTCTTTTTGACTTTTATCGTAGGAATTGAATGGTTTCCAGAATCATTTAAATGACATTAGAAGGAGGTGGGGACCGGAGGATAACGTCTACTGTTTTCCCACCATATTCGTATTGATGTTACGGTAAAAGTGTTATGTCCGGTATTGTGTACAGTTTCCGGCAACTATTCGACTCGTAATTGTCAAGCTTTTATTAAATTTCTCATTTCCACGACTTTTCTGTTTTATAAACTAGCCGGTAAATGTGATAAATATATAGTGATTTGTCACTTTTACCAAATTTAGTTGGTGATGAATAATAGCGAGGAACAGCTCAATGAAATCATCTTGATTGCTTTATTGATATGCTTAATATAGGTATGTTATAAGTTGGTTTCCCTTTTAATGGGTTTACGAGTCAGGTTCGAGTCTTCCGCAATAGGCAAGCAATAGAAATCTCCGATGGTAAATTATTGAGAAAATGAGTGGTTAAGGCTAGTATCGAAAAGGTTTTGTCAAGGTTGATAAATAACAGCTCCACAATTGAAGAAATATCTGTTTTTTCACTTTTTCCGATTTTTTAATAATTCTGACCTGAAATGAAATTTGAAAGCATTAGAATGCGCTAATCTAAACGAGCCTCAGAGAAAAAAAATTGACGAGAACTTTTAGGGAAACATTTAATGGTATAAATTTATATAAAATTTATAAATTTAATGCCGTTGAATAATTTTACGGTTACAAATATATGGGTGTATCAAAGCTCAGTTGATTCTAGGGGTTTAATTTTCATATTTATTTTTATTTGATCTTTTACGAATTTTGGCTTTGGGGGTGAAAAAAATGAACCTAACAGAGGGTGGAGAGGGACTCATTATGATGGAGTTTACAAAACGGTGGAGGAACGTTTAGAAAAGCAATTTTTCGCTAGTAATATTACAGCAATTTCTAAGTACTATACTTAGCAGTTTCTTGTAAGTACTTATTAGAATATGACCGGAGGCAAAATGTGAGAAATGTGTTAAGTGAGCGAGTGAGATGGCGGTGAAGAGAGAAAGGAAACAGAGGAGGAAGAGGAGTAGAAAGGAGGTGGTGGATAGGAAGAAAATAAGCTTTGCTTCTGCTTGTATAAACAAAGAATATTTAAAAGTCTTTGTTCATTGGTGACTTAATTGGCCGGAGATGGCAACTCTTAAGGGATGAGGTTGCTATCATGTCCTGAGCGCTCGATCGAAACCCGTTTTGAAGCTTTGATGATGAGTTTTATCACATTATTTTTGTAAATTTTGTTTTAATTTTCCAAAAAACCGTTTTTTTAATAATTTTTTTATTGGGGCTCATTTAGCTTAACAACGGAAAAAACCGGGGAAAAGAAGGCTGAGGTGAGCCATGGAAGTCTTAGGACAGGGGTGGTGATAGTGGAAGCCATATGATCATTTCCAATTCTTCCTGGTTTACCTAATTTGGTTGAAAAAATCCCAATGAAAGTTATAATTAATTTAATTATTGAAAAGGATTTTGAAACTTGGATACGATATGAGATGAGACCTTAGGGTGGGGGTGGGGGTTGGAGTGAGGGCTTAAAACGTCATAAGAAGGAGAGGTTGAAGGGAAGCGGGAGAACTTCTGGCTTCTTGTAGACGTCTTTGCTAATAATACTCGAATGTAACGACAGAGGAATATTATGGTAACTAGTGAAAAAAAGATGGCGGCTGACGAAGAATCGAGAAATAGGATTTTGGTTAGTTTGCTAGGTTCAAGCATTGGCGAATGAGTCAAAACTAAAGGAAAGGAAGACTAAAAACGAAAGCCCCGTTTTGGGGAAATCATGTTATGAATGGGCCGGTCTTACCTTCGCAACTACGACAAACTAACATTCACGTGCAACCCTTTAGAAAAAAACGCAACCCCTATCAGCTGTGAATTAGCAGCATTTCCCTTTTTAGGACACGCAAATGAATTGCAATTTAGATTAGTATTTTAAACGTTATTTTTGTTTGTTAGTGCGTGTTATGTGTGTTCTTTTCCCTCAAAGGCAAAACGCACAATAAAGCATGATAGAAAGGGGTGATGAGATGTGTACATGAATCCCGGTGGTGGCTCTTTATTTTTGGAAATGGCCTAGACGGGCTAAAAGTAACCGGATCACAGGAGAAAAGCCGCTGTTAGTGAAACAAGGTGACATCTCTGTTGGCGCGCATGACTACTGCAAAATCAGATTTATTGACTCACCTAGATTGTTTGGAAGACCGTATCACAATTTTTAGAAAGAGAGTCGTCAAGTTATTCTGGGTCCTTTTGTGTGATTTTTTTTTATAGCTAAAACACTGCAACAGAGTCTGTGTTTCAAGCAATAAGATCTGATTTTAGAATTTGATTTCAAAGGCTGGAGATGGATGACGTGTGTAGAAGACTTGTAGACACTCCAATGTATGAGTCAATTTTAACCAAGCTTCCCAAAAACGTTCAGCCTCCAGTAATAGTAGTATCGTTATTAATTTCATAATCCTAATTTTTGCCTAGTGGAAAAACTTTCATTAGGCCTAAATCAGTAAATGTAAGAAGATAGTGAAATGCAGAATTAAATTGAAACTCAATTAAAATTTATTAATTAACTTGGGTCAGAATTTTCGAACAAAGTGCACAATTGACTTGGGAGGGAGGAAGGGAATATAATAATAATACTTTACATATGTACATAATATATATAATAATAAAAATTGGCAGGAATTATTAAAATGATCAATGGAAATAAAAATAATTCGATCTTTCTTCAATCAGTTCTTTTCTCCTTAGATGTGTGTATAGATTCTTCAATTCTCATGACTCTCACAAAACAAAAAAATTAATAATATTGGAAATAAATTCATATATTTCCTACATAAAATAACTTGAAATTTATTCTTTCTTTAACTGCTAACGGAAACGGAACGGACATTCAACAGGAATAAATGGCTCGAATAATTTGTGATATTCACAATATTACAAACTATCATATGCCATGTCTAAATAGTCCGGATATACTAAATCGATCTATTAAGAGTTACTCACCTGACGAGGAGCTGTTTTAAAAAAATCAACAAGAAAACAACCCTCAACTTATTCCCTTTTACCCCAAACGTCATCGACACATGAATAAAAAAATTTCAAAAAAAAAGTGAGGAAAAATGAAAGCATATAAAGGGTCGTATAGACTACACGTATGTAGGCCACTGGAAAGAAAAGAAGAAAGAGAGAAAAAAATCATTTGGATGTTAGGGGACACAATTTTGCAAAAATTTTCGCTTTGATCCGCTCTCGCAACTAGTTTTTTGTGTACCCTTGGAAACTGGGGGAATCCCTTATGGTAAACGTAGAAAAGTTTTCCTCTTTTCATTTCCCAATCAACGAATACAACAATCTTTATTCGCAACAATTTTCCCGCCATTTTATTTTTGCTTGTTCTCTCTTCTGAACAAAATTATGCTTTAGAGAAATATAATTAACAATTAAAAACTATAAAAGGCGTCACAGTCTTTTAGGAACCGTTTTTGTGCAAGGTTTACCAAGTTTTAAAGTTTTCTTTCTTTCTTTCTTTTCTCTTTATCAACTTCCCAGGATGACGTTTCAGGTTGATAAATTCAAATCGGAGACGTTTCTTATGAAGCATTACTCATTCTGTCGACCGAATTTCCCCTATGTAACGTATGTGAGACCATAATTCTGAACCGATGTTTAGCATAGAAAATTATAATAAATAAGCATTTTCGAGTTTTGTAATTTAACATTAGGATATATGCTACGGTGAAAGTGATAAATCTAGTGTTATGTATAATTCCCGGCAAATATTCATTATCATCAACTGAGCTTGGTGAAAGTGACGAAGACCTGACAAATGTCAAGGAAGCCGAGGGCCTGTGCTCGCATACTTTGTAAAATTTGTTTGTCGGATGCTGTAATGTACATGTTACTGTGTCGCCAAAACGTCATATTTCAAATTGAATTCATAAGAAAAAATTATATAAGGTAATATTTATAATTATACTGTAGTCGTGATGTGATGGTGACTTTGTAGAGGCAAAGTATTAATTTATAAGGTCGGAAAATGTGGCAGTTTGAAAGATGCAGATGTGTGGAGTGTATACTTATGGATTAGGTATCCATCGAAACATGGCGGAAATGAGGGACATGTCTGGAAAAGGATTTGAATCCTTGGAAGAGAAAATTTCCTTTCTCTTCCTTTCCTCTCTTTTTCTGCGTCCCTGCTTCACTGAGAATCTTGCCGGTTGCCTAGAACACTCTTTAAGACGGGTCCTGGAAATCGATTGATGGGTCAATGTCCCGACCTAACTTTCGGCTCTGTCGTGCCCGGGAAAAAGTCCGCAATGAAAGGCGATCAAGTTTTGCGTTTGGTAAGTCGTTTTTGCACGGATATCGTTTCATCCCCTTTCGTTATAAACGCTACCATAACCTCCCTCTGGATTTTCTCTCACCCCTTGCATCTCGTAACCCTATTCTCCGTCTTTTTACGAATAAGTCTGCAGATTTATTTTTGCCACAGAAAGAACTTCAGTTGAACGAGTTTTTTTGTCTTTCCTTTTTCCCTCTTTTTTTCTTCTGTATGTAGACGTAACAAGGGAATTGTGTGTCGCAGATAGATGATATATTGTACACCTTGCTCGGTTTTGCAACGTTAGCCAGAGGAGGTGTCTCTTTCAGTTTTGCCAAAACGGGTTTAGCAACAAGTTTTTGCTTCTATTCAACTGGTCACCAACTTGTTTTCCGCGCGTTTTTTTCATCTTCTATTCTTTTATTATTCTTTCTCTTCTTTCCGTTTTGAATCATTTTCTCATTTCCGACGGGTTTTGACTTACATCCGGCAAGTCTTTTATTCATAAAGACCAGAATTTTTCTGTGAAATCGGTCATCCAGTGAGAAGGTGACTTGTTCCTTGGAGGGTTGAAACGCTCCCTAAGACCCTCGCTTGTTTCATTGATTGTTCATTGTTTGTTTCTGGCCTTTTTTTAGGGTTTCGCATTCTGTGGCAAAATGAGTTTGTAATGCTCACGGAATGTCTGCTAGAGGGTTTTGTTATCACTAGGTTTGAGTTGACGGTAAATCGGTGGTCGAGGAGGAAAGTGCGGAGTGGTTGGGGAGCGAGGGTAGCCTTGGAGCCATATGCTTCCACATGGTAAATGTGGATTTTGGTTTCTCGCAGCATATCGGTAGCGACAATTAGGTCAGCCGTCTCATACTTTCCTGGTTCAAGGTCATTAGTTTTCTGGTCTGAGGCTCACACCAGTTATGAGGAGCTTGTCCACGTGACTCGCTTTTTAAAAAATTGATTTTGATCCTTAATTATAATTTGGCGCGTTTTTTTAGAAAAATGTTGTTAGCTTCGTCCCATCCGTTGCTTTTTTCTTGGCTCCCGTGATGTCTGTATTTGTAGTAATCATTTTCAGGTCTTCTCTAACTTAATTTCGTTTACTAGCTGTTGGTGATTTTTAAAAATCTCAGCTGTTCTCGTTCTTTGGTTCAGTATATTAGGGGCCCTGTGGTTCGCATTAGAAGCGAAGTTACGGTTGAGGGTCCGAGCCGTTCCAGATCGTTGTCCTACAACTTTTGGCTTCATTTTTTGTTTTGTGAATGTTAAAAAAATCATTTTTATTACTGCAACCCTGTTTGCGCAGACTTTGTCAAACTTACAGGAAATTGTAAGTTTAACAGTACTACTCCATTTTGTCTTCGTGCTTATAATAAAAAATGAAAGCAGACAGAAACGGTTACAAATATGTAGTCTCAAAAGAGAGAAAAAGGAAGAAAGAGTGAGTGAGAGAGAGAGAGAGAGAGAGAAAAATGGAAACCAAGTATAAGCCAAGGTCAACCTTGTGGTACAATAGTAATCGAAACACATTTGCAGATGGAGAGTACGTGGGAATGACTTGTACACGTGTAGGTGAGTTTTCTCTCTTCTTCTTGCTATCTCTTTCTCGCTCACTCCTCTCCTCCCCGGTGTTTCTTTTCTTATAGTTCTTACTAGTAATAATAAAACCGGGAGCCATTTTAAACAAATTATCTACTATCATCAATCTCACCTATAAATTAATCTCTTTGAGTTTTCGAGAATTAATTTCTTCTTTCCTTGGAGGATTTTCTTTTCCTTTTCATTGGCCCACAACACGGGAGAATGATCGCCAAGGGAATTATGATCTTTGAATTTCGTTTGGGGGCTTCCATTTCAATGGTTTGGTTGGTTGGGACTCATTGTTGAACGTGTCGTATTGTGCTTTAGGTCGTCTGGATGAATTTATTCAGGTTTACACGGTGTCCTAGCTTTGTACTTTGGTACTCTGGTTTTGTCACGTTGAAACTAAATAAATTTATCTATCTGTCTCTGTCATCTTTAAAGGTTTTAGTGGGACTGGAAGGGCCTTTTTTTATCAGTAGAATAATTGAATTGGTTTTTCCTTGATGAGACCCTTCAACGTTTAAAAAGTTGAGGGTGGAAATAGCTGGCTCCAAGTTTTACGGACTTTATGTCAGTTTTTGTCTTTGGTTTCTCTGAAACAGATTTTTATTTTCGATTTCGGCCCAATTTTTTATAAAAGGAAATTTGTTTTCTGAATAGGCAATATGTCTTGCAGTTGACTTTGTTGGGGAGCGGCATGATGGAGAGATGTGCATTGTATGAGGCCAATTTTTCCTTTTTTTAAACCTCTTACTAACTGCCACCTGTCTCTAAGCGAGACAGAAAGTAGTTGTTCTGGTTTAAAAGAGGTTTTTAACTTAGGAAACAGATCTGTGTCTTTAACTACAGGATTTGGTTGTGGAATCCCTGAAGGTCTGTGAAGACTCATAGCTATAAAGTCAGACTTTCTCATGGAGACTGCAAAATTTCTCCTTTCCTCTTCTCTCAAAAATGTTGGCAGATTTCAAAAGAGGCACATTTCTTCTGATTTCGATGGCACCTGTTTTGCAAGAGACTTCAGGGTGTGGTAAGCAGAAATGCTTCCCGAGTGGTGGAGTGGTGGAATGAAGTGGTGGGGCTGACGTCAAAAGAATAGAAGTGCAGTACAATTAAAGCCAAAAGGAAATGAGCACCAGACCTAACAGTTAATGAACACCTTTGGTTTATTTAGTTCGAAAAAATCATTTGTCTGATTTAGAAACATTTATTGATTCAGTCGAATTAGAAAAAAAAAGTGTTAAGCAAAAGCGCTGAGAATTGAAAAATGATTTGTCAAAACAATAAAAATCCTCAAGTTTTCAAAAGTATCAAATAATCTGATTCCAAGAACATAGGAAATGTGTTTTTACTTGTTAATCAATTTATTAAATTATTAAACAATAAAGTAAAAGGAGACGTTGAAAACGTTTGACTTTTCTTCTTTTTTTTGCTCGAATCGCGACTCGGATTTTTGGCAGTGAATTCAAGTTGCAGCCATTTTGTTTTGTCGTGTGGAGATTTTAATATGCATTTCCGGATTGCAATTTGATATTAATTTTAGAGCTTTTGAGTGGAGATCCGTGCCAGATTTTGGTTGAGGTGGGCATTGTTGGTTGTTGGGATGTCTTTGGGTGGATTCTGACTGGATTGGTTTGTGGTCTCGACATGGTTTTCCCTAAAGAATTTTAAGTGTTTTGCGAAAAATTGGAAAAGAAGATGGAATTTGAGGTTGGTGGTGGTAGTGGTGTTGGTGATTGTATGTGGATGTGTGGTTTGCTTTGAATTTCTTTGGTCGTCTACCTCCTGGGGTGTGGTTTCCTTGGCTCCTAGGGTCTGAAACTTTATGGGAAACACGTGCCTTATCATTTAGAGTAATTGTTGTGTAGAAAGCAGGGTTTTGATTGGCTACACGCATCGATGTGTTGGAAGGATTTATTGTTGAAGTGAAATGGATCATCGGTTGTGAGCCATTAGAACTAAAATAAAAAAGTAGACTAAACTAACTAGTGGTTTCATTACAACGAGAGGTTTGTTTCCATCGTGTTGAGGAAGGTACATAGAAATTTCGTGACCCTCGTTATTAATTCCTTGTATTCAATCGTTTCTCTAGACACTACAGAAACTCCTGAATCCTTCTCTCTCTGGACTTTTCCATTTCTGGAACGTCTACACTGATACTGTTACACCCAAGAAATCCTCTGCAAAGCTCATACCAGTGGCATTGATTGTCCCATCATTGCTGTCCCAACTCCACACTTCACCTGCTTATGTTAAAATTGTCTCTACCAAATTATTAGCCCGAATTCGGGATTCCTCTATATGTTTTGATTATTGTGCTATTCCCAAAGAAGTGATGATTTCCTGTGCCAACACCGACATGGAAATCCTGGACCAATCCAAACCCTCAAATCTCGGACAGCGCTCCTTTGTTAGTTCCTAACTATGTTGTCCATAATGATCTGGCTCTCTTCTTTATAGTTACTTCATTCCTATTGTCGTTGTCGTTAACACTGTTCTATTTTTCCCCTTTTCTTTGTACCCACTTTTCTTGTCCTCCATTAACCAATTCCTGGAGCTAAGATACTGATCTGATCCCTAGGTAAAAAGCTCCTTTACAGTCAGAACAACGGTTTTAGTAGCTTAGGCACACGTGCCAGTTAATAAGGGGTTAGAAAAACACTTAAAGTTGACACCCCTGACGCATCACTTTGTAAAAAGTAAAGTAGAAGTAGAAGTGAAAAGCATTCTAAAAATAAAACAGAGGCAGAAATATAAACTTTGATCTTTGAGTGACAGTTAACCCAGAGATAGCCTAGGCTCGTGAAATAGGAGCAGGGAAAAACGGAAGAAAGATAAAAGAAGAAAATTCACCGTCAATTTATCTCCAATTAATCCTTCAGAAGAGATTTTTTGTGCGGAGGCAACAGGGGCGAAGATGGGCGGAGGGCAAAAGCTCGGCGGAAATGAGGAGGAATTGCTTGCAGATTCCGCTTGTTTCTCTCTCTCTTCATCCCATTTCACTCCTCCCACGATGAAGTCACTGAAAAGGAAAAAATGCATTTTTCAAAAAGAAAGATGGACGGCCTTCAATGGTGACTAAAAATAAGTGAACGACATTTTTTAGTTGCGTTTTTGAAAAGTGCATTTTTGTTATTGTTTATAGTATAGTTATTTGTTCTTTTTTGATATTTATAGGTAAAATTTTATTAATAATAAATTTTAAATTCCTTGGAAACAACAATGTTTCTTTTCTTTTTTTGTATACTGAAGCTTTGGTTTCTAGATTTATTGTTCGGTTATAAGAAAACTAATAATAAATTTGGATAATTATTTGTTGATTAAGTGACAGAACCAGGACTTTAAAAAATGATATCATTGATAATTAAATATGAAAGAGAGTTATTATTAAAATAACCGTGGCAGGAGAAAACGCTTTGATATCCAGTTTTTTTGTAGAAAATAGTGTTTAAACTTTCGCGATCGTTTTCCATAATTTATATACACATGTAACATTTTTGGGTTAATCAACGTTGGACAATTTTCTTTTTTCTCGGTTGAGACGAGTAGTGCTCGGCGTGTTTTTTAGTGTTTTGAGTGCTGCGCGTTTTCGTTGGGACAGTGACGCTGTTTGTGATTAACCCAAAAATTTTATGTGTTTATGTAATTTTTTTTGTAGTTTCAGTTAATAATCAACGCAGAGAATGACTTCAGTTTTGGAAAACTCAAATCTGTAGAAAATCTGTAGAAAGTGATCATCATTCAGTTTTTTTTTTTGCTCGTGTTGTTTGGTTTTACCTTTTGCGTTATAAAAATGTGTCACCTCGATTGTTTCTGGGTATTTTTCATCACCTACAAATTCGTGGATAGATGACCGAATGAATGACGAAAGTATAAATTAAAATATGAGAAAATGTAAACGGTTTTCGATTGTCACGTCATCAATGTAGCTAGACTAGTACAAAGACAATTTTTCTTCCTTTGTTTATAAATCTTTAGAGTATTATCCGTTTTATAGCAATCTGATGGATGTGAACACATGCATAGAAATTGTATAGTTTGGATGTGTTCGTTTTGATGCAAAACTTTTTCGTTGATTTTACCTCAAATTTACCAAACATTACCAAAGAGTGAATATCTGCCTAGGAAATTAGCATTATCTTAGCTATTATAGTTAGCATATTATTAGCTAGGAGCTGGCATTATCACTGGATGTTGTTACATCCGAGTTTTTTGGCTAAGTTTTTGGTTGCATATTTTCAATTGGACAGTTGGTGTCCGGAGAGTGATCTCTCCCGTCAGTTCGCAGTGTGTTAAACGGAGTGTGTGTACCGAAGAGAATTTCAAACAATCGAATCGGAATTATTATTACAAAAAATGGGGAAAACGAACGAGGGAACGGGCTTGGGAAGGAAAAAAAGGGAAAACGTTCCCAAATTTCATATTTTGAGGATAAAAGTGAGCCCTCTGCTCGTTGTCCATCCAATTGATATCCACCCTCGTCGTTTTGATCTTCTCCTTCTTCCTCCCTCATGTTTATCTTATGTTCCTCCTTTTTATTTTTACTTTTTCTAATATTTTTCCGCCATTTTGAAGAAAAAAAGTAGGCTTGAATGAATCATGGACATGAGCGGCGGCGTCAGCGTCTAGAAATCTGACGCAATTTTTTTGTGTTTTATGTTTTTTTTTTGTGCTGTCGGAAAAGAGGTGGGTGGGAGTGAAAAGAAACAACTTCCGATTTTGGTGGAGGCCTAAAAATTTCCCGACTCAAATACATTCGGGAGTGAAGTTTTTGTTTCGGATATGTTTTGATAGCCATCATTTAATTCCGTTCGGGAGGCACTCCCATATAATTACCGGTTCGTTTAATATGAGTACGGGATAAACGCCCTTCAAATGAGAGTGAACATGATTGGGAGTGGGGAAATGTTATGTGCTACAACCTGGTCTTCAGGATTTTTTTGTAACTATCAGGGCATGTCGCGAAATAGGGAAGAGGCTTCGGTTAAGCTTTTGCTGGAGGGATGTCACAAGGAAGATGCTGAAGGTCGTCTGATACTTTCCTGTCGTCGAGTTGCCGTTTTTAGCATGAGCTATCTCATACTCCGGTATCAGTTTAACATTTCGACCAAGAACCACGCTAGTCTTCGAATTATGATTTCATCTGACATTTTCTCACCTTTATGATATAACTTGGAGTTGTCTTCGTCTGTAGGCACAATTTTTTTGAGCGGGGGCAAGAATTCTCAGAATTTCCTTATTCCTGTGTGTGGTGTGGTCTTCCTATTTACTTTATTTTTTCTCCATTTTGGCCATCTGCATACCTCAGTTTCAATACTCCACCCTATCCACCTCTTGAGGTGGATTATTTTCCTCTGGGTGGGCCACTTTCTGCTAGTTTTCATCTTGCCTTTTTCCTAGATACCTGGCGTTTGTATTTCCTTTTTCAGACTGTCACCTTGTGTTATTTAGGAAGTAATGGAACCGAGTTTTGGTTGGTCTTTCGTGCTCATTGTGCCCTGATGTTTCTCATTACATCTGATATTCTTTGGAGGTACGCTTACATTTCGCTGTTATGCCGTCTTCTGTTCTCCCCATTCCTCCTGTTTATTTGTTTGAACCCGTTGCGCTGGAAAGACGTGTCATGCATGTCAAGACTCTTCTGTTACCGGAACAGCGATTGTGCTTCTTTTTTTTTAAATATTAAACTCCGCAAGATTATTAATAAGTACACTTAGTATTCACACATGTGTAATTTCATCATAAGTTGATAACACATCGGATCCATTGTTAACATCTCTTCTGGAATCCCCCAAAAAGTTCCAAATTGACTTACGCTTGTATGTTCTGGCACGTGCAACCATGAATTTCTTTGAACCACAGGTGGTTAAACCTTTGCTCTAACACGTAAGAAGATATTTGCTTTTATTTGTCTAACATTTAACTCATTTTATGCAATGAAAGATAAAAGTATAGCGATCTCATTGCTAAAAATTTAGCCATGAATGACACACACTCTGTAGGGTCCACTTTATGCGTTATGCGTTTACACATATTGTTACTAAGAAAATGGTGAAAAATAGTCTTCTTGAGATGATATACAATAGCTTTCGACTGTGGTTGTCGTTAGTGTTGAAGATAGTTGTATGAGAACATCCGGGTGGAAGGAATCTCTCCTTTTGATTCTCTCGTCTCTGAATTCTTTTTTTTTTTTTTTCAAGGGAGTTTATTTGTCTCAGTCTAATAGACGCCACGAGAAGTAGATAAGTAGTAATTTTCTGGAGTTAAAAGATGGAAATTAGTCTCGGTTGCCGTATTAAAATTTTTTTCGAGAGCTTAAGCGTACAGGTATAGGTTTTGTGCGTGTCGAAGCGGATTGATTTTCGTTTATTGTACTTAGACTTTATTTGCTTGGTGTTAAAAGACAGTTTTAATGCTGATTCTGTTTCCACGAGCTGGTGATCTTAGGCCGTGTGTCTTCTGATGTCTCACTATGATTTGTTTCCTTTTTTGTCTTCTATATATCAAGTGTTAAAGTTGTCACCAAAGGAAGATACACCCTCAAAGAGAGGAACCAGCAACTTGATTTTTTTGTGGTTTTTTCGCTAAAATTTTCCCACATTAAAAATTCCAATTTTTCTCAAAAAATAGTAAGAATCTTTCCGGGGGATAAAAAATGTTCCCGATTTTTTTGTCGTCGATAATTGATGTTATTTCTCTAGTTTTTTAATCCACCCCTCCAAAAAAAATTAATTTAGGCAAAAATAGGATTCTCACGATTTCACCCCAAAATCAACAAAAAAGAAGTAGATGCGTTTAAAAAGGAAGATGAAGATGTTTTGGTAGAGAGAAAGAAGAGGAAGAATAGAATCTTGTTTTTTAAACCCCCGTTATTTACATATTATTATGTATATGTGTGTGCATGTATAAGTGTTTGCCTTACATTTGGGTCAATAGCACCACAATTGGGGTTGGTGAACACCTTCCGTCATCTACCTTCTTCTTCTTCTTTCCTTCTTTTTGTTCATGAATGACCTAATTTGAAGCTTGAATTGCCAACTTTTTTCTTTCTTTATTCATCCCCTAAATAACAGATGATTTTTTTCTGCTTTTTTGTTCCTTGTGTTCTTTTCTAGGTTATTCCTTCTTTTTTGTATTGCGTGGGGTTGTCTCATTTCCTTCTTCAACTTTTTTTTTTACCGTTCTCGTTTCTTTGGTTATTAATTCGATGCTTTTGAGTTGATATCGGTGTTCGACGTAACGGATTTTTTTTATTTTATTCAACCGGATTTGTAGAAGGAGATTTACGAAATTTTTTTCGCGGTTTTTTTCGTGTCGAGCTTGAAAATTGGGGTTGTATGAACAGTTGTATGTCCGTTTTCAGTCGTCTCGTTTGTGCTGTGCCTAAGGTCTTCTTTTATCTTTTTTATTGTTAGGTAGGAATGAAATGGGTGAGAAGTAATTCTGGCGATTCATTTATATAGGATGCTTTTATTTGACTCATTCTGACTGGACACGAATTAATTTGTGTCTTGATCGAATTGTCTGATGAAAGGCGAATAAAAAAATTCCCGTTGGCTTGTCATACATATCGACCACGGAGTGTAGATAATAGCGTAAAGAGTCTCAGGAGTACCGCGAAAGGGATTCAGTATGGAGAGTCAAGATAAGAGGTAAATTTGTGTTATTCAATGACAAGATTAATAAAATTTATTTGGAGTTATAAAACTTCAGGAATACCTACACTGGTTTATGGTTTTTTTATTTTGAAACTTTGTCTTCTCAAAATTTTTCACCTTTCGAAGCTGTTACCCTAGTAGTGCTGCTATTTTTCTACAAATACAATTCATAATAGTCGTCTAAATAATTACCGGCTATGATGAGTTTGACTATCTAGCCAATCCAAATCTTTTAATAACACACATATTCTTAGTATTAGTTATTAGTATATCCCCCTATCAATTTACCTATCTTAAATCAGACGTTTGATTCCCGTGTTGATTTCTTCTTTCAATTTCCTGCATCAGGCTCCTCTCTCCTGTTCATATTCAACACACAACTGATCACATTCAAAGCATGAATTTCTTTTCTCGTCAGAATTAGGCTTCCACTTTCGAAATCGAACTTCTTTAGAACACAGTTTATTTTTTGCTTAATCTCTAAGGTTATCAAAGACTTACTAATAGTTGACTCACTGGTGTTAAGACTGATTTAAGAAAAGAGTCTGCGACTCTTTTGTCGGTGTTGTAACCGTGATTTTGTTCTTGCACCTACATTAAGGAATATGACATCACCCTCTGAGGTTGACTTTCCATCTGTTTTCTTCTTGGAACATGTAGTTTTTGGATTTTTCTTGCCATGGATTTTTGCTTTCCAATACTCGCGAGGGGAAGATATTTCAATGTGTTCATTATTCTATTAAAGCTTTACCATTTTTCTTACCAACAATAAGGTTGCTCGAGCTTTCGTTTGGTACTTGTTCCAGCTCAAACAGCTTTGGACCTATACTATCACTTTTAATTTACTCTCTAAAGCAATGCCTATCAAACGCAAATTTTAATGAGAGAACAGAAACAAAAGTATAAATTTTACATCTGAGGAGGGTAAACCTAATACTGTTATGATATTAATTTTTTTATCTATACGCAATTGCGAATAATCGCTGAGAATCATGTATATTCGCCTCATTTAACACTTTTACCGTAATATTACCACTAATATGTAGTGTAGTTAATTTTCAATTAACTTCAATAAATTCAAGCTTTCAGTTTACACTCTAACACAATATAACAACAAAACAGTATCGTTCATCGAAGTCATTAATATTTTTTTTTATTTAATTTAAAACAAAAGTTGTAATTCAGTAACATTTTTTTTTTTAATTTATAATGTTTGTACTATGCATTTTTGTGAGTTTTCTGTTGGGGTCTGAGGCAAGTTTTCCCATAAAAAGAGTCCAAATGGGTTGGGATGGGCACTAATATGGTAAAAGATTTGTAAATCATAACTTGAAATTTTAAAACATTTTCGTTCTTTGGGTGTCGTGAGTTCAAGATCAGGACAGTTACGTCACATAAAATGAGTTTAACGTAAAAAAATGGATATTTAATGCTAATGAGATATTTTAGAAAAAAAATCCAGAGTGTCATCTCATGACAAAATTTTTTTGTTGTCTCTCTCCTCTCGGGGCTAATGATAGACATGACAAAGTTTTCAAAATGTGTGTTTGCAAGTTTAAAAGAGAAGAAATTTGGAAATATAAATGGAATTCCTCGAAATGAATCCAGATTTTTTTGTACCGTTATAAGGGCTTAAAAATGTTTTTCGAATTCCCCCCCACATCAGAAAAAAAGAAATCACAGCCACCTTTCGTTATGACAATGCAATTTTTTTTAAATCTATCTTTTTTGTCGAAAATCATCTTTTGTGTGTGTTGAAATAACGGAATCTTTTTTTTCTCCTCAAGAATTAGGGTGTTTAAAGGTAAAAAACATAAAAGGGGCTCATCTTTTTTTTCTGTGGGAACATGATTTTTTTAAGGGATGAATCTCTTCTTTTGAATCCGCGAACTTGATTCCCCTCTCTTTCTTTTTTAACGTGAGAATTTCCTGATTTCAGTTTTTTATAGTTGGTTTTATTAGTTATTCATTTTATACCTGTGAAATGCATTGGTGAAATGTGTCCAGGAGGAAGTTGGTGTGTGTGAAGACTTGAGGGAAGGGATGAGGAGAAAAGTTCTCAAGGGTGTACAGTATTTTTTTAAAGATTTGTCTTTTTTTTTAAATATTATGGGAAAGGTCGTGAGTAACGTATCCTCTGAACAAGAACGATGGTGAGGTTAGGTTATGTAGGTCAGTGATGTCACCAGAGTTTTCAAAAGACAGCTGTTATTCTTTTAAATTTTGGGATTTTTTCATGTGAAATGTTTAAGGGTAAAAGGGGGTGTAACTGCAGAGTGTATGTGTTAATTATAATTAATCGTTCAGTTATAAAGAACCCGCTGGCATGGGGTTGAGGACTATGGTCTTTTATAAAAAATTAGTTTATTATTACACTTAAACCAAAATACATGCATATGATTATATTTAAATATACTGTGTGTAATGCGTGAATGTGTGAATATGAATGCGTTGCGCTGGTTCGTGGCCAAGCGCGAGAGAATGAGAAAATAATAATGCGTTGACTTACCTGTTTTCCTGAGGTAAGGAATCCAGGACAGATGAACCTTTTAGGATGGGGGTGGAAGGAAAATTCACCTGTACCTTTTACCTTTGCTCCTGTTTGCATAAAACGCGCGATAATGACCGCGATGCACTATGCGAAATGCTTATGAACTGAGCAAATGCGAATATGCGACTTGAACTAAAATGCGTATGAACTGCACAATGTGAATATGAGAACTCAACTAATGCGTATGAACTGTGCAATGCGTATGCGAAAACTATAGAATGCGTGTGAACTGTGCAAAATGCGTATATGAGACTGAGAGCTGAACAGGTGATCGCTGTCGAGTCTGACCGGCCCGAACAACGCCTGTCACAGCTTGCTTAGAAATGAGTTTTGTACCTAACATATACCTTAAATGTATATACAATACTTATTTTCCTCCATTGCACAAAATGATTTGTACAAGTTGGTTTATTATAAAAAAAGGAATAAATACAAAAGGAGCACATAAAATTTATTTATTTTACATTTGGTATAAGTCTAAATATTGATAAATATACTCCAACAATAGACAGACACACTGATGTTTTCCATTTTAATTTCAAAGGATAAATTGATATGGAGTGAAATTGTTTCAAAGTGGAATAAAGTGATACAGAAGTTTGGTATACTCCTCAGACACACTTCCTTCTTTTATTTATATAGATGGCGTCATATTAATTTATAACTATTATTAAAATAAAATAAATAGGCAGGAACACGGGGGCGTGTGGTAATATTTAATAAAAATTTGGGGAAATCGCGGAAGACTACGAGTATGTCCGCAATATAAGCTATGTATCGAAAGTATAGCCAACGGGTAAAAGACCCGTTAGGTGGGCTCAGGTTTTTTTGACACGAAGGAAGCCAGATTGGGTTAGATATAGAGCAACGAGATGAGGATTTTCGAGGAGAGGGATTCCTTCCCCCTCCCCCGAAAAAGCGGTCGGATCGCCTCGCGGGATCAAATTGGAAAGGTTATGTTCGTTTAATCACCCCGTCATACAATAAATATTTTTATTGATTATGGTTGTTATTAAAAAGACATTACAGGAGTTTTTAATTTGGCTCACGTTGTTTAGGTTCTCTTGAAAAATAATCGTGGTTTCGTATTTTAATGATAATGTTCATCAAAGTCACTTGAACCACTTTAATAATAGCCAAATAAATGGTCTTATTTGACTTCTGTGTAATTTTTATTGTGGAAACTAGCTTTGACTGGAATGATGAGGTGTTTGGAATTTGAGGTGATCCACCCTTTAATCATGTATATGTTCAATAAGCTAAATCTGTTAGATTAAAGGAAAAGTTTGAATCTGTCTAAAAAAGAAATTGATGTGATGAATATCACACAAAACGCGCTTTTTTAATTTTTTTTTATTGGTTTTTGCCCTAATATAAAATGTATACTTTGTATTTCTAATTTAATACATATTGTAATGCTCTAGTACACTATCAAGTCCTTTATTCTTCAATTCAATAATAATTTCTTTAATTTTATTTAAAAAACAAACGAAACTCTATAACGATATTCCAACTGTTTGATTTTTTTTCAACCCAGCAAAATTATGAAAAAACAATTTTGAGTGTAAATTTTTACTTATTTACTGTTGATTACTTATTGTAGTAGACAACAAGGGTTTCAAAAATAGTCTTTTAACGGTTTTTGTTCAATGCAGCCAACATTAATAAACATTGGCTATTTCTTTACAGCCACGCTCCATTATTTATGGCTTTGTATTTTCAGTAATGGTTTTAGTTTTCGTTTTACAGTGACCACCCCGATGTGCTCGTGCTTCGGCTATCTAGTTGCTCAAAGTTTTTATTAACCAGTTGTTTTTGGTTCTGTTTATGTATTTATTATTTAATTTTTTAACGAAGCGGATTTTTAAAGCAATTACTATCAAAGCAAGTTGTTTTGCGATAGAGGGAATAACCATTGACAGCCTTTGGCCATTAGTTTAATACAATCGGTGATTCCAGTAGTAGGAGGAATGCGGAAAATACACTCACAAAATATTACCTCCTTGGATTTGTAAAATTGTATTTATGGAGCAAGCTCTTGGTCAAATTGTCCACTACTTTTGAAATGAATTCTTCCCACGGATGCATTATTATATTGTATTTGAAGACAAGGAGTTATTGACGTGAACAAGTTTTAAAGTTTGACGTGGTTTGCCATTATTTTTATTAATTAGTATTAATTTATTTTTACTTTATTCTTTCAGATAGTGATGATGATGATGATGATGATGATGCATAATTTTGAGCCTGAGTCCTGTATGTATAGGGATTATGGTAAGTTCTGTCAAAAAACATTATTTATTAAGAAATAATTTTTGGTGTGTCTGTAAATCTCCAAGTAGATTTTGAGTGGTAACAAGAAAAGGAAAGAATTAAATTCAAAACTTGTGTACAAAATTTATGTTGTAAAAAACTGTAAACAATTGTTGTAGTGTTTGTGTAAACGTTACAGAACGTGCGCTACACTCGTCTTGGTTGCCTTTAATAAATAAGCTACAAGTGTTATAGTATTTATGATCCAGTGAAATCAAGAACGTAAACAATCAGATTGTATAAAGTAGAATACCAAGTGGAGCCCCAAAGAATCCATAATCACCTTTTTAATTCTTTGCCCTTTTTTGAAGTAAGGCTTTGCAACTATAATTGCATATTGTGCTTCTTCTGGACACATAAAAATCAAGAGAAAATTAGCTATAAAATATAGCTAGGAGTGGATCACCAAGAATCACTTTCTGCAGTCCTCTGCAGTCCTTGGCAAACAACGCCGATTCCAAGATCTTGGTTTGTGAAGACTTCTTCGAGTTCCCGCTTTTAAGAAAATGAAAAAAAATCACTTTCATTCAATTATTAGCATCAAACTAAAGTTCTTTGTTGAGGAAGAGAGAAGGAGCAGGAAGACTTGCTGACCACGAACTTGCTACAGAAACAGTTTTGATGGTAGTCGGTCACGGTCGTAACGTCCTCGCGATCGTGCAACCGAATTATGGCTTTCATATCCAATTTAGTTTTTTTTTTTTTTTGCGAGAGGAGGAAGAGGCGGAGGGGGGTGCCAAAACGTCAAATACCGATCTGAAGTTTACCCTTGAACGTAGTAGAAGAGATTCTCGTCATAATGAAGAAGTCATCGTGTAAAAGAAAATATTGCAATTATTACTATGGATGGATGAATGAGAGTGATACAAATCATTTTTAATTTAATAGAAGGCGGTGAGATGAATGAGTAATATCGAAACTGCAAAGGTTTAATGGAGAGGAACGTGCACCTCCGTGCTTGAGGAAACCAAAAAGCATCGTAAAATAGGTGTGTGAAGATACGAAGGAACGTAAAAAGATGTTGGCTGAGATTGGAGCTTTTTTATATTCAGTCATTCTTCTGTGTAGCTGTTTGGTAGACAGAAGACTCTGGTTTCGTATAACTTGCCAATGTTCTCAGCTATTTGTCTATTGACTGCGCCGTTTTGCTTACCTGAACCTATATGATAGATGTAGTTAAATGAGAGTCTTTTACAAGTTGAAGAAAGGCTGAAACAGGAGTCATGAAGATGAGGCGGAAAGAGTAGAAGAAAAGAGGAAATTAAACTAAAAACGTCGAAAATAATTCTGCCTGTGGAGTTGAAGATGAGGAAGCAGGATGTCATATTGCTACTCTTAGCTCGCTCTTTGCCCATTTGACTTTCGGTTTGTTTCAATGGTCCTCACTGGTAGTAATAAACCAAAGTCGTATTTCTCTTTTCTTATATCAGAGCTTAGCACGTTTTTCCTTCAAAGTTTTTTTTGTCCAAACATCCCCTGCCTCTTGTGTGTCTTGCCAGCGGTGCCTGTTTGTTCACCTAAAGGAAGGTTACTTTAAAGATGTTTATTAACTCAAGTTATAGTTGTGTTAATATGATGAACTTCAAGTTGTTTTGGGGAAGGGGGAGGAGAGAAAGTGGGATCTGTCTTGGTTTTAGATGAATCCTTGAATCTTGAGTCATTCCTTGGTAAATTGCATTTCACGTGTCGAATGATTCATTTGTAACTATTAAGTTTCGTTCAGTTATTTTTAGACGTTTCCTTTGGAATTAATACGAAATATTCGTTTGTCCAGTCAATTCGGACAGTGAGTTATGTTGTCGATAGGATTGTTTCCGGGATGGATTTCGGCCGAGAGGTTGTTAATGTCATCTGTGCGCCTTGCTGTTTTCATGTGTTGATATTTAAGTGCCTTTTGAGTTTTCAATTTGGTTCTACATTTTTTTGTCTTTAATTCTTTCTGTGATTTTTTCAGTTTTGTGTTTTTAATCCTCTGTGTATCAACGAGTATTTCGACCGTGTTAGATGCCTACTCGAAGCAATTTTTGCCAGCGTGACAAGTGTCGTATATGTTACATTAAAAATAACTTTCTATTTGAGTAACTTATCTAAATTTGAACCTATAAAAGTATAATTTTGTAATGTTCGGTCCTCTAACTCGAAAGAGTGTGGTGTCTGAAAGGAGCCTCTTTAGGGCAAAGAGTTTGTATTTCTGGTTCCGCACCCAATTTGGTTAACTCTTTTGGCAATGAACAAAGTTTTACAAAGTTAGTGATTTAGAGAACCGAATAGGTGTTACTTGTGGAGGCGGTTATAGTACTAAAGTAACTTTTTCTTTTAAACCTTCTATACAATGAAATATTTGTATTGGGTGTCGGATTGTTTGTTCAGTCTCTTTGTAAGGTATCGGATAGGATCAACAAAAGGAAAAGAGGGAAATAATGGGTCCTGAGGTCATTATTATACCATCAACTTTCGGACAATTTGAACAATGCAATCTGTCAGCGCGGTAATTGACCAATTTATAAATCTGTTACAGACAAGAAAAGAACCTCAATAAAATAATAGTGTAAGGATTTTGGGGCTATTGAGATGGAGGGAGAAGAAAAGAAGGTAGGGAAGAAGGTTGAAGGGGGTTGAAAGAATGAAAAGGAGGATTTCCTTCCGTCTTGCCCCTAAAAATTCAGACTGGTACCTATTTTTTGTTTGAAGATTCGGCTCAGGGGGTTGATTTCTTTTTTTTTGAACAGATTGTTGTTTCGTATTTTTTAAGGGTGATTTTTTTGGTGTTCGTCACGGTCTGATCGTTTTGGTTTGAGTTTACGCGATTCGAGGTGTGTTTAGTTTTTTGAGGTTTTTTTGTTGCTTTCGTTGTGAAGTCGTCGGATGGTTTTTTTTGGAAATGATCTGTGCCTTGTTGGAGTTAGTCGAATAGAATCACCCGATTAGAAATTAGTACGAAGTTTACAAAGACTTGTATTTAAGGTACTGCTGTCGAATCTCTATTTGTGAGTGCTGCCTTTAGTAACGTTGAACTTCTGACTATTGCTATCTTTGGGTTGATAACAGCTCTCTCGTCTTAGCTTGGCTAGACGTTTTGCTTTTTTTTGCAGCTAATTACATCCTGAATGGAAGGAAGTTCGGTCTGGACTTGGAGTCGGAACCATTTTGTAAATATTACACACTTTGAAAATATTACTCCTTCTTCACAAAAACACGCACGCTATACATATACAGTACAATATATAAAAATGATTGGAGTTGGGAAAGATCACTGCCTTTAGAAGAGGAGAAGGTTAAAAAACGTGGAACGACCTTCAGAGAAACAGGTCGCATAATTTGAAAACGATTTTTTTGTTTTGGTTGAGGTTCGCCGCAGGTGCTTTTTGGCTCCGTTTGCTGGATCCGTTTCACCTGTTCCTAAACGAAACCCTTGTCGGATGGCAGAACGCTGAGGAATTACAAGTTGAAAATGAAATATGTCTGATTGATGAGTGAGTTTTTAACAGAAGGAGGAATATGGTGGGAAGAGTAGAGAAACCAGATAATTTGATTTGCCACGAATATTATTTATAATAATTAAAAAATAAAATCGTTATTTTTATTTGCGGAAGCCATTTTTTTTAGTCAAACCTGACGGGGGTCAGTAGCGGTTGTTGGTTTTTGTGGGTGTCTTTTGTAAGAGTTGTTGTCCCGCGTTGGTTCTTTCTTGATGGTGGTTATGTTCGTCGACGGATTGTTGGGTTTGGCCATCCCTGACCAGTCTTGGCGATGAAACTTTTTGGCAGAATGTCTTTTGCTCTTTTGTTGTAAAAGGTTTGGTGGTTGAAGAGATGAAGACACTGTAAAGTAGACACTGTTAACAAATTATACTCACTTGCTATGATATACCATATGATGCGCTTTCATGATGGTTTGTGGATGTTTTGTTCTCTCGAATTGGTTTCTTAATTTATTCTTGTATTATTTTAAATAGTAGAGTTATATGTCTTCAAATGAAAGTAAGATTTTCTGAATCTATTTCTAATATGAAAGCCGTGGCAAAACAAGTAATTGATTTTAATAAATATTGCACAGTTGGCTAAGAATCTATTTCAAAAGCTTTTGCGGCTCACTGTTCTTTTAATAAAAGAAATAAAATAGCAAACTAATCACTCGCGTTTGTTTTGCCAATGGTTATACTTGAATTCTGTAGGTATATAAATGTATTTTAAATGTAGTAATTTGAAGAACAAGTATGGAACTTGTGGAATATTGCAGTCTCTAGTTGCAGTCTCATTCGCGCGAAAAAAAAGCCTCAAGTCCAAAACGTTAAACATCATATTAAAAGAAAATGATGTCAAAAACATGTTTAACGAAGAGGATATTGTACCAATCCGCCAAACAGCAGATGGCTTTGGTTTGAAAAGTGAGTTACGAATAAGATTGAGGACAATGTGGATGCATTTAAGAAGCATATTCCAGGTTCCTCATTTATTCCCAGAAGGAGGAAAAGTAGGCGATGTAACCGATAATCGTTTTTTATTGTACTTTGACGATTCGGATGCTGAATGTTACCTCTTCCTCCTACCCTTCATCCCCAAAAGATGATTTATTAATTCATCGGAAAGGATCTCTTTTAAAATAGATTCCATCAAACTGAGTGAAAAAGATGTGAATAAGAAGTTTGGTTGTGTCTGCTTTTTTATTTTTACGACGAAGACTTTTCGTTTAAGAGGTTGCGTCAAACTCACCCTCTTTTTCAGTTTTTTTCTTAAAACACCTTTTTTGTGAGCCTCGTTTTTTTTATAATCTGAATTCTTCTCAGATGTGGGACTTGGAATCTTGTAGAAGGGATGTGAAGGTAGAGTTGATATTTGACAAAATCTGTCCTAAAAAGGTCACCGAGTTTTTGTTGATTGTAGTCATAAAGAAGTTTGCAGGCGCGTTTCTACGATTTTTCTTTATATTAATTTTTAAACTGCATAACTGTTTCTGTTAAGAAATATTGAGTTTTTGACTTTGGAACAGTGATTTTTGCCTTTTGTCAATGCTACAGGCAGCAAAGGTTTGTTGGTGAACTGTTTTCTTTTCATCTTTGTGTTATAAACAAAATAAAACCGTCAGACTAATTGTTTCTGGGTACTTTTGGACTCAACATTCATTTAACTCGAGATACGGAGTTGAACATGAGTGAGTTCTATGGTTTTGTTTTTATTTTATTTTATTTGTACTAACCTAAATGTACTTTTAAATTTAAAAAGACATACAGTATTTACAAGGTAAACAGCAACATCAGAACAAGTAGTAAACTGTAACTTACTCTAAGACAGTATTGACATATTAATTCTAAACGCAAAGTTGAGAAATGTTGAGGGCTCGCAGTTTTTCACCTGAAACCTGTCTGAATCTTCGTCTAAGTTTTCATTGCTCTTCCTCCGTACATTTGACTTAATCCGTCATTTTTTAAAACCAAATATAACTGTTCAACAAATACATTTAAACCTCTTTTTCAAGTAGTAATTTAAATTTTTCGTTATTAAGGGAAGAATCGACTCTACACCTAAATCAACCCCTTTCTCTGAGGTAAAAAACAATAGTTGAAATAATTCCTGAACGGCACGCTCTCTGATTGCTAAGCTCAAGAGTTATGCGATTGTTCTGAAGAAAAGAAATTGACGAGTGGTTGGGCTGAAGGAGTGGTCACAGTGGTGGTTGATTAGATTTGTTTTTTTAACGGAAAAAATATGTTTAAATCTGTTTTTGTTGTTTTGTTTTAAAGGAAATTCAAGCAAAGGAACGTTTTTTTTTTTTTTTGGGTTGATCTCAATCAAAGCTCACGATTTTAATCGGAACTAAATTATGATTCGTAAAAAGATGATTGGTATTGATTAATTAAAATAAGGAAGGTTCATCGTTAAATGGAAATGAATCTGGATTAGCCGCGGAACTTTGAAGACTCAATTGCGCTCATTGATGACTCAGAGGAGGATGAAACTGATGAAAGCTCTCGAAAGAAGTTGTACAACGAGTCTGCTACCGTACCGGATGACGAATAAGAAAATTTCGAACGACTTCCAATTCTTTAACGTAATTATCAAATACGAGAGAAAATTAATTGCCATGATTAAGTTCGGAGGAAGGTCAACGAACAGAAGAAAAGAGTCCGCGAATAGGCAACCCGAAATGCAAGATAGATGTTTTGGCACGTCAGGAAATCATTGTAGAAGAGGAAAAACCTCTCCTCAGGTTTTGTCTAGGTATAGAAACCTCGGGTGCGACATTCCGCGCTTTAGAATGATTACCCAATGGCCTACAGCCGGAAGTCAAGTCCTTGGTAAGACTTGACGATGTTGTTGAGTTTATCTCCGTAACAGGATAAGAAGACAGGAAAAGTTCGACGTTTGAATGTCACGGCCAACCTAGGCCTACTCACTTGACGTTTACACACACACACGACAGGCCAATAACACTCATTGGGGAGTCTTATATCATTTTAAAATAAATTTGGGTTTGTCGAGAAGGAAAACATAAAACAGAGTTTCGACATTTAATGTTAGCTTATGACGGGTTCCTTCTTCGTAGGACAGTGGAATGATTGCTGTGTTGTGTCATTGACCTTCTCAAATATATTTATAGCCCGATGTGCTTTATTTATTTATTTTATTTTTCTTTCATTCCTCGATATGCTAAACATGTTTTCCTTTTCTTTCTTGAAAGAATCACACATTTTTACGTTGTGTAAGACCGGTAGGTTTTTTTTCGGCCGTTCATTCTTCTTTCAGTCGTGTATTCGGACTCAGTGGCTTCTGGTATCCACCGGCCAGAGGTTGCGCATGCGTTTGCTTTCTCACCAAAAGATTTGTTTGTGAGAGAGAGAGGAGTGGAGGTTGTGCCTTCCATTTTTAATTATATTCAGTCGGATTACAACTTGTTCCTTCTTGTACCAGACCATCGTGTTCTCTATCGTTTACACTTTGGCAAATATTACTGCAATAATTTCTCTTTGATTAAAAATTTTAGGCACACCATGCGCTATCAAAATTGATTTTATGATGATCATTCTCTTTTTAAATTTTGTTGTGTTGTGTTATGTTATGTCGTGTACCGGGGCATAGCTACGTAAGGACGATTGGTCGATTGGCGGTATACTTGGCGAATATCATTACCAAAATAATGGTTTGCCGATTAAGATATCGTTTCAGAAATATATCGAGTGCGGCAGGAGTAATAGATATTTAAATTAAATAAAAACACCTTTATGAGAATGAATAATTTTAATGGCTACTACTCACTTTACAAACTCTCATTCCCACTCACAGATACCTCTACTCACTCTTGTACGTAAAACTTAGTGATAAATCTAATCAGACATTATTTCCACTCTGCTCTCTTGTGTCTCTTCTTCTTCTTCTGACTGTAGATTTGTCTGAGAAAGGTATTTATACCAACGTATAATTTTGCATTCACAAAATTATAAAACTTAGTCTTCACTTTTCATAACCAGTTACATTAAATGACCATGTTATACAATAGCGGTTTTAGACAGAGATCGGACTCGATAAAACAAAATTCGACTCCTTTCCTAAGACTTACTCTAGATCACGGATGGCTAACCTGCGGTGGCACGCGTGACACAAGTGGCACGTTTGAAAATTTTGATGGCACGCACAAAAACAAAATAATTTTATGATATGACAAAATAATTCTTTTTGATAGAAATTAATTAAAAATTATTAATCTACACTTGATTTATAATTTATTATATAAATTTCTAGTACTGAATACATATACGTTAGCTACAACTGTCAAATTATACATTTTAGTATTAAAATATTGCCTGGATTCTCTCGAAGTATATTAAGATGCGCATTAGATAAAATTGTTTAAAGAATAATTGCTTTTACTGTATTTGTTTATTTAATTATACTTGCGTATAGTTTTCACCACGCTAACATTTCGAATGAAGTTTTGTTGTGGCACGTCACCCATTTAAAAAAAGAATTTTCATGACTTTATGACACGGACATCAAAAAAGGTTTGCCATCCCTGCTCTAGATTAACAGACGAAATTATGAGGACTCAGCAGTTTTATGATATATATATAGAAATGATGTAACGCGCCTTAAAGGCAAATGTAATAGTGAATAAGGAAGGTTTTTAATAAATTTAAAAAAAAACGGAATTCAAGATGGCGGAATTTCCGAGAAGACAAATCAAATCAGCTAATCGTAATCAACAAGTGATTTGGTACTTGGTAATTGCAGGAAAGAAGAAAAAGCGCGTTCGTTTTTTTCCCCACAGTGTTGCCAACTTACCTAGCAGTAAAATAAAAAAAAAAGGATGAATCGGGTTTTACCTTGGTGTTATTTGAAAAAAAAAATTGAGACCGATTTTTCCATCAGTATTCCCTCGACATAAAATTCAGCTTTGAAATCCTGTTTATTTTCATTCCATTTTATTTATACGATATCAAGTATACTTTTAAATTAAATAAAACAAATATTTAGTAATTAAATAATGAGAGAGAAATAACACAAAGGTTAAGAAATGGTTAGAAAATGTTTTCTTTTATTTTCCATTTTTCCTCTAATAATGCATATGGACCAAGTTCATCTCTAAAATTCAAATGAAGGGGTTAACGTGGGAGTGAACGAGATCGTGGACACGTGTGCGAAAAAAGTGCATAAAAAAGAGAGCACGGGAATAATAATAGTGATAAATTTTGGACGTTGAAAAGCTAACACTTTGAGGACAAAGGCGCGAATCGTTTCCGAAGTCTAATCCGAGGAATTAACTCTTACGGAACGACCATGCTGTCCCGTGAGAATCGAACAAGGCCGTCATGATAGCAAAGAATCATTCTTTTAAGTGTGGAAATGGTTGTTGAGAAAATGAGGCTGGGACCTCGAAAAAGAAAAGAGAAGAGGAAAGGTGGCCGAGGAGTCAGCAAATGGAAATTTTCAGCTTTGAGCGCTTTAGAAAATACGGATTTAAGCCCCAATTTCGCCCCGGATTTCCTTCCTCATGTTGACTCAACCTAGATTTCGGTTTTTAACAATATTTTTTTTCTCTCTCTCAGCCATGCCATCGGCCGCCTTTTCTTTTTGAGTTGTGATGATGGAAAGTGATTTTTAGTTGAAAGATGGATAAAATTGATGAAGTGTTTGGAAAAGCTTCTTCTTCTTATTTTACTCTCGACTGTCCATTTATTTTATTAAGCAAATGTTATTCTTGAATATTATTATAGCGTTTGTTTAAAACTAAGTTATAAATGACACTATGCGAATACACATTTACAAAATTTAGACCAGGGGTGAGCAATCTTTTTAATCAACGGGCCAATTTAAATTTTAAAATTCTTTGGCGGGCCGCCGAAATTTGCTACACATAGACTAAGCAGCTAGTTAAGTTTCTTATGTAGAGTATGCATCTATTATATTCTACTAAGTAAAATTCACTTTAAACTTCTCGACGTCAAGACGTAATTGTAGCGGGCTATGTATTAATACTATCCGTTTCGATAAACCCTCGGCGGCCCAGAGTTGGCCCGTGGGCCGTACTTTGCCTATCACCGTTTTAGACAGTGATCTCATTCCCTGGTTTTAGTCAATTCATGTGCTTGGTCTTGTTAAAAAGCGTTAATACGACCCATAGTAACACATCTTTTTTTATTATACAGTATGAGGATAGTTTTGTTTATTAAAAAATTTTGGTATCGGTATTAATGAGCTTTTCAAACTTTTCAAAATGGAACAATTCCGCGTGATAAACTCAAAACGGGCGTTCCCATTCCCAGAAACACAAAATCATTGTAAAGAATGAAATTTAAATTATTATTCTTCCATTGACCATCCTGAATACGATCCTCATTATGTTAGGAAATCATTTAAAAAAACTGAATTCCAACAAATATGGCTTGGGGAGGAAGGAGATTAACTATCGAAAGTGGAATCGATATCTCGAATTGATGGACTCTCGGTTGGCGGTCATTTTTATTTTTTACTGTTTTCGTTGGCTTTCTAATACAAAAACACAGGGTGCTGAAGAATGGCAAAGAGGTTTCAATAATGACCTCGTGAGCTGACCAGCTGGACCAGTTAATTGGTCCCTTAGAGTAATCGTGGGTGTAAGGTGGCCCAATGTCATCTTCTATGGAAAACTATGGCTCCGAAAAACCAGAAGCCCTTGAAATCTCAAGTACGAGGAAGGAAATGAAGGTGGATCGGGCACACTCTTAGCCGAAGAAAGGACCAGATCGCAAAGCAAGCCCTCGACTGGAATTTACAAGGAAGCCGAAGAACAGGAAGACCAAGGAAGACATGGAGACGAACTGTCAAAGTGGAAATGGCTGCGCCAAAGAAAATCATCCTCAACCATAGAGTCCGATGGCGAGCCCTTATAGACGTCCTATGCGCCTTAGAGGCGTAAAAGAACTTATTGTTATTATTGTATATTAGTATATATACTACAAAGAAAGATGAGATTTTGGCTTTTTCCCCATCAGACCATAAGTTTTAATCTAGACCTAGTTTACTGAAAGGTAAAGAAAGGTGAAAGGAGCTTTTTGTGTAACCTTTCGAACTTTCACCTTTTAACTTTTGTTTATTTTCTTCTAGCTTATTTGTTTATGTCTTTCTTTTAGTCGTTGGAAATGTCCTGGAGAAAAGTAGACTGTAATTATTAACGTATTTTTATTTTGAATCATGGGGGAGATAGATTTTGTTTGAATTTTTCACTCGGAAAAATAACTATGGTAGGTCTAAATGTAATGTAATGCGAGTGTAATTTGTGCTTTCATAAAGCGACAAATCCAATTTTTAGAAATATTGGAAGTGCATATTTCACAAAAATATATGTATTCAGAAGACATAAATTTTTGATAATAATAATTATAATAGTAGTAGTAGTAGTAGTAGTAGTGCATTACTTATGGAATAAATAGGGAGGTCGTTCGAATAAGTTAGTAAAGTTTAACGTACATAAGAACAGTTCGAGAAAACACATCACCACTTGTGTGTCGTATTTGTAGCTTTGTGTTGGGATTTATTCTGTTTTTGGCTCTGGAGGCGTTTTTCAGGGAAAGTTTTCAAAATCCATTCGGTTGACTGTGTAATGACGTGGAGCTAGAATTGGATTCAATCTTTTCCATCATTTGCGAGAATGAGATAAAACTTTTAATAAGAACTTTAAATAAGATATTTGAAAAAGAGGGGGAGGGGGGATCAAGCATTTGGTTTTGTCTGCACAATTTATGTTTATCTAAGAACGCTTCTCCGACTTTTTTATCTATTTGTATTATCATTTCTGTCTAGTTTACATTTCTTTTCTCATTTTCTGCAGGTTTTTCATTTAGTCATTTACCATTTTATTGTTTTGAGTTCCTCTGCTTTGTTTATTTCGCATAAAGACCTTCCAAGTCTTTTTATGGTCTTCACTTTATCAATATTTAAGTGCAATTTTCAACTTCTTTCTGTTCTGGTTTTTAAAAACTTTGAAATTTATAATCAGACCAGAGGCAGACATAAAGAGAAGAGAGAATTGATGTCCAAGCGCAAACTTTTTTCAGAGTTCTTTGATTGTACCCACATTATACTCATTATAGTCATACTTCTTCCCATGGCGCCCTGGAAAAATTTTTTAAGTGATTGCTTTTTAAAAGTTTCTGCATCGCTTAGAAGTAGCTTAACAGTCCATTAAGGACCCTCGCCTTGTTCACAATAGATTTCTACCACCAGTTTGTCTCTTCTTCTTATTCTTTTGTTAAGTTTGGTTCGAGTATCTAGTGTCCTTTACTGATATTATCCGGACGTGTTGTTGTCGGTGCGAAGTTGTGGTCCATGGGAATTTGGCCAATCCACTCCATGGCTCTATTCCTGAACACCTGATTTAGTTATTCGTTCGACCTCATCACGAAAAGCTTCTGAATAAGGGCATCGAATTAGAAATAGTGTAGGGGTTGAAGAGAGGGGCGGAAGGGGTAGGAATGAAGCCTGAGATATTGAACTCAAAATTGTCGCCTGGTCTCCACATTGTACGGCCGATTTATTATTGGTATTATTATTCAGCAGAAGACTAATCCGTACCAAGAACTCTGTAAAACTGTTTCTCGTCACGTTAGGCGCCATTCGCTCTTAAATATTTGTTTTCGAGAAGTGGGAGAGGTAGGAAGAAGGGAAACACAAAAGCCGTTTACAGTCTGTTTATTTATCATACTCGATCCCATAAAGTCGTTGTCTTTTTAAACACAAATTACGGTCCTGTATTAGGTAGAGATTAGAAGAAAACGAAGCAAGTGTATAACTACTTCCTCTCCCTCCATTTTGGACTAATTCACAGTTGCAAAAGGATAGCGTGAAATTTATCGCCAAATGTGGCCCTGCTTATAAAATTTATAAAAGGGACTTTCATTTTCATGATTTGTTTGTTTGTTTATTTAGGTTGGTAGAAATGAGCTTTTTCAAATTATTACTAAAAGATCTTTCGATTTTTTTTTGAAATGAGGAGAGAACGGGTAAGGGTCAACAAAGCGATTGAAAGTGAATTATAACAGTGTAAACAATTTTCTTTGGGCTTTAAATGTAAAAAATCCGGAAACTGGCGATAGGCTATTTGCGGGTTATCAATTATATATCCTCATTATGTAGTTATATCTTGTATTCTTCTATAAAATGCACTTAATCTGGCGAGACGATTTTTGCCTGGTCAGTTTTCGGAAATTGAGTATTTTTATCTAGATGCTGAGCGTTCGAAAATCGGGAGACTGGCTTTAGTCTAAGAGTATTAGTAACACAAAGTGTTTGCTTCAACTCGATAGTTTGATATGTTGTGTGAGTTTGTATATAGAGAATCATTTGAGGAGATAAGGTGTCAGAGCGGATGTGAATGGTTTGTGTCCAATTTTCCAAAGAGGCTGATTTTGGTTGAATTCCTCTCGTTGAATCTAAATCTTTTCTGTTAATAGAACGTGAAGAGGGCAAAGGAAAGAGAAAGAAATAAACAAAGATAAATAGAATTAGACATGGGAAAGAGAAGAGGTGGTGGAAGGTCTTTTATCGATGAATTAAAACTTCTTACCACAGCTGTGGGTTTCGTGTTTCCAAAATAAATAGACTCTGACAAAGTCCAGGAATGACCTCTTTTGTAAGATTTTTTTTGCTTATACTATACATACTATCGAAAAACGCAAAAGGAACCAATGTCTGTTAGAAAGTGTTTCCGAAGAAGTGGTAAACGATTGTAGGCAGGAAGAAGATAAGGAACACGGGAAGACGGGCAGGTGAGGAGTGAGATAAGGAGGCAAAGAGGCAGACAGTTGAGGGAAACAGACACAAGGCAGAGAGAGAGAGAGAGATTGAGGTCCTTATCCAGTTAGCAAGGTCGCCTTGTTCGACGAAAGAATTGCCAAAATATGTTCACAAAGTGATACCACGTCATTTACATAACATAAACATAGGTTTGTGAGTTTTTATTGTTGCCATAATTGAGTTCAGGCTAAGTCTAGACCCCTGTCTAGACCGAGTCTTTCTTAAGAATCGGCTGACCTTCGATTCGGGATTTTTTTCTTTCTTTTTTTGTGACTCGTTCGTCCACCTTTTGACGGACACCCCTTGTTTCTAAAATGTGGATGTGACCGTGCTTGCTCGGGGTAGTTTTTAGGCGCGCAATTGCAGTGTTTTAGTTTGTATAATTTGAGTTTAAAAGATTTTGTTGAATTTTCAAAGCAGTGCACGGTTCCTGCCTTGTTATTTTGCTATCTGTTGATGAAGGAAACGTCTTTTCGTGAAGACACTTTAAGGGGCGGTACGAATGCGTACCTTCGATGGTCATGATCGTCGAGCGTTTGTTTCTTTCTAATTTTGATTTTTGACATTCGAGTAGAAAGGCTTCTACATTTTATTATACATTCAGCTCGTTGTCGTTCACGAAGGCAACGAACAGCCTCTTTTACTCTTGGTTTACTAGATTGTACTAGTATAGTGGCACGATTTTACCAAACAAATCAAAATTCCTCAGAAAAGAAAGTAAAACAAACGTCAGGAACAACTAGGACCGTGATCACTGTGTGAGGAAGATGGAAAGGGAGGATGTGTGACTTTTTCAACAGGGTTATCTTAAGTTTTGAAGATTTTTCCGTTCCCTAAGTGGGAACCTGAGTGTTTAAAAAAAGGTGAAATCGTGAGGAATGGAGAGAGTAGAGTCCAGAGGAAGGGAAGGAACGAAGTCAGTGAACAAAAAGGAAAAAACGCATAAAAAAGATGAAATACGGACGTTTTAAGAAGGCCTTGGATGAGCTATTAAAAAATGTTGACCCACATAAGAATGGAAACCCAAACACAGCTCGGAGTATGTGCGTGAGGATAATGTGGCAACGTCGCGCCTCTGTCTGGCCAAGGAGAGAGAGGAGGCGAGGGAGACGAACAGACCTTTCGATACCTCAGAACTGGTTCCTCATATTCAATAATAATGATAATAATGACAGCGATCATGGTAACCGGTGAGAAACTGGGTCCGAGTGATTCAAACGTGAAAATCTTCCAGGTCTTCTTGTAGATGGCAACATGTCGGACTAACTGTCTGACTAAGTGACGTCAGATCGTTGAGGTAGTCTTTCTTTACTTATCAGAATCGTAAATAAACGATTTTTTTGTTGTTGCGACCAAAGTCTGTCGCTGATAACAAAGTTCTATTGCTTGTCGTTGTCAGGATTCAGTTTTGGCGCGAAACGAAAAGATGAAAATCTGGGAAGGATTCTCCTCTGAATGGAAGGATTTCTGGAACATTCCGATGTTCGGGGCCCCCAAGTTTTGTCTTACCGATATAGGGGTAGAGAGAGTGAGTCTCTCATATGAGATAGTTTGGCTTTGACTGCATTCGTTTCTTTGTGAAGTCTTTGGTGGTCCGACTAAAAAATTTAGATAACGAAATGATGGAAAGATTGTGGAAAAGAATTGAGTTCCATCGGTTTCTTGGAGAGGAGAGAAAGGAATCGTGAGAGGTAAGAGGCAGATGCAGCAGGTTCGGTGCAGGTTACGGTGTAACAAGTTTCCTTGAATATCGTTCAACGTAACCGTTACGGACGTGACGAAAAAGCTTTTCGAATATTCGTTAGTAAAAGTGTATTGACGCTTTTCCGATCGCCTCAGCCTCAGAAACGACAGGAACACAGGTTTTTGGGAATTATTAGGCACTGGGAGGGGCAAGGAGAGGTACACCGTCGTGCATTGAATGGATTCGTGCAGAGTTAAACTTGATGATTATGATATCGACCGACCTTGGTTGATTTACAACGGTGACCTAAACTCCCTTTTTTTTGTTTGGGCTCAACAGTCTATGCCAGCGAAGACTCAACTATCAGAGTGTGATGGTGAGCTTAAGGAGATAGCTCTCTTTACGATCAATTTCTCAACTATTTCTTCGGAAGTCAGGTTCTTTGATCTCTGAACCAACAAACCGTCATTACAATGGGCATTATAATAATATATTTCTTTGTTTATTCGTCTAAGGTTTATACAGTAAACAGTAAAAAGCAACGTGTAGCATAAATTGGACGGAAACACACACAAAAAGCAGATGTTACAGCAGTCTGTAGTACAACCAAAAGTTGAGGAGTTAACTTCAACTTCCGGCTTGTGAGTTAGCAATTGGTTTATAAAAGTATATATTGTTGGATCTGGCTCAGTTTGAAAGTAAATGACTAATTGTAACGAATGGGAACCCAGTCGTTTTTTACTACTTTTCTGTTTTTGTGTTCAACTTAAAATCTTCGACTTCATTGCGGTGATGCTCACAGTGTAAAAAGACTTAAAAACTTGGGAAAACCATTTGTCTGCCTATCTACGTGTAAGGTGTTCGCCGTCTGGTCGTGTGTTGGTCCAGTTAGTGTAAGTTGAGATGTGGATTTGACTTGTTGGGGGAATTATGGGGAGACCTGAAGTAAACTAGAAATGGTTTCGATTCCATTTGTAGTACAGTTTTGGGGAAGGGAATCCCTCCTTGGATGGAAGTGGAATTCATCTTAGAACAGGGTTGCAACTTGTCGATTGGAGAGGATACTGCTTCCGCTATATCCGCCGGGTTTGTTGAAAATAACCACGAAAAGTTGGCATTATGATGAGAATTCAACTAGTGGCTGTGAATGGGGGGAGGGAGGGTGAATGAGGCTGTGGGAATTCAAGGAGAAAAGTAGAAATAACGACTGTGACCAGACGAAGGAAGCTGACTGCACTAGATGGACTCTAGAGTCCCTGCTTGTTGTACTAATGTTTTTGAGAGTATGAGTGGCAATTGTCATTGGATGTCGCAGGGTGGTCATACTGGTCGCTGACAAACAACCTAGCCGTCACAGAATTCGTCGTTGCATTCCTCAACAGCGTACTTAAAATTGGCACTGAAACTAATTCACACCAGAAATTTAGAATCTTGTCAAATTTTACACTAAGCAGTGTGAGAGAACACTACAGGGCAACTGTAAAAAGACTACAGAATTTTAAAGACGACAAAGGATTTAGTAAATATATGTCAACAATAATTGGCATCCTTGTAACTTCCAGTGGAGGGAAAGAGATTTTTGTACAATTAACTCTTCCCTTAGAATACTGGACGAGGAATTGGTATTCATCTCGTCAAGTAAATGGTTCTTCCCTATTTACATTCTACATAATGGGCATTTGTATTTTCACTGTAGTATCTATTATCTAAATATTAGCCAATATAAATTATATTTAAAAAGTAAATGGTTCGGCAGGAAAGAACAAGTGATTCTGATGAGAAAGACACGATGGGCACTGATGAGCGATCAATCTCCAGCCAGAATACACGTGCCAGACTTGGCCAAAGTCTCGATCGCAAACAATATAGGTTGCTTAGTACGTCACAAGTGACTACTACAATCCAGACCCAGGTAAAAGTAAAAAGTTACATCAAACAGAACCAAAACAGTAAATGGAATTCAAAAGAAAAAAATGTAAAAAGACACAAAAAGAAGGAAAGAAGAGGAAACGTGTCAAAGGTAATGAGGCGTGAAAGGCGATCCGCCAAAATATTTGGACAATAACAAATGAATAAGTAATGATGGGCCAGTGACCAGGGAGGAAGAACAAAACCTCTGGCTTTACCTGCGAAACCTGTTGACTTCATCCAAACCTAAACCTATCAATAATTTGTCAATAAAAGAACACACTCTCCACCCCTCCTTTGTGTCGCATCGTTTCTTAGGGGATGAAAGAAAAAAACGTCAATCAATTCTTCAGGGGTGGTCCTCGTCCTCTGAAATATTGTCCTTCTGTCGACCCTAATCTCGGCCATCGAGGGTCTCCTCTGGTCTTTACCACTTGTGTCCAGGTTTCGAAGTGATTTTGACTTGAAAAACCGCAGCAGAAAGGACACTTAACTATACTTCCGTCTTGGGTTTGTCGACAACTTTTTATAGTGAGCGAATGCCTTCTCACCGGTTAGACACGGAACGCCGGTCTCACTTCTAAAGACAGATTTACCTACATGTACTGTATATGTTGTATTTAAAGTGATAAATTTGGTATCTGTAATGATTGTGTAATTCATAATCACCAACTAAGCGTTGTAAATGTGACAAATTAATAGATGTTTTTAATCACATTTACCGCCTAGTACTGATGGTGGTGGATGAAGAGGGTGTAACAGAAAAATGACTTTGACGCCATGTTACAAATTAAGTTAACATTGCGTTTCTCTTTCTGTTTCAGGATGAAGATATCCACCCCCGTGACCCATGCCGACGGACAAAATCCATTTAATCATTGAAGTGATTGGGAATTGTGCTCGCAGGTACCTCATTTTGATCTCCCTTTTTTCTCTTAATCATTTATTTTCCTTGAAACAGGAGCGGATGAAAGAATGAAGGAGCAGCGAACTTGTTTTTTCTTCTTGTCTGCTTTTACCCGTAGATCCGAACTTGTGTCTATATTGTATCACAAGGTCGCCTCTGCAGGTAAGAGCCGTTAAGATCATTCTCAAAAAGGATCATGAGGAGAGGAAGGTAAGGGAAGAGTGCGGAAAAACGACAATACAAGTCGAGGAGTTTCGACGAATCGGCGACATTCGAAACGGAAGGAAATAAAGACCGTAGCAAGGTGAGGTAGTAGACTGTATAGTAAAGAACTACATCATATGGAGGTACTGTACAGTTTGCTAACTTTCCTTGATGCTGGTCTCTATAGTGTCATCAGTAGAAGGATGACGTCAGAATGGAAAATGGAGTCTGTGAGCGGCTTTCGAAACATGATTCCTGGAGGAGAAGGAACCTGGAGCGCTGAAGATGGAAACATTTGTTTGGGGAGAGACTAGGGAGCACGTGGAATGGTTTAGGTCTCGAAAAAGGAAAATGCTCATGACGGTTCCTTTCAAAAAATTTTCATCAAATTCTAGAGGAACTGGGGAAGAAGTAAAAATGCGCTGTCGTGCTTGAGGACTGTTCCAATATTCGTGACATTAAGTTTGAGATAATGAACATTAGAAAGAGGAGATAAGTTAGGTAGACAGACTACAAATGGGGTGGGGGTGGGGGTGGGGTTTAGTTCTTAAACACCACAAAAGAACCTCAGATGCTATCCAGAGAAGGAATGACACAGACGTTTTGAGGATTCGTGAAACCGGAGTATTTAAAAGTGGCGTTCGGAGGTGGTAAGAATATTTAACAAAAAAGGTATCTGACAATTATTTGAGGTTGTCGGTTTATTCAGGTAAAATTTAAATCATAACCTCACAAATAATGTATTTAAAAATTTGGTTTTGCAGTAAAAAGGCGAAGGAAAGTTTGAGATGGTCGTCAGGTTAATCAGGAGGACTGATATTCTCTTCGACAGAGATATAAAGGATGAACAGGCATGGAAACATGGCTAGAGGAGCGTGCAGAGTGTAAAGGACGAAGACCAGAACGGTAAACAAACGGATGACAAAGTATCTAAAGCCATGTTTTTGGCGGGAAATCCAAACAGGATAGTGAGTATTTTTTCTCTGGCGATAAATTATTTTTGTTTTTGATAAAAATACGGCACTGCTTGTCGCACAATTTTGAACCAACAATGATGTATACGAAAGGAAAGAACAGTATAAAAAAGTTTTTAAATAATTTGACATCATCGATTGAGAATTTTATTTGTAAATATTTCAGGTATCGGTTTAATGGCACCTAAGGCTAGACAAAACAAGACGGGCCTCTCTTCGCCCCGGGCGGGTGGCGAAGAACGACGAAGTGGAAACGAAGAAAAAATTTTTTTTCTTAAGTAAGTAATCAAAAGGCTTCAAGTGGTGGAAGGGTGTGTGTTGATTGGAAGAGTGTCAGAAAAAGAGACCAAAACGCCTTTTTTGGGGGGGAGCCGGGAGTAAGGTGAGTAGATAATTATCCAGGATAGAAGAGATGGCAGCGTTCGCAAGAGGAGAGAAGAGGAGGCACGTTCAGAACAGTTCCCGGCTCCCCGTTCCCTGAGACCCTAACTTGTGATGGTATTTTGAATGTGTCACAGGTTGGTATCTCGGGTATGGGTGGTCGGGCATTCGTCTGATGGAAAGAGATGGTAACAGTGATTGTGGTTGTGATGCTACCAGGTAGGTTTGTGACTGTGCTTTAGACTGAACTTGGGAAGAGGTAAGCTTATGTTGCAAGTTATGGTTGGACTGGATTTAATTGTTATCATTTCCTCTTTTCACGTGTTTTCCGTCTTAACGAGTTCCTTCTTTTTTGTTTTGTTAAAAATGACCGGGTTCGTCCTCAACCTCAACCAAATCTTGAGTCTGCTTTAGGTGGTAGTTTGTGGAGATTGTATTTAGTAGAAGACAATTCAATATTAAACGGATTCATTAAAAAAATACTTTTTTTTTTTGTTTTAGCGTGAAACCGCTGCGACGTATACGTTTCACAAACAAAAAGGCATCTTGTTCTCATCTTGAAGAGTTATTGGTCCGAAAAGGCTGTGTTTATGAGTAGACGACAATCACATCGCTTCGAGAAGAGACAAATTGGAAATTTTTTCAACCGATAAATGATAAATCCTTTGTTCAGATGATTTTTCTTTTTTTTTCCTTACCTTTTCTGGGTTCTTAAAAAGCGGTTTTAATGTTTTGTGGGGGAGGAGATGAAGGAGGCCTTGTCCTCACTGTTTGCTTCACGCCCTTCACGTGCTTATTCTTAAACCTCATGTTAATAAATCGATCAAATCAATTAAATGGTACAAAAAAGTTTAAAAAGTGCTGCCTGATAAGTAGAGGGTAAGCAATTTGCAATACACCTGGGCCGGATTTATCATAATAGCCGGTTTTTAGGCGTTTAATCACAATGTCCTCCGTTCTTCCGTTTTCAAACGAGATTGCTGTAAATATTTGCCAAAAAAGGTTTAGTACATTTCCTGTAACCTGTAGGCGTCCCGTTTTCAAAAGTGGTTATTATTATTATTATTATTCATATGTTATTCAATTTAAAATTGGATAGGCTGTTCGCCGTCTCCACCCCCTTCCCAGCTTGGGGGAAGGGGGTTCGCCCTTCTGCACATCAGCCTCTTCGGCGTCCTAAGCACATAACCGTGCACCCGGACGGCGAGGGCTCATCCTGCGGCCATTCTTCCAACAAGGATAGTTAGTGACCGCAGGGGATCAGCTTGCCCCATGGGCAGGTAGGATCCTCAGGCTCCCGAAGATTACTGCCTTCTGGATCCTGCAAGCCAAGGCACTCGACCTGTAGGCGGGGATGATGTTGAGTTCCCCAGGAAGCCAGCCTTCATTCCATCCAGGCAGCCGGTGATGAGGACGACCAGCCTGACCCGGTGTCCCCGATACTGCTGCCCGAGGTCGACGATGAGGTCCCGATACTTGTCCCTCTTCTCCCGGTCCTTCGTTACTATATTAGTTTCGGTGGGACAGGAAAATTCGACGACGTAAATTATTTTTTCGGGTCGGTCCCTCACTACGACATCGGGCTTCGTGGCTTTGAGGACCCGCGTCGTGGGAAATGAGTAGTTCCAGTAAATGGTGCACCTCTCATTTCCCACGACGGCTTCGATATCTGAGGGGGCGTACGGCAGAATCGGCTCGGCATCTATACCATAATGGTGCCGAAGATGGAAATACAGAACTCGGAGAGCGGCATTGTGTCTCGCGATATACAGAGACCTGGCGTTGGAGGGACACGTTGATAATAGATGCATGACCGTCTCAGGACGGGTACCGCACGCCCTGCAATTCGAAGATGCGACCTCTTCCTTGAGGATCGCCCTCCGGTGCATAAGCGTGCTGCATACTCCGTCCTGAGCGGCCATCAGGAATCCCTCCGTCTCCGCCCTGAGGTCTGCACTTTTCAAGAAGGCGAACGTCAACTGTGCGGATAGCTCTTCCTGTCGCACATGCCTGAAGAACACAGAGTGGAGATTTTTCTCCATGAGCTTCTCCATGAAGCTTCGCCTCCTCTACCCGCCTCACCGACCGAGCAAGCCGGGCTTTTCCTCCTTCTTCGAAGGGCAGGCTCAACCTCGATCGGTGGGGACGAGCTCGTGCAGGCCCAGTCTCTCCGCCGCCGAAATTCGTGTTCTGATGCGAATTGCAGCAGAAGGTCCCCACCACGGAGCACACTCTCCGCAGAACTCAGGACAACCCGGTCGTGGAGGCTTTCGAGGCTCAATAACCCTCTGCCCCCTGATACATCCTTTGCACAGAGGACCTCGGGTGGAGGCTCCGGTTCATGTTGAGGGTCTTTCTGGTTGTTCTGTCCATTTTATGGCGTCAAATGACGCCACCAGCAAATGAGCACGACAGGTACTGCCAGCATGTTATAACTTTATTGCGGCTTGACAGGTCAGATCTTCATATCTTCCGCAGCCGCTCCACATACTAGAGAGTCCTCCTCATGGCATCGGAGTCGTGCATATTCCTCTCAGCAATTCCCAGATATTTGTAGGACTCTCCAGCATGTAGGTGTCTGATGATGTCTCCGCCTACTAGTTGAAGACCCTCGCCTCCATGCTGTGCTTTACCCCTGAGGATGTGGCACACTGGACACCTAGCCAGTCCAAAGGTCATTCCCATCGCCGCAGCGTAGGCTCTCACCTCCTCAAGGGCCTCTTTGAGGTTTGCCTCGTAGGAAACGTAGAGCTTGAGATCATCCATGAAAAAAAGATGGGTGACCTTGAAGTCTCTGCGGCCTGATGGTCCCGCCATATATCCCTTGCCTCTCCGTAGAGCCAGTGAAAGGGACAAGAGTGAGATGCAGAACAGGAGAGGGCTAAGAAAATCTCCCTGGAATACCCCTCTCCTAAACTTCCAGTCCGAGGCGACGAGACCCTCCGAAGTTCTCAGCAGGAATCTCGTGCGCCAAAGCTGGATCATTCGCTCTAAGCATCCCACTATATTGGGATGGACACCCATGGCTCCCAACAGCCTCAGCAAAACCGCATGAGACGTTGAGTCGAACTTAAAGTAGTCCATCCATGCCATAGACAGGTTGCGCTTATGGTGAACCGCATCAGCACACATGCTACGGTCCACAAATAGGTGTTCCTTGCATCCTGCCCGGCCTTTCTTGGCCCCTTTCTGGATCCTACGCAGGATCCGCCCGCCCAGGATTGAGGTGAAGATCTTATACACAGTATTAAGGCAAGTGATCGGCCTGTAGTTCTCCGGTCTGTCCAAGTCTCCACTTTTGTTAAGCAGGAAGGTCCGACCCTGTCAACGACTGCGGGATGGCTATCCTTCCCTCCAGATACTGCGTGAAAGCTCGCGCCAAATGCGCATGCACCGAAGAAAAGGACTTTCATCAAACATTCTGGATGCCGTCAGGCCTGGTGCAGAAAAGTTTTTTTTGCACCTCTGCAGCGCCGACAGGGCCAGACTCCTCAAACGCTTCGACGTTCCCACACGGACTGGGATTGTCGTAGACCCCCCTCCAGTACATCTCCGTCTCCTTCACTGAGGGTAAGGAGGCCAGTCTCACCTGCCTTGGTCGGAGGAACCCCGATGGTTGGATGGAGAGAACCTCTTGTTCTCCGTCCACCTAAGGCTTATTATTATTATTATTATTCACCCATCTTCGAGACGAAGATTGGAGATCATCATGGCGATGGCAATTTTGGAGACGACTACAGGGTTCATTTAAAACCACTCTCATAGATTTTTCAGGTCTTTCTTCTGCCGGGTCTTCCTTCGATTTCACCTTCCATTATGAGTCTGCATTTTTCACTGCGGATCACGTGGCTGAAGTACTGAAGTTTCCGCCGTCTGATCTCATAAAGCATCTCCACCTCCTTGCCCTTTCGGTGCAGAACTTCCCTGTTCTTGACTTGGTCCGTCCACGAGGTCTTGAGAATTTGGCGGTAGAGCCACATCTCAGACGCCTCGATTATCATCTCCAACGTTTTGGTCAGCCTCCGACCCTCATTACCATACAAAAGCACAGGGAGAACGTAACAGCGGAAGATCCGAATCTTTGTCTTTAAGTTGGGTTCCTGGTGGTACAGCAGACGATTTCCCACGTCTCGCTCAGGAAGCACTCTGGATATTTCTGTGTTCATGCCCTATCGGCTGGTCTTCCGTTGATCAGTAACTCAGCTTCGATCTCTCTTTTGCTTACTATCATAAACTCAGTTTTCATGTCCGTAGGGATTGCTAACTTGAGTGACGTGGTTCGGCAACTCCTGGAGATTGTCTGTTGATCCGGCTACGAGGGTCGTATTATCTGCAACTTGTTTACAACCTGTCCATTGACTATCACCACTCAATTGTTACTGACTTATTACTAATAATTATAATAATTATAAATATTATTTTCCATTATCCCAGTAGGAGAGTTTTTAGGTATTCCTCGCTTTATTTCGTAATTTTTCGTATTCCGCAGTCAGGGGTAGCACTCACCTCCTTCGGTTTTGGTTCTGTCAGAAAACTCCAAAACACGTAACGATATCGTAATTGGATGCACATGCATTCTGCACAGATAGCATTTGTTGCTTTTTTCCTATCTGCTGTTGAAATCTTTTGTTGGTGTTTTATTGTAATTTTGCTTTTTTTTAGATTTTTTTTCGCTTTTACTAATTTTTTGGAAATTGATTTTCACTCACTCTTCCTTTTAGATGTTCCACTAAATTCACTCACTACGTCAAACAGTTTTTCGAGTGGATTCTTCAGATGATGTATGACTCATGTGAGAAGTAACAGATAAAAATGGCGGGGTTTTAAAGACTCTTATTTTTTGAAAGGCATTGAAAGACCCGTTGGTGTGAGTGGATTTTCTGTTGTTGAAATATGAAAGTTTACCTAAAGTGGGCCTATGAATTAAAATGTTTACGAAGGAAAGTTTGGAATCATATTGTTGAGAGAATTAAGAGGGAAAAATTTTTAAGTGGAAGGAAGTTAAATAGATTTGGACAGTATAAAATGAGGTTTAGGAAAAGGAAGATGATGGAAGACAAGTTAGGAAGATGTTAGAGACAAATTAGAGATGTACTATGGAATATAAATATATATGAATGCTCAGACATGGAGACAATTTTAATAAATTTTATTTTGCAAGAATGGCCTATTTTAACACCCAATAAATAATCTTATATTAATTCAAAACAAATTCAAACTATTTACTATTTATTAAACAAAATTCATTTTTTCTTTTATATATTATGATATAATAACATAAATACTAATCCATAAAATATTAACAAAATAACTTGGATCTGGCGAGTTTTACAACTTTTGCAGCTCTTACTGATGTTAACATTTTGGTTGTCATGCCGGGTCTGATTTAGTCGAGACTAAACTTCTCTTCTAGTCATAAAAGAAAGTGAAACGTCTACACAAACTGAGAGAAAGCTTTTTTACCCAACCAAACATGTGACCTGGACGGCATAATAGCCAAAAGTTGTGTGTGATTGACAAGTTCTGTTCGAGTCCAAACGTTCTTCTTTTGTTTTTTTCTTCTGTTCAAACTCAAGAATCTAGTCGTGCAGCAGATAATAATAAAGAAACGTTACTGTGTAGGAACACCTGCATAACCTGACCTCTGAAGAATCATCATCTCCTTTGTTCGCTTAAAGGTTAGTCGTAAGGTGTATTATTGCAGTAAAGCGTCGCGGAAGTCAAACTTGAAACTAATAACATTATACATATGGGTTTTTACATCGCTTCTTTTTTGAAGAAGAAACCAACGTTTCGTCCACTTCGTAGGGTACAAGGATGGCACTCGTACCACGTCAACAGCTATCGAATGGTTTCTTCTTCCAAAATGAAGCGATGTAAAAACCCATGTGTATAATGTTTTTAGCCTGAAGATTTAACCGAAAATACTTTGGGGAGGGGGTTCCCCCCGTCAAGGGGCCACTTAAAACGTGTTTTGTAATAGAAAATTTAAAAATTTGAACATGAAAACAAACAGTTGAGGTTTTGAAGCGAAATAGGAGAGAAGACTTGTTCAGCTGGGAATTAGAGAGGAGAAGGAGCGAACTGCATACAAGCTGACAGTCAAAATTGAGTACCACAATCTTCGTGTTGCATCCGTTCTCAGTAGAAAGAATCTCAAGAGAAGAATCAGCGATAGGATTTGAGTGACTTTGTGAAGGATGTACATTCTGAAAGAAAGCAAAAGAAATAGCAAGAGTGTTGAAACCATTCTTCCAGCTTTCACCTCTCCTTCTCTATCTCACTCTTTCGTACTCACTTTCGAAGACGGATTTTTGCCGTTTGAGAGCCCATAGGATCTTCCTTTAGAATATAAAGCCTGATTCCTTCGACATAGTTGTCCATGTACTTCTTCCATTGGACTTGCTTCACGTCAAAGTTGAAAATCTTTTTGTCTTGTTCGCTTAGCTTTGAGAAGAGGGTCGTAACATTTGTCGAATTAAATTTCCATTCGTGAGTCGTAAAAAATTCTAAAACGGAAATGGCTTTCTGGAACTTCTTCTGAATTCGAACCATTCTGTAAAGAAAGCGGAAATGAGAGGAATTCTTGCTGAGTTGCTGGGAGCTTTCACTCCCGTCTTTCCACTTACACTGGTTTCTTTCCGACCATCCTCGATGCCGTGTCGATGAGATAGGCAGGAATCAAGTGGAAGAATGTCGTGCATATGGTGTTGATTATTTTGGAGCTTTTGAAACTTCCTCCCGGATACCAGAAAACGTCGCTGAAGGGGGAGGTTGTTATGGATGAATGTCCCATCGTTTCGATGTCACCCCAATGAATCGGGTTCAATCCGCCACTCGTGCAGTTGTACACAGGTATAATATTTGGTCTTGAAACACAAAAATTTGTTTCCGTATTTTTCTACGTAAATTTTGGGGACGCAATTGCTCAAATATGACTCACCTTGTCTGCGCTGTGTGCCAAGCGACGGTTATCAACAAATTAATGGCAATATCCACCGGAATCAAATCCGCGATCAGTTCCCTGTAGCACAAGAGAGTGCGAAGGACGCCTTTACCGGCTCCTGCTAACAGCCCTGTGGGTCCGTTTAGATTGTCTATCCAACCCGGAAGTGGTTCCTTCCAAGCCGCAGTCACTATTAATTTTAAAAAAATTAAAATTAAATCCTTGATGATTCTTATGCCCCAAAGATGCACTCAAATTCTTTCACTCACCTATTGATGGTCTAACAATGGCTGCTGGAAGTCCTGTGCTTTCTTTTAGAAAAATATGCTCAGCGAGAGCTTTTGTGAATGTGTATGTGTTGGGACGGCTTCTTATTAGACTGAAACAAGCCAAATTTTTTTCTTTGCAATATCGAGTCTTGTGAATATGAGCTGGATATAATGTAAATGATACAGTAACCGAAATGAAGCAAGAGGGGGAGAGTAGCAAAAGAAGGATGAATATCGAATGCTACTAGATACTTACTAAGGTGTGACGTTTTCTAGAAGCTCTCTGTCCATGCATTCAACGCATTTCATAACCGTTTCCGGGTCTTCAGGCGGCGGGTAGATCATTTCGTTAATTTCTTGTCTGTCACAGTTACAATAAGCCGTCGACACGTGAATCAAAGCCTTAAAATAAATTGAAATGATCAAGGGTGAGTTGCATGTGTATTCTTAGAGGTTTAGTTAAGTACAAATTCCACTTTTTAAACTTGAGTATAATAAAATGTGTGAAGTAGTTGCAACACTCAACTGTTACTTGAATGACCAGAAGCCTTCCGGTATTACCAGAGCTTTAAAAAAATGTTTTATCCAAAGTGACACCTTTTTTACGATCTCGAAAGGGGACTTTAATTTCACCCAAAAAATTTTTTATCTATAATAGCTCCTCCAAAAAAGAGGATCAGGAATTTGTTGGAAAAACCAAAGATTTTTTTAAAACTCCCCCTTCTTGTCACTTTTAACTATTCTTCCAAAGATTTTTTTAAAGATTACTACTCCGAGAATCTGTACTAGATTTCTTTTGTTTCTATTTTAAATGAACTGTTCCCGAAACTAAAACATTATAGACTGGTATGTCACACGGCGTCATGTTTCAAGACGAAACCTACGTTTCGTTCACATCCATACCTGTATCCACAGCTAATGCATAATGTTTTTAGTTTCAAGTTTGACTGCCTCGGGAGCTTAACTTATTATAAAAAGGAGGGAAATAAGGAAAGAGGCGAGGGGCGAGAATGTACCTCAAGATTTATCATGTTCTGACATAGTTGAACTAGACTCTTGGTCCCGTGCATATTCATCGCAACAGATTCCTTCAGCGATTCGTCGAATTTGACCGTGGCAGCGGAATGAAAGACAATGGACACGTTTTCCGTCAGGATTTTGTATTCAGACGATGAGAGGCCAAGATTCGGTGCCGTTATGTCTCCCGTGATTGGAACCAATTTCTTGAGGAAATCCGGACGTTCCTTTCGAATCCCGTCGAATATCTGAAACAAGAGAAAAAAGGTCTTAACGCTAATAGAAAGGCGACAGCTAACAAAATCATTCCTCGTACGAAAGTACAAACCCACTAGCGCCATAATTATTATATTATATTATTATATTTTTCGATTTTAAAATTTATACTTATAGATAGATATCTATCAATAATTTTGTCTTTAGGAAGAAAAGATTTACAAAAAAATTTTTTTTAAAATCTTTAAATTAGTAGGTTGTACCCCATTCTTTAAATAGTACACTGATAATTTAAGCTATCCGAGGTGCACTTGTATATATAATAGTTAGTAGAAACTCTTGTATGATTCGATACCAAATAAACTAATTTTTTTTTAAACTCAAACAAGTATTTGAGTCTCTATAATAATTTCTGACATATACACTGCCGGCCAAAAGTTTGTCACCACTCTAAGGAACTGTATAATGAAGGCAAATCTGACAAGTCTGAATGAGTAGTCGTCGCTCAATTGAAAATACAAAAAACAAGTGTACATTACCCGCTTGGATTCTCCAGAGCTCCGATCTCAATCTAATCGAACTTTTATGGGGAGAGCTCGACAGAAAGGTTCATGATCAATAATAGCTAGCTCTCGGAGGACGACACTTAGGACAAAGTTTCTTCCCACAATGTCCTTCCCCACAAAAGGACATTTGAAAGGCTTTGAAAGAAATTTGGAACAATATCGAGCAAGAAACAAGATTAATTTCTAGAGTGCCAAGACCGCATAAAAAAAGTTATTCAGTGAACAGGAGGACAAAAAATCAATATAAAATATTTTTATCATTATTGTCTTGTATATTTTGTCGCTATTAAATTATCTTTTAAAATTTTAAATCAAGCTAACAGCAGGGAAGTAAAAAATAGAAATGACAAAACTGGTGAAAGAAGAAGAGGAAAAGGAGGTTCGAAAGTACTCTTCCTCTTCGTCCTTCACCCTCGACTTACCGTGGTGTTCATGAGTTCCGCCAGGCGAGCTTTCACGTCATTTCCCTTTTTCGGTCTCATCAGCAGATAAATGTTGGTGATTCCCGGACAGGCTCTGAGCAACTTCTCAACGAGAACTTTACCCATGAAACCCGTGGCTCCTGTTATGAAAATGCTTTTTCCTCGATAGAAACTGGCGATGTCGCTACTGATATCGCTTGGATCCGACATTTTTCTCCTGGAGACCTGTTCAAACGAAAAATTCCCTCCCAATTAGTCTTCTTTTAATTAATTGACGATCAAACCTAAATCCAATCACGTTTGCACTCCTCGAAGGAAACGTGACCACTTTGATGACTTTCTTTGTTCGCCTGCCAGATTTCGCCTCCGACGTTCCTCCCACCACTTCATCCACCTTTGTTCTTACCAAATTTATACTTTCGAACAATGTATTTCAATTATAACCGTCTTCTTCATTTTTACTGAAAGGTAAGATGGAACGAAAAACAAGCTACCATAAGCAGAGAAAAGCAAAAACTAAAACTAAAGACTTCGAGAAGGTTTGAGAAATAAGTGAATAAATGAAATAAAAAAGAAAAACCTTAAAGTAAACTTTTGGGAACTTTTGAGGACAAAAAGGAAAAGTCATAGAGTAAGTAAAAAAGGAAGTTCATCAAGCATACTATATTAACAGTCTCTCTTCCGAAATGAGTTTTCATAGTTGACAACTCTGGCTGGCAACCATCAAAGAATCAATTGGCGGAACTTTTGGAACAAACCCTGCACTTACAATAGCAAAACTAACGAAAATTATGAACGAAAAAAAAAAGAACATCAGATGTCAACTGAGCAAAAGAAAATCAGAATTTTTAAAGAAATAACCCCTACAATCAAGTAGATAATTATTTAACATAACTGAAATGCGTAAACATTAAACAAATCAAACGTTTAAAATAATATTTATTACTATCATTATTATTATTATTATTAGAGACGACACCTTGACTGAAGAAGATACAAAGGACGAAGTGAAGACGGGCCATGTCGCCGACAGCCATGGAAAGATACCCGGCTCGACTAAATCGTTCCGGCCTCCGGTCAAAAACACTTTTTCTAATTTCAAAAGGGAAATCCATCTTCATCCATTAAAAGAGGTTTTCGAGCCGGTCTTATCCCCCATTCCAACTCCCCGCCTCTTCGGGCAGGGAAAATGTTAGAAATCAGACGGACAGGCTGAAATTTTCACCGCGTCGCCGACAAACTCCAATTTATTTTAATTGCTGTCATTGAAATGCGTAACGCGTGAGAAACACGCTAAGTCACGAACAAATTCATTTTCTCGCCCAAAATAAAGTAAATAAAATAAAATAAAGTAAACAAACTTATGATGAGCCTATTCGCGTTTAAATAAATTTATTTCGTCCTTCTTAATAAATAAGAAAAAGAAAATTCAAATTAAGGAAAAATCAATAATGTTTATTTGAGAAATTTAAAAAGAGATGTATGGATGACGCCGTTTCGAGAAAGAAGACGGGGAACAAGAAATTCGAGTTCGAGAGTCGATTTTAGGAGTCGAAAACGATTTATCGATATTTTCCGTTATTTCTTTAACCGTGATAACCGTGAACTCATACACAAAAGCTGTCAATGTTTCCACTGTAGTTTATTTTAACGTTGAATTCGACATTTAATATCACTTTTCCCTCAGTTTTCGCTCAACCAAGGACGAGATTGCTTCCAAACTTTTTGGTCGTCTTGGTTTATTTTTTATTGATTTGTTTCATCTATTTTTTTAAATCGCTAGAAAGACTGAAACTTACGTTAAAATACAATCCATCAGACTTGGTTTTGGGGAAAAAGCTGTGCTCCAGAAAGATTTTAGGTTCACTTAAGTCAAGATACTGTTCTAGTGATGTAGTATAGGTGGTGTTGGTTTGCAGTCAAAACGATATATACAAATGATATATGATGTAAATAATAGAAAATAAAAGGAAAATTATTAAACCAAATTTTAACGCCAAATCCCACGATAAATCAATACTGGGTACAAAAGTAGGAAGAAACAATTGGCGTGACGTCTTTTTTTATATTAAAGCACCGGTTAGACCGGTCCAACGACCGGTCTGGTAGTTTCAGTGTTAACAAGAGAAATATATTTGTTTTCTAAAGTTTCCATTAAGCATGTTTTGAAAAAGACAAAAAGTCCATCAGTAACCAAGATATTTGTCGAATCAGCAAGAAAAATCTCGAAATAGTAACAAGGGCATTAGACGCTCAAGGACAAACCCTTGAAGAACCTGCTCTGGCAAAAGTGTTATTTCGCTCATTTTTGTCCTCTTACGCAAATCCCGGTCGACATCCCTGATACCTGTATCAAACACCTATTAAAAGGACCTGAAATAGTCGGCCAGGAGGGAAAACCCAGTTATATCGTTTATTTTTTTTTACTTTTGGAAAAATTTTCTCTGATCCGTTGGGAATTACCGCTCAGTTTTCCCTTTTAATTGCTCTGAATGACGTCACTACAAGAACCTGGAGGACGAAACTTTGACACTGAATACCAACTAACTTGTTTCCAGTGGAAAATGAAGAAAACATTTTTTTGGTTAAACCGTACCTGTCACCTTTCATCAAGAAATGTAAAGCCGAAAGCGAGATTCCCAATAAAACTATTCTTCTCTTCTGTCGTGTCTGTCCAGGACGCCATGAAGTTGATTCAAGAGGACTCTAATAAATCTGTCTTGTTTTTGTAAGAGCAACATGGCTCACCTTTGGAAAAGTCATTGTTTTCCTCGTATCACTCGTCGAAGGCTATTGTCCCGAGAAAATTGATTTGAGGAGCAAGCCATCTGCCTTCCAGATATGCCTGTATTTGTTTCTTTGTGCACAGAGTCAATACTGATTGTGAAATAACGAATCGATGACGCATTTATGACGATGCAATTTGTTTGTCAATTCTCATTAGCGATTAGGCAATGCCAATCGTCCAAAATAACGATCAACAATTTGAACGGAAAGACCGAAACATGGCTTTTCGGCCCGGAGACAAATTTCTTTTCTTTGCCTCTCCAACTCAAAAACGGTTTATTCCAAGAATCGAGACACGCGTTCGATTGACGTGTCATTAGAAAAACCCCGACTCAAATCGGATTTCATTCTTTTGGCCAAACAATTAACCCGGTTATTAATAATTTGTTTTTATTTACCTGAAAATAGGGAATTTAAATCGATTAATAAACAATTAATTCGTCATCAAATTTTGATATCAGTTTCATTCTTTCTCATTAGTCAGAGTTTCAAAGAAAAATCCTTTCGTTGAAAGATTAGGTGGCTCCCATTGGTTGTTTGACTCTCGCTTGTGATCCTTTCCAAACTTACAAGGGTACACACTCATAATTGCTGTTTATATAGTATAGAACCTGTCATGCTTTAAGAACTCATCGATCGTATTTAGATATAACCAAAAAAGATATTCTCTCTCATAAAAAAAGTGTTTTTCGATTTTTGTAGTCAAGTCTCAAAATGCAAGAAAAAACACTAGTTCTGTTGGCTTATGCTTGCCGTGTACCTAGTAAGCCTATCGGTGGTTAACTAATATATGAATTTTATTCATGACACATTTTTTTTAATGAAATCTATTCGAAAAAATTCAGTGAAAGAATTGAACCCGATTTCAACACTGAATTATAAATTTATTAGGATCAATCTAAGGGATAGACAGTAGAGTTTAAATTTAATTCCGTTTTCACTTTGAGTATAACAGTATGTTGTTGGAGAGGCTTCGAACTCACAACCGTAACTTCTACAGCCAGGCAGTTTGGCCACTACACCACAGATCTTCTACGAGGTGCACAAAAGAAGAGAAACCTATCGAAGGAAATTTTGAGTCGTGAGTGAGAAGAATAATACGTCATACAAGAGTAACTCGATTGATGGCCTCATTTTTAAATTTGAAATTTTATAAAAATTTATTCGTGGATTTTTACCTATTTATTAAGGCTCACCTCAAGTTTTAACTATTCAAACAAAATTACCTCGATCTTGAATTTTTTTTAATTAAATTTATTTGACACCATTTTTTCTAACTAACCCAAGTTTATTTATTTCTTGTGTTCAAGGTCTTTTATCATTTTTTCTTGTGATGTATAGCTATAAAACGAAATATTAAAAGTTATTAAAAATTGTAGTTATGCTATTGGAAATTTATTTATTCACGAGTTTTCAATAAACAAATTTTCATTACAGGTTGATAGAGCTTAACAAAAAGGCTTTAGCAGGAACAGGTAATTAGCTAAATTGTAAACGATTTTGATAAAAAAACACGCAAAAGATTTAGCTCGGTAATATTGCTGTAAAATGCACCAAATCACCTTTGGCAGAATTAGTTTTAATTATCTAAAGCATCCAATAAATTTTATTCTGAGACACCTACACCAAGCAATTACAATACATTGCAAGCATAACAGAAAAATTGGATTTGTTACCCAACGTTTTGGCTTTTCACACATTGTCTCTTCCCTTTATTTTGATTATCTATAACGAAGAGTTTTTTTTTATTTTATTAGTTAAGAGGGAAAGTCTCGTTAGAGCGTAATTAAGAGAGATTTTTGGTAACTTTAAGGAACGTCTCTCAGGCTCAACATCTCTTTATATTTTGGTAATTAAAGTCTATTAACCTGCTAATAATAAGTTTTGTGATAGTGCTTTTGCATTAATTTGTACATTATGATTAATTTTGATAATAAGTGTATGACATTATAAAGATATTTTAAATTGTACGATATCGGCAAATAGTTATGGTTATACATTTGTGTTGTATTAATTCTGTGTGGCATCTTAAGCCCGGTGTTATGAAGAAGTTATGATAAAGGAGGCATCAAATAGACAGCCAGTGGTGAACAAGTATTGTGCAGTTTATGAATAAAGTTATGAAAGTTAATTAAAGTAAGCAGTGTAATAAAATAAAAGAGTGGCTGTGCCGCTTTAATCATTCCAGTCATTTATCAGGCATTTTACTATTAAATAAATAAATATTTATTTATAGAGCAAATCACGTTGTGGTGTGCTACAAAAAAAGGTATTTTATACATCAGATGTCACCATGTGATTGGAAGAAGAGACCAGTTATTGCTTATAAATAATTATAATTGACGAGCATGACGCCTGCTGTTGATAACCGGTTGCCTCGTAATACAAAAATTAACATTTACAGAGGAGAGGAAGGAAATGAGAAAAAGTTCTGACATCACATTGAAAAATTAATTTGAGAAGTTAACTATTGAAAGAGACCACAAGAACCTACTAACAGTTGAAAGAAAAGTCTTAAGAAAAATTTTAAGGGGAAAACAGTACATACGAAAGAAAATGAAACGAAGAACTAAATCATTTATCGACGCTAAATTAGTTTAAATTGAAAAAGGGACGTAGTTATACACTTGCTTCGTTTTCTTCTAATCTCTACCTAATACAGGACCGTAATTTGTGTTTAAAAAGACAACGACTTTATGGGATCGAGTATGATAAATAAACAGACTGTAAACGGCTTTTGTGTTTCCCCCTTCTTCCTACCTCTCCCACTTCTCGAAAACAAATATTTAAGAGCGAATGGCGCCTAACGTGACGAGAAACAGTTTTACAGAGTTCTTGGTACGGATTAGTCTTCTGCTGAATAATAATACCAATAATAAATCGGCCGTACAATGTGGAGACCAGGCGACAATTTTGAGTTCAATATCTCAGGCTTCATTCCTACCCCCTCCGCCCCCTCTCTTCAACCCCTACACTATTTTCTAATTCGATGCCCTTATTCAGAAGCTTTTCGTGAAGAGGTCGAACGAATAACTAAATCAGGTGTTCAGGAGTAGAGCCATGGAGTGGATTGGCCAAATTCCCATGGACCACAACTTCGCACCGACAACAACACGTCCGGATAATATCAGTAAAGGACACTAGATACTCGAACCAAACTTAACAAAAGAATAAGAAGAAGAGACAAACTGGTGGTAGAAAACTATTCTGAGCAAATAAGCGTCCTCGATAGACTGTTAAGCCACCCTTGATTGATTGAAGTATTAAGTGTTAATACTGGTGTATGACATAATATGAGGTTAAGGGTGGAGAAAAAGAACAAATAAAAGCAGAACAATAGACGACAGTGATTGGGAAAAGGGCGTAGTTAGGTATTGCCACCTCTTTTGGTGGTACAGATAATAGATAAGCGAGGAGAGTGAAGCCTCAGACATGTTTTATGGCCTTCCACAACTGGAGGATTGCAGAAGGCGCCGATATATACAACACTATCGACGTTTGTAAGAAAACAAAAAACGTCCAGCGATACAAAAGTGGTATTACGCACAAAGTTTCGCCGGCGTTTGTGGCGGCCACAGCACTTCGCTATCGTTTGTATTCTGTTAGTGATCCGTGGTCGCGATCGACAGACTTCGGGTCAGCTAAAGAAACCCCAGTTAATAATCATTTCAGAAATAAACAAACAAAACTGAATAAATTGCCTTGGTATTTAAAAAGTTCAAGACTGGCGGACGCCATTGTCTTAACACCTGAAGAGGACGAGGATTTGTAACTATTTTGCCTAAACCCAATTATTTTAAATTTAAACATTTGGTTATTATATCGCTAGAGTCAGATTGAATATTTTACGGTAAAAGTAATATTATGTACTGGATATTCTGTATAATGCCTGGCGATTATTTATCATCACCAACTAAACTTGGTAAATGTATGGGCTTATTGACAATGTTACAAAATAAGCGTCATATTGTATTCAATGTATATCTGTAAGTGTCAGTATAATTTTATTTTCAATGTCAAAAAAAGTTTGGTGAGTGTGGAAAATTCCTGAATACTAATATTTATTACGTTTTTTAGCTAGTTTACAACTTGTAATGGGAAATTTAGAAAAAAAAAGTTGCGTAGATGCTTGGTGTCTGTCACTTATTCATTTCAAGTATTTCGAGGTGGACTGTTACTGGGACCAAAGTTTCTTGCCTTGCTTGACTTTTATCAGAAAAGCTACACAGACCAAGCATATCAGTAACATTTTTATTAAATTCGCCATTGTGAGGTCAAAATTTTGATGCCAGTCAAGGTATTAATATCTAATAGTATGCCAACAGAATCTAACGCGCTAAGTTCCTGTATGAGGAGAAAATTTATGTCTATCTTTTTGTTTTTCATCTTCCCTTTCTTAATAAATCATTGCTATACACTGACCTCGATTGTCTTCTTTACTTTATTGTTAATAAATCATGAAACGCATAACTTTGAAATCGCATAAATTAAAATGTGAGTATTTAGAAGGAGACTGAATCAATCTCGGGCCCATTAAACAAAAGTTTATCACGTTACTTTAGGTTCCTAATATAAAAGGACAACGTGACTTAAAAAACAAATTAATACTTATGCCGAGATGTTTATCTACCTTAAAGCTTCTTTTTGTAGTTTTATTTTTATGTAGGCCTATTGGTTTATTTGCAATAATTTTATTTAAATAATTAAATATTTTTAGCTAATAATCAATTTTAAAGAAGAAAAAAATAAATCTCAGGACCTTGAATTCCATTTGATAAGTTTTAATAAGTTTAAACTTTGATCTAATTAAGGTGGCGGAAGGAAATGCTCGTCAAAGACCGACGAAAAGCTTTTCAAATCGTTTAGCAATCGAACAGTTCAAAAGTTAGAGTCCTCGCTGATTTAAATGACATAAAAATCAAAAGACATAGACACTCTGATTAGTTGATAAGGATTTTCCTTCCCGTTTCGCTCCTTTCGACCCTACGACCTTTTCAAAATCTATTGGAGAGGACTCTAACTCTCGTAAAAACGTTGCCGGCAACCATATCCCTCGCCCAGTCAAAATTGAACAACTTTCTTCCACATTATTGAAGTTAGGCTTTCGCGACAGTCGAACTTAAAACTAAAAGGATCATAACACAGGGTTTTTATCCGTGTCTGTTCGCCATTGTGAACAATAACCAAAAATTAGGGGAAAGAGAAAAAGGAAGGAAAAAAAAGACATTTTCGAGTAACACAAGAACGTTAGAATCTGAGTTTCGTAGTCAAAAGGAGGGCATTAACGAAAATTTTGCTTAGCTCAGCTGTCTTATTTCAATAAAAGAAAAAGAAAACAAAATTTGTGCTAATTAGGGCAAAATATGCGATGATTACGACAAATTTTTTTTTCTAACCAACAAATAAAGTCAATTATTTATTAATAAATAAAAACCCGGTTTGCGGCTTTATGTCTATTCAATAGTGTCTTCCTTCCCTTTCTGTTTCCTTTATTTCTTACAAAAAAATACCTTTTTAATCTATAATTGTTAATGCATATAAATAAATACATAAAACAGGAAACCAATGAAAGGATTTAGATCAAAAATTTCTTTTAGACTTGAAATAATTCAATAAAACAAAATTTCGAGGTCGATATTTATTCCATCATGATTACTATTATTGTGTATTTATGTTTTATACTAACTGAGACAGTTTACACTTCCTTTTGCATAACAAAAGGACTAAAGATTAGACTAACTTTTAAGTAGATCTTTATAATTTTTATAAAATACTTGAGTACTATACCTAGTTATAGTTGGTTTGGAACGTTTTTAAGTTTAGCGGAGCGTTTAAGACAAAAAAGTATTTTACGTGTATATTTAAACATAAGGACTGCAAAAAATTAAACAGCTTTAACCATAATCGTGGCATTACATCGTGTGAAGCGAGAGGAAAGAAAAATATTTAAAAACACAAACAGTGAAAAGAGAGATGGGAGGACAGGGGTAGAATAAGAAAACGGAGTCTGCCATTACTACCAAGGACCAGTTCTCATTATATCATGAGTTTAATGTGAAAGAATTTAAAAAAAAGTCACATCGATGACGACGAGACGGCAAACAAGTGAAGAGACCACAAATCACTGAGTAAACCCATTAGAAAGATCTGGATACCTGGGTAAAACCTGAACAAAAGAACGACGACGTGACGAGTGAGGGAGAAAGGTGGGGAAGGCATCTGTTGGTGAGAACCTTGAAAATGCATTTAATGAACGAGAAGAAGATTCCAAAAGAATTAACCACCCTCCTCTTTCACTCTCACTTTTCTAAAAGAATTTCTCGCCTTCATTCTAGATCATCATAATCATTTACCTCTTACCAGCCCTTGATTCTAAAAAAGCAAATCAAAGTCTCAACCACTGGAACACTAACAACTAACACCAAAACCTTCACCTTCAAATACCCTTTCATTCTCTTCATATTCTTTTCTCATGACTAATTTTCCTTTTTCTTCAAAAAAACTAAAATCGAATAAGTTATCGTTATTCGAATTTAGTTTTTTTGAACTTTTATATATATATAGTGTTTATATATACATATATATAGTAGTATATGTATACATAGTGTTTAAAAATTTTTAATTTAATTACAATTTATTTTTAAAAAATTTGTCGATTAAAAAGCAAAACCCCAGAGCAATTTAAAAAATTTTAGTCAAAGCCTTCGTAAACGTTATAACTATTGGTAAAAGTAACAACATAACAGTGAGCAAGTTAACCGTGCACCATTATTAACTAAACCCATTTTTCATTTACGTGTTCCCAGAAAAGAAAAAAATTTCCAGTAAAGATTTAAAATGAAACAACAACGACAGTGAAGGCAACAGCTTAGATCTAAATTAGAAACCTGAGAGGAGACCATCTACCCCTCCCCCCCCGGGTGACAATTTTCTTTTTACATTTGAGGAATGCATTTTACTAGAAAAAAGCTGAACATGTATCCAAATTTTTACTGAAATTAAAAAGAAAAAAAAACAGACTACTCACCAAAATGATGAATACACTTGAGAAATTCTGAAAAAAAAGGAAAATTTGGAAAATTAATCCAAAAAACGAAAAATCAGGAGAGACCGCGAAGAACGGAATCAACGGCCCTCGATGTTAACACGAATTCTGGTTTGAAATGAAAACTCCGAGTCAAAACGGCGCGACTTCCAAATGATAACTAAACGACTCGAACCTAATTTAACGAAGAACGTAGTAAAACGAAATCAGGCTTGCGACCCGAACCAACACCAATTGTCGTTGTTGTTGTCGTCATCGACATCGTTGTTGTTGTTGAAATCCTTCTTCACATGGAAACCGCTGGCTCCTTCAGATGGTGGCTTTTGCCAGTGGGGCACAGGAAAGAGGAGTTTGACTCTTGACGTCCTAACTACCACTTCTTTCACGTCAAAAATTTCACATTATCTCTGAAAACTCACTGAACACTGACTGTTGACTTGGACACTGATCTATCACTCAGATAAAAAAATCTCTTAATAATTAAATAGTACACCCATACCTCGCTTTACGGCCTAGATAAGTTCCACGAAACTTGGCCGTAAAACGAAAATCCGTATAAGGAATCAATTATTCTCATACAAACTCAATGGAGTTGGTTCAAAATTTGTAAAAAGTTTCACATCCTTTATCATTCAAAATGCATTTTATCTCATTAAAATAAAAAGTACATATAAAACAATTACATACATTTGTACATAAATTAAAAACAGAATCCAAAAACCCATAATAATCTATAAACAAAAATGAAACAACTTCATGTGACATAAAATATGTCTATGTATATATACATAATTTTTTAAAAAATGACTTTAATCTGAAGACAATGAAAAATGGTAACCTGTAGATCACTGTCGTCATCATTTTTCGCTGGTAAGAATGGGCCTGGCTTTAAAAAATTGTCCAACGTTATTTACCTTGCCTACTTGCCCATTTCGTTCTTCAGTGATTTATAACAGCTAATGACTGAGTTACTTCTTCGAGAAACTTTAGCGCTACGTTCGACGTCAGGATGGTTTTCAAGGAGGATGTTTATATCTTGTTCGAAATAGGAAAAAGATTTCGACAGATAGAACAGGCTTTGTCTCTTCATCAAATGTCAGTTTCGGTTGCAACTGAAAGAGCTTCTCAAATGAAAGAGGTTCCCCATTAGCTTTTAGTAGATCAAGGACATCATTTTCTTTCAAAGCCGAGGTCATGTTGTAGATCCAAAATGTTTTGCCCCATTTCAGGAAGAAATCTAACTTCTGTACCAGTACTTTTGACACATTTTGACCGTTATAGCGAAACGTTTTAGGCCGTAAATCGAAAACGTGCCATAATTGAAGAGGGCCATTATAGCGAAATGCTGTATAAAGAGCGGCCGCATAGCGAGGTATGAGTGTATTTGAAAATAAATTGTAAAACTCATTCGATCGTTTTCAATTGATTTTGGAGAAGAGGAAAGAACAAATTTTTCTGCTTAATTATCAAAAACACTTGGAGAGAAGCTATCCAAGTGGACAATACTTTGGTTTCTTTTCAAAGATGACGCGGAGTAAAAACCCAAATTATAATGTTCTTAGTTTCAAGTTTGATTACGGCGGAAGCTTAACTTCAGTAGTGGTATAGTTATCACTGTTTTAAATATCTCTCAGATAGAAAGACTTGTGATTGGTATTCTTTTTTACAAGAAATTATGTGAAGGGCTTTGAAAAAAAGTTGGGACGATATCAAATAGCAGGAGTCTTGTATGTGGTGTAGCCACAGCGACCACTGCGCCCAAGTAATGGTTAGGAGTTTAAATCCTCTCCCATATCCTGCCATAACCAAGAGTGAAAGATGGGATTAAAACTCAAACAAGAAACAATTGAAAAATTTGTTTCTAGGACTCATACGGATAATCATTTAATGTGAAGGTTTTTTATCGTTACACTCATTGGAGAAATTATTCAAATTTAATTATTTTTATTATTACGATTCTATATTTTCCCCATATTTAAAGGCCATCAGGTTTGTAGTTGAATTTGATTTCCTCGTATTCCTTAAAATAGTCTTTGGCAAGTTTTGGCCGGCCGTATACACGTTCCCCTTAATTCTGTCTCATTTTCTCCTTCTCTCTTTACTTTCCTCTGATTCCGAGATTTTTCTCTTGTAACAAATGAACCAACTTTTCCATTTTGAAGGCCTCGAAGAAGACGAACAATACTTGAAATTATATTTGAATAAGTTGGGGGGGAGTATTCGAGGATGGAAATCTTTTATTGAGCCTGTTTTAATGAATTCTAGTCAGCAGGGACGCTAGCTGATACACGTTAGCACATTTTTTCACTTTTTCTGCCTTTAATATTACTTATTTGTCATTTTTATTAGCGCCGCGCCTTATTTACCGCCAATGACGCAATTCTCTTGTATTTTCTTCTAATTTGTTTCGCGCATATTTTTGTCATTCTTCTTCCGTTCTCAGAGTCCGGCACGACTCAAGGACACTTTCTTCGTCTTGAAAAGATAGAAACTCTGTGCAAAGCCTTGCCAACTGTTAAGAAAGTCTCAAAAGACAGATGTACAAGAGAGCACAGATATTATACGTCCATCCTAACTCTCTTCAGGACAGGATTTCAGATCAAACTAGACTATATCGTACTCTTTTAAACATGAAAATAATCCGTAAATGTGGTTCGAACTTTTTTGGAAGGGGAAGGGAGAATGAGAATGAAGGTTCACGTCGGCCACCCACTAAAATCCCCTGGACACCCTTTAGACTGAAAAAAAAACTTAGAAAACTCGTTAATAATCCTCTGCAGTCTTTCTAAGCCCGGTGACTTTAGGTATTCAACGTCTCGGCCCTCTGCGACTTGATGGTTTACACACCAAATCACATTTTCACGGCTAAGCCTCCAACTAGGTCCAGGGCGTTGCGTCCTCCTCTTGCAACATCGCTATTTTGCAGAAGGAGCAGGTTCAAACACAGTAATGACTACCCAGAACATCAGTTTCAGGTAAGAGAGGCTTCGGCCTCTCGAAACCTTTTCGTCTCCAGGGATCCTTCCGGCTTTTCTGTTGTAGTCAATCTTTCGTAACCGCGTTGTTTTTTACAGAATAGAGTGATTAGCCCTGTATCCACCCTTTGGGGGGGGGCGTCTATTCTAACCTTAGGTAACTACCTTTTCTTTCAGGGGGTCCATTAGCCTTTGAGATGCCACTCTCTACCCGTAAGTTAGGCGACGGTAGCATTTATAGTGATGCAGTCGCTCCGTCACAGTGCCGTCATTTGTGTCATGTGGTATTTTCTATGAAAGGGGTTATCATTTCCCCTGCCACCCCACCTCCTAGCAACTGCCGCCTCGGTCCGGGACTACTTATCTGCTTATTAAGGTTCTCCTTTTTCCACAGCTAGCCTATACATCTGTAGGCCGTCTGGCTATCCGCCACCTGCCAAACCCACTTGGTAGCTCAGGCCCGACCCACGAATAATTATTACAATACATAGAATTATTGAGAGTAAGCGTTTTGATACTAAAAAAAAAAGATTTTTGACGAAATAATGGACACCCTTCTTAGCACAGTATATAAGCACCTTAAACGTTCTATCTTGCTTTCATTAAAAAATGTGGAACTGAACATTATGAGCGCCACGTAATACTTCGAATTTCTTCATATTTCAACTTTTCTCCCTTTTTACAGGTAATGAGGGACTAAATAAAGAAGATTAGAAACATTGTGTATTGCCTTAAACAAAGGATTTTTGTAATATTTATACTCCAAATAATGAAGTATCTCTTGATTAATCTCCAATGAAATTTAAAGGTCGACAAAGTTATATAAATGACATTGGCAAATTATAAAAGCCGTGAACGCCCTACAAATGGCGATACACCATTTCGTTTCCACGCAAAAAGTTGGTCACACTTTCCGGCATACAATCCAAGGAACATCCTCAAAAAATTTGCCACCTTTGTTTCGAGCACCAAATTAGGCAGAACTACACCAGGCAGTGCAGAGAACGCAATGTACCATTGCATTCACCCATCTGCTATGAGAAACCCCCTTCCTCCTTTTCAAAAATATTAGTGTTATATTGTAATTTTCTTTTTGCTATAATTCAAATTTATTTTATTAAAAATTTTTGTTAAAGTGTCGTGTTCCCAACGTTTCAAGAGCTCCTTTCCCTATGCAGTAGCTCAGATTTCTCCAACATCCACAAACATTGACATAAAATAGCATATTCGAAAGTAATTCGGTAAGTAAATTTTGGGGGATGTTTAGCGAAATGAAGTTTTGTTTATTTCGTCAGATTCTCGAGAAGAGTCATTAAATGCCTGATCCAGAGCTTGAATTCATTCCTTTAAAAATTTTGACCTTTAATTGACAAATTCAGAATCTGTAGTTCCCACGACAGAGGTCCCTACTATTATCAACAATTTATTTCAATAATCAGATTCAAGTTGACCGGATAAAAAGTGACAATTTTAGTGGAGAAGAGTCAAAATGGTGATCATCAAAAGTATGTCTGTGATCAGCGACCATGACTCGTGTTACAAAAAGCAAAAGAATCATAATGAAATATTTTCTTTCCTTATTCTTTCCTGTCTTCTAGACACCAACTTAGATTTAAGCAGTGAAGAACTATTAACTAATAGATCTTTGTGTACTTCGGAGGACAGTGGTAAAGAGAGAAATGACCTCCTCAAATGACTAAGCTGCTCATGAATTTTTGTATATTCACTGATCAATGTAATATTTCATAAATTACGTCACTAAGGCTCGGGAGTTGGTATCTTGTCCAGCGGTGGACACATCCAGTGTCTTATGTTCCTGGGCATCACCATCGTTTCCTGTTTGTGAGACCAAAAATCGAAGAATTCGACCACTTTTTCAACCTGAAACAGGCAACAATTCATCAAAAGTCGTCTCACATCTCCCGAAAACCACCTTCACTATATGCTTACAACTTCACCTGTTCGGATTCGATTCGAGGCCCGATTCCAGGCACATCTTGTCTCATATACTTTTTAAAAATCTTAAAACCCAAAATATCCGCTGTGTATTTGTGGACTCGAGTGGCTGTTCCCAGCAAATAACTGTCTAAATCTTCGAATTCTCTTTCCTCTTCGTCCATCTGGGTTTCCTCATCTTCTTCTAGTTTCTTTTTAATTTTCTCTCGGATGCTTTCTTCTAAATCTTCTAGAACTATTTTCTTTGGTCTGTAACATGACATAAATTTATAAATTTGTTTTCCGTTCATAGATGTCTTTTATCGTCTTGAGTCGTGAAATCTTACTTTGGTTTCTCTACTTCTTCTTCTTCTTCGCCCACTTCTTCGTCCTCTTTGGTCTCTTCAACTTCTGAAAGAATTAAAAACAAATTGATTCATCGATCAGTTTGATTCTTCGATCCTTTCATGGGTCCTCGTTTCATCCTACACGTACCTGTCTTCTCCTCTGTTTCAGGAACGATTTCTTCAGCAGATTGGATTCGTGTTGGGATTCCTTCACCTTCATTAGAAAGGTTCGATACCTCGCCAGAGCCTTCTTTAAACGACGACTCTGATAAACCGACATCATCTTCTTTCCTCTTGATTATATTATTATAAATAAATAAATAAAACAATAAAACAAATTAAGGAAGATAGTGAAAGGATTAAATGAAGAGTTTACAAAGCCTACCTCATCTTGGTCCGTCTGTTCTCCTTCCCCTTGTTCATCTCCATCTCCTTCTGCAAACCAAACGGACGTGCAAATGATGAAAATCAAAATGGAGGATTGTTCTTTTGTTTACAACATTGATACCAACCTTTTCCCTCAAATTCTCCAATCACAGACTGTACTTCTGAAACCTGAGGAAAGAAAATCATGTTATTTTGGATATATTTGACCTTGTGACCTACAACAAACTAAACAAGTTGCTATCTGACCTTTCTAGATGGTGGTTGTTCTTCTTCCATCTTTATGGTTTCTTCCTCCATTTGTTCTCCCAACATCTCCTCTCCTCCCTCCTCCCCTCGTTCCTCTCTGTAGATGTATTCCTCATCTCCTTCTCCCTCTCCCTCCCCCTCTCCGTAATATCCTTCTTTTATTTTCTCGGCTACATCGCAGATATCCTCTTCTTTCATAATGCCTTCCATTTCCTCTTTTTCTGCTTCCGTGAGTGGGCCACATTCCATTTCAGCAAGGAATATATACAAATCAATGAATAACTCTGAAAGTATAACAACAGATGCCTGTCATATCATGTCCTCCCCGTTATATTCTTCGATGTGATATAGTATGGTAATACCGTAAGGTATGGTTGCCATTCCTCCTTCCGGTTCTTCGGTGAACAGTTCGCAGATAAGAATCATGGTTTGGGTGAGAGTTTTGCTTATAAATCCAGCACAGATTCCAACAAATTGCACCCAGTTCACAGTCGTTTTAGCGCCGAGTAATGCCAATAATTTGATGAGGACGTGTTCTTGGAGACATATCCCGCTCCATTTTTGGAAAAGGGTTTGGGCGGTGACCGTCGTCGATGGATCTTTTCCGAACTAACATCAACTTTATTATATTTTAATTCTTTTTACTTATTTAAGTAGGAATATCAGGTTAGCTCATAAGCTAGTGTACATATATAGCATACATGAGATTGGCTGTAATTTATTAATACAACTAGACCAATATGAGTTCGAAGCTGTAGGGACTTGTTGTCACTTGACTAATGCATTTGTCAGTCTGTTATAGTGGTTTTGTAAAAATCGGACGCATATTACTACGCAGAGAAAATAAATATCGATAACCAATACAACCGATAACGTGTTCTGTTTTAGTTTTTATTTTTGTGTGGCGAATCTGCCACATTAAAATGTATTGTAATGATAAAAATTATGCTACAATAAAAATCATAAATCGGGCAAGTATACATAATGAGAACATCTCCATCATAATATATATATATATATTATCACATTTAGAAAAGGAACATTGTATTTCTGTCGCAGTATGTTGAAGTTTGTAGAATTAGATAAATTAACTACATTATAATATAATAATATTATTAAGAGTTTCGTGGCCGTTCATTGTGAACTTAATACTGTATATAAAAGATTTTTGGTTTACATTATAATATGCTGATTATTCTTTAAATAAAATAGAATAAATAGCAGACAACGGCAGCATAACTCATAGCATACATCCGAGTTTTTACAATAAGTCTTTAAAATAACGCAATAAAATCAAAGAAACTCTTTAATATTTAATAATTATCATATTACCTGATTGATGAGAATCTTTATATAACCAGGAGTAAGGCCAGTGGGGCTGTCATAAGGCGGATATTCAACTCTCTCTTTGGCAGGGGGCTCCTCTCCATTGGCTAAAGCCCTAAAATAAGCCGCGGACCATTTAAGCAAATCGTACGGTTGAGTCCTAATAGCGGCTTTACAATAAAGTTTCATTATATACGGAAAAGTTGGCGGAATGTGAATTTGTTCCGAACAGTAAATACGGTCCAGTAAGTCAGGCATTCTAATTTCCTACAATAAAATATCAGAAATAAATTAACTTGAGTCGTTTTGCCGTATTCCAAAAATAATTTCAGTTGTATGTATAACTACAATATTGACTTACCTTATTATCATTAAAAAAGAAAGTCCGATTTTAAAAGGAAAATAAGATAAAAAAATATTTTACAATCAATAATTCATTTTCTGTTTTGAATCTTTCTCCATGGCGACAAAGGTAAATAAACTTTCAAAATCCGCGCCCCCGTTATACGAGGTCTTTAAGGTTTGGCAAAAGTTTATTAAACGATGTTTCGAAAATTTAGCTAAAAAATGACTTAACCCGAGAGCAGAGTAGAGAATTAAAAGAAAACCGAGCGATTGATGAAGTCCGTGAGCCGAATTCGACACGGCCATGGATAAAAACCGGTCAAATTACCGTGTGTTCGAAAAGTCAACTTCTTAAATTCCCACAGCGTTCCATGTGTTCAAAAATCAGTTTTTAAAGCTACATCTCAGAAAGCCGGACATGCCTCCCTCTTTTTAATAACCGTCAGTCACAAACTTTTGGGAGGATTCTTAAGAATACCTGACAGTTGTATGGGAAGAAGATTCGAGACCCTTGAACTATTAACACCCTCGTGACTAATTATCCTCTCTACAAGTGACATCAAAAAACCGTAAACACGTTTCTTTTAAAAACCTTTTTCTCGTAATTTATGAGGGAAGAGGATTCTCTTTATGCGGTTCATTCATAGAATTTTACGAGTTGAAAAAGTTATCGAAATGTTCAAAAACAAAAACGAGCGATTACGGGGTTTACAAACATTCAGAAATTATTTTAGGCGCGTTCGAGAATAGGAATCCCACCAACAGACAACCCAAACTAAATCATTACCATTATTTTTATTAATACTAATTCCATTTTAAAACGAAAAAAATAAAAAGAAACCATATTCAAGTGGCGTTTTTTCTCCATATATTCCACCGATTTCCATCACCAAGTCCTAATGGCACTGTAAAGATGGCGGCGCAATGCTCTCGACGATCAAACTTAAACAATCCAAACTCGTGGATCCATCAACGTTTTGTGTGTTTGTCGAACTAGAATATTCTAAACATAAAGAAAATAATAACAAAAAGATTATTTACCGTTAATTTAAGTTTTAAAAAAATCGGTAAATTATAAGCAAGAAAAAATCGTTGGCCACTTTTTACAAACAGTGCCACTTGAAAATATAAAAAATTAATTTAAATTAAGAAAAATATTCTAAAAATGAGAATTAATCGTCGAGAATGTCATTTTAATGAATTATAATAGCCGAATAACCCAAGACAAAGTCATTTGAATATTTTAAAATTCAAAATGAGCGAAAATATCTTTTTGTCGAAATTGTTTCGCTAATTAATTAAAATGGCAAAATGGCGTTGATGGTGTTTTTCTCGATTTCTCGGCTTGATGCAAAGGATGAAAGCAATCGACCGAAACGATAATTTCAAACATAATTATTTTTGACTAAATATAAAACTGACAAAGTTCCAATAAAGAGTTTTTGTGTGTGATATGTGTGTGTGCGTTAGCAAAAATAAAAACACCTTTTTATTAAAAAGAGTGGAAGACCATTTGAAGGAAATGTTTAAAATATGATTCATGCTCTTTTCTCCCTTCCGTTTTCCTTCCGTTTTCTGATTCCACGTCGATAACGAAAATGTGCGTTCAGAAATCTATCATATCGATCTCTTCTTTCCAGTTTTTTAACGGACAGTTTACGACTTTCGTCTGGTTTTACGTCAATGTTTCCTTGTGACATTTGCGTCAACGACTTTACTGGCATATTTTCTGGTTTTTTTTTTTTTTTGGGGAAAATTAAAAAGATTTTATGTGGTCCTTTTGATCGATATTGTCGCTTTCTTGACGAGAGATTTTGCAACAGATGAAAATACAATATCAGAACAAACTCGTAAGTGTCGGTAATCTTTTCCACAGCTCCTTATGCCTTCGTCCTTTCATTAAACAAAATCAACGCACAACCACATATGTGTGTTTCTTTCATTTTAGACAGAACAATAAGTTTTTAACCGAAAAATGAATAACAGCAATCAAACTTAAACGTAACAAAAATTTCCGAATATATCTCGTCAAAAAGTGACTGTAAATGAACTCATAAACAATATTTGAATTCGCATTAGGGACAAAAATAGTAATTTTTACTATAAATAGAAATAGGAAAGGGTACACCCTATGGCCAAGGAATTTGGGTTTTTCATGAATTGACGGAGGCAAAGCTCATATCAAAGATAAGGCTCACGCTACAAAAACCATTCATGAGGAATAAGGAAGCATGGATTAGAACGGTTACTGTTTAGAGCATAGATTAACAAGTAGAAAATGTAACCAAGTTTAACAAGTGAAAACGCACTTGGCGGGTCTTTTTAAACAAAGAATCGAATATCTGCTTATAGCCTGGCAAAAAGTTTTACAACATTATGTAAATAATTAAATAAATAAATATTTTTCGCCAACAACTAAAAGTTCTGGTTGTTTTTCAGTCCTATGCTTGTTTTAATAAGAAAACATACAACGTGTTGCTGATTTTTTTGTGACGTAACGTCAGCCAAGAATCTTGTGAAAAGGTTAAAACTCACATACCACCAGTAAGCTAATCGGAATCTGAAAGATTAACACTTTAAATGTTCAATGCAGTAAATAAGACTGAACTGCCCAAACCTTTTGTCCTTTACCTTATTTCGTCTTATCCACCTCATACATACTGTTTATTGAACTCTACATTTCCTCCCTCTCCTCCACTTTAAGTTTTTCAAATCCAGTTTTACCCAGTCTTGATGATGCTAACATCATAAAGTTAACGAAACGTGTTTATTTCCTAAGACTGGTGACTTAAAGTATAGTATTTTAGTATTGCCAAACTATTATATTCGACACCATTGGTGATAACCGAAAAACTTTGTTTATTAAAAATGATACATAGCAGCAGCAAAAATTTAAACAATATAATGATAACAATTTTTGTTGCAACTTGCTAATCGCAAAATATATTGAAAATGTTAGAAATGAATAAATAAGATAGAGTTTAAAAGAAATATAAGCTCTTTTATATAACTCTAATGTATAAAAGAAAATGAAATTGTTTTCCCTCTTTTCCCCCCCGTTTCCGACACAAACTGGACCTGTCAGCCAAAATCGGCCGCAAAAAAAATTTATTAATGTTTCCATTAAATCATTTTCTGATTTTTCAAGTCGGGCGCAAAAGAAAAGAACCAGAAGAAAGAGGGACCAAGAAAAAAATTTCAGTTTTTAAAATCATTCAGAAAACGTTTAAGATTAATGTGGAATATTTATAAGTCGAAGGAAGGAAATTCGGTGTTACTATTAGCTTTGGCTTCTTGGAGGAGCCAAAGTTGTGACAACTAATTTATATATCCTCTCATTTCGTTTATCTTCTGACGGCCTTCCATTTCCTTTCCTCCTTTCTACCCCTCACCTTTTATTCACCCTTCGATTTCGGGATTTTTATTTAAGTGTCCTTTGACAGCACAGTAGACAGAAAAAAATTTTTCTTTTTCAATTTTAATCGCTACAAAACGGCTAACGAAAATATTTTTTTTTGTTTTATGTTGTTTGTTGTGTTAGGCAAAGAAGAGTAATTTTTTTTCACTTATAAACTTTAGGTTTTTTTAAACGGCGTTTCAAAAAATCAACATTATTTAGTGACTTTTTTTACGCGGTAAGATACCCAAAACACTGTTTTCCTTACAATGGATAAAAGTCACTCAAGGTTCAAATTTTAATCATTTTTTTGTTGTCATAAAAAGCTTTTGCTGCTGAAGAAGATGCCAAACAACATATATGTGCAGCATATATGTGTAAGAAAGGGGAAGGAAACCAAATGATAAAAAAAAGTGCAAATTTAGTTTTTAAATTCAGCCGCTATTTTTTCTTCGTTTTTTTTTTGCCCCCACGTCTGAGATATCTCCTGCTTTTGTCTTTCTTTTTTATCTACTTTACTTTCCTTGTTGGTCTAGTCTTTAGTCTTTGAATTTTAAACCGTAGCTGTCTTTTACGTACTTTTCAACCCATTTCTCAAAGGTTGAAGATGAATGATAATTCATTTCATTTTCATTGGTTTAACTTACTGTCTAACACTTACCTTGAGAGGTTGAAAATCCATGAACAATACTTTGAGCGAGGTGTTGAATGTTGTCAGCATTACAGTCGTTTTGACAATGCCTCTGAAAATGAAAGAGAAAAAAATTTAAAACACTACGCAACAATACCAGGCAGTAGAAGGGTCAACTGACTAAAATAAAAACACCTTCAAAGCTGCAGAAAAGCAATTAAAGAATATAACCGCGCCTAAAACTATTAATAGTGGCAACATTAGCAGGAAAAACCGGAAGTAGAAGATTTGCTAAAAACCCCTCGTAAGGGGTAAATATTAGGGAAAGATGTTTAAAAGAATGTAAGGGAGAAGGAAGACCACCACGAGGACACGTGAAGAACGTGACCAATCGAGATTTCAACAGGAAACCAAAATACGAAAACCCGGCAACATGATAGATTAGGCGAACTCAAGCGTGGAACGTAAATATCGAGCACCTTTATAATAGTTCAGTGCCGTGACGAATTTCCCTCCCAAAACAAGACTCATTCTGTCTTCTTTCGAATCCATCTTTACCAAAAATTCTTGACCGTTTGTCCGTCCTTCTGTTTTTCGCTTTTTTATGAATAAGTCTCTCTTAAGGATTCAAATCCAAATGAAATCATCCAGAGAAAAGAGATTCAAATAATCAGAGCGTTTTCTTTTCTTTTTTTCTTGAGAAGCTTTCTGACGAAAGAAGAAAAGAAAGGAGGAAGAGGGACAAAAACTTTATAAAAGCAAAAATAAAAATTGGCTCTGTATGTATCGCCCACCATACTTAAAACTGCAACCGCATTTATTTAATAACTTCGAGGTCACAGTGCGAATGGAGTAGAGAGAGAAAGAGAGAGGAGGTTTGTCTCCCGAAGAGTCGTATGGACAAACCTGACTGTTTATATACAAATAAATAATTCTGTGCAGTGTTTTTAGTGTTGTTTCTTAGCAAAGGGGCAAAGAAAAAGTAAAAGAAGGAACTCAAATGGATGCGAAGTAAGATGAGAGTATAAGATGTCTTCCGCCTTGCTAATGGTAATCTCGTTATTCCCTTCTGCTTTCCTCCAGAATCTTCGAAAGATCTTTCGCTAGGTAGAGAAATTATGTCACTTACTGCTTTGAAACGATATCAATTTCATCATTTTGAAAATGAGCCAATCAAAACTTTTACTTCAGTATTAAAATCTAGAATCAGACCTCTCCCTCAAAATGTATGGAAGGAATTTTATTGTTCATCGTTGACCCAAGTGGGAGACCTGAGAACCCCTCAAAAGACAAGAGATTAGTAAATGAGATGATAAATAAAAAATAAGAAAACGAAGTTATTAATCGCATGTAGAGATGAATTCACGTTCACATGTGTCTTCCATCTGATTTTGTAGCGTCTAATTAAGTTTAAATAATGTTCAATAACAACGGAATCTTATATTTCATAAACAAGGCGACATTTTGTTTCGTTAAAATAAATAAATAAATCGTCCGCTTTAAAATTCGTCTGCTTGGCCAAAATTATGTTTCTTACTGAAATCTCAACATTTCTCTTTTTTCTTTCCCTCCTTTGGCACTGGATTATCAGATAAATTTCTAAAATAATCACAAAACTTCACGGTTTCATTTTGTTTGATTACATCGACTGTTGAAGTTTAATTAAGTCTCCCACCGATGTCTTGCCCTCTTTTTCCCTTTTTTTCCTCTAACCTTTCCTAAAAGATTCAAATCAGGTTCCTGGTATGTTTTCACTAAGACGACTATCTCAACATGTCTGTCTACGTTTGCAAGAAAGAGCAGAATTAAGAGAGTTCCTCCTCCTCCTAGTTCTCCTTTTGAATTGAACGTTACCGACCATTAGACTGGTTCATACCTTCTATACTGTCGTATTAGGTCTATTTTACTTCTATTAGTTGAAGGGCCTATGAAGGTGAATTGAGCAGGGCTGCCACTGAACACTTCTTCCGTTTGCTACGTCAAGTCTCATACTGTGTTAGAAGTGGATCCCTTTGCCCCAACATATCATCTAGAGAAACTGTAGAACCTGACGCGGGAAGGGTTCTCAAAAACGTCTGCGTCAAATTTATCTGGAAACCAGTTAGCAGCCTACTCTAGCTTGATACTCCCCACATAGAAATATTTTTGGCATTTTTTGGGCGTATGATAGTTACTTTATTATGAAGATCTGTAGGGTAAAAATAGGGAGAACCAGATCGTCAGGGTTGTTTCGCGGATGTAGACAAGAAATTAGGTAAAATGGAAGAAAAGGCCCGACTGAAAAAACTAACTGTAAAGAAAAAAGATGTTAAAACAAAGGCATTCATAGAGCTTATTGACATCTGTTCATATTGCTTCATATTGCTATATAATGTTTCAAGAATTGTGAGATGAATCATCAAGCCCTGAAGGAAGTTTGGAAGAAATTTTGTCCTCCACCTCACGATCAGTGAGCTTTTTGTATTCAGCCAAGATTAATATGATACACAAAATTTGAAGATATGCGTTTTGATAATCAAAAAATTTTTCGCCCAAATAAGGGACATTATAAGGCTGTGTATAGTATATATTTTTATATGCGGCCTACTGAAATTGGACGCATTTTGAGAGTAGCCCGCAAGATTATTTTGGGCTGACCATCTCTGTTTTAGGGAAATGTGCGAAGAACAATAAGTATTACAGTTTGAATTAACGACGGCAACAACCCCTAACAAGACCTGCAACACAGCCTTTTTCAGTTTCGGATGACCTCTTCTGAACTCGAACTAGCCGATAAGCCTAGAAACCAAAATGGACCTAATTCTGAAATAAGACTGAAGTCAATACCTTTTCCTCCTCCCCGCCTCAACAAAATTAAGTTTGCAAGCCTTTTCATCCAAGTACGACAACAACAACAATAATGATAGCAGTAGTGGTGATGATAATAATAATAAAAGTTAACGAAACCCAAAAATCGCTGGCACGGGACCAAGTTCTTATGTTCTATCAGATTTAATTTTCAAATGAATAAAGACATACACTCAAAAAAGAAGCTTGAGAACGAGATTTGAGAGATTTTCTCTGTTACTTTTAGAAGAAAGAAAACAGAGAATTTGACCGCATCCACTTCATCCATTCGTTCATTCTGTTCATGAACAGGATAAACGAATGTCTTCGAGGAGGAAAAGGCGAAAGGGGAAAGGAGGTCCGTAGAAAGAATTGTGATTTACGGGAAATAGCATATCATTCATGTAAATTGGCACGAATTAAAAGAAATGCTTTTTTTTTATTCCTCCTCCGAACGAAATGTCGGTATTTTCGTTGTGATTCACACTTTTAATCTTTTTTTCAAGTTTTCTCGACTCAAAAAGGATGGGAAGATAATTAAAAACAGGTAATTATTTATTTTAATAAGCAAACGAATGAGACAGTCGTTTATAGTGACAATGGACAAAGGGAAAAAAGGAGGAGGGAATAAAGCTAAGCTAACCGAGAACTAGAAGCATATTACGGTGTCCCATAAGTTTCTTTCCGTTTTGTAATTAATAAATAAACACTAACTTATAATATTAACTATATAACAATTTTTTTGTTTGGGTTAGGTGATTATGCTTAGGTTATAATTGGGAATCCTAGTGGCACACTATCTACCTAGTCCTCGTACTATAGCCTATATTAAATATTTTAAACCAACTGTGAACGACTGCAATACATACGAACAAATCTCGTCGACACTATCACCTTTTTCATCCCGTAAATGTCGCCTTTAACTACCGGAGACAAATCCCGAGAAAACAACAAACTCAGCCTAAGACAACCATAAAAAGTGAAACCAGACAAATGTAAGTTTTGGTACCCCTACCTCAAATCCAAAAACTCGAGTCCTCAAGTTTTCAGCCTAAAGAGAGAGAGAAAGAGGCGAGACCTTCAACCGAACAAAATCGAATTTCGCGCCAAAAAAAATTTCGTTCTAATTAACTTTGAAACATTTTTTCATTTTAAATCAAATTTTATTTATTTACTTATTTATTACCTAAGTTATGAGTTTCATTTCACGCAGACCGTGATTCCTGGACTTTGATCAAAAATTTCTCTTTTGCATTATTATCCTCATCATTATCTATTGGCCTAATAACGGACTTTTTTTTATTATTATCATTATTATTTATTTATTTATTAAAAGTATTCGCTAGGCGAATCGCTTGGAATTGCCTCTCAAACTCCCCTTGCTTACAGTTCAAAATAATTCTCATTCGAATTATTTGTCTTTCTTCCCGGCTTTCGGAACTAATTACAAGATTGCATTTTTGAATTTTTGATGCAACAATTCTCCCCCTCCTTCCAATGCATCAAGGAGCCTTGAAATTATTTCGACCAGACCAATAAATTTAACGAAGAATAAAAATAAATGAGTTGCCTTTGACTTTATAAACTAAAGTTTGTGATTGATGGCTTGATTCGAATTTAACGGTTAGCTACAACGGGGGTGACAAACACAAAATAAGTTTCTGCTTTTAATAAATCTGCTTGAGTGTATGTTTAGATTCCAATTCCGTTTATATATGTTACGGTAAAAGTGAAAAATTAGGCGAATGCATTGTATACATTGTATAATACCCGATTTCTCACTTTTACCGTGATATATACATAGAGAGTAGGAAATTCATTTATATTTAAACTGTGTAGAAGTCCCGCTAAACCCACACTAATACTAAATTGCCCGATAGCGGAGGAAGAAGAAGGAATATATTGAACGAAGGATGGAACAGCAAAAATAGCGGTATTCCTTGTAAGCTTCCTTAGAAAAAACGAATTCAAAAAGAGGTTAATCAGCAGTTGCTTTTTTTCTCCTTTGGTAATTTGGTAATTTCTCTGACCAGTCAAGCAAATACTTTTTCTATTGCTTCTTACTTTCATGGACATATTGGAAACAGAAAACAACCCGCGTTATTTACCGGACAAGCCGACAATAACAGCGGAAATGTTCAAAAAGTTCTCTCATTTGTCGCGCCTAAAAAACCGATAAAAGAGAATTTTGGTTGCAGTGAGCTTTAAGATTTAAAATGAGCTTTTTTTTAGATAACGGAAGATTAAGAAAAAATTTGAATTCTCCTCTCTCCCCAAGCTCTTTTTTCCTTTTCTTTCCTCTTCTTCCTCCTTCTTCTCTTCTTTTCGAATAACAATCGCTTTTCGAAAGAGGTCATAAATCCGATAATTTGTTAAATGAGTTCTAAAATATCAATGGAAACGACCAGTTTATGGTTCAAGGGACACACGTGTCAATCTTAATTGAAACGTTAACCTTTCGCGCCATCGTCACCTAGACAATGTGTTTAGGGTATGTCATTCTTGCGAAAGTGACATATGCTATCGTAAGTGAAATCCATCACAAATGTTTCATCTTAATGTGTGCTTTCACTGTATCTCCAAAACTACGATCAAGAAGAGTTTGTGATTCGGCTAATCCATTTCCGGTTTTCAAAAACCACAATTCTTCACGTTTAAATACCTTCAGAGAACTCACCAAGGCTCTGCACGGAAGACAGGTGATGACATGTTGTGACGCCCTTCCTGTCAGGCTTTCATGCCAAAGTTTTGACAATGATCAATCAGCTGAAGAGTGAACAAAAAAATTTACCATCACTAGCATGAGAAGCAGAGAAAAAAAATCATTTCAATTTCGAGAATAATCGATCGATTAATCGAAACGTCAAACGGAGTTCTTTCTGGCAACATTTGCACAAATCGCGTCTTGCTCCATTTCGAATAGTCGACGAGAATTCGACGAAAGAAAAATCTTTTATCTCAAGGGAGGTGTAGAAGGGGAGATGGAAGGTGGGAAGAGGGAGGAAGACAAGAAAGAGGTAGAAATGGAGGAGAAATGAAGCAAAGCCGATTTAAAATTTTTCAAACAGTAAGAGTCTCGTGAAAACTTCTATTTCTTCTCATCTTCTTCAAGAAGTCAGCTTGAAGAGACGGGCTGTCATCTCATTTGTCAACATCATGTCAGGCCTTTACTTGTGCCACCCAATAAGATTTTAATAGTTTTAATTTTTCTTCTTCTCGCGGGAATTCCATCGAAAATACAAACCATGAGACCGCATTTCCTCCTGAATTCTTTTCTTTCTCCCCGCCAGTACCTTGCCCACGTAAACATGAGTAATCAACTCAAAAATTAATTTTTAATGAATCCCCCAGCGAACCCAACTTTTCAAGGATAGTATAAGAAACTTAAAAACTTATCTAACCACAAGTGAGTAGAAACTACAGATAGAGAAAGAGAAAGAAACGATTTTTTACCAGTAAACCTAGAAATGAAGCAAACATCGGAACTGGAAACAGATTTTCAAAAACATAAGAAATTTAAGGTTTTATAAATATTTAAAAAAAAATCTCGGCGCCCCAGCAAAAAGAAAGGCAAAGACAGATAACGACAGAAAATATCCAAACAACAGGAAAAAACAGAAAACTCTCCCCCTCCCACTTCAACCATACTTGTGGTTGACATTATTCTAGATGGAGACATGTTTGACCCAGAAAATCTTCTTTTTAAAGGACAACTTCCGGTTTTTAAAAGAAACACACACAAAAAAGCGTGTTTTGTCTAAAAGCTAAAAGAACATTTTACATCGTCAACCGAGTCAGGACATTAAATCACATTTAAGATGTTGTGACTTTCTATTTCCGTTTTAGAGCCCCAGGGAGATGTCTTCTGATGATATCCAGAAACTCACGTATTGGTCGACAGAGACACCGACACACGTTCCTTCCACGTTTTTTTAACCTCCCTTCGTATTATTCGTTAACTGTTCGATTTATTTTAGGTGAATTTGAACAAATCTGGTTTTTTGCGTGTGTATTTCAAGACAATTCCAAACTCACGGAACAGGAAGGTTTTATGTGACTTTTTCTGACGCTACTTTCCAACTAATAGGTTAGAAATAACTAGTGAAGACGGAAACCATAACTACCATATGGGATGCAGACGACTTTGAAGTTGTCTATTGGGTTCAAAAGAACCCAGAAATAACGGTTAATTCGGCTCTGCAGTTTTGTTTCCGCTTCTGGTAGTCTCCCTGATACTTTATCTAGATTTTAAAATACTTGCTACCACCTAAGGTACCATCTCCAGTTCTTTTAACTTCTTCAAAATGAAATCGAATTTTGAATTTTTTTGAAGCTCAAAATTGATTTGCAAATAAGGTTGTGATAATATTTTCCGAACTTTCGGGTCTTATATCATCTATCGTACCTTGAATTTCTACAACTCCCACCTGTCCTACTATCATTTCATAAAAGCTGTCATTTTTCGGTTGTCATTTCTGACACTACTGCCTTTGAAGAATTGTGACACAACCTAAAGGACGTTCAAACCCTAGGTGAATCAACCTAATCCTGGTAGATTTTACAAAATGTAACATTACGATAGTCCGTGTCCGTTGAACGCATTGTAAAAGCCACTGAACTCGAGGTGGCTCTCCTCTAAATGACAACATTTTCACATTTTGTTGTTCTTCTATTTTTACTTTTCTTTTCTTTTTATAATGTTATAGTTAATCCGAACGCTATATTTAAGAGAATGAAAAAAAAAATAGATTTAAAAATAAACCGTCCATTATTAAAGCAAAAAAAATTTTTTTTTGGCCCGAGTGAACGCTCAAGTGCCGTGAACGCTCAGGTTGAATTATAGAGAATAGTGGAGATAGACATCAAAGAAACTCAGACTTTTCACAAATGAAAACTTCTAATTAGTCAGTTTCTTCTCCTCCTTTTACTCCCCTTCTGCCCTACCATTCTTAACTCAATAAAGTCTTTTTTTTAATAATTCTTTTTTCCAAAACTTTCTTTTCTGTTCACCTTTCTCTTATATCTTCATCTCAGTTGAGTTTGAACGCCACTAAAAAACATTTTTAGTCAAATTCGTGACATTTCAAAAGGGAAAAGAGCTTAAACAATAAATTATAGGACAATCCTTTTCTCTCTTTCTCAGCAGATTGTTTAATCATTACCAATTCAACAACAAAACACGTATTTGTGTCCTAAACCAACAAATCGACTTCAAATATTGGTTAATGGCCCTTTTTCTCTAATTTCGGTGGTTGGGCTTCTAACACTTAAAAAAATTATTTTTTCACTATAATCTTGCGATAAAAATTTAAAAGAATAATAAAATAACAAATTATACATCAATTGCAAAATAAATAGTACTAAGATCAACTTGTTTGGTGTCCCCAAAGATAAACTGTACCTTGAAATGTGTTTTCATCAAAAAATTCAAAATTTCAAGACATTTAGTTCAAAGCAGTGTAGAGCTAGTTTTACTTTGTAGTGAGGGCTTGCTTGACGGTGGTTTATTGCTATGGCTTGCCCCGCTTCATCTGGAGATTAGTGCACTCTACAGTAGAGTGTTCCTCATATTTCGAGGTTTTCGAGGTTAAAACCCATACACCCTAAATTTGTGTATTTGGTTCTAAAACATTTTTTCAGACACAGGAACCCGTGCCGACGGGAGCGGAAACGTTTTTTATTATAAGACTAAGAAAGTTCCTTCGGAAAACGTCTAGCAAATGCACTTAATGACTGGAACCGTAGTAATGTTCAAATATCGCGTTGAAATGCGTGGAGCTTGTGAGCTTTTAGAGCAAAATCTAGAAAGGCACATGGTAGTTTTTGCTTGTCGCCATCATGTTTAGATCAAATAACTCACTAACAGTATCTAATCCAGACTCTATATTAATTCAAAGAGTTTGGACAAAACCGGAAGAATAGTAATTCTAATGTTTTTTAAAACGATACAGTAATTTTGTCAAGCAGCATTTACAATATGTGACGCGATCATTATTCACTTATGAATGTTTTCACAGTATAGTTCATATACACCTATAAAACTTTTGGGTTAATCACAAACCGCGTCACTGTTCCAGGAAAAACGAACGAAACTCAAAACACTAAAAAAAAGTGCAGAGCATTACTCGTCTCAACCGAAAAAAAAGAAAATTGTCCGAGTAGTGCTCTCCGTGTTTTTTTTTACTGTTTTGAGTGCTGTGCATTTTTGCTGAGGCAGTGACGCGGTTTGTGATTAACCCAAAAATTTTATATGAGTATATAAACTATGGAAAACGACCGCGAAAGTTTAAACACTATTATTCACAAAATACTGTATATATATTTTTAATAACTAAAGACGTTATTTAAAAATGTATTTCTATCAATACTTAACCTAACTGATGAATATTTGAGAATCTACTTATATAGTATATTGAGAAGTTGTGAAAAAAAAATTTTTTTAAACCTTTGAAACCCTATTGGGAAGGGTTAATAAAGACGTAGGAATTTAAAGCTTTTACATTTGTAAAGGTTAGTGTGATGCAGAAAATTGTTAAGTATGAATAAAAAAATTTTTCCCCAAATAAGGGACACCCTAGTGCACTTTTATTGATGTTCCCCAAGTTCTGAGAGCTTTGTAATAAATAATTTTTAACACATTTGTAACCGGTGACGAATTAACTCGCCATTGTATTTGCAATATGCAGTATATTTTAACTTATGAATCCCAGGGCGATTTAGAATAATTAGAAAGCTTTTGTACATCGTGTTTAGTCATGTCCGCTTTATAATAAAGAAAATACTTTTCTTGCTATAATTTGAGGTTTTTATCACAATTTTGGTGATTGAAAAATTTCAACCAAATGACCGAACCTTACAATGAGGGAAGTTTCAGTGATTTATACGCGGATTCTTTGATTGTCCAAATTATTCAGATGATTAGTGAAACAACCAATCACTTACCGTAGTGTGCTGATTTGTTTTTGTGGAAAAATTATCATGTGGACTCCCCTGCAGAAGATCGTTAAGAGACTCGATATACTCTATTGCGTTCCTTAATATTTCAACTTTGGGCAACCTTTGGTTTGGATTCGAACAGGTTCTACGTTTCAAAACTTCGAAAGCTTCGTTCACCTGAACAAAAGAAACAATGGTAGAAACAATGAAAGTAATCAAAATGGAAACTTCAGTCACCCGACGGATGAACGTAGCCGACGCACTCACTCACACGACATACTCAAAATTCTCGTTTCTGGTTTCCTCGGACGAACGGACACAATACCAAACCCTCATTACCTTTCTAAGTCGCCGTCTTTCTCTTAGGGTGGCTGCTTTTCGCCGGTCTACTGTCACCGCTTTCTTTTTACAAGCTTTACAAGCCCAAAGTAAACATCTTCTGTTTGTGTTATGTTCCCCTGAAATGTCGCTTCCTAAAGATCCTTCTTGGTATAAATCAGGTGCGAGAATGTGAGGGATGTGTTGTTCTTCGTCTGACACGGAAGAGCATTCTTGGTCTTCTGATTCTAATGAATCCAGAGGTTCATCTTTGGGTCCATCTTTTAAGATTTTTCTAAAATTGAAACATCGACATGTTTTACTCAGGGCAAACTTTCAAACCAATTCCTTTCTTGGGGGTTGGGGGTGGATGGAGAAATAACACCCGAGAAGGGAACTCAATTAAGTCTGTAATGCTGATATCGTTTTATTTTCCTTGCACTCTCGAAAAAAAATTGGTATAACTCAATATTATTTTTAAAAATTTAATTTAATTTAATAATGGTTTTAATCCCGTTTTTCAGTTTTTTTGTGGGTGTATAACAGGATGCAGAAGAACAATTCAAACTCATGATCATGAAGCTCAAATTTAAAATTTACTAAAAATGAATTAATTTTTTAAATTTTAAATTACTCTACAATAATAGATTGTTGAATTTTAATTAATTTTTATAATATACAAAATTTCAGGCCCCCCCATTTTGTAACTTTCGTCAGGAGGAAAACCATGGAGTAGATTGGCCGAATTTGAAGAAGCAAGAACAGCCTCGTACATGTAGTAACATTCATCAACTTTCCACGCAGAGACCGAGACGATATTTGAATAATGTCAGGAAAAATTTCCAGATAGTCGAACCAAACTCAACAATAGAAGGAGTAGAAGAAGGAAATAATTGTGAAAAAGGCGAGGGCCCTTGACTGACCATTAAGGAATCCTTGATTGATAGGGCCACAAACGTATACAGGTCTGGAATGCTTTCATCAATAAGGGGCTCCTTGATTGAAAATAAAACAAGTATCAACAACGAGAATAAATTAGTTACATAAATTCAGTCAAATTAAACAAAAATAAGCATACGTATAAAATGGAGGGTAATGCTGGAAAATCAACTATAGTCAGTTATATGGAGTTGAGTTAATAGCAGCATAATTATTGATGGTAAGAACTCTTGATGTAAACAATGCGTTTTTATTGTACAAAAAAAATTAAATAAACAAATATACTGTATATAATTGCGGTACTTTCTAATATTTTAATAAAGAACCCTGCACGAAACTTTGTTCTAATGGTAATGCCTGCTGTTACATACCTTAATAAATTTAATTAATTATTCTTCAATTCAGCCGTTAAAAATTCAATACCCAAAATTTCCATTCAGAACAAAATAATTATTTCTTTGTCTTAAGAAAAATTTATCTTTTGTAAAAACAATCAGAGCTGAAATTAAGAGTTATGCAAATAATTCAATTACATTACTCACTATTTCTAAACTTGTCCAAACATTTTAACTTTTATTGAACTTAACTTGTGTAGTCTAAAATTTTTTAACTAAGCAAATGAAGATGACTTCAAAAAATTGAAAAAATTGTGCTTTTGTTATTACGATTTTTCAGTTTTATGACCATTTAAAAGGCTCTTTATTTATTGTTAAATAGAATTAAAAAAATTTGGTTTGTCATGTTAAAGTTTAATAATATTTTATTAGAGGAGTATATAAATTACGGTGAAAGAGGTAAATTAGAAAATGTCGACAGATAGTAAATACGTCTGTGCAAGACCGAAAATTAGGTTATGTATTCATAAATTCAGACCATGAACAGTGTATGTCGACAACCACATATATTCATTTCAATAATTGTCGGTATAAGTGAGGAATAAGGTAATTTAGCAAATAATTCGGACATACACCAACCGAAAATATATATTTTAGCATTTACCAGATGTGTCGACATATTCCGATTTTCCTCTCTTCACTGTAAAATACACTTGCCATAACACGACATTCTGAGAAAGATCACTATAATATTATAAACTTCTGTGCTTTTCACTTATTCTGAATTGTTCGAAAGTTATTGTGAAAAAAATAAAAAAATCTTCAAAAATTATATAGCTTACTAACTAAAGAAAATGAGTGGCTTGATTGCAACTCAGTTCACCCCGATTTAAATGGGATAAAACAAATTAAAATAGTTATTATCAAAAAATTAAATGTTTCAAATTCGAGAGAGTAAAAATGAATAAAATGTTCCTTGCTTTCTTCCAAAGTTTCAAGCAAATTACTGTTGTATTATATTTAATCAAAAATTTGGATAAAAGTTTAAAATTTAAAAATCTTATTAAACAAAATAAAAAAATAAAGTTTTCAAATCCATGATAAGTTTTTTAAAAGAAATTCCTTAATTTTCCTTATTTAGTGACATTAGCGATTTGCTCTGGTTTGAAGTTAGTAACTTTTTTTTATTCAGTGTCTTTCACAAAAAATGAATACCGAGATAAGATTTTTTATCCGTCGCACGGACGAATGGGATAATAGAGAATCAAGTCCAGCCACCCCTACCCCCATCCTCATAGGGTGTAAAACACAAACCTGACAATTTTTTTCCTACGAATATTTTCTCCGTTACTACTTCCGTCTCCGCTGGAACATCTGTCGGAATTTTCAGGGCTGCTAACATCGTGTCGGTAACTGTAAATCCTGTTATCACTCACTTTATCATAACCGTAACCCATGTTCTTGTGTAACGTGCCAGGAAACACATAACGACAATGTTCCATTTCTTCCGATTACCTCAGTCGCATTTTATATTAAAATTTTGTCTCGTGTTACCGATCACCTGGTCAAAACGATTTCTCATTAGTTCGAAGTAGAAAAAAAGGTCAAACGGAACCGGGGTAAAATGAAAAACCAAAGATTCGCATTATAACCGAAATAAGACAAAAAGGAAAACAGAAAAGCAAACAAAACAAAAAGCAGGAAAAAAAAAAAGTATTTGTGAACGTCAATCTGTCAACGGCTGTATTCCAACGCGCGGACTCACGTAAAAATTCTTAAATAAAATTTCGTCCAAGGGATTTTGTATCTTTGTCATCGGTCGGGGTATAAAATGCCTCATCAGTGGCGGCCGATATTTGAGAGCAATTGGCCACGTTTTAAATCCAGGTTTTTATGGGACCATTACCTGGATTTTGATACCGTATTAAGGTGGGAAATTGGGTTGAGCAATGAAATTGATTCTGTCTGATATGTGACCCGCGAGGCCGAGTGACGTTGTTGTGACTGGTGGGACTTGGAAAATAGTTAATAACATGTCTGCTTCTGGGGTCCACGCCCTAAGCTTACTAATTTATTGAATACTTACTTAATGAAACATCTCTCAAGGAAAAATGTCTCTTTTTAAGGGATCAAACGGAAATGTTTGAAACTAGGGTTCTTTCTTTCAAACTCTCTCAAACAAGGTGTATGATTAAATGCAGTCAGCAGCGTAAATAGTTTGAGAACATTTACATTGGATATATTTAGAAGAACCAAAGACATTAAATAAAGTGATCGAAGGGTGTGCAAGTGAAACAAAAACAAAAACCACTTTTCTGCTGTCCTTCAAGAAAAGTCTGATAACAATTCATATTAAAAAATTCTGGGAGATCAGTGATGTAGTGGGCAAAGCGCCTGACTTGCTAAAGTTATGGTTTTGAGTTCAAATCCTCTCCCAATCCTGTTGTACCCAAACATTGAAAACGGGATTAGAACCCAAATTCAAAACCTACTATTAAAAAATAAGAAAAAAAAGAATGTTGGAACAAACCCCTAGATTGCTTGTCACGAGCAACTAGCAGAAAAATATCATAAAAAATCAAAAGCAAGGACTTTGATGAAAATCAAATCCTTTGACCCAGATAATCAATTAGGTTGTGTCTCATTTGACGCAAAAGTAATGTCTGAGTGAATGAAGCCAAATTTTAAAAGATTAAAAATAAAAAGTAAAAAAAAATTCTAAAACATTTGAACAGTGCTAAGGACACCGATGTAAACAACATGAGTAGAGTTTTCGAAAGTGCCCTGAAGGAACGCCTCGCCACTGACTTTCGAAATAAAATATCAAGCTCTTATATTTAAAATCTCTGTTTATGTATTATTTTCAATCCACTCATCCACTCCACACAGTCACACATGTACCGCGGCCACACATCTGTCAGCCACAATTTTATCATTATTATCTCTTCTCATTTTCATGTGTAAAATTTTAGCGGTGTGTGAATTCTTAACTCTTTATATTAATCGTTCATAACAACTAAAATATTCATTTATGCGATGTCACAAATTATTTTCATTTTGAGTTTGAGTAAGAGAAAAAAATTCATTCACGCTGGTTCGATTGCTTGCATCCAAAGTCTTGTCCTTTTAAAAAATTAACATCATTAATTTCAAAATGTGACTCACAAGCAAATCACCCAGCTAAATAGTTTAAAACTGCATTCAATAAAACTTCATGCAAGTATTTAATCATTCAATGATAAATTAATTTTTGTACATATGCTATTATATTTTCTCTTCCTTTTATATTTTATTCTATTAGCCTTTTGAGTGCATATTTATATGAAAAAGAATTTGGGGTTTTGGACAAAATTTAAAGTCTCAAGTTTCAGTTTTTGACATTTTTTTGCCAAAAGAATGAAACACTCGTTGAAAAAGAGTCGATTTTAGAAAGTTTTGTCTCCTTTTTCTCCAAAAAAAAAGGGAAATCGGTTTTTAAAAAAACAGTCCAAGAAGAAATTAAATTTAATTAAAAATTATTTTTTTAGAGGGTCCATTCCATTAAATACATCATTGTAAAAGTAGTTAAGGACTTAAAACTAGGATCTTTTCCTGGCTCTCCTCCCCCCTCCGAGCCTAAAAAAAGGTGCTTAATGTTAAACTTGGTTTGAGTGAGAAGGACAACATCAATTTTTCGTTATTTTGCTTCTGTGTCTCCTAAACAAAGTTCATCAAATTCCTGAAAATATTTGTTCTGTACCAATCGATACAAACTCCTCTTTCAAAAAGTAACTACAATATACGTGTAAATATATCTTCAGTTTTAATAACGTATAAGAACGCCACAGTCAAACTATGGCAAAAAAAATGCCTGACGTTCTCACACCTCTAATGCACTAGAAGGGTTAAATGTCGTGTACCGCGCTCTGTAAACAGAGCTGGTGCACATTACATATCCTTTATTGTTACTTCTTTGAAGAGATGTTTGGAATAAAACAAATGTTTTCGAGATTTTGATGGACGTTGCTTTGGAGGCACAGAACCAAAATGACAGAAAATAGATGTCGTATATTTTGTCAATTAGAAACTGGGCACGAAAGTAAATTTTTGACAAAACACCACAATCTTTTTCAAACAAATGTGTATTCGAAGGATTAACATTGTTTCTATTGTTTTCTTTTCTTGCACTCTTGAGGTATAAATTATTACAATTCAGTAAACAAAAAAAATTTTTGTGCGTGACATCAAAATTTTCTTTCGTTTCGCTTTTCCGCCATTCCTGTCGTAACTGATTGAATTATTATTTTACAGTAAAATATCTAAGAAAGTGATATAGAAATAATTAAAAACTATTAACCTAATGATAGTTGATATGATTAAAACCAACCTTTTTAAGCTCCAAAATAGTCTGGATTAAAAAAAAATGTCGAAACAAAAGCCGAACAATAATGTCCGTTGAATCCACGGCCTGTTATTGTTACTTTCACACACTGAGTTGTTTTACTCTATGACTGTTGAACCTTTGTTTTTGTTTTCTGTTCCTCAGTAGGCTAAGCATCTCCTTATGATAAAGTTTTTGTATATTTAATTAGCTTTCCCTTTCGATGTCTCGCTTAATTATAACAAATAAATAGTTAGATTAATGTATTTTAATGTTTTCTCGGATTTAAGGTAATTTTTATTTAGGTAGAACCTTGAATACTCAATGTTTTCCTACCATATTTCTAATGTTTTCGAAAACGATTATTTATTGCTTGTAATGATCATACAATTTCGGAGGATAATTATTCTTTAAAGCATGATTGTATTACAATTTTGCTACTTGACTGTAGCCTTCAGCACAGGATGATTAGACAATCATTTCGAGTGGTTAATTATAAATTGGTCCAAATTAAGAAAAAAAAAAAAAAAGCTTGATTTCTTTGTGATTACATAAGTACGTCTTATGTAATCAATTTACCTCGTCTCTATTAGTTATCAATTTTTAATATTTTAACTAATTTTTTGAAAATGAGAAAAAAATGGTGACTTATGCTCTGTTCTAGGTTTAAAATGTATTTAGTACCAGTTCAAAACACAGTAGATGCTATGCATCCGTCAATTCATCAACATGATCAAGAAATTTTGTTGAACAAAAGAGTGTGTGATGTGTTTGATGAATTCAACAAATTGATCTCGAAACCATTCAAGCTTCATCCAAGTGAAGAAGTCAACCAAAGGCTTTCAGGGCAATTGTATAATAGCTTGAAAATGTATGAAATCATTAACTATTATCATGGCTATTGCAAATTGTGCAGTAGACATTATTATTCCAGATCAGTGATAAATGACATAAATTCTTATTTTCAAAGACACTTGAATAGTTACTTTCACATCACATGTAAGGCACTGAAATCATTTCCAGATGACCAGCCCATTTTTGAATGGGAGAATTGGTTGGTTAGTGGCCATTGTAACATATGCCAAATGAAAGGCATACATGCATTTGTTATCCAGTCAGAACTTAAGCCAAATGACTTATTAAAGTTACATGATTGCTATTGGTCTCAACAGGAAAGGCTTCGTAATGACAAATTTCTTAACAAAATTCAAGTATTACGAACATTTTGTAGCCTAAAGCTGTTTGCTGATAAATTTATAAAATCAACATTTGAGGCAGGAAAAGATGAAAGTGTGTGCATTCTATGCTACTCATTATTACTAGGTTCAGGAGAAAAGGCTACTCATCATTTGGTTAGTCCAAGGCACTTTGGACAGTTCTGTTCGTTCATTTGGAAAACATTTAATTTCACTCCCAATGATCTATTAAATGGATATAATTTAGAAACAGTCATACGATGGGGATTAACTCAAAATTATGCTGCCCCTATGTTTATTGTTGAAAAGCACAATGACTATGAAACTTGTTTGGATATGTCTTACAGTGATACTGATTTGTACAATTGTGAACAGTATTGTGGTTTCAGTCCAATGTTAATTGGTGAGATTTTGAAAGTTCAGAATTGTGATTTTGTCACATCAACATTTTGTTTGCTTTGCAATGAGCAAATGGGAGACTACAAGCACATGGCATCTGAGAAACATATACAAAAAGCCGCAGATTTGAGTCAGTTTTATGAGGCTGAAGAATATGCCATATATCTAAATAATCGTGAAAAAAGATTAAGAAATTATGACCAACAAATTAAAATGTACAGGAATTTAAAACGAGAGGCTTTATGTTATGGGTTGCAAATAGGGATGTTATGGACCCCAGAATTGGATAATAGACTTCCAAAGATTGGAAGAGATGCAACAATGAAGCTATCTATGGAGCAGTCATCAGAAGAGGATTCAGATGTTAAAGATTTAAAAGATTTGAAGGATACAAATGATGCAAATAGTGCAAATAATGCAAATGATGCAAATGATGCAAGTAATACCAAGAATGAAAACAACGCAAATGTTACAGGTGATGTAAATGAATCAGCTCAACTGGTTTCAGTACCTTTGCAGCCGAACAAAGTTTTTCTTTTGATGACAAAGAAATTGGAAAGAGTGAACGAGACTTTCACGAAGGTGGGACGAAGCTTCAGTATGTGCGAAGTATGCGATCAGTATTTGTCTCTAGAGGCGCAAGAACAACACGTCTTAGAGAACAATCATAGGGAACACATCGAAAAATGGACGACGATCATAAAAAACTTTCAATATCCAAAATTTTTGGAACCTATTCAGACTTTTGAATATTCCTTAGGTTGTTTCATCTGTGGTGAACTCTTTCGCGAATGGGAATTAGTCACTCACCTCAAAGGTTCGACTCATCTAGAAAATTTCAAGAAATATGAAGAGTTGACCTTCCCCATACCCATCTCAGAATGTTTCAAATTTGATGAGAATAATTCTTGCTTTTGTATCAATTGCGACTCCCAAGTCAATAGTAAAGGTTGGATCACTTTGGATTACATTTTGCCAAATATTAAAATGCACTATCCGTGTGGCGAGGTTAATTGTAAAAGGGAAAGCTTACAAGACATCAATAACTGGACTGTTGTCGCTAAAAATGATAATGATAATGACAATGAAAATGACAATGAGAATGATAATGACACTGAAATGTATATTCAAACCCCTGTACCTGACATTTTGATTTTCTGTTCCATTTGCGGTTTACCATTTAAAGAAACTTTCAGCAAAATCCATTGTCCAACCTGTGCCAAAATCAATTCCCTTAATTTTGATATTGCTCAATCCACCTTGGAACTTGTCCTGAACCTTTTTGAAACTCAAGTTGTTGAAAGCGTCATGGAAAATTCAAACACTTTAGTAAGTGAATTATTTGACAAGAATCAAATAAAGTCACCTTCGGAAAGTGAAGCCGATACTGATAAAAATAGTAGGTCGCTACCACCGGTAACTTCCAATGAATTGTCAGTTATGGACAACGATCCCGGAGGTAAGTTATCAAATGATAAATCGCAAAACTCAATGAACCATGTGATTAATATGTGTTTGGATCCGGCCAAAACCCGTTGCACAGTGTCACGTGGCTTTATTATTAATTCTTTAAACAAAAGTTTATTAATATCACGCGATTTTTTTTATTTTTATTTCATTACAGAGACGGAAGTTCCTAACAAATCTAAAGCTGTCGTCAAAGTATCCGCTGAAGTTGCTCTCAACAACAACAACAACACTGCTGACATAGAAGCGGATGAAATGGAACCCCAAGTCGAAACAGAAGTTCTGTTGATAATGGGTAATTATTTAGTTCTATTTCAAAACTTGCTTAAGTGAGCGCCATTTTAAAAGCATATCCGTATTTCCAAATAAAAGAATGTAGAATGTTTGCAAAGTCCCTGTGTTAGTGTGGGAATGGCAGGAGTCAGACTATTTTTGTTGGACGTGGCTAACATGTGATGTTTTATCATAATCATTTTGCGATGTACACCACCTAGTTTTTGTGAAACAAAATTTAAGAGAATTTTGAAGTTTCAGATGAAAAATTCTTTAAAGTATTTCAGTTATGCATAAATCAGTAGTGAAACTAATTTGGACCTACGGGATCTGATTTTGGACTTCCTCTGCCAATTACAACGTTGAAATCCTGAACGTTTCCAATCCAAAACTTTTAGAATCCTTGTCAATGCTCCTTGGTTTGTTTCTAATTACATCATCCGAAAGGATCTGGCGGTTCCCATTGTAAATGTGGTCATCTCCACATTTTCTCTTGCACAGACAACTTGGACGACAAGATCAACGAAATCTCAGGAGGCATAAGTCACTAGACTCCTTAACGCTTTTCTCTTGTCCTTTCGATCCTCTGGTTTCTCCGTTCCATCGCTGTCCTCATACTTCGCTGTTTCTCGACTACTTTCTAATACTCTCTTTTGCGTTACTTCCCATGCTCATTATTTAATTCGGTTTGTTGGTGTTGATATCATCATAATCATTGTTCTATTCTCCTCCTTCGCTAATCAACTCCAGGAATTAAGATACTGGTCTGATCCTTAGATAAAGAGCCTCTTTAAAACCAAACCAACTACTTATTGTCTCTCTTAGAGATAGGTGACAACATTGAGAGAAAAAAAAGTTATTCCGATTGAATCGTTTTGTTTTGTTTTGTTTTAGATGTGCCAAATGTAGAAGAAAAGTGTCATAAATTGTATTTATTATTCAGAAATTTCGGTCAAATCAGATACATGTACTGTAAAAACAACATGGGCATTTTACAATTCGATAAGCGTGGACCGGCCTTCGTCGTCTCAACATCTGGGCCGTATTTTGTCGATGGCTGCCGTCTTTCACTGGCGTGCGTAACGAGGAAAATGACAAAACAGTTATCCAAAAAAGTGTTTGACTTGCAAGGTAGGCAAAGTTGAACACAAAAAATAAATAATTCTTGATTGTGTCAAAGTAAACTTCTACAAAAAATTTCTATTTTAGTTCCAAAGTCACAGATTCTAAGTCCGCTAAATCCGTACATCCGTTACTTGGTGAGACATCCAGTGGCTTTCCACAATTTTATTTTGCAATTAAACCTGCAGTCAGAAAAGTTAAGAGTGTCTGAAGAAGAAAGGAAACGAGAGAAGATCGTGTGCGAAGCGATTATCGAGGCGATAAGAGCTATTTATCCTCGAAGTAAATGTTACATGTTTGGATCGAGACTTTCTGGTTTGAACATAAACAACTCTGATTTGGATGTTTTCCTCGATTGCGGTATGTTCTAAACATATATAATACCTTTACCTGGAAGCTGTCATTTGTGTTTTATCCTCGGGGTTTTTTTGTAACTAAATTCCTCCATTACGAGCTGGAGATTTTTTAAACTGGCCGCTTTATGTGATAAATATTTAGTAATTGGTCACATTTACCGAGGTTAGTTGGTGATTATAAACATTATCACTTTAACAGCTGCATTAAATCATGGTTTAGTTGAAAATATTCTTAAAAAGGGAAGAAACAAGTGGAAGCAAGGATGATGAGGAAATCATTTTTCAAACCACCTTTGTTAAATAACTAAAAATAATTTGATTTTATTTAAATTGAAGCTTTGCTTTCTTAATCAAAATTTGTTTTTAATGCAAATATGCGTCCCACAGGTCAAATGTTTGAAGGAGATAGAAATACTGGGTATAGCTTCGAAAAGAAGGTTCTCCTTTCAGTTTCGGAAGCTTTAAAAGCTCAGCCAGATTGCGATAACATAACCGTCGTGCAAAGAGCTAGAGTCCCAATCGTATCATTCACGCACATCCCCACCGATCTACGCTGTGATATATCATTTAAAAATGGATTGGGTGTCCAAAATACGCTTCTCATCAAGTAAGTCAACCAAAAGCTCAGGTTAGGAGAGGCTCCTCTGGAAGGGTGGTGCCTTCTTCCCTCAGCTATGGGGACCTTTTCATTTGTTCTTCACTTTCTTTTTCAGATATATGATCTCTCTGGATTGGCGCGTGAAACCCTTGATATTATTTTTGAAATATTGGACTGCTGTAAACGAGCTTCACGGACCTCCGTTCTTCTCTAGTTATGCCATCGCCATGATGGTGATTTTTTTCTTGGAACAGGGTCCGTTTCCCATATTGCCAACGATAGAAAATTTGCAGAATAATTTCGTGGGTAAACGCATTACGATTGGAGGTTAGTACTTCAAGTTGTTTAAAACGTTGTCATGTTTTTTTTTTAAGTTATATAATTTATAATTTTTTTAGGTTGGGATTGTAGTTTTAGCATCGATCCAGCGCATTTACCAAAGATTAAGAATGGGGTGCCCCTTCCTATACTTTTCATACATTTTTTCGAATTCTATGCAGGATTCAACTATGAACACTATGTTATATCTCCGTTAACGGGCAGACCGCTTTCCAGGTAAATCTTATTTTTCTTTTAGCTTAACACCAAACCTACCAATACTATATGAAATTTTGCGATTTTTTCTGAAATATATACATATATTAGTATTTATTTATAGTTCGAGTAGACCAGGTTTTTAATCCATCCTAGTTTATTTTACTTCAATTTTTAATTATCACAAATAGAAGTCGAACAGCGAACATACAGTATTTTTACAATGATTTTACTTGGATATTGTGAAGAAAAGAAAATCACAAGTAGGTGAGAAAATAGAGGCAGAAGGCAGGTCTTTGGGTCAAATGAAATCACAAATGTGACACACCTTATACTTCCAATCGAATAAACCGAACTAAATTATGTTTTGTGATTCCAGGAAAGAATTAGAAAAACCTTGGAAATTACCGATGCCCTACAAAAGGCACGCTCACAACATACCCAACAGAAAGCTCATCACCAAAGAAATTCCCATGTGCTTATTAGATCCGTTCGATTTAAGTCACATTCTCACTAAAAATTTTCCAAAACATGATCTTCTCTTGTTCATTCATTTTTGTAAGTTGAGCGCTTCCGATCTTAAAAGGTCGATGGGATTTTCATAAAAAGGGTTGATTTAAAAGTCAATAACAATAAAGTCAATGAATCACACATGTCAATAAAGCTCAACTAAAGAGTAGGAGCATGGTTGAGAAACGAGTTTTTTATTTTCGAAACGTGCCAGTGACGTAACATTCTGGTTTTAACTTTTTAAAAATGTTTTTGAAGTCGTGTCGTGAAATCGTAAAACTTTTTACGAACAATTTGTATTAGTCTATAAGTCTGTTTATATAAAACTTTCCATAATACTCATTTAATTCGTTATCGTATGTGTTCTAGATGTCCAAAGATGTATTGTCGTCCTTAAATGTTCTCATTTATATAAACAAAGAAAATTATTTCTTGCATATTGCAAAAAAAATTTTTTTTTGCGTATGTTTATATAAAATTAAAAATGGGTTTTGTCAATTAATATAAACAAATACATATATTATTATACATTTACATATATTCCATAGTTAGTATGACAGAAGTGTGTTTTCTTGTGATTTATTTGATTTAAAAAGATAAAAACTCATTTTTAAGAAGTATATTTTGAATTTAATTTACAAATTGCTGACGAAACTGCTTTTTACGCGAATTATTTCTCAGTGATCTCAGAAGGATCTGACTAATTTAGCAGTAGAACTCTGATTTATTTTTGTGATTTTATTTTTGCTGATATGTAAAATTATTGGGAGGAGCTTTCAACTAAATGAAAGCTAGATTTAGAACAGAAAAGTGTGCCCAACTGTAATTAATTCAATAAGGATAGTTGGGGGAAATTGATTTTGAATAAATCGAAATAATTAGACAGTAATGAGTTAGAGGAATTTTGGTAAAAATATTTCTCAGCATTTTTGGTCTCATTATCAATTTTTTGAAAACAGAATTTTTGCAGAGCACTTGGATAAAATTATAAAGTTGAGGACAGTTAAATAAATGGTATCTTCTCGAAAATTAGTAGACCATTTACCTGTCGGATAAGTAAAAATAATAGTTCGTTTAAAATATATGTCAATTGTTAACACTAAGGATTTGTATTATAAATCTATTTTTATTGAAATGCTTTAATTTGACATTTTATAAAGTTGAGGTTTTTTAATTAGAAATCAAAAGAAGTGTAGATGAAAGATTAATTACTAATTAATTTTTTACGTATGAACCCTATTTTTTTAAAGGATGACCATAAAGTAATATAAAGATAAAGAAAAAAATTGAAATGGTTAAGATTGACCTGGGTTTGTAAATCTAATGTTAATATTTTGTGAAAGATCTTCATAATCATTTTGATTTTGAGTATTTGTGTCACATTTAATAATAGATTGTTTTATAACAATTAGTTACAGTTCTAAAGATTTGATGGCGTTAAGACGAACATTAATGGGTATAGCTGAGTATAATCACTCAAAAAAGATTGATCAAAGCTAACTATTAAGCTTAACTATTTATTAAGCACATCACTTAAACATTTTTGTTGTCCGACATTCATTCTTTCATTTGTAATTGATCCTTTGCCTTATAACAATGTAATAGAAGACGTGATTCCTAAACGTGTGTCTAAAATGAGAAACTCATATCAGACACGTGATTGCTTTTATGCATGAGAAAAGCTTTAATCAAAAGTGTCATACATACAAGCGTCGCTCGATTCATGAGGCAACGGGTTAAGACATTAAAAACTTGTATTAGGACCAATCTTTCAGTTCAGCACTAACTTTTATCTTTTTATGTCATAATAAGTACATCACTGCCAAAAAAAATGAAAAAAAAGTTTTATTTCAGGCAGGTACTCTTTTATATTAAAAAGGATATGAAAGCTGAGGTATGAAGAAAGTTTTCTTTTCAAAAAATAGGAGAATTATTGTAAAAATTTTTATTCAGTCACACGTCCACATCATGGAAAAAATGAAAGTAATGACAATTCTGTTGAATTTCATCCTCGTTTCAATTAAAAAAAAAACTTCCGAATTCTTTTCAGGTCTTTAACTTCTGTTAACAAAAGTCAGATCTTACTTTTTTAAGCGTAATTACGAAACATATCTTTCGCGTAAAAAGAGGTTTAGGGAGGTTTTGCATAAGTAAAATAAACTAAGTGTATTATATTATTATTAATAATTTATATTGTACCAAAACATGTGTAGTAGTTTAGAAAAAAAATGTCGAATTCAATGTGTTTTTGCATTTGTCAAAATTAGTCATTAAGAATTTTAAGTTGTGACCGTAAACGCTTTTGAAAAACTTTTCAGTTTTTTTGGTGTTTATTTAATATTTTTATTTTTGCATCAGGTTGTCATTGACCAAAGTTTTTTTTAGTTACCTTTTTTTACCTTTCTTAAAACTAGTCAACACTTTTTTACTTTTATTTTTATTATAATTTAGCTCATTTTAAATATCCAAATGAATTGATGGAGATTGAAAGGTATATTATAGGTCGGATCATCAGGGAGAAGAAAGGAATTAAGGATATATTTTATTTTTATTTATTGCTCGATTTTATATCTTTTAGTATAGTCCATATTAGTTAGTGTTGTAAATGTTTTATGTGTCCTTACATTTGTTGTCTATAAATTTTAGAATTGTGTCATGAAATAAAATTGTCTTTAATGTAAAAGTGTAAACAGACATTTTTTTAAGGACTGCACTCTTGTCTTTTTCTTGCAATTCTCTAAATCCTTTTGCTTGTCAGAGCACAAAAAATTTTTTTTAACCTTTTACTTATTGCCACCTGTCCCTTATGTAAGACAATAAGTACATTAAGTTAGAGGTCTGGCTCTAAGGGAGCTTTTTATCTAGGGAAGCGCATAAGCGCCTGAAATATGAGCTTGGGGATTGAGGTAGGGTAAAAGATACCAATGAAACTGTAACAGATGATATGTGGTCTCGCTACCCATCTTTGACGCTGTGGATGTGTAAATATCCATCCCACTTAAAATCTTTTTTTTAAGGCCAGCCAACTCCCTTTAGACACCAGTTACAAAACCCCAAATTTGCGAAAGACATGGAAAACAAACTCTAAAATGGGTACATTCTATTCCTTCAATTGACAAACCATAAATGAGAAATTCCTTAAATGTGGTAACTCGATGAAATACAACTACCATAAAGAATGAAAAGAAAAATGACACCACGTCTCTTTGTCATGATAGTGAACACAACTTGATGCAATACAAAGTAACTTCAACTTCATCTTTAAATGACTCTTCCATAAAGACTTTCTCGAATAAAAGACAAAGATACTGTTTATTTTGGGAGAAGTCAGCGATCATTTCCATTATTTTATAAATCGCCCACCTAATTACGTCACAAATATAAATCGAATTCATATAGAACTCTGAATTAGTCACATCAACATTTCCAGTTAACGATTACATTGTCTAGTTGTGCGCATGACAGAATCAAACCACGTGACTTCTTCCATTGCTATGACGTCAGTCACTATTTTGTTTTTTAATATGGTGTAAAATGAGTTAAATTTGCGCGTTGTTAAAAAACAGCTTGTGCTAAGTTTGTCAATATGTCTCGTAAAAGTGTAAATCGTGGTCAAATAAATCTCGTAAAAGATGTTAACGGTGTCAAGTATCAGTTTGATAAAAATAAAAGACAGCCATCGAGTTTTATAAGAAAAAAACAAAAGCATATGTGCCACCTTACGAACTTAATGGCACCCTTAGAATTTAAGGCCATAAATAAAGTTCACTGTTTTTATTGTTTTATCAAAACCTATTAAAAATGCTTTGTTGATACTTCAAGATGTTATAAAATCACGTTCAAAATGAAGAAGTGAAATGTAAACAGATTTTAAAAGACAGAAAAAAAAGAACAGAAATTAACTGAACAATTCGAGATGAAGTGAATATTATCAATAAGGAAATATCGCTAAACGTTATTGTTATTATTATTTTTGTTATTATTTGTCTTATTGTAGACGCTTTTTAAAATATTAATTTTTTAGACTTGTAAAAATTCAACATGGTGTTTGAAGAAGACGGTGGACAATTCACATTACCAAATTACAAGATGGATTATTATCACTATCAAAAGGAACCAGCATATCTGGACAGATCTTGCAGTTTTCATATGGATGGATATAAATACGATCCTGAAAAAATGACCAAGAGGTCCTCACCTCATTGTAAAGAACCTGCAGAAGGTTTTAATGAATACTCTTCATTGTTTTCTTCAAAAACATACTCCAGAATTAGTAATTCCATCTTATCATACATAGTCGGAGGGTTTGTGGGAAGTAAAAGTCAGATGAACAATAACAAACATAATTTGTCATACGATTTAAGTGCTGTCATTTTTAATTTATTAAATCCATGCAAGTATGAAAGAGAAAAAACTTCATCAAGAAGATGTAATGAGACCAACTTCTATAGTACTGCATCAAAGATAAATCCCGAATCATATGAAAAATATATTGTTGGAAGATCTAGTCAAAAGTGTGAACAAGTGGATGATTGTGGAATGGACATAATGGAATTAAAATGTCTTATGTTACCTTTTGAAGACCTCATTGATCCCAATCATTTCATTTTGGATTTCAATAAGCAGTCTAACAATGATTCTAAATCTGTGACAAAAAATTTTTCAAATAATTTAGAGGAAGCAAACTGTGGTGATTTAAATAGCTGTGATGATAATGATGAAAGGAAAAAACTTACTAGTAATTTAGGTGATGATGAATTAATTCCGTGTGATACAACAGATCATGTGTATGAATATAAGAAAATTGAAAAGTTAGAATCTATTGGTGGTAGCTTGAATGAATGTGGAAGACATTCTGAAATAATTAATCAAAAATCTGGATCTTTATTTGTGGATATAAAAACAAAACCAACTGACAGTAATTTAGCAGACAGTCCTACTATTATAATTTCTTTGCCCTGTGATAATTTTAATAAAATGAAGGAGATGACTGCAAATTCCACTTGTCAGTTTCCAATCACCTCCAAAACACCAGATACCTTCAGGAACTCATTAAATTCTCTGGCTATTCAAAGATGTAGACAGCAGTCTGAATGTTCCATTGAAAGTACTGATAGTGAAAGTTTTATAATTTTTGATGATGATGATGATGATGATGATTGCAAAAAGGAAGAAATCAGGATGAAAATTGAAAAGGATGACTTTGACAGTGATGAAGAGGAGGATGATACTGATGATGATTCTGATGATGACAGAGACAACAGTGGTGATGATTATGTAAGTCTTGTTTGGTCATTTATGTGGTTTTGTTGTTGTTTAATGCTACAGTCAGGTTGTAGGCCTGATGAATGTATTTCAAGGACTTAGAAGCCTAAATGGTAGATAACAAATGCCATTATTTTAAAAAGACAATCTAGCTTATTATTTTTACATTATCTTGAATCTAATGATAATTACATGTTAGGGGAATGTGTATGTTCAGAGGTCCATAAAAAAAGTACTTTGTTGTTATAATTAGTTTTGTGGGAGGTCTGGGATGTACCTATGTAAAGAAGTTTCAATGGTTTGTTCAAGTCCTCTCTGACATCCTGTCACACCCAAGGGTGCAAAAACAAGATTAAAACTAAACTAAGCTTTGTTGTTTTAATTATTTTGACTTATAACATCCAACCAATAACAACACAGGTTTGTTTTCAAAACTTTTGTGTTTACTTGTGAATAGTTAAGCCCAAAATCTACATCAAATAAACTTAAAGTGAGCTTTTAATTTTGAATAAGCCATATGTCTTGATCAGTTTTAGTAAGCAAAGTGTTTATTTAATAAAATAGACTGTAGTATTATAGTTATCAAAGGTTTTAACCCTTAATTAATGCAAAAAATCATCAGATGTAAATTTAATCTAAAACAGTTAAAACAAGAATAGAAAGTTGAGCCTTTTAAAATTGATTGCATAATTGCAGAAAAAAACTGAATGGCATTGTGCCTAAGAGCAAATTGCTTGGCCATTCACATCAAAGCATTCAACTTATAATGAAACCACTTCTGAGATTATTATGAAACCACCCTAGCTGCAAGTGAAATTGGATTATTTCTGTTTACATTGACATTTGATTCAAGGCCTTGAAGACCTTTATTTGGATACTGTTAAGGTTACTTTTAGTTTGTTCAAATTGTAGAACCTGGTTCAACTTATCTTAAATATTTAAAACAAGATCAAAACTAGATTTGAGTCTGGTCCAGCCTTCTAATTTTTTGGAGCTTATCAGTTGGCTGATTATCAAGTTATTAATTATGAACAGCTGATGCAATTCTTATTGATTTTTGTATTTTTGGTATATATTGGTGGTGGTTTTAATCTCGTCTTTCTCCCTTTTTTTTGGGTATAACAGAATGCTGGAGGAGGATTAGAACTCACTACCATAACATCCAAGTCAGGAACTTTAACCACTACACTACACTTCCCGCCGTTTTTCATAAATAATTTGTAATTTTTTTTATTATTTTAGGATGTATGTTCATGTGATAAGGAAATTTTAGAAGCCAATGATAAATGGGCAAAAAATTACAAAGATGTTACTCCAATAGATGATGAAACGAATAAAAAAGTAAGCATTTCATAAAATGGTGCCGATAATATTCGGTTCGCCATCCCTGTTATAGAACATAGATTTACTTGGTTCAGAATCCTCAGTGAGGTTTTCCCAATGTCATTTTCTGTTGAGCTTGAAGGCTTGATTGTAACTTGCCGTATTTTCAGTGCTCTTCTTTTGAAACATGTTCATGTACATTGATTATCGTTTTTAATTAATTGCTTCTAATTTTTGCTGGACTTGTTTGTTTTTTATGTTAAAAACAATGCATTCTATTTGTAAGAGTAAAACAGGTCGGTGAACTTTGTCTACGATTTAATGGTTCTTGTTGAGTTATATTTTTACTGAGGTTCTCGCTATTTTTAAAACTTTTGGTTTGCCCTCCCTGAACTCCAGTTACATCAGAAAATTGTTTGATTGCGCAATGTCGTAGCCATGACCTCGTCCCCACCACCATTATAATTACTAAAATTCCCATTTATGAATTATTTGTCACCTTGGGTCATCGGCTAATTTTGTTTGGAACATTTTAGGTGAGATTCAGCGACAACGTGAAAGTAAACACCATAATCGCGTGGGACTATGCATACAGAGCTGCCAGGACAGGACCTTGGGAACAAATGGCCCGGGACCGAGATCGTTTCAAAGAAAGAATTTCGAGATTATCTTCAACCATTTCTCCAGTTTTGGGAAAAGAACATCGAAATAAAATCTATAAAGAATTGTATTCTTGACGAAAAACCAAAAATCAAAAGAAAACAATAATTTTATAATTGAAACGCTAATCAATCCTGGTAATTCCTCAAAGTATAGCTAAATAGTTGAGGTAATGGGTCATTGGAAAGTAGTAATGAAAAGAGGAGAACAAAATTTATAATGAAGTGAAAGTAAAATCAACACTCAAATCAAAATTCAATGAAGATGCTAAATTTATTTTGATAAGTTAATACTGAATTTTTTATTCTTAACTGTATTGAAACTTTAAAAGTTTTAGTTTTTTTTCCAAAATGAAAATGTTTTGATTGATAGGCCCCTTTTCAGTGTTCTATCATGTTCAATATATTGTGCAATTTCAGCACAGATTTCAGAGAATCTATTAAATTGTTTTATTAACTGATTGTAGCATCCATTATATAAATGACATTTTTTTTAATAATTCTTTTTATATCCTTTGTCTTTTCTTTTTTAATTTTTGTTTATTTTCTCAATAAAAGTGAAATATTAAAACTGTACTCACCAATAGTGTTCTATTACAGTCCAACTCTTAGCTTTTAGTTTGAGAAATTCTTACCTGTGAAAAGTTAGTTTTCAGTTTTATATGGGAAGTAAAAACAAATGCGAAGCCTGAGAGGACCTCAAGATTCAAAACATTCTAATGGGATCAACAAGTTCATATTTATGTACAGCAAATGATACATTTTAAATATGAATTTATATTAAACAGGCTTAAAAATTGAAAACAGTCTTTGCAACATTTATTATCAATAATATTAATAGTATTAAGATTGATGTTTGTTTTAGCTTACCTGAAACATTGATAATTTTATTTTATGTTGGTGTATACCACACAAAAAAATTTGATTGAACCAAAATCATCACATTAATAGATGAATAGAAGTTGTTAATTTAAATCCAAGTTTGCATCTGAACTTGTCCAACTTTGGGGGCCTTGGACCATTAAGAATTATATTTTTTTTTCAAATGATATGGAAAGAAAGTGGAAAGGGGAGTGAACACAATCTTATATTTACTTTAGCCTAAGAGTGGTTTGCCAGTGGTCATTTTCCTTTGATTGAATTGAAAAATTTTTATGGAATTTCAGTAATAGAATGATATCAGTACACAATAACATGAGATTAATTGAATTCTAGAGGACTTTTTAAGCGTTCTAAAAATGTGCAAGTTTTTTGGTCGTTTTAAAGTAAATTACTTGAAAAATGTATTTAGAATTCATGTAAGAAACATATGTAATAAAACCATTGTGGCCTTGGATCAGTGGTTGTTAAAGTGTTTTAGTGAGCTGATGTAATTTCTACAAATCCCTTTGAGACACAAGTTAAAATATTATTTTGAAATTTAATAACATTGATTTGAGCTGCCTATGTGTGTAAAAAGAATGGTAGAATAAATTTTATCTGTGCAAAAATTGTGTATAAAATTAAGCTTTTATGAGTGGTTACATTATGAAATCACAGTGCAAATTTTTGTCTCCATCAAACAACTACACTGTTTCAGTGGTTTCACAATGCTACCAAGAATTATTCCACCATTAATTTTCCAGTCTTGTTTGACTACTTAAACCTCATTTCTTTTTAATTGTTTTGTGAAAATTGAGAGCTCCTAATGTTTAAAAGGAATTAGGAATGGACACTTGTAAACATTTTTGGAAAAAAAATTTTTTCTCTGGACAATGGAAAAGTTGCCCAACAAACCACTCAAAATTAATAATTCAAATTTAAATTAATTGTAAATCAAACACTCAAAGAGTTAAATATATTGAACTACATAAATAAGAAAAAAATTTTATTTAACAAAATGGCTTTGCTTTTATTTAAACCGAATCCACCGCCTTTTTTCATAAATATTTCCCCCCTTTTCTATTCAACCATGACCTTTTAGCGACAAAAAAATTTGGTGAAAGGAATTTTTAAATAAACAGCCATTGATTAATTAGACCGATAACTTTATTATAAAATACAAATTTTAAAAATCTGTAAAAAATGATTGGATAAAGGAAAATACCGTATGTTTTGGGGTATAAGACAACGTGTATTGTTTTTTTTCGTATACTCGGCGTATAAGATGATTTAAAAACTACTAACCAACAAACACAAGCATTTCAACACTATGACGTCCGCTGGCCCCACTGTGGGGCTATAAAAACGCCAACTGTTGACGGCCGACGACCCCACAGTGGTGCCATGAAATATTCACAAACACTATTGGCTGAGCGCCGGTGACGTCACATTCATAAATTATTGCGCATGCGTCGCTGACGATCTTATGGTTATTTACACATGTGGACGATTACCACTAAAGTTCATATGTTGTGAATTTAAAACATTGGTGCTCAGGCAGCACGAGTCAGATCCACCGGCACCGAAACCAAAAAATTTACATGAGGCTTGCGGACGTCATAGTGTATGAAAGTAAACAAAGTTGTGTTAAATTTGCAAATATTCTCACTGATGTGAGTAATGAACTTTTTTGTTCTTGTTATTATAATATATAGTTTCTTATAAACTGCGTGAAATTTGTAATTTAGGTTTAATAATAGAAAAAACGAAAATAAGAAAACAAGCTAAATTGCAGTTCAAACCGAATCAAATTGCACAAAAAGCTCTTGATATGACAGAAGTGGCGAGACCGGAGAAGCTGTAAAGAATATACCAATAGAGAAATGTTTAATAAAACAGACAAAATGGTCATGTTAGAACAAGAAATATTAGTCAAAACCAAAGTGGAAACGGGCCAATCCTTAAAATCCTAAATATTCAGAGCAATTGATGGGCTGTTGAAGGCGTAGTCGGTTTATAAACGGGAAAATTATAACCATGTTAAGAAATATCCAAAATAGTCCTAAGATTACCTGTATATCAGGACTAGAGAATCATAAAGTTATCATCCTTTCCATTGCCTTCTATTTAACATTGCAAATAGGGATGAGATTTCAATTGACTTAGGTAAGCAATTCCACTATAGAAAAAAAGGCATAGTGTGTTATCTGTGCAACTGATGAAAGATGACTGGGAATACTAACTGCTGGCAAAAAACAAGGTAAAGAAGACACTCAAAAACATGCTGGGAAAAATGACACACTCTCAAAAGAGACAACAAGAAATGGAGACAAAAGGGAGACTTTTGCCTTTGTTCAAAGTTAATATTTTGTAATAATTGTATAAAAAAAACTGAAACTAACCAACACAGCTTAATAACAATAACTTGGCCATCTAGACACATTCAAAAACCAAAAGCAGCACTTAGAGCAATATATCAGGAAAGATCTCTGGGCAATTCGACCAATCTAAAGTGGAAAAGCAGACCCTGTGATAGAAAGCTGTTATGAACAAAGCCAGGGTCCTCAACAGATCTTAAGCCACCCTCAATTGATTAATAATAATGAGTAATAATATAACAATTTACTATTTCAATACTACTTAGTTATAATTAAAAAGAAAGTATCACCTTCTTATTACTCTAGTGTAAAAATTGATAAATGATGAATAGCAGATGAGGCAAGTCAATAAAAATATAAATACTCCTCATGAACACAGCTCATATGAAGACCAAGTTTGTAGTGGTATTAATGTGCATGGCAGATGAAAGCAAGTTAAAACCCTGGTTCTTTTTAAGAAATCAGCAATTTTCCATGTCAAATAATATACTCTCACAATATTAGGAGTGAAGCCAGGTCACCATATTAATAAAGGTGGTCATGCACCACAAAAGGGATAAATTTCAACGAGTTTGTTTTTGTAGCCGGCATATGCAGGGAGATGACGTCTCTTTTCAGAGACTTTTTTCTGGTTTAAACCATAGTCTTACAATCAAAAATATACGGTAATCTCCTTTATTTCTTCCAACTTCCAGTTCGCTTTTTATAAATTCTAGTCTAAAAAAATAACAAATTTAAAATTTTAAATAAAGAATAAACAAGAAATTTTTTAATAATGTTCTATACAAGACAGAAAACAGGAAATTACAGCACGTTCATTATTCTTAGTACAGTAAAATAAATGTGAGAAGATATGAGATTAGTATTAAAGAACAAAACTTAACCAAATAGTGTCTACGAATCAAGAAAACCAGTGCAGCGTGGTTAAACACAAATCAGAAAGACCTTGAAGAGATAAGACTGAGTGATGAAATGTTAAAAAATTGGAAGACTATGAGAAGAAAACTAAAATCCCACCACAGTTTCATAGAAAAGCCCAAACTGAAAACAGAAGCAAGGTGGACAAAAGAGAATGAGGGATTACACCACAGCGAGGGAATGAAGGATTACGGGCACAAAGTAAAAGCCCGAACCACTGGAAAAGAAAGTAAAAAAAAGCCAGTAAAGTTTGGAAGCAACGTGGTTACCGAGAAGAAAGGGGCAAGACAAACTGTAATGAGCATGTTGGCAGGGACCCCAGCCTCCTTTACAACTTTTTGGTTCCGTTAGCAGTTCTTACTTTATTGATAAGAGCTTTGACTTGAATCTTGGTAATCAGACCAAGGAAGTGAGCGATTAGTTTAAATAGGAATAGATCCATACGCGAGTGCACCTGATAAATAATTTGAAACTGAAATTATAAATAAAAAACGAGTTTAAATAATATGAGATGCATCAAATACCCGAATATGGAAAAAAGTTTTCCTTAAATGAAAAACTCACACGCTTAAAAAAATATAAGAGAAAGATTTTATATCAATTGGTACATAACAAAAAGAACGAAAAACTTGTTCTAATCCATAAACGAATAATAAAGGGAACATAACAAATTAGCGCCTCGTTCAATTTTTTTCTAAGCTACTTTATAATTGGTGGGTTTTAACAAATTTGTACTTCAATTAAGAAAAAAAAAATGTCCAGAACTTGAAACAGTTTTTGAAAATAATTAAACAGCTAAAACTCATTGGTTAAGATATACTGAATTAGTTTCAGTTTCAAAACATATATTATAATTGACATGAGGTTTTCTCATACCTCTTTCTTATGTGAGCATTTTTATTAACATTTCAATTTACAATAATTCTTGAGAGGCAAGATCATTTGACTCAGTCAAAGAGCACATTATTATGGTACCTTAATGCAGTTATAAATTCTGCAACATTACAAACACAAAAACAGGGACAAAAATTTATGGTCCATAGCACTAAAAGAGTTATGGGACTACACTTTTTATGAATCAAGATTTTCAAAAACTAGTTTCTAGCTCTGTTGATTTTAAAATTTTGTCTAAAAAAAAATTAATTTTAATGTTAAAAATACAGTTCAGACAGATGAGGAAGAAAACACAAATCCAAATCAAATCAGCCCTCTCCTTACCAAAAACCATGATTTTAAGAAAAGCTTCATGACTAGTTTATCCCCAAGAAAATATTTAAAAAAAACACATTCAAGGTCAATTTCATTTTAAAAGATTTGTTAGAAACGCAATTTGTTAGTCATATTGAAGAAAAACAAAAATTTGATTCAAAAGCATTTCATTTTCATATACAATATACTGTATACACAGGTCCCCCAATATAAGGTTTAAATTTGTTAACAAGAGAAAAGGGAAATCAAAAAAATTATACTTCCTCCAAAAGTCCGAACGAATCTTCTGTTTTAAGTATTGCTTCTATATTGAAAAATGCCGCGTGTAGGGTTATGATGAAAAACGACGCTCCTATATAATATAAACAAAAAAAAAACAAAAAATCAATGACTACAGTTCTTAACACTATGATAAAACCAATTAAAGCTAATCCAACTGTTCGTATATACGTTGTATATATTTCAGACGCGCGGGTTCTCAAAATCACTAATGAAGCACCTGGAATAAAATTTCTGTTAAAATACTCATGTCTTTGGGTTTTAAATTGTTTTTTTCATACTCGGTTACAAACTGAGACTTAAAATTTTCCAACAAATTTGCAGGCACTCAAACTGATTAAATATAAATTTGGTTCATCCTACCTGCCTTTATTTAAATTTTCAGTTTTTTTGTTTTGGTTATCTAAATAGTCTTCTCATTCTTCCAATTTACTACTAATTTCATTTCCTTAACTTTTGTATTAAGAAAAAAATTATTTTGGTTGATATTAGCTGCATTTAACAAAGGCCCTCTTTTAAACATAATTACATACTTTAAAATTGAAGGAATTGAGAGGATTTCAAACTTAGCTTACCTAAAACCCAAAAGACAGCAGCCCCAGCTCCTGCCCAAATGAATACAGGTATTGAACAAATGGCTACAGCTCCATATTGTTGGGCAAGAGTCACTTCATGTCCTAAAACTACTAATTTTCTTTCATTTTGTCTTTTGGATAACTTGTATCCCACAAATAAACTAACAGCTATTGCAATAAGTAGTAAAGGTGATGTCAACCTAAAAAAATCATTAAGAGTTTTTAAAAATATTTTACTTTTGACAGAAATGTACTGGTTGCCTGTTATGACATACATATTTAGTTAGTAATGGTCTTAAGGAAATGTTATTTTGTAACTAGTTTTGTGTAACAAATATTTTGTTATAAAATACTTATTATTCAGTAAAATCTAAGAAGTTCAGATGAGATAAGACTAGGTGAGGAAAAATAGTTATATAGTTATAGTTGAGTTTTAATCCCATTTTTCACCTTTTTTGGGTGTAATGGGATGCAGGAGGAGGATTTGAACTCATGACTGTAATTTCTTACTCTGGCACTTAACCATCACACCAAAGACCTCCTGCTACTAGGTGAAGAAATCATGATAACTATAAAACACTGTGAAAATAGATCTGAAATCCCACCAGGGCTACTCAAACTGACAATAGGAGCAAGAGAGTGAGCAGAAGAGGGAAAACAATCTGGCCATGAAAGAATGAAGAAATACTGACCTAAAGTGAAAGCAGGAGGCAGTAAAATAAGAAAAGGAAGTGAGAACAGAAAAAGTTTGGAAAAAGAAAATACTTACAAACAATAAATAATTAAACCAATAAAAACAAAGAGATAATTTGACTGAAAGTATTCAATATTTTTCATAATCCTTTTACTGAGTCTGGGCAAACTTGATGGAACTTTGAAATTGCTTGTGTTTATAAATGTGCTCCAAGGACGAACATTTTCTTTTCTTTGCCCAATCCATTCTTTAGCATCTGGAGGGGTCATAAACTGACGCGGAAAATTGAAAAAGCTAAAAAGAACTGAGTTAATTCAAATCACAACTCAACTCCACTGTCATTATGAAGATAAAACCCTACAATTTATTAAATTTGGGTTGTTTTATAAGACTGTGACATTAATTAATTTATTTGTTTATGTTTGAACTCTTTATCATTATAGAGCTTTGAGTTCAAGAGAAGTTTAATTTAAACAAGACATTGACAGCAATTGATGTTGGGCATTTTACTTTACTTTAACCAGAGGAAACTTTTAGAGTATTCACCTTTCCTTTGGGGAGAAAGGATGAATTATGTCGGGCTTCCACCGACTATTGAACACAACCGGGACTGAGGGAAAAACCTGGCAGCGTGTGAACAATCTGCAGTCTTCCCCGGACAAGCACATATCCTAACTGAACCAGTATTAAAATTTTACATTTCCTAATGTGCTTACCTGCCTGACGATGGAGGTATAGGAATTTCCATACTTCCACTAACATTCATTTCTTCTTCCACATTTTTTTCTGCCATTTTTTTGTTTCTTGTTTTTTTTTAAGTTTAAAAACCCAAGTTCTAACACATCAACTTCAAACAACTCGATTTTTACATTAGACTACTAGAAACACGTTTCAAACAATGGCGTATGGTTTATTTATAAAATACTTTTTTAGTTTCTAAAGATAAGATTCAAAATCCCATAAAAGTTACTTGAAAATAACTTCACAAAACTTAGAGTAATAATAAAATTAATGTATTTCAAAGGTTATTAGACAAAGCGTTAAATAAACTTGTCCAAATTCGAAGAAAATGTCGATTTGACAGTTAAAACACTTTACGTACGTTTATGACGTGTCTGAAACCATCTGCAGCCACGAAAATCACAGCTCATTTGAACTTGACATTCCTGAAAACTTTATAACAAAATGGATTCAAACTTGAGTGATAATGTGTATAGAAAGAAATTAATTAAATCCAAATCGGGTTTAAGAATAGTTTTAGTCAACGAAAAGTACAAGAGTCCGTTTCTCCTGTGCGAACCCTACTGGGTGCCGGATGAAGAGGTAAAATCAAAATTTATTTTTAGCCTAAAAAATAGAAAAATATCTTTACGGCTATAGCATAGTTTACTGACATTAATTTTTAATGTATCATTCCAGTTTTTACTCAAGCGATTTTTAATTAATTAATGGTTATTTATTTACAGATCACACATTGCACGTCATGTAAGGGAAAATTTAATTTTACCAAAAGAAAGGTAATTTTTAAATTTTTTTTACATTTGGCATTCATCTAGTTAATTGACCCTTATTTCTTTTGGTCTGTTTATCTCGTGATAATTTGACCTAATTAGAGAAATGGGCTTTTAACTTTGAACTGTTTTAAAAGTCCTTTTTTATATAAATACTTGGTTGGAAATATAAAAAGAAAATTAATGCATCAAATGAGGACAAACCTTTTAAAAATGTACTTTTTAAACATGCAGTTTTGAGAAGCTGAAGTGATTTTAAGAAATTTTATTTCTGCCTTATTTTATTTTCATTCCTGATCTGAAGAAATTATAATTTTACACCTGTATGGGGTAGATATCACCACCATCAAAGTGGACGAAACGTTGGTGTTTCGTGATAACATGACGCGGTGTAAAAACCCAGTCCTTAACGTGTTTAGAGTATAATTTTATTTGGTGTATTAAGTATTTCTGAGGCTTATTTGTGCCTTGAATCTTATGAAAGGTTGAAATAGATAACCTAAGATTTTAGTTTAATTTTAAATATTCTGTTTAAACTTGTGAAAAATGTTTGACATTTTAAAAAACAATTCATAATCACAAAGACATTTATCCTATTTTTAGTCAAATAAATCAGAGTAAAAATAAGGATTTGCTGTTTTAAACACCAATTTCCTAGCCTCTTTTTTTTTACAGTTTCAAGTGAGAATGTGACCATGAGGTGAGGATTAGCAGGGACTAGTTGAGAACCTGTGGCTCTTTTGTTCCATATGCAAATATTTATTTATCTAACAATACCATATATATAATATATATAATATACCATATATATAATATATATATATACCATATAGATTATATATATATAATCTAATTGCCTTTTTTTGTGAAAAACACTAGTTATGTATGACTAAATAGATTAGTTTTTTTATTAAAGAACTGTATTTATGCAAGTACTTTATTGTTAGCAAGAAAAAAATTTTGTGGCTCTCTAAAGACTGAAATTTTGTTAATTGTGATTTTTGACTCTTCTGACTCAAAGATTGCCAACTCCTGAGTCAGGAGAAGATAGATGCAATTCAACTACTTCAAAATTCAACAATTTCAATGTTTTCAAAATGACTCAGAGAGAAAACTTGCATTTACGTTTGATGCCACCTTATATATTGCTACTCAGCTCCACTGAAAACCATGGAAATGGAAATACTTTTTAATCATGTTTAATATTATAAAATGAAGTTTCTAGCAAACTAAATAAAAAAATAAATTTTTTGTTCAGCATCATTGCAGAAGATGTGGTAGAATCTATTGCTCTTCCTGCTGTTGTACAAGAGTTTCATTACCAAGAATGAGCTTTATAGATCCTGTCAGAGTGTGTGATAAATGTGCAGATATAACAGAACAAGAAAGTGAATTTTTCGACAAGGGAATTAAAACTTTAATAAATGGTAAGGAGCACAACCATAAACATTCACAGAGAAAGTAAAGCTATAAAAATATTGCCAGAGGCTTGTTTGAGTTTAATGAAAAAAAATTAATTCTTTTATATTTCAGGTGCCACATTTTTGTTAAGTCCATTAAGTAGCTCAGGTACAACCTGTCTTTGCCTTTGCAAATTATCTGTTGATCATCATTATCTTCAGTTCGATAGTGCAGCAAACTTGCCTCCATTACCATTAGAATCAGTAACCAATTTCAGTGTAGCTCATGATTTAGATTCAGGTGGGAGAAACTAATCCAACATTGTTTTAAGATTATGGAAGCGATTTGTAATCATCATAAAGAATTAATTTTACTTCAAATGTCTCTTAATAAGTAAATGAATTTAAATTTATTCAATTTAAAAAAGAGAATAAAACTGACAGAAATAGAAAGCGCAGGTTCACACTGAAACATTCCATATAGATATATATATCAGTAAAAAATATTTTTAACTATATAAAATTTTTATTTTTAAGATGGCTAGAATTACTATAAAGGTAAGAGAAAGTAATTTCTTCTCTACTTAAGTGTAAATTAGAATTGAAGCTCTAAATATTGTGTAATTAAAATTCAAGTCACGCAAAACCAAACCCATAATGTTTATTAATATTTTCTCCACCCAAAAAAATTTTTTTTAATGCAAATGCGCAAAAGGTACTTAAATGTCTCTCTTGATAGTCCAAAAGTACATTGATTATTACCTCGAAAAGCAATCCAGGCAGACGGATGCGGAAGGTTCATGGCCTGCTTTTCTTGAAAGAGCCCATCTTAGTATAGCAACTGAGTTAAACATAAACAATATTCAAGTATAAATAAAAAACATTTTCTGTGAGATTCATTCCTTCATAAATTTATTTCATTGAAAAATTGATTCATAGACGTTTCATTGGCAAAAAGTTTACAATTCGGCTACAGTTATAGGAATTGTAATATATAAATACAGGATGGACCGTTTTTAATATCCCCAGCCGAATTTCTTGGAAACTATGACAGTTGGCGAAAAACTTTTTTACTTACTCAAGGTTATCAAACTCCTTCCGCACAGCCGAGCCGCTGTGTAAAAAAAAGTTTTTCGCTAACTTCCATTGTTTCTAAGAAATTCGACTGGAGATATTAAAATGGCCCACTCTAATGGTGGTAATCAACTATATAACCCAGTGTTGAATGTACTGTATATGTTCAAATGTGTTAAGTGGTAAATCAGTTATTATGTACATTTCCCGGCGATTATTGATAACTACCAACGAAGTTTGGTAAATGTGACAAGTTGTTGAAATAATAACATTATATTGATCCAATATCATATATAAATTATATACAATAATAGAAATGCTTATTTTGTGGTATTGTCAATAAGCATATTACAACGCGTTTAAGATAAAAATACTATCATTCATTATAATACAATATATAGTTTGCTCTCTAACAGAAAGCATAATTCGTTAGTCGTCAATTTTTTACTTTTATTACTTTACAAAAAAGGAAAAGCATACATGTCACTTAAATGAACGGATACAACAGACACACCCAAAGCTGAGTGGATTCAGTCTAGTGTTTGTGCTTAAGAGCTAAGACTCTTGAGACAAAAGCTGGAAATGTGCTTAAGGCTTGGTAATCCTTCTGGCACATGTTTAAAAAGGTTTCGTCTATTCTATACTGGTTTCTAAGGTCCTGCCATGAAATGTAACAAGTTACCATAGTTTTATAGCTATTATATGTATAACCTCGAAGCCGGGTTTCTAAATTAAATAAAAAACCTATTTTATATTTCAGGTGGTAGTTTTATCGAAATATCATTTGAAAATGGGGGATTTCGTCTGACGACGGGACCAGAAACCACAAAACCCCGAGCGTTAGAGTGGATAGAAGCAATCGACGAAGCTTTTAGGTTAATAGATATCAGTCCTACGGTTCAGTGAAAACAAAAATAAATTTATTTTCCATTATGGTCGAAATACTCTGAAGAAATTGTTAGGTTCATTAATTCGGTACTCGAAAGTTTTGATTTGGTGTTCGATTTAGTGCTAAAAATGTACCAACTGAATCCCAACTAACATTTAAGTACTGGAAGGTAAAAATTGTTAAGGCGGTGTTGTTGGTACGATTTAGAAGCCTGAAAAATTTTTATAGGATTAGTCATTATTCAAGAATAGTGTCTAACATTTTCCTGACCTTAAGATGTAATTAATAAGATAATTCATTTTCAGTTCATTTTTGCATTCAAGTAAATTTCTTCTTTTAGAGAATTTATTCCAGCAAATATCAAAATTGAATTTTATGGTGTTTAATTTAAAAACACAAAAATCCCAGTGTTTCAGTCCGAAATACCCTCTATTGTTATGTTTTTCTAAAGGGAGTAACTGTGGTTTTTAGTGACTCCTTTCAAATTCGTCGTTCTTTCTTAATGAAATTTTTTTAACGAATTTAAAAAAAGAATTTTTCTTACATTATATTGTTCAAAACCTCAAACAAATGTAATTTTTTTGAACACCAGTTTAGAATCTTAAATACAAGTAAAAAACCCTAAGCATCAGTTTGCGGTTAGAAATTAATCCAACGTCAAAAATGCCATTGTCGATTTTATGAAAAACAACAGAAAAAAAGGTTTTTATCATTAAAGTAAAACACTTTTTGAAAACATATATATGTGTATGTGTGTGTGTGTGTGGTGGTAAAAGTTATAAATCGGGAGAAATTATATAATTCCAGGCGTTTATTCGTAATCACCGACTAAACTTAGTAATATAACAAATTGCTGAATGTTTATCACATTTGTCAAATTTAGTGAGAATTATATATGTTGGTAGGATTTGTCACTTTTACCGTAGCAAATATAAATTGAGTGGAGTAAGAAAAACTTGATTGTGAATGGATTCTATATAAAAAATTGATGTTTTTGATAAATAAGGAGCTACTGGAGTGAAAGAAATCATTATTACGAAAAACAATCAATAAGATTGTTTTATGCCAAGTGCTGATGGTAGTTTGTTACGTAATTTTTTAATTATTAAGTATCAGTGCCTTAGCCCATGTTATATTCCAGCCAATGCATATATAGCCAATTATAGTCTATGTAATGGTCCAGATAAATCTCGATCAAAATACTGTATATGGAAGCCATTAACAAGGTAATCTCGAAGATTGTTTTGACGGATGTATAGCAGTATTGTCAGTATACTTAGAGAGCGATGGTTTTTTTCTTAAATTATAAAATCAATTTTAAATTTTGATAAAAATTATTACTTATTATGCTACTTTTAATACAATTTTGAAATAAGCTCATGTAAATATATATTTTTATTAAGTTCGTACGATTAACCAAAGAAGTTTATAAAATTTACCAGCTTTTACATTAATAATTTTTAAATATATATTTTTATGTATTCTATTTAATTTTTTGTTTCATAAATGAGTTTATTTCCTCTACTTGTCTCTAAGCTAATTTATTAATTTTCTTCAAGTTTAAGCTCTGAAAATGACTATTATGTAAAGATTGATTGATGTGGATTTTTGGAAGGATTATGTCTCTAGATGCAGGAAAATTCTAATAATTTTGGCTGACTGGTCAAAAGATTGCAAATAATAAATTTTATTCTCACAAGCATTGAAAGAATTAACATAAAACTAGAAATGGAGCACCAGAATTATTACTGAAATATTTAATAATTATTTAAAGCAGAACCTTTTACAAGACTACATGTACCAGAGTGGAACTTCAATCGTACACTCTAGGATCAGTTCATCAAGGCTTTGCAAAACTGATAAATTAACTGTGGCCAATGGGTCAGACAGACATCAAGTATGTGTGTATCCAATTTGTACAGGTGAAAACTAGAATATCTTTTGTCCTTGAGCCAATAGTTGTTCCAATGGGACCAGCTTTATTTTCTCCTCAACCCATATCATTTATTCCTGCACTGACTGCCAAGCTTTTTTAAGATATATTATGACTAATTGTTATGAGTAGTTGCTAGTTAGGGGAAGGGTGACCAATTCCACCTTTAACACAGTTACTGATAAGTAGGGGAAAGGTGGGATAGTTGATCCCTGTTTTGGTTTTATTTTAATAATTCAAACTATGATAATGAAATTGAATTTTTTTTCAACAAGGCATGTATCTATGTTCCAGACCATTAATTATGCACCTTTGAAAACCTTCTAACATGTCGAACAAAGCAGCAAATCAGTTTTTTTTCAAACTGCTGTGCAAGGATCAACTATCCCACACCAGGGGTATACTTGATCCTGGAGGATCTATCATCCCATCCGCAAAAGTTTCGACTAAAAATGTTTGAACTAAATTTGAAAACAGAAATACACTAAATACACTGACTTTTAATGGGGTGTAATTGGCAACTACAGAAGTACTTAGATAAAAATCTGTTCAGTTTTGTCTTGAAAAGTTCTTTTATTTTTCTTTTCTTTCTTTAGTGGTATACTTCCATGGCATTTGAAGGCTATTAAACCGAATTCTTAAACATGAGACACAAATAAAAGAATCATAAGAGGATATTATATAAAATAAGAGAATATTTGATTTTGGATCAAGTTCTCAATCAAGATCAGGATTCCCTATATGAAGGGATCAACTATCCCGATGCGACCATTTTGTCGAAAATTGAAAAAAACCAGCAAGAAGTCAAGCAAATTTGTTGTGGAAACAATCGCCTTTAATAGCTAAATAAACACAGTATTTCAGGAAAATAAGCAATAAATCGTAAAGCACAAGTATTTAAATTGTTGCGACTTATCGTGCACAGGTAAAAAAAAAGTTGAATTGTGAGAAAAATCAAATTTTCAAATTTAAAAGCAACAAGTTATTTTTCAAAAATGAGATAAACAAGATTTAGTACTCATCATGGCTGCTACCTGATGTCACCAACAGCGCAAAAAAAATTCCCCCCAAGCGCCAATTTTGAAAGGGGATCAACTATCCCACCTTTCCCCTATCTGTCCTCCCCAAGATGGCAAAAAAAAATCGAAAAGAACTGGGAATTACTTTCGAAAAACCCAAATTTCTATGAAAACGAATAATAATTGTATTAAGCAGACAAAAAGAAAATAATGGCACTGTTGCGGGTTCTCAGTTAAATAAAACGCTAGTTCCTTGTAATTTCCCAAAATCCTTTATTCACAAATTTAATGTTAAAATTCCGTTTAACCTATCCCGAACAACGTCCTTGTGCAACCCGAGTAAAACTCTCAGAGTAACCTCCTGAGTAGGTCTAGCACTAGAACTCTCTGACTTTATCTCGAAAGACGTATTTATATCTTGGAAGAAATGACATTAGTCTTCAAGATTGGGGTGGACTTTCACCAACCCCGTTATTTGCTCTAGTTACACAAGATGTCTATTCGGGGAAAAGTTACCGTTATTTTTACCGTTTATATTGTTAATCTCTATTTGGATTATTAATGAGGGTGCGAATTCCAACCCCGAAATATCCAAGTATTAGTTGGAAAACGAGGTCACACAACAGCACATTCAGCATAAAGAGGAAAGTCCATCTGAAAAAGTGCTCATATTAGTGGTCTTAGAAAAGAAAAAAAATTTGATACAAAAGTTAAGCGATCAACGTTCTGTTGTTTTTTATTTACTTATTAAATCTTGTGAAAGGTACCAAACAGCATGCTAAACAAAGGAATAAAGAATGACGTGAAAAATTTAGTTTGAACCTTGAGTTGGCTTTAAACCGACAATTACAACTCGTACCAACCTAAAGTCAAATAATTTTTTTTCCACATCATTTCCATTAAAATTTTTACTCTTTCCAATAAAGATTGTCAGATGTGACATAAAAAAAAGATAAAACCCTTAACTTATATGTGTTCTTTGTCTCTCTTTTTGTTTGTAATCTTATTAGTTAGATTAATACAACGCAAACCCTCGTAATTAGACTATTTGAAGTTGGCTATAATGCTTCAACGCTTTTTCTCGACAGTTTTTTTGGATGTAGTTTTTATTTTTCATAAATATCGTATGTTTAAAGTAATAATTTACAAAAAATCAAACAAAATCGCTTAAACTAAAAACAAAATTAAAAAATTTAAGCACCATTTATTTAAATCATGTTGTCTACATAAGCATTTATGTTGAAATATTCTTTGTTGTCTTGGCTTTAAAATTTAGTCAGCAACACTTCGGCAATGATAGTTATGCTAAAATGATTCTACTAGATTTAATTTTTTTTTGTAAAGTGGTCCAGTGGTTATAAATTAAACAAATTTTTTTAGTTGCTCCTATTTTTGAATTACAAGTTTTTTAGTGGAATTTTATCAAATAACTTGATATTCTGATTATACAATTTTAGATTTACGTGTGATATGACAAATTTGAAATAATTTCATAAAAATGAATGAGGAAAATAATCTCAGTGTGAATTCAGAAGGGTTCTCAGACAATCAACCTTTAATTGATGATGTTCATGTATCAGGGAGTGGTCATAAAGTCTTTAAATGGCCTAAACTAAGTTTGACTATTGAACCAGCAGTCTTTGGTTATTTTTTGGCTGATGGACTCTCAGGTATTTATTTTGAGGAAGAAGTTTATAAATATTCTGTCTTTACAGATGATTTGGTTTCATTCATATATTTTGTTCTTCTAGGACCTGTCATTGTAAACATGATTATATCAAGGACATGCAAAGTTCATTTTCAACTTAATGAAACGATTTGCAGTCACATCAATGATAAAGATAAAAATGAAACTGACATTGAAGCCTTGGTGCAGCCTTACACATCTGAGATTTTAACTGGAATGAATTTTTTATCAATGTTCTTACCTTCAATTTTGTCATTATTTTTGGGGCCTTGGAGTGATTTGAATGGAAGGAAACTATTGCTAGTTCTACCTTTAATAGGTACATAGTATTTACTTAGGTAATGAAGAAAATTAAAATATAATTTTCAAATATACAAGAACTTCAGTTTCATGAATAGATTGTTTGTTTTAGGTTTCTGGTTTAAGTATGTCTTGTTGGTGACTTTTACTCTTATTCCAAGTCTAGATCCCATATATCTCTTGATTGCTATTATCCCACAAACTCTATCTGGTGGTTTCATTAGCTTTCTGTCAGCTGCATTTTCTTACATATGTGATGTATCGGGTGAAGAGAATCGATCCTTTAGGTAAATTTTTTACTTAAATTTAATAAGTTTGTGATTACAGCAGATGTGTCTACAGTGGTTCTAAGTTTTAAATGTTTTAATTAAATTAACCATTTTGTTTTATTAACCCTATAACATTTGTTTCTCTTGTATTTATTTCATAGATAATAAATAATATCATTTTAAAGTGTAATATTTTGTACAAAATATTTAAATAAAATATTTTGTAAATTCCCTTTGGGAATTTAAAACCTTTACAAGTGGTAGGAAGTGTAGGGGTTTGTGTGGTTAAGAGTAAGGAGCTGAATGAGGAAATAGATGGTCCATGGTATCCCTAACCTTTTACCAACTCTTGAGGTTAAGATTTTGGTCTGTTGTCTAAGTAAAAAGCCCCTTTTAGGTCAGACTAATGATTTATTGTCTTGCTTAGAAACAGATAGTGAAAGGAAAGGAAAAATTTATCATAAGTACAAGTTTAACTTTTGAAAAGGTATTGTGGAATCAATATGTTCATCAAGGAGGGAAGTTTGTGAGAGATTATTGATGGGAGACACTCCAGCCCAAGTCCAGTGCTTGTTTTGGGTCATGCTGGCTCAATAGAAATAATGGTTTTTTAGTATTTTAATCTCATGAACAAAAATTTCAGGATAAGTGTTTTAGAGGGATTCATCTACTTTGGTGGTATTATATCAGCATTGTGTACATCTCCACTTTATAATTATGATGTTAAGAATGGTAGTCTTTTGGTGTTTAGTTTGAGTGGAGCCATTATTTTATTGTCACTTCTCTACATTTATTTTTTTACAACTGAGAGTGTGCAGAGAACTGAGGCAAGTTTCTATTCAAGGGCAATTTAAATAATATTATAAAATTTTTACTTTAATTGAATTTTAAAAATTTTGATTTAAGGATGGAAAAGGATTTCCTCAAATTTTCAAACTCCAACTTCTAAAAGATATGATAAGCGTTTGCTTTAAGAAAAGAGAAAACTGTACAAGAACTATAATCTTACTAGTGATCATTTCACTAACAACCAGTATTTGTTCAATGGAGGGCGAATCGAATGTGAAATACTTGTTTTTTAGACTCCGGTTCGGTTGGAGTATTCAAGAGTTTTCGATTTGGGGTTGTATCACTCTTGCAATATGCTTCGTTGGTAATTTAACCAAATTGTATCTGAAATATTGATTGAAACAACGTTTGTTAATAAAACTGCATGAATTTTTTTATTCTTTGTTGTCTTTTTTCAGGACTTATTATTACTAGTTTGGTGTTGGTAAAATGGTTGAAGATGTCCGACTCAGTTTTAGGAATGATTGCTTTCGCAATGTCAGCAGCTGGAACTCTCTACGTCGCTTTCATACCTCCATCCGCTCCTAATTTGATGTATTACGTGGGCTTTGTAATGCTTTTTGGTGGAGCTTACGGTATTAGCGGAAGATCAATACTAAGTAAAAGCGTTCCTAAAGAAGATTTAGGTTTGTTTGAGTTTATTTATTTATTTATTTTTCAATTGTTCTGACCATTTTATTAACTTATTTGTTTGTTTTAACAACTGGCAGGTAAACTATTCGCTTTGGCAGGTACTTGTGAAACCATTTTTCCTCTCGTCGCCGTTCCACTTTATACATATCTATATGATTCTACATTAGAAGTATTTCCGAGTGCCTTTTTACTTCTTAGTGCATCGTTATTAGTACTGAATTTTATTTTCTACTTGTGAGTTATAAAATGGACAAAAATGTTGTTGACTCTCAATCTAGTGACTCACCCCCATTTCACGACATTGTTATTTGTTTTAGAATTATTTACTTCATCCAGAAGTCTTTCAAGGAAGATTAACAAAGAACTTTGCTGCGCTTTGTTTAGCCATAAAGAGGAAGGATGGAGGAAGTTACCAATGCTTAGGAAGTACCTGTAGTTAATTTGAACAGATATGTGATGATTTTCAAAACGATCAGGAAAAACAATTAGAATTAATTACTAAGCTTTAATTTATGAAGCTTTAAAATTAAATCATATTGATATGATATTATTTCTTACTGTGATAATTTTTGATTATTATTTTTGTAAAAATAATTTTGTGATATGAATTGATTGAGAAAAATGAATCCGTAAAAAATGCATCAAAATAATTTCTTTTTCTTGAATTTTGTCAATTGTACGGGATTTTGTTAAGTTTGAAAGTTTTGCATGTTTGTAACAAATACCTTTATAGATGGTTATATTCTCCGATATTTTTTCGTTGACTCTGTGATCACTTCCAACTTTGAGATTTTGTAACAAGATGGCGTATTTTAAAGCCAAGCTTAATCTTTCGAAACTTGCGCATTTGTATGTATAGGATTTTGGGGTTGTTTTGAGTTTGGAGTAAGTCCGGTTGGTAGCTAAACTTCAGGGATTCGAAACTGTAACCAAAGCTATAGTCACATTTAATCTCATAATAAGATTAACCTTTTAGTATTACGGGAAAACGGGTGCCTGTGCGAAGATAACCGAAGGAATTTGACGAGCCAACTAGCGCTTGGAAAAATGTTCATAAAAACCAAACCAAAAATGAAATTTAACGAACTCAAAATGCATCGTATTATGGAAGAAAAGTATATTAATTTCAAACCAATTATACTTCAATACTTACTAAAAATCCTAAAAATCACAGCAGTACAATCTATGATAGAGAGCAAAGACGAGTTGCTTTTGTATAAACAATACACCCATCATTGCTTAATCAATTTTGTATAAGTCTCTTAGTCTGAAACGTGCTTTATTTCATTTTCATTAATTTTCAGTAAAATGATCAGTATCAGAGTGATAATTTTGTGATAAACGGAAAACATAGACTGATACATTATAAAACGAGCGGACCGTGTAGCCGGTACAACGCGACAAAAAAAACTTAGCTATTATTATGAACATTTGTATTTAGCGTTCTGGCTACTAAAAATGTATGTATTATCCATTTATTTTTACTTCTCACATCTATTTACTCGCATGCGATACTCGCAGAGACAAACAGCGTGCAACGCTTTATCGCACTATTTACAGATTGCGCGTGATGTTCGCACTAGTTCACCACGATATATCGTTGTTGGTACTAAAATGGATTAAGATCTCTAATTTTGGTTTAAAGGGTATCTGGCATCGCCATTGTTCAGCATAAAAATATTAAGTATATAATTGTACAATTACATCGTTTACAGTATATTGTTGTAGAATTATAAGTTAAAATGTACTAAAATAAAACTAGTTAATATTGTGATTTTTATTTGATTTTTTTCTTTCTTTTTTTGTAAAAGATGAATGTCATGAGTGATCAACGAGTGTTTTTGGTGTTGATGACCATTTTTGTTTTGAGTGGATTGTTGAGAATGAATGAAGGATGGTGTCTCTTATTTCAAGTTTTTTTGTGTATTACCGCGCAATATGGATTCTCCCCACAATGGTCATGTGTTGCGAAGAGTCGACAGTGCGGAACTTTATTACTCGTTTGTATACTCAAAGAATTTTCGATGAATGAATCACTTAGTAAAAATGATCGAAGGTGTAAAAGAAGAAGCGACACTTAAATGAAATTATGGGAATGACTGAAGTACCAAGTCCCGGGTATTAAACACGGTGATCAACTTTCTTAAAGACCCAAGAAAGTCAACACAAGTGTCATCGTGGATCTTTTCTAAAATTAGACTAATATTTAGATTTCAGCAATGATGACCAAAGATATTTGCTTTGTAGTCAATAAATTGTTAACTCATGACCAGTATCTTATGATCATTCTTCGAGTGGCGCTTCTACATGTCGGTCTTCAATCGGTGATCGCTGGTCAGAAAGCAAAAGATAACGACGAGGGCTCAAACAAAAATGGCTTGAAACAAACTTCTTTAACCACATATAGCCTAAAGCAAAATGATTTCGGCTCAATCAAAGTAAATGAAATAGTTTTAGATGTGAAGAATCTTTGATTCCGAAATTGGAAATAATTATTGTCTAAGTATTTCTATGAAAACAGTGGAGAAAGTATTCGCCACAAGAAATAAAGTAAGACACTGTTAAGTACTACGAGTAAAATGTAGTGAATTATTTGTAACCTGAAATGAAAAAAAAAGAAAAAGAAAAAAATCTGGAAATTAGCCTGTTAATTAGAATTTATCAACGGTTTTTATTTTCATAGGTTGGTGTGTACCTTTGTGCTCGTTTTTTTGGCTACTGGTAAAGTGCTCAAATCATCTTTGGCCAAGTACACCCGAATGCCTTTGAGGTACCAAACGAAATATTGGTTCCATTCTAACTCCCTTATGTTGAAGTCAAATAATTCCCTGTCTTTTGCCGACATTTTCGCCCATAATCGATCGACGTTACCGTCCTCAAATTTCCACTGACTGGTGCAAAAGTATGAGATCACTTTTGAAAATTTGTGAATTTTTTCGTAGGCTTTCACTATCCTGGACATAAAAGCATAAAAATAAGTAAACAATTTTTACTCTTAAATGGCATACTTTCAATGATGCTAATTTTGTGAATATGTCAATTTATATCTGTTGAGATGAAATGTTTATGTGATGATGTAATTTTAGACTTACATTGGTTTTTTCCCCTGTATAATAAGTATAAAATCAACGATAAGAGCAGGAAGACAATGACAAACATACTGAGAAACGAGATCGACATACTTGTTTTTGTTAAGCCTGAAATTAAGTAAATTGACTTATATAAGCAAGAATGTTTACGACCCCTTCGAGGGGGTGTTTTTTTACAGGGAAAGTAAACTTTCTTCTAATATTTATTAAACGTAGTAGGTGACTAGGGACAAAATTAGTAATACTCACGTGAGAGAAGAATGCCAAACTTGTAGGAGAGAGTAAGTTTCGAATCTTGCATTGTAATTATAATTCAAAAATTCGCCCCATGTTAACGGGTTTCTCTCGGAGGACACATAGTTGATGATGGGTATGTCGTCGTACGATTCTGACGCCTCGATATTGGCATTGTTGTCGATGGTTTCCTCTTTCCAGGATAGCCTTTCGAAATTTGGATTGTCACCCCTGTAAATTATTTTTTCCATTTCATTTATAGGACCGATTGTGTAGCAACCTGATGGCTCCTTCCACCATTTGGTTGTTCTCTTTGTACCCTTAAGATGAAATCAGTTTGTTGAGTACTTACTTGGTCTGTCCAACGTCCCAAGCCAACGCGATAATTGAATTTATAACTAAATCAACAGGAACCATGTCGGCGATCACATTTGGGTCGCAGTGGAGAGTTCTCAGTAGACCTATTCCAGCTCCGAATACAACGCCTTGAGGACCGTAATAGTTATCAATCCAACCGGTGATTGGTTCTTTACACGTGCTAACAACTAAAAATAAGAATATGTCAGATGGTTCCACCCTCCTCCAACAAGAAAACTGGTATTCGAAATGACACAAAATCCAATCACGCACCTATGCTTGGCCTAACCATTCCGATGGGAAGACCTTTCCCAAAGTCTTTGACAGTTTGTTCACCGATAATTTTGGTGAAGACGTATGTGTTTGGCCATTTTCCAAGCAACCTAAAACGAATCAATCAAAGTCCAAAACCTTCCTCAAGTTTTCCTTATCTTCCTTCTTTATTTTTTCTATTATTATTAATGGCAAAACAACTTACTGAGGCGTTATGCTGTCTAATACTTTGTCATCCAGTATGTCTACTAGACTAGTGATCCTCTTGTAATCATATGGTGGGTTGTAAAATTGTTCTTTGATATAGTTATCGGGACAATTTGAATATGCCGTGGAGACGTAGAGAAAAGCCTGAAGTTATAACAGAATTAACTTTTTTAAAAATTCTACTATATCAATATATTGGCACGAAGTTTTACTTCTTTTCCTCTATCTACATCGTTCCCAATTTTTTTAGTTTTTAAAAACTATTAGCCTGTCCCTTAAGTTTATTTTTTTATGATATAGACTGAATACAAAATACTTATTGTTTATATTCAATCACCATCTTCTATCTTGTTTTGGATAATAGATAATCGTGGAAGTCGACTTTTATTTCGCTGATGGAAAGGTATCTCGAGAGCAATAAAGACGCGGTAAAGGATTTCAATCAAACTGTGAGGGCTTTTCTCTTACCGTAAATGCAATTTACCACCTTTAACGATGCGGATGAAAATTTTAAACCGGGCGTCAAGAGACTTTGACACAAACGAATCGTACTATAAAAAAGCCGAGGATATATAGCCGGCTAATAAATAAGTGGAGCTAGATAACGACTAAAGAAACTTTTGGAACAGCCTAATGTTAATAAAATTTTAAGTTGACTTTCGAGATTTAAATGGGAAGATTGCCTCAAAGTTAAAATCTCAGTTCAAATGGGCTAATGAACTTAACCGTGTTCATTAACCTCCCGACTTCCTCAACAAAAATAGCAGGTTTGATAATTTATGGATCATACCTCAACAATTTTCCTTCTGGAAAGTCAAACTCAGAAGAGATCTCCAACACGACAATAGTCATGACTCGTTGAGTCGTGCGGATCGAATCTCAAAGCAAACGTTTCCAGCGCATTCCTCTACCTCTCATTACGATAATCTATTCTGAATTTCGTTCCCTCGGTACTCTCGATACCAATACATAAATAATATTAATGGATAAAACAAATCGGAACTAACCATTACTTCCTGCTTTATAACCACTTGATCAACCCTGACCTAAATGTGTCCCACAAAAATGTAACAAATTTTTGAGACAGTGAGTCTTGATAGCATTGAATCATGTCAGAAACCAACCCCTCCCACCTCCTTGTAAATCCACCAAAAATTCAAAAATAGAAAAAAGACTCGTTGACATGAGTTTCATCTAGAGGATAGAGAGACAAAACAAACCAGACACCCTCATCCGGGTTAAAGCTGTAATAAGTGTCGAAGACAACCAAATTCACGACATATTTTATATCAGGTAAAGCAATCAACCACTTTTCAAGACCTGTGTCACAAGTTTTATGTGGAATAATAAAAAAAAATTTCCTTCGTACCTTAAGGTTTTTCATCTCGTGTGCCATGCTGAGAAAAAATTTGGTCGCCTTGACATTAATGTTAACGGCCGTGCGGAGTTTTTCATCGAATCTCACGGTGGCGGCGCAATGAAACACGACATTCACCTCCTGGATCAACATTTTACGGTCTTCTTCCGATATAATGGCTCCATCCTGTGCCATATCTCCCAAAACTACGGACAGTTTCTGTCTGTAGTTGGGGTGTTTGGTTTTAAGAACTGAAAATACCTGAACACAACAGAGAATTGTTATACACCGTAATCTGAATTGTTTGGGAGAGGGGACATAAAGAGAGGCCTTTAATCCACTCACCGGTCCATCAAACTGTTCTTCGAACCTCTGTTCTACTGTCTTCCCTTTTTTGGGTCTCATTAATAAATAAATTCTTTTTAAACTCCAACAGTCTCTGAAACGAGTTAAGTCTATTTAAATAAATATCAAATAAGTGTGGGTGTGTGTGACGTCACTGAAGCGATTGCCCAAATTGAGAGCCACATTTAGACAGTTATATAGCTGGAGATTGGAATTAAGGAGGTTTACCTTAAAAGTTTTTCGAGAAGAATTCGCCCCAAGAAACCGGTGGCACCAGTTATGAATATTGTGGTTCCTTCAAAGAATTTTTGAATGTCGCTGGGGACTTCCGATTCCACCAACAATTGTTCTTGTCGGATGAAATCATCTGCAAAGATGTCCTGCCCTTCGAGAATGTTCATCTAACAAGAAAATGGGAAAATGGTTTAGTTTAATGGCTTTGTAGACTTTGACAATCGCTATTTTGCATCCAAATTTTTCTGTTTTGCCTGATATTTCCTTTATTTCGAGTTCATCCGCGTGCCTCAATCCGTCATTTAGCCTAATCTTATTTCTATCTCCCCAAAGAATCAGTTCCTTTTTTGATTCCTTTAAAACATCTACATTCGTGACATAAACTTACGTCTATCATTTAGCTTTTTCGTTTTGATTTGGACCCGATCAAACCTTTTTCCTGATTTTTTTTTCAATAATAGCTGATGTAATAGCTAAATTAGGTGTCAGTGCCTACATGAATCTCATTAACCTATCTCCTTTCAGTAGATCAATACTATGACAGGCGATTCCATGTGTATCAAACAAAGGACTTTTACATACTTTAGAAGGAACAGTGGTATCCACTTAGGCAACACAGTAAGTTAACTTTTTCGTAGTTAAAAAAATGGAAGAAAGGAAACGTAACACTGATTATTTTTGGTATTATGGTACACAGTATTTGTTTAACATGGGATTGGCGTTGAAATCTTGGAAATAATGCTTTCATTTTTATCTAATAACATTAATATTTAAACTTATATGAGGCTAGATACACTACTAAATGATATAAAACGTGTAGCCTGAATCCAAATAAAAGGAGAATAACAATAAAAAAACTACTCGCAAACTAAACTGAATTTGAAAAACATTTCGTACCTCAAATAAGGCTCGCGCTCACTCGCTGAAAGCTTATCTTCGATTTTCGCAATAAATTTTTAAATAATCGTCAACACTGAACTTTTTTTTTTCAAACTTTAGCATAATTTCTTAAAAAGTCTTCTTTTATCTATCTCTACTGTTCGAGGGACAAGGGTCATTTATATTCGTAACAATCAGACAGAATTTTGTAGCAGCCAAATCTGAAAGACTAGGAGGCAAACGGGCCCCTTTACACTTCCTTTATTTTCAAGAATATTTAGCTGCTAATTTATAATCCACAATATAGAACCTGGCAACATCTCAACCGTCAATATACTATCTTCATCAAAACCACCACACTAGAAAAGTACATTGACTAAAGTGAGCCTGAAATTCCTCTGGATAACGACATATTTCAAAAACCAAGACTAATCACTGTATTATACCATAAATTAATATATACTTGAAATAACATGGATAAAACCACGTATTTTGCTACAGTAGTAGAAGTGGGTTCGAGATCCAAAAGATACCCAGGAATAATATAGCGTATACGTGTCTAAGTCTACTTCCTTGGTTGTAAGAATTAATTTTGAACTTTGAAGGAGCCAATCGGTGCAAAATAAACTATCTTGAGGATTAGATGAAGCCAAAATTTGTTAATACTCAATAATAATACGAAAATAGACGATTTTAAAGTTGGCCACTGTGTCTACAACACATCCAAACAAAAGAATCCAAAAATATCGCAAATGTTCATTTTATTTAGTCAGGAAAAAATGAATAATTGAAACAAATAAAAAAATAAGTTATGAATTTGATTGATTTTCTAGTTATAAATAAAATCACTAAGCGAACATGATCCTGAAGAGTGAGGAAATGAAGAGTTCTATTCCGTAAAGGCTTAATAGAAAAGCCAAAACTAAAAACAGAGGGGAAAAAATTTTTAAAAGGTTTATACTAGATAGATATACCACTACCATCCTTCTTTTTATCCCACTGAAGAAAGGAGAGCAGATTACCCCAGAAGGAAAGTATCCCACTGTCCTTAGTTTCCCTCGAACTACAAAAAAATCCTTTTCTTCTAGGAAAACCGGCAGACACTATTATTTCCTTTTTTCTAAAACTAAATACGTAATTCGTTAAGGATATATTAGGAGTCTGTAAAAGTCATTCCTTCTACATATTCTTAAGAATGACGAAAAGAGGAAAAAAAGAAAGAAAATACGTTTTGCTTACCTTTCGAATTCGTAATTAACCAATAGGATCAATATCACTGAAACAACTATAAGAAAAAGTGGAAACGGTTCAAATAACCACCGAACGTATTTGACATTCAAATTTTGTTCGAATTCATTAATATTAATCAAAAGTCCTTGAAAATTTAAAAATTTTTAAACCACACAAATACTAAAACGAAACAGACAAAGCGAACCGGAATAAAAATGGAAAAATTGTGTTCCGTATAAACAGGCAAGTTCTTTAGGAAATTTTATGTCGGTCCTACAAGAAAATAAACAAATTAACGGGAGTACCTGAACCTGATTTTTAAAATGGATTGTGGTCTCCGTTTAAATAGTCAGTAGGGAGGGATTAACCAAGGTTCCCTGACTCTTCATTCGTTTCCAGTTTATGTGGAAAAAGGCGGGAAAACTTAGACAACCGTCCTTAGCTTGAGGCTCAAAACGTGTTTAACTCTTCGCATCAACTTCATTTTATTTATAATAATCAATAATCCTATGTGTATAAGCTTCCTCTTTGACGTCATTTTTCTCACTTCTCAAATTTGAATAATATTGTTATTTATTAATGGTAAACTTCCGATCTCATAGTAATTAACTTTTTACTAACGTTTTGGCGTTGTTTTTTGAGTATTTTTCGACCAATTTCGAAATCGTCTATTTTCGTATTATTATTGAGTATTAACAAATTTTGGCTTCATCTAATCCTCAAGATAGTTTATTTTGCACCGATTGGCTCCTTCAAAGTTCAAAATTAATTCTTACAACCAAGGAAGTAGACTTAGACACGTATACGCTATATTATTCCTGGGTATCTTTTGGATCTCGAACCCACTTCTACTACTGTAGCAAAATACGTGGTTTTATCCATGTTATTTCAAGTATATATTAATTTATGGTATAATACAGTGATTAGTCTTGGTTTTTGAAATATGTCGTTATCCAGAGGAATTTCAGGCTCACTTTAGTCAATGTACTTTTCTAGTGTGGTGGTTTTGATGAATGGGCGAACGCAAAATGGTATGTAATGGTATATTTTCTTAGATTTACTTTATAGAGTAAAACGTCGGACAAGTGGCAGTCTCGGTTCGGTCTGCATCAATCTTATGGAAAATTAGGGGAAACCCAGTTAATCTCTATGGAGAATGGTTTTCAAGTATAATAATATAATTTTGTGAATACAACCAATGGAAATGATCTTTTTGTGTAAGGTATTTTGTCATCATTTTTTGTTATGTTTCAAATTAATTACTGTTAAAACAGTGTCTCAATGTCATAAGTCAGGATTTAGTACTTTTTCTGTTATTGCTGTTTAACTTTTTAATAGATTGGAAAAAAGTTAGTATTACACAAATGAAATGAAAATATAAGGATTGAATACGATTTGAACTCTGAACCCTATGTTAAACATTAATAAATTGTGGGTCGAAAAGTAACCAGGAACAATCGGTCAATTTTTTTTGTATAACGCAAAGGTAAAAGAAATTATTCATGTAGCATCATTTGACGCCATTCTTTACGTCTTCAAAACTTTTCAATCATTATAACTTGCAGTTAAATATTTTATTACTAAAATTTTGCCTGTTTTGTAATTTAATAGCTCATACAAACACTATTTTTAATGACAGGATCTAGTAATCATTAGGTGATGTGTACAATGCTTTATTATCATTATTATTATTATTATTGGGGGCTACAGCTCATTCAGAGCCTTAATCTTCGCAATCACAACTGCTCACCGAGCCCGGTTCACTGTAACTGTCCTCCACCTCTTCGAGCCATCTCTTTTTGAGGTTGCCGGGTTGTCGCTTTTTTCAGAGTTTTTTCGTGAATACTTGGGCCGGTATTCTCTGGTGTTTCATCCCGGCGAGGTGTCCAGCCCACCTCAAGCTGTCTTATGAAGAGCAAGGATCCTTTAAACAGCTCCTGAATTTCTGTATTGGTTTGGAGACGCGCTATAATTGTTATTATTCATTTTTTTAAAACTGGTAATGGTCATCAGCCACACTTTACTATATAAATTTGCTTTGAGGGCTTTGACCTTATCGTTCAAATAGATGGTCGCACATTGCCACCCTAATTCATAGCACTTGCGTTATTTGGCGGACTTTACAACCCGTCCATAATCTAAGAACAACTATTCATTAACATATCGTGACACTGGGTTAACCACTTAATAAATATTCTTCTAGTTTCGTCTTTTTATGTCATTTTTCCTTATTTTCTCTCATCTTTTCTCATTTTTGTGTTTAATTTTTATTTTATTATTATTATTATTAATCATTTTCGGGACGATTATATTGATGAAAAGGATTACTCGGGACACATCATGGCGAAATACTTTTTAATTTTTGTCGACAATTTATTACCAATTGTTAATATAAATTTTAAAATGTCTGAATTAATGAACGAATAAATGAATAAATAAAACGACCTTTCTTTTTGTCTAGGCACTATATCGAAAAAACGGAACTGGATTCAACTTCCGCGACATTTTCGAAAGGCAAGTTCATCCGGTGCCTGAATTCAAAGTGTGAGGAGAAGTCCTGGAGGCACAAATTTGTTTTTTATATTCCTTCTCACGGACTCTTAAAGATAATGGTTTTTAAATCTTTTGCAAAGCAAATTAAAGCAATTTTTTATTATTATTTATAACGTTCACGAGGCTTGTAATTTGAATTTTGACAAATGACTCGGGGTTACAAAATCATGAGACATTTCAAACATTAATAGAAAATAAGCCATCGAAACAGGTTATTGTTTATGTTTTCAGGTTGACCACAATCTAGTTAACGTAACGAAGTAAGGAATTCGTTTTTTTTCTTGTTTATTAACGTCAGATGGTTGCGATTAACAATTTTAAAATTTTCCCTGACGAGATTGATAATTACAGCTTAATTAAAGAAAATTTTCTCGGCATTTGCGACGTAGTAGACATGTCTTCGACAAGGTAAATATATGTAAATAAAATAATATTTTTGTTCCAAAATTTAAGTAGAAGTGTGATTTAATAATCTGTAACGTGGCTACTGCTTAACAATTCCATTTGGCTTTTGCAGCAAAAAATTTAAAGGACCTTCGAAACAGACAAGAAAGCTTAATTGTAGTGCTTAAGGTTAGACCAATGACGTAAAAGGCAATGATTAAATTGGTTCACTTCCTCAAAATGGGAAATCATTGAACTAGCCAAGGAATTAAGTGGCCTAAATTTATGTTTAAAAAAAACATATAGAATGAATCTTTTTGTTGCCGCACGAAAACTCAGCCGTCTTTTTTAGCTGTCTTTGGTAAGTCAAAATTATGTAGTTAGCATGGTAGTTTTTGTTGTTTAGAGACTAAAACTGGGACGAATTGACCCTAAATTCCAGTTTGAAGTCAGTGAAGTGCACTAATATCTCAATTTTTTTAATTTTTGACCTTTCATAGTGATAGTTTTTTAATCCTAAAGCAAATTGAACACTATAGAACAGGGGCGGCGAACAATAGAACTCGTGGCATAAATGGGAGAAAACAAAATTTTGATGGCACGTTCCAAAAATATAAGTTTCTTCAATATTGATTATTATCAATCAGTATTTTAGTACGGGTACGGTAGTAATTTCATTACTAAGGTTGTTTACAAGTTTGTGACACGGACAGCGAAAAGATTTTATACGACAAATATACTTTTAAACTGAATAAAACAAGTATTTACAAGTATATATTAATGTTATAATTACGGAAAAACAAATTGTAAACTCTAATTATAAGACGGTCTTTACAATTTAAATAATGTGCAAACCAACTTGGACAATATGTTTTTACATGTTTATGACACACACAGTTTTTCACCTGATTCTTGTCTAAATCTTCATTTTAACATTTTTCTTTAATTATTTCTCTATCACACAGACTTGGGCTGTCATTGCCTTTAATCAAATATATCAATAACTATACAACAGAACCTCTTTTTCAACAAATAGGCCTAAGTTCAAATTTCAATAAAATTTTTTCTGACTGAGCCGAGACAACGTACAGAACCATGGAAACAACCTTATCTCTAGTTTAATATTCCGTTTAGTCTTTTGCTTTATACCTAAACACCTTCTCTCTGTTTTTGTGACATCACCTATAAAATATTTTACGTAGAAATCGATCAATATCTCCTCTTTTTCACCATCAACAACCAACAGTTCCGTATTAAATTATTCCAATATTTCACCCCGTACAGTATATTAAAGAAAATATACTATTATACATCATTTTGGTACATACACATACATACGTCCAGTCACGAACACCACCACACTCGAAAAGTTCAATTATACGCTAAAGTGAACCTAAAATTCCTCTGAAGTATCCGATCTTCCGAGAAGCAAGAAATAACGCAAAGGTTAACAATCAATGTCAAAAACAATCAAACGTAAAATAGTTTTTACGTTTCCCATAGAGATTAGTTTAAAATTGATCTCCATATCAAATAAAAAAAATTTTCCTCCCTGTGGCGGTCGATGATGATGAATGAGGAAGCTTGTCAATGGACAATTCCTCTCATGCTTTAGAATCACTTCTGTGGTGATGAAGTGTGGGTTAATAAACGAAACCGCTGATTCCTGAATTTGGAATAGTTTATTAAATGAATCCGGGCAGTATTTATACCCCGAAAAGGGGTTGACAAACCGTTATACTCATACTATACTCATATACTCATACTTGTAACCGGGCGGCTCATTAAAACAATGAAACATTTGCATACCCTGAGCCTTTGTCCGGATGGGTCATTTTACAATTCGTGAATATTTACAGGTATAACAAGTGATTCATTCGGGCTTCCTTTTGTATCACTTTCCTTTTCTTTTTGAGCCTCTTGGCCTGGAGCGGAAGAATCACTTAACAATGAATTGAATTAAGCAATTTCATGGTGGCAAGTCTGAACACTGGCTTTAAAGAGGCTTTATATCTACTAAAGTAGACCAGTATCTTAACCTCAAGAATTGGATAACCTATGTGACTATAAGTACAGTCTATAGCAGGGATGGGGAACCTATGGCACGCGTGCCGCAAGTGGCACGTTTGAAAATTTTGTTGGCACGCACAAAAAAAAATTATTTTTAATAAGTTCTTTTTTGATACAAATTGATTAAAAATTATTTGTGGCACGTCCCCTATGTAAAAATTATTTATGACTTTGTGGCACGGACATCAAAAAAGGTTCGCCATCCCTGTTTTACAAAATAGAAATGCGAAAACAACAAATAATAAAACAAATGAAAAGTTGTTTCACGAAGATCAGCGCCATCTGTATTAAGTCAAACGAATGAGTGTAGTCAACGGTCTGAAGCGTGAAACTCATATCTTAAATCCTTTTTCTTTTTAATAATATTTTTTTTTTCTTTATAATGTTCATATAATTTTTTAAAAGCCATATAACATGTGTTTAATAGTATACCGGTTAATTTATTGTTGCATTTAAACAGAATTTCCTTTAAAGTGTAAGTTTTTGAAAATGTTTGGTGTATTCTGTTGAACTTCAAAACTTAAATGTCCAATTTGGATTAAAACTAAATCGTATAACATAATATATTTAGTGGGCATTTGTAGGTTGTTTGCAGATGATATGTATAGTATGTAGGATTGGGATAAAAGCTAAACAAGATAGGTTATAAATTTTGAACACAAGTCGAACTTTATGACTCACGATTGTTTATAGTTTTAAGTTGGTATATTAAGAGATTTATTATTCCAATATTTTGGTTATAAGCCATCCATAGAGATTATGACAAAAATTATTAAAGAAGAGTATTGAAGATTAATTATGACTTTAGTTTTTATTATTATTAGAATCAAAATCCTACGATTTTTCAGTAAATTAAAAACCGGTTGTAATGTTCTTTGTGTTCAAAAAACTTATATTGGTCATAGGCATTAATGATAAGAGCAAATGAAGCTCTTGGTTGCACTGTATATGGTCAGTGATTAGAAGGCTTTTGAATTTTTAAAATCAAATTTTAGTCAAACAGGATATACTTTATTAGTATTTCAGTAAAATTTAAAAAAAAATTATTCATCAACACAACCTATAAGTTGTTATTACTTAAAAAAAAAAAAAAAGGCAAACAATAATAATACGTAAATTAATTTGTTTCTATAAGCGACGAAGATCTGGTCGTCCGAGGAATTGTAACTCCACCTTTTCCTTCTGCTCTTTGGAAAGCCTTATCCGCCAACATTAATTGGGTTTCTTCATCTTGAAGTAAAGCCGACTTGTGATGCAGGTAAGCCGTGAATCTTGTATTCCCATAATTCTAGACCAGGAAAAAAAGCTTGTTAATGATTTAAAACAATTGTTTTATTTTTATTTTTAATCTAGGGGTTAATATAAATACACCTGTCATACTCAACTGGAAAGTTTCCCAAAGAAGTTTTCCTGCTTGGAAAGTCAGAAATAAAAGGAAGTGGAGTCAAATTACACTGACCTCTGCTTTATTATAAGTGTACAAGTAAAAGTTACAAGATGCTAAGGTAAGTATGAGAAGCAGAGTTGATAAATATAGACTAGGACTGAAAAATTCGAGCCTAGACAAAGCAAGTGGATAAATATCAATGTAAAGTGAGTGCTACCCAATAAAGAAACCATACAAAAGTTATAATTATAACTGTAAGATCTCAGAACCCAAGTAAGAGCAGATATTGCTGAGTGATGTTTTCTGCAAAAACTTGAGATGAAATTACTTAAAACAAATTTTCTAGATTTTTACCCAATAATCGAAGGCAATAGTTGTCACTATTGAGTTGACAGCACTCCAAACACCCCAAAACATGTGAGAAGCAAGTGTATAAGCTCTGATTTCATCTAAAACTTCATCAACTTCTTCATCTGCCACCCTTTGGGTATTATTCAATCTAGACAGGTACCTGCGCACGAATCTTTCCTACGAGAAGGCAAAAAATGTCATGAAAATAGTGAAAGCGACAATTCGAAAGCAGGTTAGAATAGGAGACTCACTTGTTGATTCCTGTTAGGATAATTTTCGGGCCTCGACCAAAAATAGGGGAATTCTTCATTCGTGTAATCGTACATGTATTCGCAGAAGTGATTTGCCAAGTCGAAGGCCCTATAATTATAAGCTGAATACTCGAAGTCTATTATCACCAAATTGGTCGTTTCTTCATCCAATTCGTGGTCGATCTGAAACAGTGATAATGATAAATTTCATTCGTTTGTTTGCGAGTCATCAGAAATCACTCAATAATTATCGGTGTATATTCAACTCTTATCGAATTTCTGTTTCTTAGAAAAGTACTCACGTCTACTTTTTTCAGTATGTTTCCCTCTTGTAAGTCGTTGTGACAGAAAAAAACTGGCGAGTGGACTTTGGACAGATAATTCCTCAGCCATCTCAATTCTTCTTTCAAATCGTTTCCTAGGATTTTATTAACCTTTAACAATTCTTTGCTGCTTTCTATTGTTCTCAGCCAGCTGAAAGTAAAACGCACTGATTAGGATACTGAAAAGAACATTTTTAGAGATGGAAATTCAGTCCAGACATCCTAATAGCATTTTCACTAGTAATTTATTCCTTTTTATAAAATATTGTATTTTGCGTTGGAATTTATTTTTGTTAAAAGCCCTAGACAACGATAACGTTAGTTTATCTGTAAATTAAAGATTGGGATCATTTTATTCAACAAAATGATTGTTAAGGCCATTTTCGTCGGTCTCATTTAAGTCTTGTGTTGACTTAATTTTAAAAAATTATTTTCTGTTTTAAACGAAGAAAACACAAATTCAGTTAAGAATTTTTTTCTTTCTTTTTTCCCCTCTGCTAACTGCCACTTTTGTCTAAGCTAGACAATAAGTAATTATTCTGGATTAAAAGGAAATTTTTATCTAGAGATCCGACAACAACAACAACAATGGGAATGAAGCAATGATAAAAAAGAGAGGGGACTATTGGGGAGAGAGTTGAGAAACAGTGAAGAATGAGAGGACATCAAGGGAACAGAGAAGCCAGAGGATCGAGAGACTGAGAGGAGCTCGTTACAGAGTCCAGTAGTTTATGTGTCTTGAGATTTCGTTTGTCTTGTCGTGTATTGAAAAGATCCTGCAAAGGAATTGGGATGGGAGGAGATGTAATAAATGTATAAAATGTGGAGATTTCTACCTTTACAGTAGGAACCACCGGACCCTTCGTTTTATGTTGGAGCGGAGACAGGAGCTCCATAATTAGATCCTGCTACGAGTGCGCAGTTCTCAAAATCTTCCTACAAGCCAAAGAAGCTTGTTTTTTAGCCTAAGCCCAACTGGGCTGAATTCTGAAATTTTTTAACTTTAGTAGACCAGGGAATGTGAATACCCTTAAGAAAAATCGACGGACAACCCTCTTTAGGAAGGGTGAAGATGATGTGATAAGATTTTGTCTCTTCTACTTTTATTCTTCAAGTAGTCAACCCGTGGTTAAGTTTGATCACGTGGTGTTGGAGGCATGGTGTAGCGGAATCTGAGTCAAATTATCAGTTTAGAAGACAAATACAAGAGTCATTTTATTAGTAATGAGGAGAACACTTGTTGTTCAAATGTTCAAAGAGTAAAACATGTAATTTCTTACTTTTCAATAGTGCCCCATAGCCATCTTGGTTCTTTCGATATAGGAACTTCCATATTATGAATCTCAGCAACGGAATCAGCAATGGATAAACTCAGTTGGTCATCAGATAGTTCGTTGGTGGTCAAAGGCCTCGCCTATGTAAGAAAACAAAAATCGTTAGCAAATATACAGTTAGGCTTTAATTAACTTTAATTATTCGCAACCAGACTAGGTCGAAGTGAGCTTGATTTGTGTACTTTGCGCTATTTTTAAGTTGAAGGTATGAGTAGAAATTGTTCATAAAGAATAATTTCCAGTGACTTTGCTTTTCTCTGGACCGTTTCTTTTGATTTTTTTTTAATCTCGTTGAAGCGCTAAATTATATCTCACCGGAATATACTCTTCTAGTCTTCCTCCTGGGAAAATACCATACAATCTGGGGCCTCTGTTGTGTTCTGAAAGTAGAGTGAATATAACGCATTCAGTAATGCATTTTGTCTCCAAATGTTTTTCCTCGTGAGTCTGACCATAAATTCGAAGAAGGACCTTTGTAGGTTCGTTACCAACTGGAGGTTGCGTTTCTGGCAGCGCGCAGTAGTATAAGAAATTACTTAAACCACCACTGGAAATAATTTAATTAAAAAATAAATTAATTAATTAAGTATAGGCGGATAAACAATTCAGAGGTTTTTCAACAAGGACAGAAAATCTCAGATAAAATCAGAATCCAAAGACTAGCGTCTCTGAGGTCATATCAGGAGGTAAGTGTCCAAGAAAACCAAAGGAGGGTAGTTGCCCGAAATGCAAAAAGACCTAGAAAAGATAGGTCTAAGTGAGGAAATGTTAATAGGAAGACCTTGAGAGGACAAATGAAATCTCATTAGGGCTTCATAGATAAGCCCAAACTGAAAACAGAGGGTTGGCCGAAGAGAGAAGGAAATCCCACAGCAAAAATAAATTCGACTATTGGCATCGAATAAAAGCATGAATGAAGAATTAATAAAGGAAAAAGGAAAAAACGACAAAAATTTGAAAGCAGAATGGTCGAAAAAGACTCGTTTTACCACTTCGATATTGCCGCTAGCTCGATGAATTTGGCAAAAAATTAGAAATGAAAAGTTGAGAGTAACTAACAGAAATTTATTTTCAAAACAAAACAATTCACAAATAGGCCGAAATCCCTGAATTTCCCTGAATTTATCTAATTGTTTTCAAGGTACGAATTTTAGCTTGTGCTTGCTAATAGATACCTGAAATTAAAAAAAATAAGAGAGAGAGGATGGAAGCAAAAGAAGAAATGTTTAATATCAAAATCCCAAAAGTGTGAGCTTTCTTGGGTAAACTGTTTCTTATTTCTAGATACCTTGGTAAATTATTTTGATCATTTTGATCACTTGATAGCTTTGTAAAGTCAATTTAAGACAAAAACATGAAAAACACGACAATACAAAAAATGTGAACAGTGAGAAATTTTACATTTTAAAGAACATACAAGAGGCATTGTCATTATGTCAAAAACATCGATTTGTCAAATTATTTTACAATTAGTGTTTGATTCACTTTTTTCTTGTATTTTGACTTCAGTCGCAAATTAATTGTTAAATTTAGTAAAAGAATCAATAAATCAATCATTATCCTACAATGTTTTTGAAAATTAACGTTGCATTACTCACAGAAATTAAATGATTGGAGTTTACTATATTTAATGTCTTCTAGGTCATGGTCAAAGAGTCCAGGTTTCTTTGCAAATAGCTTTCCAAAATTTTAGCTGGAATTCTCACCCTTAACATGTTATAATTCAGCAGCTACCAACATTAAGCAAGCATTGATGAGGTGAGTTTTAAAATTCTTTGCTAACATTCTGTAACGTTAGAGCGTATGTGTTATGGTAAAAATGATGAATCGGAATAAAATGTATACAATTCACGGCGTATATTTATAATCACAACTAAATAGTGTAAATGCGGCAAATTATAGAATATTTATCACTTTTACCGGTGAGTTTAGTACCGGTTTCAAGTCAAAAAAAAAGTTTGCTCACATACTTGGCTTCTTTTACTTCATCTCAAGGATTTCCCGCTTCTAATTCGGAGGTGAAGCAGACTGTTACTGGCGAGTACACATGCTTGGCTTGCTTGGCTTTTGTCAGACAAGTGACAAAATCCAAGTGTCTGAGCCAGCCTTTATTGAGCTTCACATTACGAGTTGTATGTTTTATAAACTAGCCGGTAAATATGATGAATATTCAGTACTGTGTGGCCGAGTGATGTCTGTCTGTGCACCACGAAGGTGGAACTCGAATAACAAACGCATATATTTTAAGACTACCAAAATTATATCATAAAACTCTACTTTACAATAAAACTCCTATTGCCTATTTACATTTTACATAAGGGGCATTCGTATTTTCACTAGAGTATCTATTGTGTAAATATTAGCCAATATAAATTATATTCTTCAAAATAAATAAATAAATAAATAAAACTCCTAACCACACTGTTTTTTTTATTGAATTCTCGTTTTTTAGTTTCATTTAGTTAAAACTTTTAAATTGAGGTATTAAGACCCAATTTGAACTCTGAATCCTAAGATAAAACTGAAAAATGTTAAATACTAGATCCAAAATTAGCCGGAAAGAGGTGATGTGACATTTTTTAATAACGCAAAATATGTCATGTTATATTGGGTGGTCCGGAAAGGTTTTGACCGATTTTGATAGAAGATTAAGTCAAAACGCAATTAGGTTTGTTATATACTTAGTAAATAGTACGGTTTAAGTGCCATTTTGTTCCACAACCGTTTCCCGTCTATAACCAAACTATTGTGAATGGCGTCAGTTTTTTCCGAACTTATTCCTAAACATTCGAAATGTAATAGTAGACCGGTGTAATATTCCTCAAGTTAGGACTATTAATGAGTCGAAAAATTTTCAATGATAACAATGCTTAAAGAGCTTTCGAAGATTAGAAAAATTTAAATCGCACAAGCTTTTTCCTTGTGATAAAAAGTCTGGCAAAAGTCAAGGTTTGATTTCCTTTTAAGGGGAGGTAGAGGTGGAGGAGGAAAAGATTTCCTACAACTTACCACTTACCTGAGCTTTTTTATAATAAACTCATCGAGTGTAATCAACCTCCAAGCTCCGTTCAGGTATTCCTTGCACAATTTGTAACCTTTCTCTCGGATTTTATCTGATTTCCCAGCATCCGTAAATTTGACTCCGTGGAGAAAATTTTTATCCATCGTGTTTTTCCAATCTTTTCCTTTGCCTTTTTGTTTCCTCGCTTCCTAATTTTAACCGGTTCAATATTATTATGAATATTGGTGTAAATCAGTTTCTGAAATATGAAAAATCTCTTTTTAATACCCATTGGATGATTCGTCATTTCTAGGTTCCGAATTTCGAAAAGTTTTCAATAATTTGTGGGATAAAAGGACAAAAGAAACAAAAATTTACTCTCAGGTACAATTTAAAATAAATTTTTTGAGAATGCTAGTCGTTCGACGCCATGTCTAGACTTGCAATGTTAAATGACGTGCAAAACGGGGAGTCTTTACGACTCTTTACAATAATTTATTTATTTCTTTTTGACAGTTGTTAGCTACCCAACTTGACAGCAAAATCAAATAAACAAGTGAAAAGCCTTACCATGCGAGACTAGATGTGCAATTCCTTGTTCCCCCGGATTGGCGAAAATTCCCAAACAATCCTGCTTCCTCCAAATTATTTTTTAAGAGAATTTATCACTACTCAACTGTTCAATTGTTTTTTCTTTTGCCTTCCGTGATTCGTTCATACACTAAATTATTTATTTGTGAATTTTTCTATCACAAATATTCAGTTAATAATGTTATTTATTTATTTCTTTGAGGCTAAGCCACCTACTTGCACTTCCACCAAACTAATATTTAAATAAAATTTTTATCTAAATCCGATTTTTATTTAAGCGGTGTAGTACGATTAGTAGAGTTTGACACTAGCGAGCGAGAAGGTGAATGATTGAGTGAGTGAGTGACTGAAAAGCAATAACCGTGTCGCTCTTCTTTTATGAGGATTCCTTAGACTACGCAGGAATTTATTTTCACTGAAATACGAGGAGAAGACAATAGATAAGGGGCCTCAACTGCTACTGTTATAGTAATTAGTAGAGACAAGAGTTTTAGGATCTCTAATTATCGTTACCAATTGTTTGATTTGTTTCTTTTTGAGGTTTTGAATGGCGTCGAAGGAATATCGATTGGTTTGTATTACGTTTATGTACGCTGCTTGCTGTCTTTAAAAGTTGAAGTTGAACACTGATAGGGTGTGACGATATGACTTCCTATAACATCATGATTATAGAGATGAGTTTGAGATGTTTCCTTGTATTTTAGAAATTGAATTTTTTTTTTTGTGAGAGAAATTATTGAATGTTTTGGGTTTCAGGTAGAAATTTCACATGTGACACGCTCATCGAGAAAAAAGCCTTTTCTCTTCAGAGTTAGGGGGCTTGTCTTCTTCATAGATAAAGTTTTCAGCTAGAAATTCGTCTAGAAGCTCCACTTATTTGATAAGGTAAGAACGATCTTTTTCTAAGACGAGTCACTCAAATTTTTTGAGTTTGATGGTTACTGTTTAGTCCAATTATTTGTTGTTTACATTTGCTTAAGCATTACTCTTCTTTTGTCTATTTAGTTTCTACTTTGAGTTGAATTGAACATGTCCTTAAATTTCTAATCAATAAGTCAGTTACCTTTTTTCTCTTATTCTCTCTTTTTACTGTCAGAACTCTTTATTTTCCCTCATTTTTGCCTTTTCATCAAGTACGCAGTGTTCGGAGCAAGCCAAAGGGATAACCAAGCAACCTTAGGTTTCCCCCAAATCACCAATAAATGTGAAAAGTTAGGGATAGATTGAAAAAAAGAAAACCATTTTCTCTCATTCCACAAATAGGAATCGTTTATTTACAATTTTGAACATTAATATTGTTCAACTCATCGCTGAAATCAAGTATAATTTTTAATATTAATATAAACACAAATTTAGTGTTACCTCGACCCTTATAATGCTAACAGCTCTAAGTTTGCGGAACGTAAGTGTTCTTTTTTAATCCTTTGGGTACACTGAAAAAGATTTTGGGGTTTCGAGCAAAATGAATTTTGTGTCCAATTTCAAATTAATAAAACATATAATATCTGTTTTCTGTCAGTTCCAATCAATACATACTTCTTTCCCCTAGAAATAATAACAATGATCGTATATAATACTGTATATCTTGCATTTCAATAACATAAAACTATTTCTTTAGGACGAATGATGCTTTATCCAAAAATGAGTTGTCTTCGCTTTTTTTTTACCGTTGTGTCTGCTATGTGCTTGCGAAACAGTTTGCACGGTTGTGATTGAAACGTTAAGTTACATGTGTAAAAATATTTATTTAAAAAAAAAAACTAAAAATTTTAAAGAATTTTAAAATAATAAAAAATATATTTGTTGACACGAAGCTTCAAGTCCGTAAAATGATGTTGTTTATTTTCTTCTGCTTTATTTTCCCTTTTTTTGAACACCAATCGAACTCGAACTCAGAATGCCACCACATAGTAAACGCAATAGAGCTATTGTGTAGACAATAGTATTAGGAATTTCTAACAATACTTATACCTTCAAAACATTTCACAGTCTGTTGTTTTGTACCATTAGGCAGTAAAACTGCGGTAATTTTGCGGTAGCATTAAAATGACGTCACTCGAGAATACTTTTCCTTCCAAAGGAAATCTTTCTGAATAGCTAGAAATTAAAAAAAGGAAATTCTATCTGAATGAGCTCGCGATATAGAGGAGGATCTTTTAATGGCGCTTGAGCTGAAACAAAGGAATCTAGGTCCGATTAACAAGCGGTCCGAGAGACTTCGCTTTTACTGAGAAATATTAAGTAGCATAATCAGTAATAAAGGAAAGGACATTAAGCAAAGTTTGTGAACCAGCTTGTGGTAAGCAGAATTCGACGTTACATGTGAAACGTATGAAATGGTAAATTGCTTTCTTTTGGAGATTCTGACCTAAGACAATTTCGAATTTGCTGAGATGTCGAGGGACAATTATTGTGCATACAACTCGCTCACCTGTACTAGCTAAATAATCACTACCTGCGAGCAATTACGAATCCTTGCAAAAAAAGGAAAAATTACGTACAATCAAAACGATTTTGTTTGGGAAAGACAAGGGGGTGGAAAAAATTCTGCACAAAGACTAATTTTGACTAATTGAAATAGCTCCAAGACACTTCAAAGTGAAAATTATGTTTAATTTTTTGTTCTAACCCACCTTAAGGCAGGCATTCTTATAATTCTAGCAATGGGTTAATAACATGAGAAATTCAGGACCGGATTTGGAAAAAGTACCTAAGTCTGTTAGTTTGCTTTTAATTGTGCTCATTTCCGTTTGCGGATTTGAAATCATTTTTCATGATCATTGAGTGTATTTTCGGGTGTGAGTCAAACTTACATCAGCGCAGCTTTTAATCCTCTAAAAATTTTTCAAGTCAGAAAAGGAATCGAGCTTTCACATAAATAACACGAATAAGTTTAAGTCATTTATTAAATTAAAATTTATTGGCTAGAAAGTTGCTGGACTGATCGCTGATTGGCTGACAACGGTAATCTTCAATTATTTCCCTGTCAAAGGGATTCCTCGATTGACAACCAATGGAATCGTTCGGGGAACCATGCTGAAATCATCAAACATAATCAATTCTCAGTGTATTTACCTTTGAGAAAAATTCTTGGCACAAAAAAAAATCCTAAAATGGCAAAACGACCTCGAACTTGATTGTTCAAAGGTTCACTGACTAAAAATTGAATGTTAATCTAAATTAAAAAGAAATTATGTGTTGTCCTTTTCGTGAGGATGTCTTGAGAACAATTTTAATTGTTTTACTGTAGCGTAGATCTTGAGGAAAAGTGGAGTCGTGATTATTTGTCAGTGCCGAAGGCAGATATTAAGTTTGATGGCGGTATGAGAGGCTATAAACCGATCTCCCTGTGAAGGTACGGAGTCTGAGGAGGCATTATTATAAGTTGGTGGTTTGTTAAGCAGCTCTGACACGGTACAATGTAAAAATTTGAAATCTTACTTGATACAGTCTATTATGGGGCATACAGATAAGCATAAAGTGCAACCTGTACAGCTGTTGTTTACTCGTGGTAAGTGTGTTTCCATATCGAATTCGATAGCTTGGTATCCCGAGTCGTTGCATGCCATATAGCATTTTCCGCAGTTGATGCACATTTCCTACAAATATGAAATTTATTAGAGTTTGAAAAAGGAAAACAAAGAGAAGTCAAAGGTCAAAACATTACATCGTTTATGAGAGCGACGACTTGTTCTTTGTTATTGAGCTTATTATAAGCTCCGATGTACGGCAACGCTCTTCCTATCACGTCTCTAACAGAAGGCACCGCTTCCTTGGGTTCGTAGCTCGGCCTGCTTTTTTCCGTTTCTTCCTCTAACAAATTCTTTCTTTCTTTCAGTAAAGCTTCTAACTTTTGTCTTTTCAACAAAGACTCACCAAAATGTGTGAGAGTCTGAGAAAGAAAGAAGAGTTTCAATATTGTGTTGTCATGTGCTTACTGTATGTTTATATTGGTAACAATTAAATTTTTTACCTTTCCATTTTCATCTTTGATGGAGATCACTTGTTTGCCTTTTTGATGGGGTAGAATTGGAGGACTTTGGCCATCCCAGTGAGAAAGCTCTTCTATCGAGCTAAGGTAGAGCAAAGCTTTCAGTCCGGTTATATAATCATCTATCACCGTGAAGTCTTGGTTTTGAACAGCGCTGCACACCTAATTCGTAAACCTCAGTGAAAAGAACCAAAGAAGAGGAATGACAAGAACTAAATCAAGAACTAAGAACTCACTTGCAAAACGGAAGCACCACAATGAAGAAACTGAAGTCCGACTTCAGCCGATGCAATTCCTCCGATTCCAAGGATAGGGAAACCTGGAAGAGCTTTCGAAATGGCGCTGACGGCTCTCAAAGCCATTGGCTTCGTTGCATTTCCCGAAACACCTCCGTAAGTTGTCCTTTGTTCCACTCCAACGCAAGGCCAGGCTGTCGCATTTGAGCGCAGTCCCATCAATCCGGAAACCGTGTTTATCACAGATACTCCATCCGCTTTTCCTTTTTTAATGCAAATGAAAACATTATTATTATTATTATTATTTTATTTTTATTTCTTCAATCCCCGAGCCATTTTTCTCTTAATCGTACCTTCATAAGCCGCTCTGGCTATTTCAACAATGTCTGTTATGTTAGGAGTGAGTTTGACGAAAAAAGGGATTTTGACAGCGGCTCTAACCCAACGGGAAATGTGTCTGACTAAATCGGGGTGCTGACCGCAGGCTAAACCCATTTTCCTCTCGCCCATTCCGTGAGGACAAGACAAATTCAATTCCAAAGCATCTGCTCCGCTCTTCTCTGCTTTTTGAGAAAGCTCCGTCCAGTTTTCTTCATTGTAGGCACACATTATTGACGCAATTAGAATCTGAAGGTATGAAATGGTTGTGTCGTGTGTTCCCGATCAAAAGTTACAAAGAGTAACCAATGAAATAAGTTAACAGACCTTCGTCGGAAAATCTCTTTTCAGTTCTTGTATACTTTTGCACCAATAATCTTCATGCTTTTCCGATATCAATTCGATATTAAGAAAAGATCCCTGTTCGGGGCCATAATGGTAACCGGAAGTAGTTCCTTTTACTATTCTGGGAGAAACGTTTGTGACTAAGTCCTGAAAAAAAAATTAAATACACGTGTTAATGAACGTGCGTGTGAATGCATGTGTCAGTACGAATCACAAGTACTTACCTTTTGCAGAGAAAAGGTTTTAGTTACAGCAAAGGCCCATCCAGCTTCAAAAGCTCTTCGAATCATTGCTGAGGAAGTGGTTGGAGGCGCCGAAGCCAAACCAAACGGGTTCTCGAACTTCATATTGCAAACCTCGACGGAGAGATCAACATCGTCTATTTCGGTATAAAATTTTGGAAGTTGCGGGGTTTGCGAAACCGATCGGCCTTTTTTAGTCTGTGAAAACAGAGGAATAGTGGTCGGTATCGCTTTTACCTATTTCTTGTTAAGTCCTTTTTTTACTAAATAAATGGAAAAGACATCAGTTATAGATTGTCATCGAATAATGCATAAATTATATAATGAGATGCAGTGTAATACGAAGTTGTTAATTGTTGTAAAACAACTGTCTGTCTTTTTCCATTAAACGTAAAACTTAAAACCGTTTGTATTTCTTAATTCATCGAGAATTTATCGATAACCATCCGCAGCGTACGATCAAACTCTACCAAATAATTTCGGGAAAAAGATTTGTTTCAAAGAGGGCCGGTGACACACAAAATATTGGCTGAGTCACCTCAGAACAAGACTTGTTTGAAGATAAAGAACCGTGCTAGAGCATATTACCTGTAAATACTTGTGAATGGACCAAGCTGCAGTTTTGCCATCGTTTACAGATTCCACGGTCGTCTCGCTGATTCCTGCTATGTCACCGCCAGCGAAAACTCCTTCTTCGCTTGTCTCCATCGTTTGGTCGTTGACTTCTGGTAAATTCATTTGGTTGAATCGTAACGGTTTTAACGCCTTCTTGACTGTCGACAGAATTATGTTTGTGTGAGAAAGCCTCCCTTCTTTACCATTTTATTTGTCTTTACCGTTTCTTTATTCTGAGTGCCCCTGTCCCGTTTCGATGTAGTATCGCTAATTATAATTGTGAATTTCCCTTTCACTTACCACTTTCATCAGACAATTCGCTTCCAAAAGCGGAAATAACAAAATTTGCTTTTAGTTTAACCACCTGTTCGTGGTCTTCAATCCATTGACCCGAGTCTAGCTGTTCTGTTCTGTAAAATTCAACACCAGCTATTTTGTTTCCTTTGACGATGACCTTTTTCGGTGTTTGAAAGGGTAGAAATTCACATTTTTCTTCGAAGGCCAACTCCACCTGTAAACCCCCCGAAATGAAGAATGCTGCTCAGTTTATTGATTATAAAATTATTGTGACACACACCGAGTTTGGCCGTGACACTGGTCCGTTTTTCAAACAAACCTCTAATTTTAATGACCTACTGACAGCTTTCCTGGCAACTTGGCATAGAGGTTTACAGAAAAATGCAAAAGAAATTACGCCTTAGTACTTAAAATCAGGCAAACGGTTATGAAGGGAAGTTGAGAAAAAATTTAACATTGTTTACGCTGGCGTGGAAGATTGCTGGAGTAGAATGGTCCTTATATGACCGAACGAAAATTAAAAAAATAAGGGCCCAGCCTGTGTACTGCTCTCCAAAAACCACAAATTTTCACGTCAACGTTACTACTTATCCCATCAGCGCCAAGAAACACAGAACAAATTGTACCGATTTTTCAATGAAAAGTTTCGTGACTTGTTCGCCGCCTAAACCCGAACATATTTCTTCGCCAGGTTAGTAAACAATAGCGTACTGTAACACTTTTTAAGTTTTCTCCTGGCTCCAATAGAGTTCTTTCCATTATTAGAACGCAAAAGAAGCGGAAAAATCATCTAACTAAAAAACGATCGAAAGGAGCCGGGAAAACAGATGTTGTCAAATCTGGGACTGGTTTCAAATGTTCGGTTTTTGTGGACTCGCAAACGAAAATGCAGACCTACGTTTTGTGTGTAGGAATTGCAAAATTGAATTTCGGTACTGATAAGAGGGCCAACCACGTCCAAAGTGTTGTAACGAATAGAGTACAAGACAACATAGAATTGTGTACTAGATATAAATACGAATTTAGCTCAAATGAATCCGTGTAAACTGTCGAACTTGGTATTTAAGTATCAATATTAACGAAAGGCGGGTGAGGAAGGCAGTAAGGCCTAAAAGTATTGAAGACAACACAGCAAACGTAAATGAGATGATCTAAGATCAAAAATAGAAAACCCAAATATAAAAAGGCAAAGTAAACGGGTGGAAGGAGGAACAGAAGGAGAAATCGAAGAAATACCAGACCCAAAGGAAAAGGAAGAAATCAGTTCAAAAGCGTGAAAGGACAGTTGAAAGAATATGGTACTTGATGGAACGAAAAACTGAACACTGCAAAAATTACAAAAAAAACTGAGAAGAAAGGAAGACAAACGTAAAGCAGGGAGATATAAACCTGAGAAGATTTTGAAGGTGGTTTAGAAGCAGGACGAAGAACATACGCGAATAGAGGAAGGAAATTTTAGGGGAGGGGATTTACCTCTTCAGGCACTGCTCGAATATTCCGGAATCCTTTCCGAAACACGACGAAAACTTTCTTCGCTCCACATCTCAAAGCCGAAGTGGCACAATCGAAAGCCGTGTCACCGGCGCCCAAAACTATTACGTTTCCATGGAGTTCCGGAAGTTGAGACTTGCACTGACACATACCTGGAGGGAATGATGACTTGCTCGTTAATTAATTTTTATCTTCATCGGAAATATTAAAATTGAGTCTACTTTCGCACCTCATTGGTGGGTTTACCTGGTTTACTTCCCTTGGCGACTAACGGTAGAAAGGTTTTTGACGAGTAGAATCCCATTTCCGGAGTTAGATTTGCAAATTCTGGTATTAGTTTCGGTTCTGGTAGACCGATCCCTATGAAAATGGCTTCGTAACCGTTTTCTTTTAGGTTCTGAAAATTGATAAGGGAAATGGACAGTTGTTTACTTCCAGCTGAGATTCCATTCGGTTTCCGGTTTTTCAATTTATGACTTTTCTCTAATACTATTCTTGTTAAAATTGTCCTCTTTCATAAGTCTAATTCCCATTAGTTTCCTTTGACATTGTTATCTTGTAAGATCGCTGTTTCTTTACTTATTTTAGTAACAAGTTTGGCCGATTTTTTGCGAGTCAGCATCCGAGGTAAATTAGCTTGTAATGTTCGAAATAAAGCTAACATGAGGCTCTCGTGCTGTGTGAAACTTTTCAAATCAAAATTATATAATGGGCTGATTTTGGTATCTACCTGAATCGTTAGGTCTTCCGTAGACAAAGTTCTTCCCGTTTCAATAACGACTCCCAAATCTTTGACTAAATCGATCTCGAAATTAACCGCGTCATACGGAAGCCGGTACTGAGGGATTTCGCACGTGCTGAAAGATGAAAAGTGAGGAAACATTTGAGTTTTCTAAAAATCAAAAGAAGCGAACGCGATCTCCGATTTCAGAGAAGAGGCTGTACCTGAGTCCACCGATGTAATTTTCCTTCTCATATATAACAATGTCCTTGTATCCCAATCTTGCCAAAAAGGTGGCGCACGAAAGTGAGGCAGGACCACAGCCAATGAGGGCGATTTTGTTTTCGTAGGTCACGCTTCGCGATTCTGGCGGCAGAACTTGGCGAATCCTCATTTTTTTAAAACACTGAAAACGATGCAAAAAGAATATTAAGGTACTGTTCAGTTGGGGATGCAGTAAGTGATGAAGAAAAGGCCACTACCTCAATCGCAAACTGCTGAAGACCTCCTATGTTGATGGGTCCTTCCTCGGATGCCTGAAGGTTACAACCTCCCACGCAAAGGTCACTCGTAGGGCAAACCATCCCACAAGTGAGACCTAACGGATTGTCTGATAGAATCGCTTTTGCAGCTCCATAAAAGTTCTAGAATGAGTGAGAAGATGATAAAAAGAAGAAGAGCTTTCGAAAGAGGAAGAGGAGGGAGGAGGGAGGGATACCTTATTCGATATGCTTGTTATGAAGCTTTTGATATCCAGCTGAGTCGGACACGACTTTTTGGCACGGAGCATCTGCACACTTGAGACATCTTGCTGCTTCCTTCAAGGCTGCCCTTTCCGAAAGGGTCGTGTGTTTGATGTCCTCGAAGTCGTTTTTCATCGATTTACAAGACTAGACCAAGGAAGAAGCTTAGGTTCAGCGATTAAACGATTTGAAGAGAAAAGATAGGAAGACATCTTGAAGAGAATCTCACCTCGCATTTCTTGTCTTGGTTTCTCTTCCATTTGAATTTATTTTTCTTCGTTTCGCTTGAGGGCGTTACGCGAGCGTATGAGCTGATTTTGGGATTGAGCCTAAGAATGTTCTGAAAATTTTATGCGATATGCGTGTTCTACAAAACGTTTAAAGTAGTGAGGAATGAACAGAATTATGGTCATATGGGCCATTTCCATTATGGGAAAAGCTCCTTCAGTTCGGCCTAACAGTTCTATACGTCTACATTCCAAATGTTTTCCCAGTTTTCAAGTTTATACTTTTACTATTTTTCTTTTTTACTTTATACCTCCTTATGCCTGACCATTATGCGGTAGTCCGAGAAAGAACGAGAAGCAAAATGGCGGAAAAAGTTTTAAACGTAAGATTTGTACAAAAACGAAAATAATTTTAAGAGGAAAATAAGGGCAGAGAGGACGAAGGAGGGACACATTTACGACCAATAAATCATCTTACTTCTATATCCGGTAAATCCTTGCTGAGAATCATAGCCGTCATTTTTGGCCCTCAAAAACTCTGAAAAAAAAATTGAAAATGTCTTTTCTCTGAACAATTTTGGTGTTTTTAAGTAAATTTCAGGTTTTGATCACTTTTTAAATGTGTACACAAAGGTGTCTCTTATTTGAGCGAAAAAAATATTAATAACTTTTATTTTTAATTATCAAAACGCTTCAACTTATACTATTATACTTCCAGATATAATATTTAACTTCCTTTTGTTAACTTGTGTCGACATAATCTCAAACTATAAAAATGACTTTTTTATCACTTCTTAGTATATAACTAGATTCCCTAATATTTATAGATTAGCTTAAAACCATCACCAAGAAAATGCTTTTTCCGAACACTGCAAACTTAGGCACCCACCACAAGACACATGCGACTTGCGAAAATAGACACCCGCCAAAAAATGTAAGGCAACTTGTTTCTGCTCTGGTCGGCACAGGTTCGAGTCCTTCAATTAATATTAAAATTAAAAAAAGAGTATTTTAGGACCAAATACACAAATGTGCGGATGCGGTTTTGAAAAATAAGAGAAACAGCTGGTAATTTACATACACAAAGAGACTTTTAATACAAGAGACACAGTACACTAATTTTGTTAGTATGATGTTATCCTAAATGATGGTTGGAACCCCACACCAATGAAAAACAAAAATCAGTCAAAGTGATGTAAAGAAAATAACTAATGAACTCAAAACACTACCACTTAATGAACCAACACAGTTAACTTGTAATAACACGAAACACTTAGATTAAGTCAACAGCGTCTGTATCTGTTAGAGTGATAAAAACAATTCAGGGGCGGAGACCTGATACCAGTGTGTATGAGTATAACTGTGAAGAAAATAATGTGAACAGAAGATGACTGATTTTGATTTTTTTTTCTCGATTTCAAGTTATTGTCATCGCGATCATCGTTGAGTTGGGTTAGGTTAGTTATATCTTATCTTTTTAGTTCAGTATTTTGGGAGGTGACGGCAAATTTATTTGGCATGCAATAGAGACTTCATCCTTTCTAAAGGATGAAGAGAATCTTTAGGGAATTCCTTCTGACGAAAACATGGGTTGGAATTGGTTGTCCTTTGACCGTGGACTCATTTTGTATTTTCTTCGTAAATGTTCCCACGAAATTTAGTTTTACACCCCTGGTTCTTGTCTGTTGGCGACTTGGTCTCTTTTGCCTCACACTACTGAATTATAATATTTCTCGTTTCTGACTGAAGATTGAATGAATAACTGTCGTGTGGAGAAAACAATTGAGCAATAAAGTAGGCGCATGTTACTGATTCCTTTCATTGTTTTCCCCAAACAACATTTACATGATTACAATCATTTGTTTACTTAATCATATGCTTTGAGAGGCTTGATAGTCGAAAATGACCCTTAACCGCGCCGCTTGATTCTATACCTACCTCCTTCGCCTAATTGTTAATCATCCCTTCAGTCACAAGTATGCACAATGCTTCATGGTTCGTTTCATTATCATACGTCATCACTCTTATGCCCCTCATTCCGCGAAAAGTAAGTGGTCTTTCTTGCTGTGTGCCAGCGGTGTTCTGTCTGGACCGGGTGTTATCGGCTTTATTTGCATAAAAGGACCCATTCTATTACACCACCTAGAAGATAGCCACCATTTATTGCCTGAGTGTAAATTAATAATATAACCGAATATTGGCAATAACACTACCTAACATAACAAAATTTATAAACAAAGCGTGCTAACTTATGCTGTGCTAGTGCAGTGCACGAAAAGACTTCATCTTGTGGACGACAAATGGATTCTCTGGGTACGAACTCTAATTTGGTTTCATGGTGCCTGTGGGCGTGAGCTTAGAGACTCACATCTTACAAATCACCTTTAACAAAAAAAAGAAAACACTGTTAAATTAAGAGGAATTCAATTCAATGAATCCATAGGTTTAATAAATTAATCAATGAAATTTAAAAATTTTATATATTCATAATAATAAATTTATATTATAATACAAATAAACAATTATAACTGAATACTACATATCAAGTTCCAGAAAATTCTGAAAAATAAATTTACTAAACACATTTTATTAAATGTAAATTTTTGTTCGTTACATAACTGCAGTCTTTAAAAAATTATTAAATTTTTTTAAAATTGGTTTTTCTTAAAAATCTGGACATGCATAATTATTTAATTGCACTTATTGATTGTTTTTTTATTGGTTCGTTATGTTTGTTAATGTTGTACATTTTCTATATCAGACCCTGATTGGTTGTTTGTTTTTATTTTTCTCATCTTCTTGTTTGTCATTGATAATTTTTTAATTCTTATCTTAGTTAATGGTTGATTTGTTGCACCTTAGTTTTGCTGTTGAAACGTCTATTTATTTTACTTTAGAATTTGTTTTTGAGGTGTTGGAAGAAAGAGAGATGATAAGTTTCATGGTGATGGAAGTTTCGGTGTAAAATGACGGCATTTTAAATTTGAAGTTAGTTGAGTTATTATCTCATTTTGTCTTTTTTTACTGTTAATTGTCTTCTATTTTTTGCTGTTCGGTGAAAGGTTGCGTTGATTTATAAGTTGGGTTGGGAAAGGTTTTTGAAGAAGTTTTTGAAGAAAAATGCGTTTATGTGAATAAATGAGGAATGGGACATTCAATAAAATAATTTACAGAAATTGAAACTTGACTGTCATCCTCAAAAAAAAATTTTCAAAATTAACACTCACATCTTCTTGCCCCTCAAAGAATATTTGGTAATTTATGAACCAACTAATTAATGCTCTAAAGACATTGATTTGCTGACACACACTATGCATATATACCGTAAGTCCTACTCATTCAAATTATTAAAATGTACTGTATCTTCTTGTTTTAAAACATGTGAATAAAAGATTAGGTTCTAACTAGGTTTGGACCATCCTTTTAATTCAAAAACTATATTTTTTGTTTGAAAGTATTTGTTTTCATTTACAAACTCGAACAGTTGAAAAAAATACAAGAATGGAAAACAAACATGGACCATTCAATCTATTATTACACGTTGCAAACACAACCGATGATAATCCCACATGACACAGAGTGGTTTTCAGGCCTTACGTAATTTAGCCCAAACCCTTTCTGCTTTATTAATATTTCAAAGCATGTTTTTGTTTTGTATTTGTGTCTGGAAATTATTTCTTATTTACTCTTGAAGTTAAGTTTTCGCTGCCGTCAAACTGGAATCTAAAAAGGTTAAAAACTGGGATTTTTACAATCAGAAACGTTGGTTTTTTTTTCCAAAAATGAAACGGTGACCCAGCATCTAAGATTTTTATTTCCTTATTTTTTACCTCTGTCAAAAGGAAAAATCATACACTTCTCTGAATGAACCTGAACCACTCAAAAACAAAGAAAAAAATAACAAAACACAAAAGTGGTGGACAACCAGTCAGGGAAAAAATTAAGAACAACCAAAAAAAACAACTAAACAATAATTTTTGAGCTACTTTCTTTTAAACATTATTTATAAATATTATGTAATAACTTATTTATAAAGTTATCATATAATACTGTACTCAGGTTTTGAACGTGAATTATTAAAAACTAGGGTTGATCGTTTTTTTAGTTTTTATTTTTATATTTTGACTGTCTCCTTCAAAGCTCTTTTTGGAACTAACATTCAATTTATTTATATATTTATTTATTTATTTTGGAAAAGGCCTTTAACTAATTTTCTTTGAAACGTTCAAAAGTCACGGATTTCAGTGAATATACTAAAAAACATTTTTATTTATTTAAATATTATCATATTTGTTGTTATTTACTTAGAAATAATAATTAACAAAAACTAGACTAGTTTAAAATATTGTTTTTGTTCTGTTGCTGGGCTATCTTTCATTTTCCTTTTCTTTTGCTTGTTTACGCCTGTGAATGGCGTAATAAAATATTTAAAATAAAAAAATCACTTTGACCAAAAACCTACTGACTATTACAAATAATTCAGCAATATTTAGTGTAATTATCGATCGATTTGAGCAGAAAATGGCAATATTCATGGCCTTGGTGGAGAAGGTTAAGGGTGAGTTCAAAAGACCTGGGCTAAATTAGCATTTGAACTTTGATAATAGAAGGCGGACGTGGTAAAGTAAACAGAAATTACTTCCGATTACTTATCTTCCGATTCAGTTAAGATTTCGTACCCGAAAATACAAAAATAGGAAAAATCGCGGAGTCCTAATATTTTGCCTTTTCCTAGTCCTATAGGTAGCTAGTAAATCTTTCTTCTTTTTCTTATTAACTGTTATTGTAACTTTTTTTTTTAATATATATTATTTTCTGTTTGCAAAGTGTTCATGATGATTTATCGGGTACCACACCAGAAAAGCACAAATAAACCTTGTTTTACTAAAAGAATTTTTTTTTGTATCACAGAAGAAAAAAGCTGACTAACGCAAGCAAACTTAGACCTAAAAGTACGTTCGTTCTTTAAGGCACGAATTTAAACTCCAAAACCGGAATTAACGGTTATTTTTTAATTGGAACTATTGGAATAGATTGATTTGAAGGTGTTCTAAGAAGATAATGGAAATGTAAAAAGTCTTTCTTGATCGTTAATAATAGCGTGAAACAGAAGTGAGTCTGTTTCTGCTGTTGCTAATGAAACAGGCAATCGAAAGGGACAAATGAATTCCTATCGAACGCACCTAATATTCGTGTTTTTTTTTTTGAAAGAAGCAAAACCCGTTCGCCATTTCTTTATTAATCGTATTAAAAATATGTATTTGCCTCTTTTTTCTCTTAAAATTTAAAAACCTTCTTTTCGTTGATATCATTGCTACGGATAAATACAAAAACTTAAATTTTCGCATAAAACAAGCATCGCTTCTTGAGTTAAAAAATATGAGGTGACAATGCTCCAACAACGTCCAAAAATTATTTCTTTCATCACATTGAAAAAAGAATATTCCTTCGTTTAAAACATCTTTTGTCCAGCAAAAGGGAGCGAGTAATGGGAACCTTAGACTTCTGGACTGTTCCTGTCGGGATCGGGATCCGAACTGACGTTGCTTAATAACGTGTACGAGTCTCTGAGTATTAGTAGCCTAGGTTGGCCGTTTACCAGGAAGCTGCTCCCTCGTCGGAGTTCCCGTAGCTCTCGCGTTAGTCTTTCCTTTCCGCGTTCGATCCTCGGATCCGCGAATAACAGACTCTTGTACGCCTTGACAAACATGAATATGAGAATGGAAGCACCGACGACGATGCATCCGTATGTGAATACAGGTACAGCTGTGTCCGAGAAGGTCGTCGCCAGGTACACCCACCGCTGTATAGGCGGCGTCAGGTCTTCGATTCCTTCTTCTATCCACATGATAGGAAATATTATGTCGGGGAATTTGGACACAACTTTGATATTAGTCACCTTTGAGATTTTCAGATTCATTTGAACTCTGACTAAACCTTCCAAAGGCACTCCGAGTTTCTGTAATTGAAAATCGTTTATTTATTAATTTTATGGGAAGCGAAGTTATTAAGAAGACCGTGGACACGTAGACTGTCAAATAAATCATAATGAAAATGAGAGTCGTTAGAGTCACTGGTTGTGTTATATGTTTAAGACCAACGGTTGGTTCCAAAATCCACCTTGGGATTATGTCTTTTGGTCAAAGTTCTGTTTTCTTGTGAGTGCTACAAAGGAACGGTATACAGCTTACTTACGTGTTGTATTTTAAAAAATGTTTGATGTTTTTCTACGTCTGGTTTTAATCCCTCGACAGCCTTGAGAAGAGATGGATCCGCCTGTAGGAAATGAGGATACGAGAGAAAAACCGGAGCTTCTGCAAAGCCAGAAATATTAATTAATAACAATACACAAAGTAGGACGTACTCCTGTGTATCTTCTGTTTGAAGAAGAATGAACAAACTTACCAAAATGACACGGATTTATGTTTTGAAGCCCTTTTGGTGGACAGTAGCTACCGACTCCGGGGCAGTAACATTTATTGTCTTCGTTTTTTTTTCTGGGCTTTCGAGAGCGTCGTCGGAAGGAGTGTACAACCTAAAAATATGAATTTTTTTTTTGATAGAGCCCTTCGGAACTGTCAGTTCTTATTTTGGAGGAAAAAAAAAGGAAAGAAGCTTACCCCGCAGTCACACCAAATTTACTGACATCTCCTCGATATTGAAGTGGCAGAATCCTGCATAGGTCTTTATCGTACACGTGAACAATGTCAGATTTTGTGAATTCTCTTGGCGGAAAAAAAGAACCTGAAAAAGGCAAAAAGAATTGTTAAAAACAGAGGAAGAAGAAAGGAGAAGAGTGAGGCGTCCCAGTCTGATGAAGAAATCCCGTGATTTCGTCTCGGAATTTCGCCCAAGAAATTTCAGTCGCAAACTATAATTACCAGGTTCGAATTTCCTTTCAGGTCCACATAAGCTCTTAAACACGCGACATTACGAAATTTGACCAGAGAGGGATTTCATTCTTTTTTAATCTTTTTAGACTGTGGCTGGCTATCGAAACCAAAGTCTGGTGAATTAAGAAATAAAGTTGAATGGCGAACAGGTTGGTTTAGGTGAACCTGTTTACATCAATTAACGCGTGCACCTGAGGATAGGAGGGGGAAATTATGCAATACACGTCTTTTTAGCCTCCGGACTGAAAATTACGTTCAAGTTTACTATTTCTGCATCTTCTTATTCATCTCCTTCTTTATTACTTTGCAAGACACAAAATTCAGTGTGAAAATTACAGAAGAAAAACCCAAAAGTTCGATCAAGATCAGTCACACATAGTTGAGAGGTTTTGATGAGGTGTATTCTTTGGGTACACAAACCTGGGATTTCCTTTCAATAACCTATGAGAATCGATCTATCAATGAGATATTTTATTTTGACGTTCAATTGACCCCCTATTTGGAAAGTGATGGATGAGAGGCAACTTGAGGTGAAAATGGTCAACCATAACGCCCACACCCAGAATGACAGATAACGCAGAATATCTATTTCGGGTCTATTAGACAATTTAGGATGACTAGATGTAACACTGGGTAAGATTGGTTTCGCCTAGCAAACTCGAAAGGTCATGCTTTCCCATGACATTCAGGTTTCACGTTTCTGGGAAATGTCGACTTCCTATGTCCTGAATTTGAAGAGGATGAATTTTGTGGGAATGAGTTCATCGAACCTAACAGATCACTTACCTTCGGAAGCTTTTATAGAGTTGCAGGGTGGTTTGCTCCAATACGGCAAATGATCTAAACCATTTATTCTATTTAAAAGACCGAAGTCTTTCATGCTAGTGTGTCCCGTGTAAATTGTGGACACTTCTTTAAGCGTACCATTTCTCTGAAAGGAAAAAGAAAAATTAGCTTTGATTCCGCCTGTCTTCCTCTGAGATACTTGATAGGCACAAGTTAAAGCACGAATCACGTACTCACCCCTAATAACAAACCCATTTTCTCGTTTGGCCTCTGATGCCTCGGAAAATATTTGTGAGCAAGTTTTGTGAGGACATCATCGTAACCAAAGACTAGTTCTTCAGGAGTGACTGAAACAAAAGGCTTAAGATCCATAGAGCCCAAGACGAATGAAAGACCAGTTCGAAGAATCCAGTGCAAATCTTTTGTGAACGTGGCTAGTGTCTGAAAAGGAAAAGTCACAAGTTTTTTGTTGGCTTCTCTCACTGATGCTAATTATTCAATTTTCGATAAAGGCTAAGTTTAACTTTCAAAATGGTGGTTTGTATAAGAAAAAAACCATCAAGGTATTATTAATTATTATTACAGTTTTTGTCAATTTCAGATTGCTGATTAGGCATTCAGTTTTTGTTCTGCATGCCTATTAAGTGCTGTAAAACCTAAAGCACAAATTTTTACATGTTTTTGTGCTTCAAATTACTCCTCTTGCAAAATCGTATTTACCTTGGTGTTTCATTTTTTATAATTGTTTTACTTCTGGTTTTATAATTTAATAATTTAACTAAGTTTTCTTTTTACTTTGTAATGCAGTAGTACTTTGTGATACGAATGTCCTAACATACGAATTTTTTGAAATGCGACATGAAATATTCTAAAATTTACACCTCGACATACGACGAAAAATTTGAGATACAAATTTGGAATGTGCGATAATTACATGGGTGGTCTCTAAATGGCAAAACGTTCGCTCAGCTTTCCTCCCGCCTCTTTGAGATACGATTTTTTTTGACATACGACGATGATCACACAACGTACTTGTATATAATTAGTAATCTCAAGGTACCACTGTATAAGAAATGAGTCCTATTAATTATTTATTATGGGCATAAAACTTTTTCTTTATAAATGTCGAATAGTCAGAAGTGAAAAACTGTTGGTTACAATGCTTTTTCTGTATTCTGTAACTGTGTGTGCGGTAAAAGTGAGAAATTGGTAATGTATATATATATAAAATCTCGGTGATTAATCACAATCATTAACTAAACTTGGTAAATGTGACAAATTACTGAATATTTATTACCCCTGTTGGCCAGTTTATAAAATGTCCAACTCTTAATGGGAAATTTAATAAAAGCGTGTTAAGTCTGGTAATCTGCTTATTGAAAATACTACAAAATATGTATTACTATTATATAATATTTATAATGTATATATGGAAACTGATCAATATAATGTTATTATTAAAAAGTCTGGCAGTCAAACCTGTGCCTTAATCCCGAAGGGAACTACATATTTTTTTTTTACCGTAAACACGTGTTTTTCATTTCTATGACCAAGAAATGGCGCCTAATTTGAACCTAAAATAATGTCAAAGCCAGACATTAAAATATTTATTAAGACTACGTTATGTTGTTAGCTGTGTTACGTTATTCTCAGTTCGAGTTTTCTGTTTTTGTTCTTGTCTTTTCTTCTCTCTGTCCACTCTTCTCGTTCCTCTTTCAAAGGCTCTTCAGTTAATTTATAAAAGAAATGAACCAAAACCATAATTAATCCCATTGCCAAACATTGTTCACGGGAGATTAATCACGTTAATAAATTAAGAAGAGAGTAGCCAAACCAACAATTAATGTCGAATTACTAAAAGCAGAAAAGAATTGCAGTCAGTTTGAAACCTGGAATTAATAAATTTCAGTATTAACTTTAATTTATAAATTAAGTTGCCATTTGAGTGTACCTGCTGTGTCACTGACAGGAAGGTTATTCAAGAATTGCTTTCTGCCTCGAAGAAGGATTTGGTGCCCCACTCCACTCACCCACTCACTCCCCCGTTAGCACTAAAGTATTAGCAAAGTCAAGAGACCAAAAGATCTGGGTTATTCAGTAACGGTGTGCAATTCTCGGTTTATTTTGTTTTGATGCGTTAAGGTTTATTAATTTCTGGGTCGGTTGAGAAATTAATAAATAGAGGCGTAATCAAATAAAATCCTATTAAAATTTGTTAGTTAATAGGTCCATTATTTTTTTAATGAGCGATCGCCGAAGAGGAATATGAAGATTTATTACATGCTTATCGGTTAAGGTTCGTGTCCTCGATGGTAGTTCATAGTGGCTTTTATCAATGTTTTCCAAGCTTTCCACTGGTCATTTAATTCCGTTCTTAATAGAGGTACATTAATGTTTGTGATGTTTTGTGTATAATACTTACGAGTAATGGTATGTTTGGAACTACTATTCTATCTTCTTTGTTTCCCAACGACCATTCTGGAACGTATTTAAGAATTTTATTTTGCTGGAAGGAAACAGTGCCGTTATTATGGAACTTTATATTGACTTTTTCCATATCTTCCCTGAAATGATATGATAAAAACGGTTTTTGTCATCACTTATTTATGATATTATTGAAATTTTTGTGGCCAAAAATCAAAGTCAAACACTTTGTTTTGGGTTTAACACAAACTGTCATACCCCTATTCTGATGATGGCAACAACTCTAAATCGACAAAACATCAGTGTAATTTTTATACTAGAATCATGTTCTTCGAGTTTTTTTAGTGTTTTGAACAGTTTACGTGGTTTGTGATGAACCCAAAAAGTGTTTGTGAAAATAGTGAAATGAACACTTGCGAATTTAATGGATTCCATTACAAGCCCTCAACTAAATAAGATCGTAATCGTTTAGACTTGTTTACGCGGTATGCACTAAATCAATTACATTCTTAAGTGTTTACTTCACTCTTTTCATTTTTCACCAATTAAATACGCTCCTAATACAACAGACATTAATGAAAACATTTTGATACATTGTGATTTTCTTCTGAGTACTTTTTTGGGGAGGTGGAGGTGTTTTTGAAAGATCCCAGAAATTAGATTGTTTAGAGAATAGATGAGTGGTTATTTCGCTCTGTTAATTGTTGACTTCCTTTTTATTCTTCCCTTGTGTTAAGTCACCAACAGTGTACCGTTCTCAATCTCCGCTTTGAATCTCAAATGATTCGGGCTTTTGGGACAAATTTATTGTTTGTCATGAACATTTATTTCAAACGATCACGAATAAAATGCTGTAGACTGTTACAGACGAGCACAGCTGCTTGGCTTTAGTCAGGTCTTTTGTAAGTTCTCTGTTTTTAGACAGCGTGGGCTAGATTTGATCATTATTGTGAATTTTGGCTAAGCTATTGAAAAGACAAAAGAAAAAAGAGAATTTAAAATTTTTAAGAATGACGAAAAAGAAACTTTTCCGCAAGTCGACCAACAACTACTTTAGGTGGACATTGATCATATCTATCATTCGACAAGGATTAGCAATCGGAATGCCTGTCTGTTACTCAACTGGGACTCGGCCTCAACCATCAAACACTAGGTTTCATTTGAATTACAAGGAAAAAGTTTCAATAAGGAATCTGCTAATAAATTTGACTGAAGAGGAAAAGATGAAAAAGCAGGAAGATGGTGAGATAGGAAGGGAAACAACGAACCTTGCGGAAAAGTAGTTGAAAGCTTTTAGAACTCTTTTTATTTATTTTGGCCCTTTACCATTTGAGTCTTTGTTCCCCGAGGAGAAATATCATTTAAAATTTGACAATTTTTTGTGAAATTTTGATGAAATACCTTAACCGGTTCAAATTATTATTAATATTATCATTTATGATTGTTGTTGTAACGAATTAATTAATCTAAAAACACTGTGCAAGCAATAAATTCACGTCTTCGGTTTAGAAGCCTCGAGGAAATTTTTTTTCTTATCTCTATCTCATTCCACTCTCTCTCTCTCTCTCTCTTTCATCTTCTTCTAGTAACATACTAGTAACATGAAATAAGATTGAAGATAACTTGTGAAGGACGGTCATTAAACCAGGTTTTTTAGCATGATTAAAAAAAGTTAAATAAACGAAAAGAAACGAGTGAATTCCTTTCGAATTAGGCTTGATGACTGCAGCTAAATTTAGTTGAACTTGCTCAGCTCTGTTACAAAGAAAAAAACAGAAAACAAAGAGCACGTGGATGAAATGAACCCAAGAAGGCAGTTTTGTCTTTGAAAACATAAGCGTTAACAAAATCCGTATTGTGCTATCGCCATTTTTTTTTATTTGAATTGAGTTCGACCAATAGTAGGGTAGATTTTAAAGTACAGAAATTTGGAAATGAAACCAAAGAAAGAAGCTTATAAACTGAAACAAATAACATAAATTTAGATATATATGGAGAAGATAACCAGAATAAAAAAAACAAACGCTTGCAGATAGACAGATGTTTAGGGATACTTAAAGAAAATGAGAAGCTGTCACGGAGAACAAATGTAGTAACACAAAAATGCTGATGTAGGAGACAAAGAAGAAAGGCCGGATAAAATCAGTGTGTGTAGGAAAAAATTAAGGTGAAGAATTAAAAGTCCTTTTTAAAAAGAAAGAATAGACGGTACACACGCGATGACCTTTCAGTTCAAAACGCGCCTACGTAACAATTTTTTTAAATAATTAATTTTAACTAAAATTCTTTTTAAAAAAAATTGCATTAATCGTCTTGATGCATGCAATAGGAATTAAAAAGGAAAAAAGAAACTTAAATGAATAACTTAAGACAAATATTATGAGAAACACCTGATAATAAAGTAAAAATAAAGGTTTCTGTATGTGTTACTATGTATACAGTGTATATGTATGTGTGCGAATTAATTTCATACCAAGGGATAAGAATTTCAAGCGAAACAAGTAATTTGGTCAAGGTCAATTAAAATCGCCTTATGAAATCCGGATCAAAAAAGTAACCCGGAAATATCGAAATTCTCATCTTCTTTTCTTTGTTGAGCACAAAAGGGCGGAAGCTCTTCCCTCCTCTTCTTCTGCCTACACCCCCTTCCTTTGTCTTCATACATGTACTGTGTACATACTCGGTACCATGGTACCGTTGTGTGAAAGTGAGGGCATAAATCTCTTCTTAAATTGGGAGTAATAACGTCAAAATCTATTAATATAACGTTTTATGTTGATAGTTGTCTCTAGTTTAACTTTTCTCTTTATCCATCATAAGCACTTGTTGCAAGTCCTGCAATTTAACCTTGGCCCGGAGGAGATAGTGCAGAAGGCGATATTCTTGAGGATGAGGAGAATCACCTTACGACAGAAGGATAATAATTAAAAATCATTTCCAAAAGGGTTTTAACTCTTAACAGTCTTAGTTTAATTTCCAAAAAGCTAGCCTTGGGGAAGTCCTTTAACGTCATCCAGTTATTTCACTCAGAATCTTTCCAAATCCTCTCGCAAATATAAATTCATTTATGACAAATATACAAGACGTTATGTTATATCACTTATTTATTTATTAATATTTAAGAAATGGAAAACTTCTTTGCCCCTTCCCCCCGTTCTACACAATGTGTACAGGGTAATATATCACGAAGAAACCCGAGATGAGAAAATACGGATAATGGCTTACATAAAAACATAATGTCTACTGGTGCCCACCCCATCCATCTCTGAATTTCCACTTCTCGTACAAGTTACACTAAATGACCTAACGTATTGATCAGATTTAGCATCCCTATCAGTGGGAGGAGTAGTGTAATGGTTAATGCTCCTGACTTGGACGCAATGATCTTGAGTTCGACTCCTCCTTCCGCATCCTGTTAGTCCAAAATATTAAGGCTGAAAAACGGGAAATTAAAACCACCACCAAATTTAGCATCCCTTAGTCAGTGTAACTGTCATTCTAATTTTTGGTTAGTAAGAAGTGGAAATAAGGTCTGGAGTAAAGTTACCAACAAGACCTAATTCATCAATTATTTTTCGTCCTCTCGCATTAGTAAAAGTCATTAAAAACAATCAATGACTTCATAAATTATTACAATAAATAGTATGATAAAAGCTCTCTACGACGCGAATCAAAAAACAAATGAACAACTCACAAATCCTCTTTAACGGTTTAATGACCGCCTTATTGATTTACACATGGCGAACGTCAGGGACTTGTAAGAGTTGGCTGTGACCACAACGCAAAACCCTTCTACAAAAGAAATCACTATGATTCGACTTACTTATAAACAAAAGGTCCCACTTCGACCAGTTTTGGTTTTTCATTATTATTTAAAAATCCATCAGGATTGGTTACATTGAAAATATAGACTTTGGTTAATCTAATGACACCAGGACGCTGCCAGTAGTGGTAACTTATGGTACCGTTGGCTAAACGTAGATGCTGGAACAAGAGAGGAAAAAAAATTATAATTTTCACGTAAAAGAAAGTTGTCTTGAAATTTTCAACAACTTATTTCACAACGCGCCATTTTTTTTCCACGTTTACTCAATTGATTTGAGATGGCGAAAGGTTTTTATAAGCGCTATAGGTTTAATTATATATATATAGATTACCTTTAGTAGAAGATAGTCCAGCCAAGGTATCGAAGACAATATAATTCCTAATGCTAACGTAAACAGTCCCAGTACTATCACTAATAATTTTCCTGAAAACGTAATAATATTCTGTATAATAATAATAATAATAATAATAATAATAATATAGTCTCTGGGTTAGTGAGTTTTTGTTTTTGTTAGTAAGACTTGGATTTGAGTTAGGCCAGTGCAGCCGACATTGCTTCATATGATTGTTTTAATGTTTTGTAGAGATTTCGCCAGAATTTACGTGCTCTATGGTTTTGCAGGGGTAAAAGATCTTGTAGAACTGCGAAAGAACTACTTTTCCTTGAGAATGTCAAGGGTGCCTGGGGTTTGTTCGTTGGCGATTAAGAGCTGGTTTGCTAGAATGAAGAGACTCTATCCTGGTTTGTTGACGAGAGTATAGTAGAAGAGTTGAGGAGTTGTGCTTTATACTTCGCAATATTTATTTGTTCAAAGTTAATGTCTTTGTCATCAGTCTGTTCCTGTCACTGGATGTAATTAGAATAGAAAAATGATCACATTTCTGACTATAATATGTTATTTCGGAAAATACTGTAAGGATATCGGAAGATGGCTTTCAAACGCACAACTTTAAATTCTCACAAAAAAATGCGCGTTAAAGGAGTCGATGTACAATACAATATTATAATTCAGATAGTGACATCATACGGTCTGAATGCTTGAAAATAATTTTAATGTTTGAGAACATGTTCTTGCAGGTCCCTGCAGTCACCTGGGCCAGGGACCTTGGCCTTGAGGTTGTCTTTTCTAAACCTTGAATTTCCTTAGCGGTTTCTGTTGCGGTCTGCACCACACTTTGGACCTGGGAGTTGATGTGACTCCAAAAAAAGGAAGTTTTTAAACCGGCTTTTAAAGTGATTGCATTTGCGATTGTCATTAACACCAAACCTGGCGAAATTTCTTGTATAGCTCCTTCTACGACAATATTTTATGAGCTGGTGTCCTTCCAGATTCTGAACCTTTGTCTATTTCCTGCCAAATTGCTCCATCAGATGCAGGTTTGATATGGTTTTCTAGATCACTCTGACTTTTGATATTCAATAATATCTCAGATGCTTATTTATAATCATCCACCGGAGTACCAAGTTCAAAAGTTATAATTATAATATATTTATTGTAAAATAAGTAAAAATTTGTAAACATTAAAAAATGACCAAAAAGTTTTCCTTGGCGTTTTTCATAGCGATATGCTAAAGTTAGGGTGAGTAAAAGAACTGTTCAAAAGTTGTATCAGTATACTCGAAAGAGACCAGTAATGGTAGGTTTAGTGTTAAAATAAAAATCTGATGATGAGTCAAATGGAAGATGAAATGAAGAAAGAGGAAATAGTTAGGTCATAGCAAAGACAAACGGCCAGGAACAGGAAGGATGTGTACAGAGCCTCCTGGGCAAAACCTTCCCTCATTTTGTTTTCCTCTCACTTTAGCAACCTAAAACTAGTTTCATAACAAAACCGCAAATTTGTCTTTTCACAGCTTAATTCGAATGTTGATATAATGCATCGCCGACAAGTGTTCATAGACTCTGCGGTTTTAGGTGTCATCGAATCTCCTTTTAAATTTACAACATTCACGGTGAAGCCGGGTATGCGATAAATCGTACCTGAGAGAAAGGATTTTTTTTTGCAAATTGTTTGACATGGTAACAGGTGAAGGCCACGTCGTCGTTGATTGCGACTGATAAGAGCAGAAAGATGCCCTACTGGTTCACGAAACCATAATCTTCGTTATGAAAGCTGGACCTTTACGGTCAAGAAACTGAAATCTATTACGAGGGTTGTTTGGCGAGCTCTGTCTAGCCCCCTGGGGGAGGAGGGGTTGATGTCATTTAATGCGGTACAAGAAGTATCATCCGACATTTAATTCATTTCACCGAGGGTAGGTGAATTCAGATGGAGGTATGCTAAATATCGAGTCCACTTTCTCTATCCGTGCGCCATGTTATATCACGTATTGCATAATGTGCAATTTCTAAGTTTATTTGGCGGCCATTTCTCGACATACTCCAAACATACTTTCCAATTTTATGTTTTTATTGGAAAACCAAAAATCCGTTTTCAATGGCGAGTTCATTAAATCCGCATCAGGTTTTATTATTAAAATTAATTTCGTTGCTTTTGGGTCGGATAATTATGGATAAAGGTAAAGTTTCGATCGTTAGGATTTGAATGTCCAAGTATTTGGCGGTGGAATTCGGTTGAGTTTTTTGAATATAAACGGGGATGAGAGAGATCACATTTTTGGCTTTCCGTTCTGGTAAAAATTTATCTGTTGTTAAACAAGGGAGCTTCCTGCTCTCATAATTTAATCCCTCGCATTACTCTCTTCCACTTGCTTAAAACGAAAAAAAAAATTTTCTTTCAGGGCCGCTTGGAAAAATAATGAGGGAAGAATCAGTTGACAAACAGTGGAAACTCAAGGAATTAGAAGACCAGTCGACCTTCCGAGGACCCCAAAGACCTGAGAGTCCGAGTGTCCATTTCTATATGGATTTTATACGTCCTCATGGTCAATTTGTTCAGATGCGCACACGTGATTTTTGTAATTCATCCGCTTCTTCTTCTTATTCATCTTCTCAGTTTTTCTTTTTTGGGTCAGGTTTCCTACGTGTCTGATCTGGGTGTTGCGCGTTACTCAATGTCCATCTTCAGGTGCCATTATGAGACCGTTTTTTTTCCTTGGCAAGAATTATTGCAAAAAAAAAATATTTTTTTCTTAACTTGGTCAATGTCGACTTGAGACCGTCATTAGGTCAGTCGAGAAAGGACGTTTTTGTGGTTTTTTAAGGTGCGATTAAATACCTGAAAAATTACCGAAAAACAAAACACGGGCTGATGGAACACTTGACAATGAAAAGAGAAGTGAAAGAGAAGCCAGAAATTATAAAAAAGAATTAAAAGATGGATTTATTTCACATGTGTGCCCATGTGTTTATACAAAAATATGATATTATAGTAACTCCCAATATGGGTACAAAACTGAAATTTGAATCAAATGAGTATGTATTGTATTTATACTAAAAGCGTTAATAAGAATATTTAAAGTTACATAATATCATTGAAACCTTCACACGATATTTGCCGGTTTTTCCAGTCGTTTTGACCCTGTTTTGCTTCAGCTATAGCTTCCTGAATATTGGATGTCCAGGTTGTTTCACATATTCGATTTGGTAACGTTTTATTTCATTTTCGTTTTCCCTTTTTCTGGGTTTATTATTCTGAACTTGGCCATATTTTCCTTGTTCATTTCTTTACACACTCTCATCTATTTTGTTCTCACATACGGAAGACCACAGAAATTGTTTTTAACTGTTCACTTTTTACTTGTTTGCAAGTTTTGGGATTCCGTATCCTAGACCTTGGCGATTCGTTTATTGCCTTCTTGCTGTCAGAACCTTACGTGAGGGGGGAGGAGTGGAAGAGTTCTTTAAAATCCTTCACCCATCAGCCTATTTGAACAAGTTGACAATTGTATTTTGTCGTAAACAAACCAAGAATGGAAGAAAAATAACCCAATAGCTCTCCTTTGTTTACACGAAACAGTAGGCGCGCCTAAAAAAAAAATAAAATGTTTACTCTACCGTTTCAAAAGTCTTCTTCATTTTACGTTTATTTAAAAAATATTGATCTGGCGATCTGGCGATCGGTCTATTAGACCGAACTGGTCAGTTTTGCAAATCTGGAAATCTGCCCAAAACCCTTTGAAGACTTTTAAAGGATTTTGCTTTTTGGCCATCTAAAATCATGTCATTAAAGAAATAAAGTTTTCAATTGCCCAGTGTTTGGATTAGTCGAACCGAAAAGTTGTAAAGGCCCAAAAACCAAAAACTTCACGATGGAAGCACACATGTCGCATGTATTGTATAATATCAGGGTCTCTTTTTGAAAATTACTGTATATTGACATATATGTTACGGTAAAGGTAATAAATTGGCGACTATTCATAGTTACTAGCTGAATATTTCATCGCCGGGATGTATACATAACAGCTGACGTAGTAATCCTGTTTACAATTGGCCGCTTGTTATAGTTCAGGCCTTTTAATTTAGAATTATTCTGACTGTTTCATTAATATAATTCAGTAAGGTATGAAATTGGGTTGGCACTCTTCGCATATCTTAAGACCAGACCGACTCAAAACGAATTTCTTTTCGGATGGAGGTCAGTGCTCCTTGCAATTTTGTTCTTCCGGGGTGCGAAAAACCTTACTCAATTTGTAGTAACACGTCGAACACTTTTAATTCTACGAGCTTAGAGTTTTATTATAAAAGTTACCTGGAGGGCATAGACACTAAAAAACGAACATACAAAAATAACCTTTGGACGCATCTCGTTTCATTCTTTTGTCTTTGTGTTCTCAAAGTCTACCGTTGTTCTCTTTGCTACTTCAGCATTCCCATAGTATATAATAGAAGTCGCACCCAGTGTTCACGAGTGCTCATTAACGCCTCTGGTCGTAAAAATACACACTATTAATTTCCTCTCTTCCTCTACTTCTCTTCCCCTCCACCGCGTAATTTATACAAAACTTCGTCAACTTTGTGTCTTCTTACCATTAGGTTCTCTGAAAAACTGGGTCGGAATTCTTTCAATTAGATCCATAAGAAAGAAGAAGGTTGATGAGAGAGGCTGAAAGGTTGAGAGGTTTTCAGAAGATTATACGCTTGCGTTGCGTTTTTTCCTACGAAATCATTAATCCGCTACAAAATCTTACGGTAATATTTTATATTTATGTACGTGTTACATTTATTTAATTTTGTGCTGAATCATTTGCCTGAAGAGAAGGGTGGGAGGAAGAGAGAAAGAAAGAAACAAGAACTTCCTCTCAATTTGGTTAATGAAGGTTACGTAAATAAATGAACTTCTAAGCGCGGAACGCGAGCGTCGCGAAGATTCTGCTAATTAGGTCGTGATCTGTATTGACAGTAGATCTTTGAGAATTTCCCGATTTTCCGCCATTTTCCTTTTTTCACATAAAGTTGTCTGAAATTCAGTGTGAAGACAACATTTCCCACTGAAATGGTCTCTTACAAACTTTTTTCGTCCCGACTTCTTTTACGCGGTGTGTTAAAAATCAACCCAATTCGTAACTGTTTTGTTATTGTCAGTTTAGTGGCAGAGTAATTATTATTAGGGCTCAAAGCTTCGTCTAAATAAGAAAATTTTTGATAATTTTAAAATTTGTATAAATTTTTAGTCAGTGTAATAAATATATATTTCGGTTAATTAACATAATGCTTCAACAAAAATTATCACTATGGTGATTGATGCGTCAGACCTTGTATTTCTGGGTTTCTCCCAGAACTGGGCAAGAATGCCTCGTCAAGCGGGAGTTTGAGATGTACAGGATGACTGTAGTAATGAGATTAAGAAGGGGCTGTGAAATCGCACCTGTCACCTTCCCGGGGATGCTGGTTGAATTCTGGAACGTGTTGGAAAATCCACTACCGACAAATATCATCTACAATAATAATGATAAGTTTAGGAGTGAAGTAATGATAGTAGAAAGTAAAGGTAAAGAAGAAGAGAAAGGATTAGGGAGGGGAGAGTGGAAAAACAGCGAAGTATGAGGACAACGAGAGAACAGAGAGTCTAAGATTAGTGATTTATGTTTCTTGAAATGTCGTTGATCTTGTAGTTTACTGAGACGGGATGCTGCAGAAAGATTCTGATGAGAGGAGTATGCAAGAGGAAATGTGGAGATTTCAACATTTATAATGGGGACCGTCAGATCCTTTCGGATGATGTAATTAGGAACAAAACAAGGAGCATTGACGAAGATTTTACAGGTCTTGCATTGGAAACTTTCCAGAATTCGGAGCTGGCAGAGGAAGTCCATAACTATTGTAGATTTCGTAGGTTCAAATGGGTTTCAGGATAAATTCGTCTACAAGGAGTTTGTTACTAGTGTAGTCTTGTTAAAATTTACTCATAAACTAGAGAAGCTTGTTTGAAACCAAAACGGTATATGTATAACAATTTTCTTTCAAACAGAGAATGCGAGAAATTAATATCGTTTAAATTTTCGCAGTCCTTATGTATTCTTCCTAATATACTCCCACGTAAAAATCATATTATAAATTATGTTTATTTCAAAAAGAATGCACAAGATTTCGTGTTAAAAAGTGATATTTATACTAGGAATATAAAGCAGGTTAATCACTGGCGATTGTTTTGATAATCTTAATAATTATAGAAATGTGTCGTGAAGAAAAGAAACCCAAAGAGATCGAAGGAAGCGTGGCGTGGGTATGTAAGGCCGATTCGCAGCAGTGAACCTGAAGACGAGAGCTCAGAGCCCAAGGAAACACGCTCCAAATGGAATCCATGATAAAATTTCAAGGTCAGGTTATGTAATTGTCTAGACCAAATGTGTCCGAGATCAATGATTTTGTTCATCTCATTTTTTTGAGAAGGCTTCGTCCCGTTTCTCCTTCCAACTCGTCTTCTTCCCTTTACACTTTGCCTTTGTCTCGAACGAGAATATCGGTCTCTTCACTGGTTTACGAAAGTACCTTTTCGGTTAATTTAAACGAAGAACATTTGTCATCGTCGAAAAGACGTTAGAACTTTTCAATTTTCTTTTTTTGTTTATTTATACTAATTACCATGATAAATTATGCAACCTTTGGTTCATTTTTTTCTCGAATGTACGATGGACAGTTTTTTGCTTATTTCAAATAAATTGTAGCAGTCGAGGACTTCGAGCCTCTTAAAATCACTTGAGTTATTGACTTTAATTATTAATCATTTATACTTTTGCTACACTGTTTATAGTTTTAATTTTTTCATGCTTTGCTTTGACTAACATTTTGGTTAACTAAACTTTTGATGAAAAAGTGTTAGGTTGGGACCATAAACAAAGTGATATGGTTGGAAAAGTAAATGAAAAATGGCAGAAACGTATGACAGTCTTTTGTTTTCGTTTCCCTTCCATCCTTGTAACTTTCTCGATCCGTTTTGGCCCCCTTTTTTGTTTTGTTTGGGTTTTGGTTAAACTATTCGGGAGACGTCACGTTGAAAATGAAAATGAAAACAAAAAACGAAATCAACCAAATCGAGGTTCGAGTTGACTTACAAAGTCTCCTGACCCCCTTTCGGAGACAAACCCCACGCACGCACGAGCACATAAGGTTGGCGTAACGGCGTTTCGTCAGCAAAATGGAAAATAGATTTCACAGTCTCACTGGTGGCGTCTTGAATGGTTTTTCTTCTTCCACTCCTCTCTCAAATATCCGGGTGTCTGAACAATTTTCAACTGTTATAAACACAGTTTAGCAAGGGAAGGAGGAAGTTCTCCAAGGATGGAAAAGAACTGTTGGAAATTCGAAATTTGGTTTGAATTTATAATCATTTAATGAAAACGGATCTGATCATTTTATACTTTGATAATTTATTTATAAACGAGAGGAATGTTTGGAATGAATCATTCTTTCTTACTTAGATTCGATGAAAACCCTAAAGCTCAGGAATTTACAGTATTATGGAAACACCTTCCTTCTGTAGTCTCTTTTCCAGTAACAGAAAAAGCATTTAGGTCTTGGAAGGGTTGCCAGGAGGCAATTGGAAGACTCATTTTTTATAATTATATGTTTACACCAATTTTTCGTCAAAGGGTACGAGACATTAATATTATTTTAAATTTCCCGGCTATGATGTTTCATTTGTAATACTGTATAAATATTACGGTACAAGTTACAAATCCAATGTTAAATACAATTCTCGCCGATTATTCATAACCATCAAGTAACCTTATTAAATGTGGCTAATTACTGAATATTCATCACATTTACCGGTTAGTTTATAAAACTTCCAGCTCGTACTGGGCAATTTATTAAAATTTTTACTCAGCTCCTTGACTTTTACCATTCATTCATTTCATGTATTTGTCCCTTCTAATTCAGAAATTGGTGGACTGCTACTGGCAAACACAACTACTTTTGATTTCTTTGGCTTCTGTAAGAAGAGTGAGAAGACCAGGCATCTGAGCCAGTTTTCATTAAATTTGCAATTACAAGTTGGACGTTTTATAAAATAGCCGGTAAAATGTGATGAATATTCAGTAATTTTTAACATTTATCAAAGTTAGTTGTGGCGTATATATATCACTTTTACCCCGAGGAGACGGAGAGGTTTAAGCTAAATAAACCCTGGTAGAAAACAAAAATTCTAACTTACCAGTGCTAATTTTGCTCTGCTCTGAAATGAGCATGTTTATCGGTGTTCCATCATCCATTCTTCTTTGTCTTTTTGATGGGGACACTCCGAAAAGTCTGTTTTTGGCATTTTGACCAACTTTTAAATATTGTTTATGACCCATTATCACTTTTTATTTGAAAAAGGCACCACGAAACACGAAGCAACTTGTTAACGCACTATAGTAATCGCCACTTCGCGCACTTTTTTTGCTTTTAAGTTCTACTCCGATGATTCCGTTCTTCCATGCTCTCTGAAATTCGATTCCTTTTTCTTTCTCTGCTTTTGCTTTTCCTTTTTCCTTTTTTTTTCTAGTAATGTCTGAAACAAAACAAGGCATCAATGTTACTAAATTATCAGTTATCCTACGTCGTTGGTCGTCGTCTTTTTCAAAATGTCGATTCATTCTTTGTAATTAACCTTCCGGAATTTTTCTTAATAGCAGCAAATGTAGTTCTTTGGGTCAATGGGCATATAAATTTTTTTTGTCTTCATGCTGGAAACGACTGTTATCTTCTCTTCTCTCACACCCTTCCCTTCTCCTCTTTTCTTCTTTCAATATTCTTTTCCTACGCTTCCTCTCCGGTCCTTTCACCATCATCGATTTATTGTGGACTCTGGCGTGGGGCTCTTTAACTATCAGTTATTTTCTGTAGAATTGTTTTATGAGCGTTCTCGTGAGCTTTGTCATTCACGTATCCTCGGGTTAAGTGGCCTGCTATGTCGCGGTCATAAAAGAGCAAAATCTCATTAGAACCTCATTGCGAGCTATCTTTGAAGGAGATTCTTGTGCATCTGACCTGGTTTTGTATTGAGTTTGAGGGGGGAAGAAGGGAGGTGAGGAATTGAATTTACAATCCGTTAAATCAACTCTTAAGAAGAATGTAAGCAGTATAAGGTGACACAGAGTTGGAAGAAGATGGAAATGGGTGGTTGAACCAATTGTATCCAGAGAACAGTGGGAGGCGTAGCCTCCGTAGGTTAAGTTCCTGACTTGGACGCGATGATCGTGAGTTCGAATCCTCCTTCCGCGTTCTGTTATACCCAAAAATTAAGAGTGAGAAAAGAGATTAAAACCACCACCAAGTATTTAAAGAACAGATAAGCTTCATAGCTTGAAAAGCGAGAAAAGAAAAATGAGACAGTAATAGGAAGAGGGAAATGAAGTAAGAAAAAAGTAGAAAGGAGAAGAAAGAAGTATGAACATGACAAAGAAGTGACCTGGTATGAGGTCGAGAAGTCTGTGTCTGTCCTTTCGAGACTTCATTGGTCTCGCCTGGAAATTTGTAGCTAACGGAGACAGATTCTTACTCAAGTCAAAGATGAATGCAAAAATAGTTTTATTAGATGACACACACCCAGTATGAGAACTCCGCACAACATAACAACTTGTTAACGTATCGAAATGCTTTTGAGTGTGAAGGTAACAACATGTCGACAGGGTTAACTTGTTGAGTGATCACCTTGTGCACTTTGGTTGGCCCCCCTCCTTGCCCCAACTATGGATGTGGAAGGAACATCTCCTCATATTAAGTGCTTAAACTAACTGACGATAGAAATACCCCTTCACGAGTAGTGTGTCACTTGTTGTTGATTATTCAGACAAGAAGAATCCTTTTGAACGAAAGCAGTTAGGGAGAATATAAACGTGGAATTACGCCATAGAATACTTCACAAAATCGAAGTTGATATTAAAGTTCACTTTACAAATTCATCGCTCTTCCTGGGCAACCGCTTTTGGGCGAACGTCTTTCACTTATGGTTGTCCGCATCTCACATGAAATTTTCTTCCCCTGCTAACTACCACCTATGTCCAACTTGAGACACCAAGTAGTTGTTAGGTCGATATACAATAGGAGAGTCAGTCGTAACCCAAGGGGTGAAACACACGACGTAATAATAGTCTCCAAAGGAGACTGTACATTTCCTGTCAAGGCCAACGATATTGTTAAATAAATCTGTATGTATGTTTGAATATTTGATTGGTCTATCAGCAACGGGAAGTATTGAGCAAAATGAAATGAACGGGAAAATGATATAAGACAGAACAAAAGTTAAGACTAAGAGGCTAGAGAAGCGCGTTATGGGGTTTATTGGCATATTAAATTAATTTTTTGGAGGAGGGGAAATAATTTTTTTGGTTTTACCCAATCTCGACTCGAGAAAGTCTCCAAATTTTTTTCGGACTTTTAAAGTTTTGTTATAAGAAAATTGTGGAAAATTTTTCAGTTGAGACGGACAATAGTCAACCCTATTCACTAAATTATTTATTGATTTATAACTTGTAAAATATGAGTGTTGCTTGTTAAACACACAAAATTAAATAGAATCGAGCTTCGAAATTGGTTTTTTTGTGCGATCATGGGTCATGCATGGGTAATGGGTCAATGGCCCCCTTTTCCTCCACATAAACACTACATTACCTTGTTAAACGAATCGTTTTTTCGTTTATTCTGGATTCTTTTTTTTATAAATCTTCATAAAAACCCTTGAAGAGTCTTTGAGGATAGTCGAGACTTTCTTTAAAAGTTTTGATATCCTGTGTGGCATACCTGAAAGTAGTAAAAAAAATTGTGAAATGAGTGAAAACAGAAATTTAAAAATGAGAACTATTCTCAAAACAGATGTTAGGACACGTTTTAATGTCTGTTTCTTCAATCGGACACGTGTTTGGCTCTTCATCAGCTTGGGAACAGGGAGTTTGGCTCTACAGGAAGAAAACTCTTTCGAAAAGTAATTGATGAGTTACGGATCGAATGAAGACAAAACCGGGAACGAAAATTCGTTTTTGTTTTGTTTTGTACAAAAGTAACACACCCATTTTATCATACATACAATTGCGATTTGAGCAGACGAAGCTCAAAGACAGATGGGAAGGAAGCTAATACGCGGGAATTAAATCACTTCCACAGAATTCGTAAACCTTCTAGCAGCACTAATTCCAATAGACATCTTAGCCACTTTCTACAAAACATCTATGTAGAGGACCACGGCCTACAAACACGCCGTCCGCATTGTGCCGAAAGACGAGGCCTGGAAACATGGAGGGACTAACTTGTGGTTCGCTAGAGCTTAACCGACTTCCTGAGAAGCCAGTATTTGACGCGATTCTACCGAAACTCAACTCATGTATCGACAGAAGACATAGCTCCCTGTCATATAGAATTACGCAGATGGTCTCGGAACATTGATGTTTTATTACTTCCTTCTCAAAATAGAAAAAAAAATGCAGTAACATCACTGCGAGCAGTACCCTAAAGAGGAAGACGACACTCAACACACCTTAGCAGACTGTCCCGCCTGGGCCGATTTGAGAAGACTTCTGACCGACGAATTTGGCCCGGATCTTAGTCATCCTAACGTGATGTAACCCATAAATACTCCTTATAGAACTTACTACCTCAAACCGACGAAGTTCTCTGAACTACTAGAAGGTAGACATTACTAATGTTTTTATTTCTACAGATGTCTTGGCCTTGCCGATCCCTTCAGGAATGCGTCTTGAACAAAATACTGTCATTGTGTTAGAATCGAGGGACACTTCAGAAGGACGAAAAGTGGGAAAAACGAAACACACCCCTTGAAGCAACTGCAACGACTTCTTTTAGTAATATAAAATATAATAATAAATAAGCAAAAATTGTCGTAAGAAAAGTCTGAAACCGCTAATTAAACATGTCGCAAGTTAGAGCAAGAAGACGGCTAGCTCAACCGAAAACTTCGTCATTTTAACGTTTCGCTTGAGGATTATTATCATATTAATATAGGTTTTAACGTTTAGGTATTTTGCGGTTGTTCACAGAATAAAAAGGAGAAAAGAACACGGATAGGAACACAACTGAGGTTTGGTTTAGGTGGCGAGAAAAGCCGTCATTTTGATTTGTGACAAGGCGATGATAAGTGAGCAAAGATACTTTTAGTCAAGTCAGAACGTTTAGTAATCGAAAAGAATTTTACCCAACCCAGAAGGTTGCTACCACGTTTAAATAGTTCCCCTGGGGTCTTTGCTCCTTGTGAGCCCTGTTAGAGGGCGCTTACCTCTTGTCACGAAATTTCGGTATTTTGCTGCCAAATTATAAGAAAGTGCCGTTTTCTTCATTAATTTTCCCAATTATCTCCGGTGATTTTGCTTTTTGTTCATTTTGCCCCATCAATCATTCCGAAAAGGTTTTCTCGCCAATCATTCTTAACCGATTACAGTATTCTAGACCTGCTTTTGTTGCTTCTTAACTTTTTCCTTTGTCACGACTAAATGACATTAGTATCGACCATAGCTGATGTCATATTTGTTTCTGTGCGTCGTTTTCGACCTATCCTAAAGTTCAAACTGTGTCACACTTGTTGAAGGTTTTGTTTTGTATCTCTATTATCGCTCTTTGGTACCAATCCCCTTTTTTTGTTTGCCGACTTCGAACCTACAATAAAATTAAACACACCCCAATACGTTCTTTCCTTTTATGTTGTTTTTCGATTAATGAGCGAGATTTCTATCACGAGAATCAACTTAGGCTTGTGTGACACCCAAAGAACAGATATTTGGCTGAGAGGGATACAATAAAAAAAAATTTGAAAAAATATTTTCAAGGTTGAACGTTGAACGTTTAAGAGCACAATAAGTGTTCAAGGACATGAAAACCATTGCGCAAGAATTTCAAATAGCAGGAAAATGATTCAGGTTTTGATCGGAGTTTGTGTCGTCCAAATGAATGAGAGAGAAAGAAAAGTAGGAGGAAGAAGTAGAAAGAAAAACAAAAACAAATTCACTCATTTCTTCTTCGCAGGTTGAATGCACTCTCACACAAGATGAAAACCAAAAAAAAAGCGATTTCAAGGACGAACAAACCACTTGAAGGAAACAAGATCAAAAGAATTTATTAACATTGTAATTCGTCTGAAATGTAGGTCGATTAACCCAAGTCATCGGCCTGTGGCAACTCGTTGGACTCAAGAGACAAACAGGTAAGTTGGTGCGCCTCGTTGCATAAGAAGCCTTCAGATTATCAGTCTCGAGTATGTGGTGTGTGTGTCGTATGGAGGGGAATGTCCTCCTTGCCCTCCTCCCCCCACCTTGCCCCCTGCCTCCCTTTTTGACTGACGCTGTGATTGTCTAAATCTGACTTTCTAAATCCGACTAAGCGACTTTGTGACATCTTTTGAATCCTTTGGTTACTTCTTCCCCGGAACTTTGTATTTTCGCAAAAAGCAAAAAGATTGGACATTGAACTCGCATTTCATATTGGACTCAGATTTAAGGAAGTCGGATTACCAGAAATACTAGTCCTTGCGTTGATTGTGTAATGTTCAAATTTATCGTTCAAACAAATGAAGGGACAAAAAGAATAAGAAGAAAAAATACCGAATGGAAAAGAGAAAACGAAAATGAGGCCCGCACATGTTTATACGAGTGAAAAACCAGGGGGAGAGAGAGAGAGAGAGAGAGGCAGGTTAATAAAAGAAAGAAGAAAAAGCAGAGTTGAAAAGACGAACAAATTATCATCATATAGTAAAATAACCTAAAAAAATTAAGGAAAGGTGATGTCAAACGGAATGAAAAAGGAGAAGATGTAAGAATTACCAAGAGGGTAAGAAAACAGCCGAGCTCTGACAAAGTCAATGGAAAAATAAAAAAAGGAAATTAACAAAGGAGGCAAGAAGAACTATGAAACAAGAACACCGTCATAGAAAGACATAAAAAGAAACATGAACAGAACGGTAATAAACAGAGAAAAAATGGAAAAAAAAGGAAAGAAACTTGGAAGAGGATACAAAAAACCAAGAATTGGAAGCAAAGATCCACTGACCATGAGAGAAGAACCTAAAGTACGTTACCATCACAGTGTTTAGAGGGAGAGAATGGAGTCTGTCAAAGCTGAAGAAACGGAAACGATCGTGGGCACAACAAGCCACATTTCACAATCTGGCGACCGCCCTGGATTGTCAAGTGAAGGTTGTCGACGACCGTTAAAATTGTCGTAAACGCATAAATAATAATCGACAAATTCCTGATCAAGATCTTGTAATCAGTTCTTTGTCAAATCTATCAGATAGATTGGAGAAAACTTTTCCGAACAGAGAAGTAAACGCCGGTAACAAGTTTGAACTTGCAAAATATTATGTATTAATATCAGGTTTCCTTGACTGGATGCAGTATACGAGAACCTGCATCAAGGCGTCTCTAATCGCCCGACTAGCATACCTTTCAATTATTCTCTATTAGACATTTAGTTTTTATTTACTTTGCACAACCTTCAAAAGCTTTCTCTGCTGTTCTTCATCTACTAAGCTCTTGATGAAACTAACATGAAACCGGAAAACATGGCAAAATGGTAATAAGTACTCCCATGCTTTAACTAGTTACCTAGAGGTTTCTTAGAAGTTTACACGCTTGTAACCTCATGTCAGCTGATTAGTACCAACGCACATCTTTGGAATTGAACCTCAGGGAAATCTCAAGGTCTGAGAAATGTGAAAGTAAAAAATGGGCCTTAAATTCCAAAATGGCTCATCAATCTTTGCAAGTCAGGAACTGGACAAAAGCGCTAATTGCTGTACGAAGTATGCCTCGTCATCCCTTCGTGACATGTAAAAGAAACCTAAAAGAAGTAAGACTAGAACAAAAATTTATTTTCCCAACAAAAAGTAGTACTTGAGGAAGAGTAAAAAAAATGAAGAAGTAGGTATCAGAAAAAGCTCAAAAGAACAAAGAAAAAAGATGGGAGGAAAAGTAGATGAAAGAAAGATGAAAAGGTGAAGAAAATGATGATCAAAGAGGTATCATCTACCCCTTTCAAAAGAAAGAATCCTAAGGGCCTCGGGTGCTTGGAAAAACTCTGTCTCATGCCAATAATTTAATTGGCCAGCTGTGACGCGCCTAAAAAACGGTAGCGTTCGCGCGCAAAAAGAGGAAAAAATTTCTGGGGACCTTAAACATTTCTCTTAATTACTCAAGCTTGACCAAGTTGCCACATATTCGACGGCAACCAGTTTTTCTCTTTTCTTTCTTCAAATGTTGGTGTGCAATAACCTCGATGGCTCTTAATTTATTCCAACTAATTATAAATTTGTTAATCACTTCTTGAGCATAGAGCCGAAGGCCCACATATCATATGTACTTAGGGAAAGATGCCCAATTTTAAAGAATTTTAAGTCTCTCGGCCAAAATTACATATCCCCTGTCCTCATGACCTCCCTGACCTTCCACCCCCACCCTTATATTTCTGCAACCACGGACTCTCTCCTGTGACCATGTTTGTCGCCAGAATCATAAATGGATGTCGAAAACGTAACCTCTATTTCAGCATTCATTTTTGAGGACGGCTTTATGTTCCTTATAGCCCTCCTAAGAACCACAAATCAGAGTTAAGGAGAAGAAGACGGTCCAAGAATAAAGGAACAGGAAAGTGAAGAGAAGAAACCGGGAAGCACAGGAAGAAGTGGTAATATCGGGTGAAACGTAGCAAAGGTACTGCCAAAAGAAGAGGAAATGATGGGAATGTTAGGAATAGAGGAGACCTTAACCCTTTCTCACTGGGAGGCCTCCTTGAATTCAATCAGTATCTTGGCTGCGTCGAAGCCTTGAACGTCCAGCCCATCTATACAATTTTTTTGTTCTTAAAGAACCTTAATTTGCTCCCTGTAGACCTTTGGGGTCCCGTTTTCCAGTCTCCGTGAGATGTCTGAGCCCCATTAAAGAAAACAAATAATTTTTCTTGACTCTCAAAGTCCATCCAGGTTCGACCAAAACACTGGGTTTTTTGTCAACTTGTCTTCGACCCCCGTTTGAGCTCTTTTTATCTCTCCAAAATTGGTGCTTATTCGGTGTTTTTCCTTTTGTGTTACCGTGTGATATGGTTTCCTCTCAAGCAGACAGAAGAAAGTCAACACCTCAACTCTTCAGGTTGTCCTTTGCTATCGGCTAAGTAGAGGACGTCAGAAGTCCTTTAGAGGTCAGAGGAATGGGTGGAAGAAGACTAAGGGGGCAGTTCAGTAACTCCTTTCTAAAAATACCTGAAGCGGTTACGTGCAAATCTCCACGGCTTGATTTTTCCATTAATGAGTTTTCTTTGTGGCAGTTCTTCAAATTATCTAGTCGACTGTCAAAACATGAATAAATCATGGCGGAAGATCCAGATTAGCCGCCAGTGAAAGGAGCAGAGGAGGTAGGAGGGGGGAAGGCTTGATCGGAAAAGGATACCGTTTGCGGCGTCGTCGTCGTCGATGATAATGGCGATGGTTCGCAGATGACGTCCGCCCAAGGTTCGACCTTCGAAATCGAGTTTCCTGTTCCCTTCTCACTCTCTTCCCCTTTACCGCTGAGGAACACTAATTGCTGACTTCGAGTTGAGGTGTCGAATTTCGTGTACGTTAAGTAAGTGTAGGTAAGTAATAGAGATTTCAATTTTTTGTTGTTGAATTTCAGTGCAGAAGATTGCAAAGGTCAGCGTTGACCTTGGATTCGAGAACCTATTAATGGTACCCATAAAATTGTTGATGACGTCGCTCCTATCGGAGATTTTTATTGGTCAGCTAGGATAGTGAGACAATTTTGCTTGTTCCCGTGCTCTAGAGGGTGGTGGTAGTTTTAAGTGATTCTCGTTCTGGAAATAGGAAATAGTTGCAGCATTTCTCTGCTTAGTTTTTTTCTGATTGCCTTCGTTTGTTTGAAAAAATATTCATCCACGTCACTCAACACTCATTTCGTCCTTTTTTTTTTTTTTTGGTCATTCGTTCTTTATATTTAATGTTTATATAATTTATTTCCGGTCGGTCGGGTTGTCTATATGGTGGCCTAAATTCAGTTCGAATTCTTCCGTTTGTTTGGTTTGTCCTGTTTGCTTCGTTCTTCACAATCAGAAGAGTTTCTTAGATTCTGTATGGTTTCCCTGCTAATCCGTCGTATCATTTGGTATATTTCTTCCTTTTCTCTTTTTTTTTTTTTCTTGTCTTTTCACTCATTTCCCTCGTCTTCTTTTACAGTTTGTAAGTTAATTCGCACAACAGCAGTTACGCTTGAGTACATTGTTGGATTTTTTTAGCTAAAACATTTGTGCAATAACAGAGAGAATGACATAACCGAATTATAAAAGCCATGTTATAAAAACCAAATAATGAGCATAATTAACGAAATTTGTTGTTTTTTCACATGTTGAATAAAAATCTCAAGGTCGCCGCCATTATGCTCGATGATTTCCAATTTCAAATATTTGAGAATTATCGTAAATAAATAAATAAATAAATTTGTTTGAGGCGAGAGGGGAAGGGATGGGAGAATGGAGGAGCGGAAATATTAAGTTTAAAAATCGTGCGTTGTGGTTGTTTGTGCAAGAACACGCATCAGGAAAGGAAAATTACGCGTGCGTTCTTAGTTTGGGTTCATTGTTCCGCCTGATATTGCTTTCAATTATGTTCGCAGGATTTTTTACTTAGACGAATAGCGAACTATTTCCGATTTAATTATGTGATGGTTGAGTGGTAGTCGCGGGTGGAATTAGAGTTTCAAGATGCGATGCTCTTTAACAATGTTTAATGCTTTCGTTTGATGGGGAGTTGTTACGCAATTGTCAAAATAGGTCGCGAGCTTCACTAACAGATTCCAATACTATGTTTGGATTGCCTTCCAAAATGGCAGGGAGACTTAATTTTTTTTCAAAAGTGGCAAACCATCGCTTTCGGCTTAGTTAAGGTCCACTTTGGGACCATGTTCAACCCAAAATAGATGGGGTATAAGTAAAATAAGGAAAACGATCCATTCAGCCTTATCGCAAAAGAGCAAAGGTACCTTTTGGTGCCCTTTTTAAAACGACAGCAAACGCGCCAAAACACTTTTGTTGCGTAATAATTTTTGGGTTTTTGTTTCTTTTGCGGTTCATTTCCAATAAATTATCATTAACAAACTTCGAATTGGTCAATGACAGTCAAACCGAATCACGCATTGTGACACAATTTTCATTGTTCCCTTCTGACTGCTTTCTCCCTTTCTGGACATCATTGCCTTTGGCCTCATTATCGGAATAAGGCACCTTTAGCCTCATTCCATTTTAATTTTCTTGTTTCGTTTGATGATTAAACAGCTGACTACCTGACACTAAGTTTCCTTCCCTCACTCCTACATCTTTCATCCCTTTTTATTTACCTTTTATGTGTCTTAGTGATCCTTTTTATGTTGTCCTCTTGTCTCTTTGTCTGCCAACTGTGAAAAAAGAAATATTTACTTGTTTAGAATTTCGTTTTTGAAATTTTTAGAACCCTGTTCCATGGGAAGGGCTAATTCACGAGGCCCTATTTGCTTTAACCAATTCAGTTCTCATTCAAAACTAATTTAAATTTGTTAAGAGGTTTATAACTTCTAACCCTAACTTTTGTATCAACAACATTTCAGTACCTGTTTCGACTAATTCTAAAATCTAAAAGCCCTTTTCCTTCAACATGAAACGTTAAACATCTCAACCAACCAACCAACCATCCACTGTAACGGTCTGTTACAGCCAATCAATAATTAGGACAATAAATAAAAAATAATCAATATATACATTTAAAAAAGATATTGAGAAACCATAACCGGGATTTACGCTTTGTTTTTAGGTGTCTTTACGGTGATTACCCCTCGAACGGAGCATCCAATTCCTGAATTTAAACTGATTAGGTCAAAATAATTTCTGTATCTGTATACTGTCATATCCATAACTGTTTAGTGTTTAAGAAACAGTAGCGCGATTAATAAATTATATGTGAAGCATTATATAAGGGAAAAATGATAAAGGACCTGAAAGAAAAGCATCAGTCATATGATGAAAGCTTACTTAAGTGCATTCATACATAAATAGATCAGTGGTCGGCAAACTCGTCATTCAAAAGAGTCAAATTTAAAAAATATGTAATTTCGTAGTGGTTTTAATCCCGTTTTACCCTTATTTTTTTGGTATAACAGGATGCGGGAGAAAGATTCGAACTCACGATCATTGCGTCCAAGTCAGGAACTTTAACCACTACACTACTCCTCCACAAACAATATATAATTTAACTTTATTTAAAAAGCAAAAGAAAACTTTTCAAAAGTTAAGCTTTGCTTTAGTATAAACATTTAAAAAGAAAAAATTGGGGTTAAAACTACAATGTCGAACTTGCCTTTGCTGAATATTCTATGTTTTAGTTTACCCAAGAGTACATTAAATAAAACTTGGTTTCTTACTTATATAAGGACAATATTTAGTTTATAAATTATACTATTGGTCTACACTAAGCTTTTTGTGGACGTGGCACAGCCGAAGAGTAGAAAAGGCGAACTTTGTCGACCTCTGTTCTAGATATACTTGCACTGTACAATCACTGTACTGTTGCACTGTAGATTTGGGTGAGCATACAGAGAACTCACCCTAAAACTTACTAACTTACTAACTGATTTTGACTAACTAGTTATTCAATAAAGTCGCTCATTATAGACCGGTCTCATTTCCCTTTGATCAGCCACAGTGTTCGGAATCAGTAGAATCGCTAAAATTAACTTGAAGGGAAAAATCCTCGAATCTGGTTACTTCTGACCTTTTAGAAGGTAGAAAACCTTCCCCCCTAATGCAGGTTTAAAACAACTGAACTTCTCATTTGATTTCACCGAGCGAAACAGGCAACTTAGAGTTTGAAATTTAAAAGAGTTATGACGAGTAGGAAAATACTTTTTTCTTCATTTTTTCTTGTTGTTGCCATTTTTTTCGGTAAATGGATAACTCTCGATCGATAAAAACACATTAAGGTTAATTAAGATTTTAACAAGATAGACACGAGTTAATAAATTACGGAAAAAAACTGATGAGATGATAATCAGAGTTTTTACATTTCGACTTAGAAGAGCTAGAGAAGAAGGGGAAAAGGAAGATAGAGATGAAGAAAAGATGTTGAGTATTGAACAGGTGCAGGTGCAGTAGATACGGTGAAAGATATACTAAGGAAGAATGAAAAGAATCGAAGGATTACTAGTTGGAAACGATAGATGAGAACATGATGAGTTACAACTTATCGACATGAGTAAGGTGATGAAGTCAAGAAATATTGAAAATGAGCTTTTACTTTAGAAAGTTTTTGCCTTTTGGTTTGTACTCTAGAAGGGTTGCTAACCATCTAGTTTTGCGTCTTGTTTTTCGTTTTAGTCATAACACGAGGGCTGGTTTTTAGAGGGTAGGTTTGATTGAAAGTATAAATCCCAAACGTTAAAATTCGGCAGGCAGACTAGCAATATAGAGTTAAATAAAGAATCTATGGCTAGATGATGACTCTTAAAATTTGAACTGAAAGAACGAACAGACCTAAGCCTTTGGTTGTGGTTGTGCCTAATAATTAGGTGCTTTATAACACTAATTGGTTTATTAATTATTTTTTATAAAAAAGATTTATTAGTAAAGACAAGAAGGTTACATTAAATTTATTCAGGATAGAGTCAAGGATTCTCAAGGCGTTTGATATTGATTAAATGGCGGCGTCTTCTGATTTGAGGAGGATGAGAAGCAGGAAAAAGAATGAGAGCCTCTAATTATAATAAGACTTGCTCCTCAGAAATCCCGACTGTGCCTATATTCCATTCCTGAATAACAGTTTCAGGTGTGAATACACCAGTCGCGACATTTCCGCAACACTTCCTCGTCCTCGTTAGGGAAACAGGAATAGAAATATTAAAAGGAATATTTTCCAGATGACAATTACTGTCTGCTGTCACATTGTACTAGTTTCTCTCTACTACAGCCAATATTTTTTTGCAATGAGTCAATTTCAATGTATGGATCATTTCTTGTTGTGTGACAGTCCTTTGCCAATTGATCAAATTACCTGGTTCACATCAGAATGTTTTTGGTTAAACAGTTAACATCTGAAAAGTTTCTTTTAAAGTTTTCCGTTATCTTAACCCTCTAAACACATTATTTGAGTTCTAAAGCAATGGATTGGGGTTTTTCTTATACGGACACACGAGACAGGTTTCAGCCGAACTTTTCACACGGTTTCCCTTGACACTGTACAAGTTTGGAGTGTTCCCGTGAACATCTACGTGAATGTAAATAATTATACGTTAAACGAAGAACTTGATATTATTCATTTTATTTCAAGCGTTTGGGGCTCACAAAGTGTTGTTTATTGTTCTTCGTCTTCTTCACCTCCTCAGAAGGAAAAAAGTCTGTATGAGATCCGAGGACACAAATCTACAGGATAGGTCACGGTCTCCTTGTCAAGGATTCACGTGTCCACGTCTCCCAGAGTTGTCAATTAAGTTTTTACGGTTAATAACAGTAATGACTTTTGAACGATCCCCCTCCCCTCTCCTTCCTCGTTAAATTGATTTCGAGTTTATTTCGTGATCAAAGTACGGCGATGAAACAGCCTTTTTTTGGCTTTTCTTTTGTTCAAACGAAAAGCTACAAGTTCGTAATAAATATATGTATATACTGCGTACCTGGATAGAAAGTTCCTCTGTTTCCTACATTTTCAACAAAAAAAATTTATTATCTTTTGTCCGAACGGAAACACTAACGTGAAAATCACGACGATTATAATCGTTTAGAGATTTTTATTCAATTGAACGAAGAATTCCGAATGAAATGATTAGTGTTCAGATCGGTGTCCTGGTGTCCCTTCCTCCTCTTTACCCCCTCCCCCGCCACCCCCTCTCCCCAGTCTTCTCCTTTTCAAGTTCATTGTCTTTTAATTTACCCAAAAACTCGGAATTTTCGTTCGTCGGTTTGTTCGGCCTGGTTGGTGTTGTTGTCACATATTTTGGGTGCGCATCTCCCATTCAGAACACCAACGAAATTCGGTCTCGGGTCGTTTAATTGTTACTCATGGTTGTTAGAATTGCTTCACAGGTATTCCGAACGCTCATTCACATGCACACAACACGCATAAGTTTTTGATTATGTAACGCAATCGAGAGGTTAATCCCGAGTCTTCCGAACTAAATGGGTTTGCCCCGAAGCGTGATGTATTGCCGGCGATTTATGTTTCAAATATTGTTTTGGTTTCGGAAGTAGAAAATTTGAAAAGCTGGCCGAACACTTTTGATTTAGAACTGTCGAAGAGGAATACTTATACCACGACCTCGGACAAAGCACCACTATTTCGAATTTCGATATTTAAAAATACGATCATCTAACATTATTTACATCCTCGTTGATAATACTAATCATGATTGAAGTAAATATATACGCACGCGTGGCACATGCGCGTTCCTGACTATTGTCAAAGACAACAAAAAGAAAAAAAATTTAGGCGACAGGAGGGAAGACAGAGAAGAGTCTGACTCGAACCTGAGGGATATATAAGAAAACCTATGCCAGGGTGTAACTTGAAAAAACTTTTTTTTATGTCTCACTTTGTAATTTTTCCCATTTTGCTAATACGGATAAGGAGGAATGAGAGAGACGAGTCGATATCTATAGACAAAGAAGAGGAAAAGTTAGCGAAAGAATTTAGGAAGATATTCAAAAAGGATACACAATGGCGCAAAATTTAAAACTAAAAATAAAAAAATAAAAAACAAGACTCGTTTAAAGTTTGTCCAATTCTTAAGTACTTAAATAACTTCCGATTGCAGAAAAGGTTATTCATAAAATTTAAACGCAAACGTTCACCATTTTTTTTTCAGTTTATGAGTTTTTAAGAGATAGAAAGAAATCAGGGAATTTAAAACGACAATAACCAATTTAAACAAAAAAAAAATTGTTTCTAATTTTTAAAAATGATAAACCAGTTGCTTCTTCTCCCTTTCCATACTTCTTTCTTTTAAGACTAAACAAAAAAAGAGACAATTTTCCCATGATCTCTGGTACAGACCTGACCAAAAGAAAAGCAAAGCACAAAACTAAAATCCTTACAGAGATGAACGCGTTTGGTGTTCGACTGAAAAGAAATGTCGTTTTCAGTTTAATGTGCCTTCAGCCTACCATATCCGCTAATGACTCTTCCCCAAGGACAGGGGTCTGGGGAGGAAGGAGAACAACGGGGCTCATCATCTCTGGAGCCTAGGATCGTGTGAACCCTCACGTCCTGCTTTTTCTCCAATTATTTCGCCTATCTATGGAATGATTACGAGTCAATAACCGGATATAGGGCCAAATTAAAACCGGAATGGCGCCAAATTAAAATCTAACGTAAGACACTACTTGAAGTATGAACGAGAAGAAATATTCCTTTTAATATTATTGGTTTTTCCTTTTTTTTTTCAACCCCTAAGTTAACTGCCTACGGTCTTCAGATTGGGACACTAATTAGCTGTTGCGTCGAAATAAAGGGCTCGGGGTTCTGACGACCGTCGTAATTCCAGAGACGGATTGAACAGGTAAAGAGAATGGGATAGGGAAAAAGGAAGGAAGAAGAGTAGAAGAGTGTGGCATAACTAGAAGAAGCGTGTTGTAGAGTCGAGTGATTTGTGTTGCCAAGCCCTCTTTGGTCTTGTCGTACATTGGGAAAAAGATGCTGCCGACAGATTGGGATGATCAGCCGATCTGGAGGAGTAGCTCAGAGGAAATAGGTCGATTTTCTTCTTCACGGTTGAAATCGCTAGATCTATGGTGTAAATAAAAACGACCCGGGGAGTAGCCGGGGCGGGTTCAGGGTGACTCGTACGGTTTTTGATTGTATGCGTTCAAGGATTTCGAGGATTGAGTTGGCCGAGGAGGCCCATAATTGGATCCCGTACGTCCAAATGGGTTCAAGGACGTCTCTATACCCCAGAAATTGATAACCAGTATTTAGTTCTGACTATTTGTCAGAGAGCCTTAATTTGCCGCATGTTATAGTCAGTTTCAGATTTCTTTCTCCTCTTTATTTATATTTATATCCATGTATTAAATACTGTCACAAGTGTCTGTTTGTCAGTCTTTTTTGTTTCCTCTGTTTATCCTTTTTATTTCCTGAATCAAATTTCAACTAAAAATGACGCTTAAAACGTTACTGATGTTCCTTAATCAAATAAAACAAAATAAGCACTCAAATTAATAATTAACTAAAATTATTTTCATAATTAATTAAGTTGTTTACTTTTGTTGTCATCCTCTCAAAATACTGACGCTATGCTGTCCCAAAACCGCAAATGGTTTTGTTAATTATTGTCTGCACTACAATAATAATTTCTAAATAGCAACCACAAGAATATAATTATGGTATCAGAGCATTCGAAAATCATTTTTGCCCAACAAATATGGAGTCACCAGTGCCATACTTTAAAGTTGAATGTGAAAATACAAAATTAAGCTCGGAACTAAATTAACACTAAGTTGATGCAATTTACTGTATAAGTTGAATACATTTGGAGCATCTAATCTCTGACTTTCACCCTTCACCATATTTTGAACGGTGCTATTCTGTTTATGAGTGTAAACTACAAAATTATTACTCAAGTGGTAGAAAAAGCTTTTATAACATTTTCAAAGTATATCAATAATTCAATACAGATGTACGCTTGATACGTGGAATCTAAGGAAAAGAAGACACAACTTGAGCTTATTGGTTTTTATTTTTCTGAAACCGAAAAGCAAAGCCAGTTGGTGGGAGGTAAGAAACCTTTATCCGAAGAGCAAAACTCGAAGGGGACAGACAGAAAGAGACAAAATAAGTAGTGTCTGTCTGAAAGAAAGGATCAAAAAAGAAGAGAAAATGGAGAGAGAAGGCTTCGATGAACAGCAAAGAACCAGAAACTCTTTTTCTCTCCACCTCCTCGCCCCTTTTCCCACCCCCTACAAGAAATCAACTAAAGCCACCATGCCACCCTTCCGCCGACCCAGAACCTAACTTCTCCGATCACATAATTTATTAGGTATATGTTTCATTTTACATAACACTCCTTAATGTGTAAAAAATTAAAATTTAACGTGTAAACAGTTTATGTAACGAATAAATCTGTTGCTTATTCGTCCTGGCTTTGTTTACCTTTCGAGCTCAAATTTAGGTTGTCGTTTTTACATTTTCAGGCTCGACGACTCCCCGTTTCTAACTGAAACAAACAACAACGAGGCGTCTTTTCTTTTTTTCTAAAATTCCACTAATTTAGTATTTAACTGATCTAAAATTGATAATGATAGCGAAACCTTTAACTTTGGCTTTCTTCATCCTTTGCTGCAAAATCTCGGAGCGGATTTAAACAGTTTTCACGTTGAAATTGTCAAGTTCTCTTTCCGTTTTATACTCACTTCTAGTTTGTACTTATTTATCTATAAATATCTCTCTTTTTGTCCGCCATTTTGAGTTTTTCTACTCAGTTTCATTTGTAGCACCACAAACTGGCTTTCCTCTCTGACTTCGTGAAATTAAAGATAACGTGAAATATTGCGTCCTCTTCTTTTACTTAGTCTACACCAATCTATATGCGAATTCAGTGACTAACATACTTTGAAGTTGTTATAAGTTCGTTCTTTACACAATGCTGCGTGAAGAATCCAAAATATAACACGTACAACCCCCAAGTGATCTTGAAAGGGTTACCATAGCAGACGACAGTCCAGACTACATAAAAGAGAAAATAAGCAATAAAATGGTAAAAATAAGAGACAAGTGAGGAAAATTAGCAGAACAATTTTCTTATGGTTGCCGAACAAGACAACTTAATGTTAATAGGTCATAGAACAAAGTTTTGCAAATTGCTTATTTGAGCAAATAGTGTCCAAATATTCTTATGATCTTGATTATAAATATATATTCATCCAATTAAAACCAATCACCTACAGATGAAAACGAGAATTTTGAAGAAAAAAATCTGTAGACGTGAAATAGAGGGAAGGTGGAAAAGTAAAAGTTTTTCTTTCACGTCTTCTTTTCTCTCGCACTCTCTAACTATCTTGCATTTGTGTCCATTTTTAGAAAAAAAGAACTTTAGATATTAGCTATATGAATTTACTTCGGTGTTTAAAGTTAAAACTTTTCTTAAGCCTTCAAATTTTAATTGTAAAAGCAGACTGACGGGAAAATCGAACCAAATTTTTGACTCCTCATAGCGATTATTAAAATAATTTCTATTCGAAACATTGATAAGAATCTTTGAATGAAATGGCAATCATTTGTTTTTATTCTAAACTCGCAATTTTAAGCCTAAATGTTATTAATTTTTCGAATCGAAAGACGAGTCGTAAAGAAAATTAAAAAATTTGCGAAACATCAAGGTCATAATAAGCAAAACAAACCTTTATTTGCCTACTTCCGCTTCTGTCATCTCATTCACTCTCTCACTCTAAAAGTTAGTGTTACACAAATTATTCGAAATTTGAATTGAAAGCTTTAATCATAGCTTTAAACCCTAGCTTTGAAAGCATAAAACCGAAAGCCTGTCTTTGTGATTTTTGAGGTTTTGGCGCGAAACATTTACCAACAGAGGAAAATGAAAATTTTTGTTCTTACTTTTCCGATTTTTTTTATTTTCATAATTTGCACAGAAACCCTTTTTTACATTACTCTTACTCAAAATTAAAAAAAAAATTATTTTTTATTTTCTATATATAATTAAAATTATTTATTACATTAATAAAAAATAAAAAACGATAAAAAAAGTAAATGATTTTTTAAAAAGTAAATTTAAATTCAAAACTTACGGGAAATTAAAATATCCAAAATCCATTTTCACATAAGGAAACAATTATATTTGAACAATTTAAAAGAACAGTTAAAAAATGAATTTAATTAATTTGAAGTATAAAACAAACAAAAACGAAATAAATTACACTTAAAAGTAAAAACTCACGAACAAATCACGAAAATAAAATTTGGGGAACGGCGGACACCCGAAAAATAAAAATCAGGAGACGACTGGAGATGAAAGGGTTGTCGCGCATGCGCCATCCGATCACTTAGGACGTACCTAATCTGTCTGATAAACAAGAGACTTGGTCAGTAAGGTACAATTACACTAAATGAAAGGAAAATTGAACTCTTTTACTTTCTGCAAAAATGGTTTATCTGCGATGGTCGTGGGGGAATACTGATAAAGTTGGCAACATTTCATAAACGAAGTATAAAAGACAACGGTCTTCTTTCATCTCCTCTTCCATTTCTCTCTTTTTCTTTGGTTTTTGTTTTTTTTTGGCACATAAGGACACCCGCTTTTTTCCCGTTCTGTATATGTATATGTTTTTCTATGTAATTTCGATTATTTCGAAGAGATGGTAACTGAGAAATTTATTTTACCACGCGGAACGAGGAGGGAGTCGCACGATGCAACGACGCAATTCGAGGTTTTTTTTTATGCGTGCCTGCATGTGAGTAATATGAGTCTGGTTTTTGACGTATTTTTAGCTTGAATTCTGATTTTCGATTTGAGTCATTTCGCTCGAGAAAGATGAAATATTTTACCAGGGAGCAAATAATGATAGGAAGAATTTCAAAAGGACACCATCATTCGTAATAGGAGCTGCCTCCCGTTTTTTAAAGAACTGCAATGGTCCTTGTTTCAGAAGTTTTTATCCTTTATGTGCTCATGAGTGTTATTTATTGTAATGTACCGGTCACAAATTATGATAGGCTTTGATTTTTTGAGTAGACGTTTAGGTAAATTTTGGAACTGTGACTTTGACGAAAATTGAATTTTTCAGTGTAAAAAGCGTTTCAGTTGTTCGGGCATTCGGCAATGGATGGTGGTAAAATGGAGTGTCTCAAATTTTTGAGAAAACGATAAAGACAAAGCTTGGGTGTCTGAGAACTTGAGAATTGGGATTAAAGTCAAGGCTAGGAAAAGCGATATCGAAACGTAAAAGAACCGGGAGCCGAATGAAGTACATTTTTATTCGTTAATTTTACTGAGATCATAAAAAATTATAATTAAACTACTCCTCTATGAAGTTTTGAGAAGCATCTATGAATTTAAGCAAAAGTGAAAAAAAAAAGATTCTTAGGATGATGAGGTAGAGAACAAGGCTAAGAGAAAAACAAGATGAAGAACCAAACTGCAAAATGATTATCACTAAAGGAGGATTTGGGGAAAACCCCAATCCAGTCTAGTCAAAAAGCTCATTTTAACACCTAGAACCATGGTAAATCCTGAGAATAAAGGGACGAGTATCGTGAGGAGGTGAGACACGGTCTGAAGATGCCTCAACCTAAATCCTTATCCTCTGAGTCACATGACCACTATAAAAACGTTCTTTGCTTCCTTGTTCACCTTTAAGCCACGAAACTTGATTTCCAGTGAGAATGTTTTTAAAAAAAAAGATTTTTTTTGTCGTAACGGACAGGTTTCCAGGTATCTACGCCAATTCCTAAGGTCCATTCTTAAGACAGATGGAAGTATCGGAATGAAGATATTACGTTATCAGAAATTCCGGTTTGGAAAAAAATTAAATAATTTCGAGGAAAGGGGGCTGCGTGGGGCTGGATTAGCGTGTTTGTTTTAAGAAAGAGGAAGGATAGTGGCCACGACATTTTCCTGCAAACCGGGGAGGGGAGGGGGCTCTTTCAGAGAAATTTCTGGATGTTGTTCGCAAAGTCTAACATACCATTGTCTCTTATATTTGTTTTTGACTCTTTTTCTGCTCTTGTTTTACTGTTTTGTGTCTTTTTTTGTTTTAAGTTCTTGTGTCCTCTTTTATGATGAGGAAGCGGATATTTGAAGCTTACATCGTGATGACTTCATCATGCAAAACGCCGTGACTTCCTATGCCAGAGCGTACCGTCCAAAAACGAACCTGAAGATTCTCTTCTCTCCTGTTTAATTAGTATCAAATTGGCTCAAAAGTGGTCGTTACTGAATACTCTCCAATTGTTAATTTTCCAAAAGAAAATTCTTAAGAAACCGACTACGTCTGCCTATTTTGCAAACATTCTACTGTTTGGTTGCAAGAAACAGAAGAAGAAGAAGAAGAAGAACGTTACTCGACCTTGAAGGTGTTACATCACATGGTTTCCAGTCCCCCTTCTTCCTTCAAACGCCCCAGTTTTTCTTTCGGTATTTTCCCCGAGGTTGTCGTCCGTCGTGACCAGCCATTGAGAAAATCATTTTCAATCTCTCTCTTTCTCTCTGTATTTCTTTCTCCAGAGAAGAAGAGGAGGGGATCATGAGCCACGACACATTGGTCGGAATCAACATTCCACTATAATAGGACACAGGTCAAGATTTTGCGAAGGTCACAGCGGACGGCGATGGGTTCGAAATTTCAACGATATGACTATGAAAAACAAAACCCAACTCTTTTTTTATCTGCCACAGACGAAGAAAGCAGATAATTAACAAGATAAATAGTCAGGTAACAGATTCGGCCTGAATTTTTATTAGCTTTTGCGTTGGTCTAATGGTTTTCAGGCACGGGTTTTGTGGTTGAAGGTAATGGGGAAAGAGGAGGCGGGGGGAAAAGGTAAACGGAGAAGGCAGGTAAGGAGGAGCTATTTCAATGATTCAAGATGAGATTTGCGATTTTGTCACTCATTGTGCAAGCCTTATCCTGGTCAAAAAGATCCCAATAATGCAAAACAGAAGAGTATTAGTAATAGGACACCATTAAAGGGCTTAAAAGACGGCTAGAAAACGACAGAAGACAACTTGAGGAAGCCAACAACGTTTTCAGTATCAACTACTACACGAGACAGGCGTTAAAAACGACCCACAAGCTCACGAGCAGAATAAAATAAGACGTTGAAATAGATTAAGAGCATGCAAAAAAACGTGAAGACAGAAAGAAGGCTTCGTAGCTTGAACTACTCACTCAGTGAGTGAAAGGTGTGTAAGTGAAGGAAAAAAAAAAGCAGTGAAACATTTCTTACAAAGGGTTTAAATAAATTGAAACCATTCCAAAAAAGCTGCGGGAGGAGAGGGGAGAACCTTTCCAAGTGGTAAATTTGGAAGTCAGAATAACTCTTTAAACACTGGTGTACAGACTTCCGTAAAGTTGAAGACAATACCTCCAATTACTACATACTTTCCAGACAAGATATCAAAATATGCAAAAGCAGAAATAACGAGGCAAAAATTAAGGGAGTAGAAAAAAAAAAGGAGAATATTTGGAAAATGGTCAGGTCAGGTCTCGAAAAGTAAAAAATTAATTTTGGTTAGTATGAACCCTGCCTCCCTCCCCCCTTTGAAAAAAACTCACGAAGCAACCGGAAGAACTCGATTCTTCCGATTCAAGTTAACAACTTTTCAAAACGTAAATAATACTCGTAATCACTTTATGATCAAGTTTAGATCTGCGGTGTCTCTCCTCTCCACGTAGAAAACGGGGACCAATTAGACACAATACCTGGAGGCCCTTGGAGGCCGACCTTACACGTAACCATTCACCTGGAGTACGAATGGGCGGCGGCGGGGGAGACTTGCATCCAGGAGGGCACAAGGCTGGGTTTTGCTAGTTTTGCGAGTGAAATGATTTTTTCGGTTGCCGGGTGAAAGTGTGAAAAAATAACGGTCGCCATTAATGTAAATAATGTAATAAATTTAGCAGAAGTTACATATATGATAAAAATGATGTGTTATATTGGAACAATGGCATAACCGTTTCATTCGTAATCAAATGTCAGTCTTACGTGTATCTCAAGGCTGGATACCCCTCCCTTAGTTGGAAGGACTTCTTATCTAAATTGTGCCAACATCATTTATCAGTTTATGATTTAGAAATTTATTCTGCAGACTGAAATTTGTGTGTTTCCTTCAGAGAGTGTCGGGAGTAAGACGAACGAAGAAAACAAGTTTGGATTCTCCTCAAGTTACCATTAATAATAAGGTGAAGATTAAGATCGGTTAAAGGAAAACATGATCCTCGAATTCCATATAAGAAATTTGAGGGAAGTCGACAGCAGCTTTGCCTTCATGGCAAAGAAACTTGAGAAATGGCAAACCGGAAGGATTTAAGTGAGAGAGTGGAGGAGGTAGTTATCGCAGGTAGATGCGGTAATGGGTGGGTCTAAAAAGGCGGTGAGGTAACGAAGATTGATCAATAATAAGATATCCAGGAAGGTTACGTAATGGGCGACGAATGGACCTCACCCGGTCCTCGGCCCCCGGCTTCAGGTCGGTTCCTATTCTTCGGCGAATTGTTTTCTTCATTTTGTTTTTCGAATCGGAACCTGAAAATTCAATCTCGCGAATCGAACGACCTTCTTTCACTCTGTTCAGGTCGCTTATGTAATGATTGATTAGACGGCGATGGAAGTTTCAATTGTTTTCTCTTTCTTTCTTCGAGTGAAGTGAAAGAGGAGGCGGCGAGGAAGGAAGAAAGGAAGGAAGGAAGGAAGCTTTCAATTTTACTTCCAGGTTCTTTTGCCCACCAACCTTGAAATATCTTTCTCCGCCACTTTTTACAAGGTTTTATGGCTTTTCTGTTCGACTTGATTTGACTCTAAAACCAATGTCAAGGAAATCATGTTGTTTTTGTGATGGGAAGGTCGGGGTTTTCCAGCTTTGTACCCTTGTCTACGACAGCTTTGCTTCATTCTCAGCGCTTTCTCTTCAGGGTTTCGTTCCATTGTTCTCTTTCATCAATTCTATTACCAATTGTTTAGATTTTCTGACTAAACTGTTGTAATTCTGACTGGCTACATTTTCTTTTTCCTTTGTTACTTTTCTTATCTTGTTTTCCAACTAAGGACCACGTTTCTTCCAAACTTTTCGTCGTTTTCACTATCTTTTTTAATGATTCCTGCTTTCACTTTTCCCAGTAAATCTCATTCTCTCTCTCAGATTCTTTCTCTCTTCTCTCTTGTGTTCATCTTGCTCCTGTATTTCGCCTTGGTGGGATTTCAGTTTTCCTCTCATCCAGTCTTTGGTTCAATTAAAATTTCTTCACTCGTTCCTATTTCTTATCAGTTTTTCTGGAACTTATTTAAATTTCCTTGTTATTACCTTTATTATCTTTTGGTAATACTCTAAAGTAATGGCGGTTCTCCTTATAATTCAGTTTCTTCTAATGCAAACTAAGAAGTCATAGGATTTTCATTCTTTATCCATCCTTTTGTACCTTATTCTCTCCTCCAGGTCGAATTCCCAGTTCCTTCAGTTCAGGCTTATCCTTTATTCAATTCTTGTGATTAAAACACTGGTCTACTCTCTAGATAAAGAGCGTTTTTAAAACCAGAGCTACTGCTAATTGTCTCTTACTTGAAGACAGTTAGCAGTTAACTACAAGATAGAAAAAAATTTATCTACTCTTTAGTAATGGTATGATTAAAGTCGTAATATTTGGGTTGGCATTATTTTATTCGGTGTCACCATTTTTTATTTAAAGTTACAAACTTGGGTAAAACTTCTACATAGTTGTCTTTCTTGCCTTGATTCTCCAATTTTTGTGATTCCCAAATCGGGTTGAAGGACCTAACACCAGAGTTCCGTTACTGCGGACAGAACACGGTTGTTTCTATGCCTCCCTCTATCGAGTCAAATGGAGCGGCACAGCAATATCAGTATGGTATTATTATAAAATAGAAGAGGACACAGCAAAACACAAGAACAACAGGACTGTGATCAACCGAGCTACAGAAACTTCAGGAAACCTTCCTGAGCCATAGACAAACTTTTGATAAGTAACTTGCAAAACTTCTTCAAACATGTTCTAGAAAGAGAAGGTCAGGGACAACCAAGGAAAAGAAACGATCTTCCTTTCCTCACAGATAAAACACTCACATCAATACTGATATTACTAAAAAGGCGCATTCAAAGACGACAAATACCTGAGGACACAATAAAGTAATGCCTTTTTAATGGAGGGTCTTCTGCCTTTTCAACAACTATACAGAAGGATGAGTAAAAACCACCACTCTCGTTTCGGCTTCATTTTTAAAGTGTTCTGTCTCGATTTTTTTCCAAGATTTAAAAAATTTAGATTACGCGACGAAATACAAATTTCGTATTCGCTTGGACTTCAGACCTGATATTTTGCAAAACTAAACTTTTTTTTTGCTTCTTAATTTATTGATGATTATGAACTTCACCGATAGAAAAGAAATCACGCAGTGACATTTTCATCATCTACTTTTTTAATTGCAACATAAACTATTAATATTTAGTTTTTATAATTTATGTGATAGAATTTACCAAATTTTCCCCTTTTGCTCTTTTATTATGATCGACAGTATTTTGTCTTTTTCGTATCTGATATTCTTCAAGAAAGATTTGTGTGTGTGTACTCATTTCAGTGAGCTTCATTCCCTAAATTCTCTTTGTCAAATTTGAATTCTCGTTTTAATTTGTCTTCTCTTCCAATATTTCTCTTTCTTTGCCCCCTTTTTAATCTATTCTATTACAGACTTCTTTTGTTATTGCCTTTGTCAATAAATTATGACATCCCCCTCTCCACTCCCTCTTTCTTTATGATATTCTCCTTCATTCTTGAGTGGTTGTTTATCTTTATCTACCATTTCGTGTAACTTCTCGTCTTACTCAAAATAATAAATAAACATCCTTAAGGGGAAATGAGTGGAATGGATAGCAAGTAGAAAAGAAATGACTACATTATGGGTACCAACAGGAAATGACTAAAATTAAACTTAAATTAAACTTCATTATTATGGTTGCAGTTGATGAGAAAAAAAGAAAAAAGAGAGATTAGACAAATGAACATCCTCGAAGATGACACAGAAATTATCGACGGCAAGAAAAAAAATTAATAAAATAGTAAAAACAGGAAGCATCGAGGAAAATGTGAAGGAAAAGAATTTAACTAAGGTGAAGGTCAAGTGATAGCACTTTGAATGATTAAGCACCTTTCTCGAGAGCTTTGCAAAGAATATGAAGTCTCCACCATATAGGGACATATAAAACTGTATGAAAACTAGATTAAACGACTAAAAATTATTTGTGTTGAGTGCACGTAGTGGACGAATAATAATGTTTGTTTACGCTTTTAATTGAAACAAGGAATGGTTTCATTCAAGGAATCATTCAAAACTCGATCTATCATATTGAAGATCTTTCCAAACCGAAAAAATGTGTCACAGGCCTTTCATGAAGTTTGGCACGAGGACCTTAAACATAAACTGGCAACACGTATTCCTTCTTCCGACCCTAACTTCTTACCTGAAGAATAGCCATTTCTTCGTCAAACATTTTTGGGAACACACTAGTCTCTTCTTATCCGCGTTGGGGATCCACAGGGAAGCCTATTCAACTCTTGCTGGAGGTCTACGGTGGGGGTGGTTAAGTGACAAGCTGCGAAGTTAAAGTCGCGAGTTCAAATCCTCCTTTCGTGTCCAGATATACCCAAAAAGGGTGAAAACGGCAATAAAACTCAACTATAGCTAGACCTAACTTTTATGACATTGGTCTGTTCCCTGGATAAAAAGCCCTTGAAAAGCTACTTCTTGACTCGTTATCCAGGGGAAAAATGTGATTGGTTGTCTTAGAGGTAATGTTCCCTCAGTTTCTAAAAATATCTTCGGGATTATCAATTATTGTCACAAACTCTTAGACAAAAATATCAGGATAAATGATTATTAGCATACACATACATGAATCGAATATTTTCTCTTAAATCTTCAGCAGAAGAAACCATGTACACATTAAGCTTTTTTAAAAAAACTTTCATTCAGACTTAGAGGCTAATATTTTGCATAAGACCTACAGTTTAACAGTAACTGAATAGAGGAAAAATTAAGAGTTGAAGTCAGAAACCGGAAACAGTAAATGTGTTCCTCGAAATTTCAGCATCCAAAACCAAATAAAAAGAATGACAACACACAGAAAGAGATAAAAAATTTTTCAAAGACAAAACTTTGACAATGTTAAAGGTGAAACCCCACCAAAAAACTTTATATTAATAATAATTTTACGTTAAAGATTAGTCACGTGACACGTACTTCGTTTAAGTACTTGAAAAAACAGTTTCGAAACCTCTTTAAAAAAAGGTTTTTCTTAATAGTAATAATGAAACGATTTTGAAACTTTGTTTGTAAACGTTTCGGGGTAATTTCTTTTGCATCAATGTTTCGAATCTTTCGGTAACGGTAATTTGCGTCAGTCGGGTCCTTAGGTCATCATTAACGGGGATGCCAATTTCTTTTGCTCTCGTTTCAAGTTTCATTCAGCCTCAGGGTTTCCGGTTTAATATTGTTACATGAGCTTCCGTTTCGGGATAACGTCGAGGGGTTTTTCTGTCATTCTTATTAATTTCTTAAAATTCCTTCCTCCTGAACAGGTTTTTTTATTTTTCAAATAATCGATCTATGTTAATTCAGTTCTATCATTGTAGACCATGACCCTGGTTCAAGGTCATGGTCTTGGTGGAGTTATCCCGAGCTTTTGCTTAATATTTTCCTCATTTGTATGGAGAAAAAAATTGATTTAAAAATCATATAAAACTTAAATTCCCATTTTAATTTCCTCTTCTTTGCTTAAATATACAAATAAATTCGTTTAACTTGGTTTCTGGGTTTCTCCCTCGTCGAAATCTATGATTCAACTACTTTATATTCCTTTTTCCTTCTGCAGAGATAAGTCCCTTTTATTTTTAATCTAAGTCGCAGATCCGCGAGAGGCTTCTTATTTCGTGATTGCGTTTTTCACACACGAAAGCAGTTCTGCTTGCGAAGTCCTATACTACTAAGTAACTAGCCAACTAACTTCGTGACTTCAATTATAAATATACGGAAATAACTAAGTAATCGTCATTTTTCTCTATCATGTACCTGTTTTTGCTAGGGCACCTGCAGTTCTCAACTAAACACCTAGCTTTATAACTTTATTATCTATCCCTGGGACGTTCTTTTTTATAAAGAACGTCAAAAGTTCACCTAAATAAATATTCATCGAATAAAAATATTTGGTGAAGTCCAAGAGAGTTTAAGTCACGAACAAGATTGATTCACTTGTGTGCCTCTGAGAGTCCAAAATTCAAAAGTTTGAGAGCCAGTTCAAATGGCCTTCTCAAAGAACTTTTTTGCTGTTTATATTCTTCCTCTTACACATCTTCCATCTTGTAAAAATATTCCAAATTAGGAGAGCCACCCTCTCTTAAATCTCCTGTTGTAATATGAGTTCCAAGGACTTCTCACTGTAGATGTACTTTTGGACTGGGGCCTTCTAGCTTGAATTTCACTGATGACCAATTTCTTTTCATGAGGCTGAAGACATGTTTCAAGAGACATGGTTAACAGTGCGAACGGTTGAGAATCATTTAGAGACTCATTTAGATTGTTCTAAGAAATGAACGTTAATTCACATAAACGTTAAATTTGGTATTTTAGAAAATGATTCGAATACGGCAAATTTGTTGTTTATCGGAAGTAAGGAAATGATAAAAAGAAATTTGTTCGATAACTTGTGATTTAATTTTTTCTTCTAACGAATTAGAGGAAAGACACACTAACACCATTTCCATGCCTCCCATTTAAAATATATTGATTAATAAATAAATGAAAATAAAATTTAAAATATAATATATTTAGATTATCGCGTGTGTGTCTTATTTCCTCAACGAAGCGAGTGATCTAAGAAACTAGTTCCGCACGCATTTCTGGCTCTCCAGCCTCCCAGCCTGTTATTACCTTATGATGTAATCTCCCATATTGGTATTACGTTGATAGATGAGCCAGCATCACGTCTCCTCTCATCTTCTCTCTCTCTCTCTTTCACCTTTTTCTCTTCATCTTTCACTGCGATTTACTCCGCCTTCCTCTCCCTAGATGTTCCTCTTTCCCAAAACAGAATTACCGCTTTCTGAGTTCTGTTCTTTCCCGGTCGATGTCCTTGATTTTATGTCTCAAATCTTGTATCGATCATTACAATTTTTGTCAAATATGTTTTTCTGCTTTTATAAGGAAGTGTTAAAGTAAGACAACGGTTTTTTGTGTTATTACGCTATCTTCTGCGAATTAAAAGGAATTTCGTTAAAGACGCACTCAAATTCCTTGGGGAATTCCAAGAGATCGAAATGACGACGAAAAACCAAGAAATAAAGATAGAAAGTCCAACATATAAACAAATATTAAAAAGTTTTGATGAAAAGAAGGAAAGGTGCAAAGAATGGAAGGAAAAATGAAAGAAAGAGGGGCAGACGACATTAAATACTTATAAATAGGAAGTCAACCTTTTCCCGTTAAACCCGTTCATATTTGGGCCCAATAACCAAGAACCAAATAAATGACAACCGTCGTGACGTAATTATAGCAGGTGATGAAAAATTAATAAGGCTTCTCTTACAATGTGCTATTTCTTTTACAAGAGTAAGCCAACTTAGACTGATGGAGGGAAAGGAAATGTATACAGATGAGATGAAGCCAGACTCTGGGACTGCTGTAACGTGGGAGAAGCAGAATATGTTACCTATTTCTTGCTTGTATGGCCGAAATCTTTCCAAGTTTTTTTATTCAATGCATACCCTGTAAGGCTCCTAAAACGCGTGTTAATAATTTTTATAATGCATTTTTTGAAGTCCTGGAGCCCGTGTCGACAGGGACGGAAACGTGTTATGTCACAGTTCTTTACCTACGACGACGAAATGATAGGACGGAAATCATAAAATCCGATATTCAGAATATCGAATAACATCATTCATGGGATGGAAAATTATTGTTTAATGTGGATGTGTGAGAAGTTGTAGAGAAGAAAATGGTCAACGGATAGAGATAGTTTAAAAGAGTAGTTTGAGAAATGTGTTTTTGACAAATCAAACCACCTGACTCGCGTAGTAATTGTAAAGAACACTTACAGTTTTATTATATATCGTGTAAAAGAGTCATTGATAGTGGATAATGACTGCGAATGTTTAAATAGCATTATCGAAGTAAGGGATAAGAGTTGAAGTCCTCTCCTACAATCTATCACAGCCAAATTGAAAAAAGTGATAAAAATTGAACTATTTAAAAGTTCGAACTAGTTAAAACAATCAACGAAACTCCCAAGGTTTCTTACAGAAGAGGAGAGGAAAGGAAGAAGAAGAGGAAGAAAGAAAAACAGGAAAATAAAGAACTGGTTTACTATTTTCCTGCTTCATCTCGCGAAATAGTAAATCCACAAAACGGGTTTTGAAAATGTAAACAAAAAGAGGAAAATTCTCGATCGACTTGCGCACGCTCGCGAATTTTAATTGGATTTGAAATACTCGCGTTTGAATGAACGTCAGAGATATCATTGACTTTAAATCCGCGTCCATAAATTAATAACTCGCTCCATTTGATCACTATGTTAATTCATTCGTGTTTCAAAATCGAAAGTGACGAGTTGATAAAAATCACTTTCAGAAAATATCTTCTAGTGTAATACCTGTCGAACAGGCGTTCCAACAGAGTAGGACAGACAAAGAATAAAACGTCTGAAAAAGGAAAATCACACGATAAAGTAAAGTCTATAAGTAGCGTAAGCCATTTATTATTATTATTATTGTTATTATCATTATTTCTTAATTGTACACCTTTCTCGGGCGTAACATATTTTACTATGCACAAGTGCAGATCTTCTCCCACCCTGTCGGTCATTTATTTTTCCATATTATCTCCCCATATCCACACCTTGTATCTCTTTAATGGGACTATCATCATATCGAAAACCTTTACCTTTACTTTTAACTCTACCTCTGACTGAGAAAGCGTAAAGATGTCGTCTGCATAAAGTAACAATTTAATTTCCTTTTTTCTCATTCATGGAGCGTGCGTCTCTATTTTCTCAAAAAATTCTACACTGTCGCTAATAAATAATGAAAAACGTGAAGGCGACAGTTGGCAGCCTTGACTAACACCTTTGCAAGTATTAAAACCTTCCGTAATCTCCCCTGTTTCACAAATCACCCTCATTTCTACGTAAACCATGTGTAATAAACAAATAAAAAGAGAAATAAGAGACATTGAAACAAGGAGAGGGAAGAAGAGAATCTAAAAAACGTTAGAAAGATGCTAAGAGGTAGAATCTACTACATGAAATACTAAAACGGAGCCTAAAACCAAAGAACTCACGATAGGAAAATCAAAAGAGAAAGGAAAGGACGAGGAGGAGACAAGAGGAAGTAAACTAGAAGATAAAAACTTCCAGATTGAAAGATAAAGATACAGATAATGGAGGTGCAAAATCAACCCGTATTCAGGCAATGGCACAGTGCCGACAACATCGGCCCAGTGACTCCTTTAATGAAGAGATCAGACCAGCAAAGGCAACAAAGCGCCAAAAGAGGATCCGGTTCTTGATGGTGTCTTGAGGCCCGAGGCCTCGCTTTGGATGCCTAAACTAAATCCGACTTCCTGACAGTTAAAACTAGACAACTGGCGACCTTTTCAGCTATCTCGAGCTACATAACAATGATTCATTATTTCCTTCCTTACTTCTTTATTTTCTCTCTCACTCTCTTCTTTCCCTTCAGTGCTTTTTTTCACACATCCAGAGAGAAAGACACACTTCGTACGTGGATCCTAATTAGAGTTACGTGAAGGGTTTTGTTCGCAACGCCATCTTGTGATCGATTGGACAACTATTACAAAATCATAATGAAACTACAGATGGGAGGATTTCGGCGGGAAGTTGGAAAGGAAGCGAGTCAAACATGTCGAGTCATCACCATTTTTTCCCATTATTTCTCAAGTATTTCCGTGTAGTTTTGTGAACGAGCCAAGGTCAGAAGTCTGAAGGGTATGGTATTAATGCACTTTTAAGATGTTTCAATTGTGTGAAATGAAACATGATTGCAATTATGCTAATAATAATTTCGGTTTTACCGTTTTTTGCGTGATCGTGATCGTTCAGTTACGCAACGCCTGATTCATCTTTCTGACTTTTTTTTTGTATTTAATTTCTTCTAGACGAAGATCCTCTAATAACATTCTCATATTTTATGTGAAAATGTCCGTTTAGGGTAGAGAATAGCGCACAATATACTCTATATGTTCAGGTACACGTTATACATATATGGCGATAAGATAAAAACCGATTTCCGTGATTCGGTTCGATTTTGGGATTTTCCCTTCGCCGGCGTGATTCCTTCAAGTTTCATGTGCCTGGAATTCTAAATGACGCCATCAAAGCTTTGAGATGAACATTCCTTCTTCCTAAAACATGCAAAGTTTCCTCTCTACCTGAATGGATACGCCACCAAACCTAATACAGCAAATTTTTCGCAGAAAGGTGGAAATCTCGATCGTAGCAGCTCTTGTACTTTTTGTCTCTTTACCTCATGAGTCGCCATCTTTCCCCTTCCTCCATCCCCTTCAAGCCAAAACCTTCTTTATTTTAATCGTGGTAAAAATGAGCTTTCGAGGATCTTTTCAGAATAGTTTCTGTTCGCGTCGCTCACAGTTCTGCAGGCGACGAGATCTGGCAACACCTTTCGTCAAAGAAATGTATGATATTTATGACCGAAAATAATTCATATCTTTAGAAAACACTTGAAAAAGGTTCATTCTTTCTGTCGCATTCATTCCTTTTTATCATTCATTTGTGGCTCAGGTCAGAATTCATTCATTCTATCATTTCCATGATTCTGAGAGTCAGTAGTGAGTTGTCGTTCATGTCTCAAGCATACCAGATCTCAGATCTCTTCGTACCGTATGACTCAACAGAGTGACATCGGAATTATTCGTAAGAATGATCAGATCATAGCCATATCATACCAAATTATGTTCAATTGTTAATTTATTATATTAGTGTTTGTATATTAGACTTGTGAATTCATAAATGGGGGAGAAACTTATGGAACAGCGTAACTCATTTTTTAATTCAAATTTTACCAACAACATGGCAGTGCATTTTGATTTGTGAATTGATTTGGTTTCCAAATAATCTATATCGAATTGAATAAAAATTAGTCAGACCAACTTATCATTCCCTTCATCCTCCACAATGGAAATAGTCTAAAGAAATGGCAAGATTTCTCAGTGGTAACTCTACCTCCAGTAGACTCCTATAATGAATCCGTTCTACGAACGCCAACATCACGGCCACAAACACAAACCACTCAAGTTCATAAATCTTACCTCCCTCACTTACGTTCCTATCTATCAGATACTAATCGGCCATTATGGTCACATGTGGTATCACAAATGAACTCAAGTACACACTTAAAGACAAACTTTCAAAGAATTCTTTTTATTGCTACTCCTTGAGCTTCCTGTATCATCACATTATACTGTGTTCAAGTTACGGTAAAAGTGATCAATCTGGTATTGTGTTTAGTTCCCGGCGATTATACATGATTAACATCTAAGCTTGGTAAATGTGACAAATTACTGAATATTTATCACATTTACCTGCTAGTTGGCAAAATCTCCAACTCGTAATGGAGAATTTGATAAAAGTTTGGACATGCTTGGTTTCTGTCACTTCATCTCATGTGTTCTCCACTTCTAATTCGGAGATGAAGCAGACTGTTACTGGCAACCAACGTTTCTTGGCTTACTTGACTCTTGTCAGAAAAGTGACGGAGACCTAGCATAAATCATATTTCGCTCATTTATATTTCAATCTCGGCCTTTATGGTCACACCAAGTCCATTTTCCATTGCGAGTTGGACATTTTATCAACCAACCGGTAAATGTGATAAATATTCAGTAACTTTCCACATTAACCACGTTTAATTGCTGATTTTTAATATCCCGGGAATCACATACAGTAAATGTTTACCCGATTTATCACTTTTATCCTCAGATTCATAGTTATGTAGGCCACTCAGGGACAAAGACCAAGACACGTGTTGACCTCTCACGACTTTCTTAGCTGAGTTTCTGAAAGACCGAGAGGTGGCCTCGTATGTCCAGATGTTGCCAAAAAACCCAACATCGACTAGGTCCAGCATCTATTGACGGGTAAAATTGTTTCCGGAAATGAAGAAATCAGGGTCATAGCGGCAAGTGACATCTTCAATGTCGTTCTTGGGTCTCAGGACCGTCGAACTTCAAATGGCAAAGGAAGAGCGAGTGAGGTGGCGGGCGGGTGGGCGGCCGTCCCTGTGGGAATACAATTATTGAAAATGACAACAAATTGGGGAAAATTAAGGGAAAAGCAATTTTTAGTGTCATTTCTTTTGTAATGAGGAAAAATCATGAGACAGGTTGTTCTGGGCCTTCACTTTGATATGATTTTATTTCAGTGCGTCACTTGAGAGAATTTTCCGATTTCCCACCTCCCTTCCACGCCGTCTTTTTTTGACAATTTAGTTTGGTTATTCATTTGTTTCTTTTTGTCTCATTTTGATTTTCACACTTTTCTCTCTGACCAAAATCAAGATTAGGTGCATGATGAAATTTTGTTCACACTCATTGATTCTTTTGGATATTTAACTCTGGTTTAACTTATTTATTGCGTCTTCTTCTTCAACCTGATTCTTTTCCTTCTCGCTTACAATCTGTTTCTTCTTATTCTGTCTTTTATATTTACGTTTTCTGTGACCCCTTGTTTCTTTTCATTTTGTTTGTTCCGTCTCCGTGGCATTTTTCCTTCAAGCTTCGTCTTTTAGCTTTTTGGTTTGACTTTCCTTCCGATTTTTCGTTGTTCTGTTTAAAACCTTTTTTAAAACGCCGCTCTTTTATGTTTTTTCTTTCTTTTTTGGTTTCTCTCTACAGTTTATTTCATTTGTTTGTGTTCTGCTTTGAAAGTTTGTTTGCTAACTTTTAGCTCTTCCTGATTTTTCTTTTTGTGATTTCTTTCTCCTTATTCTTTTGTTGACTTCATTTTTTTTTCACTAATTTGATCTTAATTTTGCATTGATGAAGGTTAAATTTTTTATACGAATAATATTTATTATAAAACACTAAAGATTTACTAAAAATTATACAATCACCGAAGTGTTTATTGTGTTGTTAAAACGAAGCTTCTAGTAATTTTTTTGTTGGATTAGACCTTCTTAAGACATTCCTCAGGTATTCTGCAAATATCCAACTGTTTCTCTTCAAATGTCACAGTTCTTTATTTTCCTTCTCCTTTTGTTTTCATTTTTGAAAACCAGTGATTCTAGAACCGAGAATCCTGGTTGGCCACAACAGAATTTCAAAACTAACTTTCTGTAACTGCCATTAGCTATTTTTTCATAAATTCACCTTTGGGTATAACAGGATGTAAGAGAAGAGTCAAAACTTAGGACCATACTCTGACTACCGAGACTACCAGGACCATATTATGACTTCCCTAGTCAGGGGCTTTAACCGATACACAGACTTTCCAGAAAAGAACACATAATATTATGCATAAGCACGATTAATAACTAGGTCATTAAGATAAAAAGTAAAAATGAATGGATAAATTTAAATAAAAAAGGAGTGAGGAAGTTGATTTAATAATTTTTAGACCAAAAGCCAAAAATCACTAAAAAGAATGAATCTCTCATAGGTTTAACTAAATCTTACTAGAAGTTTTTGATTATTCTCACCAAAGATAATTTTTTAATAGTTTATATTAGTAAGTAAATTTTTTTCTGAGGTTCTGATCCCTTTTCTATGTAGTCAAAAGGAAAAAATAATAATATTGTTTAATAAATCGAAAAATAAATAACGAAACTTACAACGTTGATGATGAGACTCCGGCTAACAATAAACCTGCAATAATTCAGGAACGAAATTCGGCAGAAGAAGCTCTTGTGAGAAATTAAAAACACAATCAATCAATATTGAGCACTGAAATGTAACCGAAATTTGACCAGAGGAAAATTCACACAAATATCACTTTGAACAAAACTTAATCAATTTTGTTTCTTATTTTTTCAATTGTTACGGGTCGAAGGCTCGTTTAAGACTGATTTAGGCACAAAATTTTGAACCGTCACTAGCAAATGAAAAAATTTTAATAAAAAGCTGAAGAGAGAAGGAGAAGAAGAAGGTGGAAAGAAGAGGAGAAGAAAATAAAAAAGAAAATACAACTCGGAATGTTTTTTACCTTGGAAAACGAGCGAAAAACCTGAGGTTGGAAGAATCAGGTACCGGATAAGGTAAGCATGGAAAAGCAACAGGAAGGAATTTTCGTATCGATGCGAATTTGTACTTGTTGTGCGAAATACTTGAAACGGAAAAAGGGTTTATGTGACGGAAAACATGACCGAAACGCATTACTGATTTATTTTATAGTTATTTGGTTGTTTACATAACTGTCTGCTGTCTTTTCTGTCATTATTCTCAGTTACTGACGTCCTCTTTCTCCTTAAATTTGTTTTTCTCATTTCTTTGGGTTTTTCCTTCGAGGAAACACGTGACAAATTTTAAAAAGAGTTTAAAAGGCGCAAATATGGAAAACAGACTTCTGATGACTCCATTTGTTTGGTCGTTGTGTGTCTTTTGCGAGTTTCTACGACAAAGCAAGAGCTTAATGTAAAAAGTGAAAATGAAAAACTACGCTAAAAAGTTTTGAACGACTCATTTGAACTTCTTAGGTTTCACACACTTTTAGCAAAGCGAGAGGATAAGACAGCAAAATGATAAAAAGGAACAAAATCTTGATAGCTCAGGTTCTATAACAATTGGACGAGGATCCATTTTGCATGTATTCTGAGGTAAAAAATACCTGAGTTTTTCGTGGATTTCGTTATTCATCCTTATTTTCATAGTTAATAAATCTTAATATCAATTACTGTACTAATAACCAGATGAAAAAAATGTATCTTGAAAATAGGGGAAAGGTAGAAAATAAAATTGAACTGAATAAGTTTAACAGTGTAAAAATTTATTAATAAAATACAAAATAACATTAAATTCAAAGTTTAAAATGAAATTAACAAAAATTCAAGTTGAAAATGATGTGCAATTTCTCTTAAATAGTCTAAAGTCGGTCTGTTTTCGTAGTCATCCACAATTTTTTAAATCTCCTCCGTCGTGCCTCTATAAGCTTTTTCTTGTGCTGCTGATTTCGTTATATATAAAGTGTTCCATTTTCAGTCTGCTCAGGGCATCTTCTCTTTTCCCGATGATTTTCAGCACTTCGTCTCCACCTCTGCGCCCGTAAACAAGCTATTAGCACGTGTCTTGAAAATCTTTTTTTGTCCGTGACCTGTATTGATCATAAGGATGTTTGATAGTGTAGTACAGTATTCTAATTTATTTTTAGTGTACAGTGTATCTGTGTAATGAGTAGTATTTTGGTTCGCAGTTTGTAATAGAGTAGACCCACCGGCTGGGAAAGGACTCGGAAGGTTACAGGAGGCATAGCTTTAACTTTCCAAAATGAACTATTTGAAGACCGTTACTGATTGACCACAGAGCTTTTTGCTCTCAAATTGAACGCTTTATTTATTTGTTTGCAAACATGACAAATATGTAATTAATTTTTTTTAAAAACACGAATTCGATTGACAATCTTGTAAATCGAGTCCCGTGAATAGCTGAAGTCACAAAAAGAAGAAAAAAATTTTTTTTTAAATTAGATCACTGAGTTGTGGTTTTATTTTTGGTTTCGAATTATGCTAATTTCCGGTTTTCACACACAAGAAGAGAATTTAATGGTTTATACGAAATAAGATATTGATATCTTTATATATTAATAAATAGGCCTCTTTACCTGAGCGAAAAATCCATGGTCTCATTGGCTAAAAATTCCTCTAAAATATCCTGGGAAGAAAAGCACGACTATGAGACTGTTACTATGATATGAGAATATTATATTAAAGAAAATATTTTTTCTAGAATTTAAATACTTAATGGAAGATGGCGAAATGGTTATATGAGAATAAGTTGGTGGTGGTTTTAATCCCGTTTTTCATCCTTTTTTTGGGCCTAACAGGATGCGGGAGGAGGATTCGAACTCACGACCATATGCATCCCAGTCAGGAACTTTAACCGCTACACTAATTCAAAAATTATTATAAAAAAGATTCAGTACTTTGTCAGTTTTATGAATATAAATTTTGTCAATTTGTACTCTTGGGAAAACATTCGCGAAAGCTCCAAGAGGCTTTTGAAGAAACCTTTGGCTTGGCGGTGTAATGGCCAAGCAATAAGAATTGATAACAAATTATGATTTTTCTGGATTTAGTCCTTGGAAGGACAATGTTATCAATTTCCACGCTAATCTCTCTATGTTCCCACAATTTTCTTTATTAATTTAATGTGAAATTAAGGCTTTTAAAAGCAAAGAAAACAATCTAAGCGCTCGTCATTACGGTACCTGCCGATCTCAAAAGCATAGCTAACAATATAACTATGGTATTAACCGCGGAATAATCATTCCATCTGATGTTTCACATGCAGAAAATGAAATGATTACCATTGGCAAAAACACTAGATTTTCGGATCGAAGAATACAAACAACAACACCTTTGGGTAATAAATACAGGACAAAACACAACAAACAATTGTACAAAGTTGTACCCAGAATAGTCGGAAAAGGAAAACTGCTATCCGTAGACATTTAATTCGAATAAGTTATTAATATGATGGAATAAGTTAAAGGAAGTACCCCGCCTATTCATTCGCATATTTGTATTATAGAAACATAAATTTATACATACATTTTCATTTTGGGCACAAGTTCATTTTCATTTGGTGTCTTCCTGATGTGCACCGGAAACCCACAGTGAAGCATTTTGCGTCCGACTCTTTACTTAGTAGACACTTCTGACATACCGACCACAGCCTACTTGCTACTTTTGCCGAAGGTATACGTATTGTGACCTCACACACTGACCCACAATCCACCACTCGACGCCTCCAATACTAATCAGACAAATTTTAATATTGGTTGACGACGTGGAGGATAAAACGCAGCAAAAGAATCCCATTGTATCACCCTCAACCCCCACAAAAAGGATTGACTGCCAGTTTTCCTTAACGGTAATTCTCAAGTCAAACATCTAGAAATCCACAATCGTTGTTATAAACAAACTTCTTTGGCAAACTGAATTACTGAGTTTAAAAAATTACTGTAAACAGCGCAATTAACACAAACTTAGCGCAAACTGTAGTAATTCCGTAAGAAGAAAGGAAAAGAAAGTCGAGAATGAACTGGAAGAGTTGAAAATCACTCAGCAATAATCTAAGAAAGAAAATAGGAGAACCAAACTGAAAAAGGGTGAAAGGGGAAGTGAAGAGAAGAAGGAAAAAAAGACAAGAACAAACAGATACGACGACGAGAGCCGTTCCTAGGCATAAGCAAACTAGGCGACTACAACCCGATTGCCGAGTTTTTAATAGGTGGCCAACAACTTTAATGCTTATTTTGAGGATGAGTCGAAAAGCATATTTTACATTCGTACATGCATTTACACATTTACATTGATATAGATTTTGGCGATTTAGTAAAACAACTTTTACATTAGTCAATTTTTACTTATTAGGTACAGTGTACATTCATTCGAAAAGGAAAAAAGCTTCCTTTTGACACAACAGCATTAGAAACTGAGTGTAGGTTACAGATGTAACATTCATAGTAATAACAGCTACAACACGTAGGCAAGGCGTAAGCTCCCCTCGTGACAAAAGTTGAAAAGCCGTTTAAGCTGATTCTATTCTTGTGGCACACGTTTGAATATGTTCTGCCTGTTTTGTGTTCCATTCTAAGGTCCTGCCTCACTACGCGTTTAAATTACTTATGACTGACATCGTCTCTGACGACAGAAATCTTCGCAGGTACTTTGCGGAATTCCACAGCAACAAATAGAAAATGAAAATCCAAAAAGGTCAAAACAAAATTTGAAAAACGTAATTTTTATAAAGGTGAGAAAATTGTAACCCTAATTAAAAAATCAACTCAGCACAAAAATTTTCCCCTGAAAATCCATAGATGAAATCTATGTTGTTGCTGGTCACAGCCTGTTAGAAACATTTACCTCTTTTTGTTTATTTATGAAAAAATTTTAGATGACTCGGATTTTGAGACCATTTGAAAAGCTTAATACATCGCTGTCCAACTGGCGGCCCGCAAAATTATTTTTACGGCCCGCGAGTACATTTTACTATGAATAAATTCAGATTACTAAATTATTATGGTTAATATTAAAATTATTTTACTATTATGACCACCATGTTTTCATTAATATATCACAAATATTCTAAAGTTTTCTTTTTAGTATAAGTAAAATATTTTTTAATTAACATAAACTGACTGTTCATTTAAAAACCGTGATGGTCCCCGAAATGTTTGATGAAGAAAATATGGCTCGCGGGCTTTGATAAGTTATACGACGCCGGCTTAATGTATAAGGAACTCAAAAGAAAAATAATAGTTTGCGAAAGTGAGGTTTAAAATTATTTGAAAATAATAAAAGTAGCAGAATGCAAAGCGCAAAAAAGTTCAAAATCTATTTAAAAATTTAAATCTGTGACTAGAATTCATTTATTTATTATAATTTAACATAACTGAGATAGAACTTTGAGGTTTTTCAACTTTCAAGCATTTCTTTGTTTATTTCTTCTTAGAGGTACAATTTTGCTGTGATGAATGAACTGTTTATTCCTAGTAATCCCTTCATGTTCATTTTTATGTCGTTGAAATTTCGAAAAGCCATAGCTAGTGATGCGTAGAACAGAGCGACACAATGAAAATACGGAAATAAAATTGACTCGATTGACAAGAAAAGATCAAGAAGAAGTTTGAAAATAAATGTTGGAAAGAAGGAAAGGCAAAAGGGAAACACCTGGCAATCACAAGCGAAGAGGAGTACGAATGCAAAATGATAACATGGAGAAGGAAGTATGGTTGAAAAGGAGAAAAAGATAAAAAAAAATGTTCTTTAAATGAGTATTTTTTAATGGAGGAACAAAAACTTGAAAAAAAAATGTCAGCAGTATAAAGGAAATAAGTATGAAAACAATTTATACTGTATATTTGACGAACCTCTTTCAACCTGATAGAATGGAGTATGCAAAGTATAGGTAATGAAACATATAGAGAAAAAAGAGGTAGGATTGGGAGTCTTTGCCGGATCTTATTTGGGAACTTTGTTTCGCTTTGAAGCCACTCCTGGCTTCTTCGTATTCCCTCCTCCGAGCTGTGTCTGAATCTGGTCTAGAATAATCGAGCTCGCCTTTCGTCCGTGTTCCTCTACGCCTGACAACTAAACAAAATATGATCTTTCCCGTCTATAGCGGACACTTTCTGGACCCGTGTACGCCTTGCACTCTTCGCCAGCACCACCTGCCCCACTTGAGCCATGCTAGTGCTCCTCTACGATGATTTAGCATGTTGTGATAGACACAAACTAAAAAGAATAATATAGGGTAAAAAGAATGAGACTATAAGAGAAACATACAAGTAGACACGTAAATCGAAAAAAGAGGAAGCAAGATGAATAGAAAAAACAAGGATGTAATGAAAAGTTGGAAATATTCATAGAAGCTAGAAGAAATGGAAATTTGGTATAACTAAAAACCAGAAAAAGAAGATGAAAGTAAAGAGAGAAAAAATCATAAAAGAGCAGGAAACACTAATTTTCCCTTGTTCACCCTACTGAAAAAAAGAAAAGAGAAAAAGCCAAAATGGTGGAGGCACAAACCTTATCATCAATTCCTATTTTTCCATTTTGTTTTCCTGGAGTCTTTCAGTTGAAAGATGAACAAAACAGAAAATTTGTTGACGTAAATTTGTTTGTTTTTGGCTCGAATGATTTAGCGTCACCATAAATAAAAAGACGATCTTTTGTTCCTTTTCTTTTTACAAGGTGCCAATTGGTAAAATAATAGTTATAAAACGCAAAATATCAATACCTGTGACGTAAAAGGTTGAGATAAAAAAAAGGAGTGAATGACGCGACGACTAAGTTGAGTCATTAAAGTTGGGAATTCGTTGATGAATCCATCAAGGATTTTGAATTCGGGCAAAAGGTTCACGATTTCTTTCCCAGGTACGAACTCATGGAATTGGACCGTTTATATCCTTGGTACCCAAGCTTTTTTCATCCCGGGCCAAATTTCCGTTGTGACCATTGCGACAAGACCACACGATTAAGCAAAAAAGAAAGAATTTTTATACTAACGTTTTAATCAGACGTCTGGTTGGGAGTTTTCAGAAAAGCCTTTTAAAAACATTTTCCTCTGTTTAATTGTTTAGCCACCTTACAGCGTTATGCAAGAGCACACCGCTAATTCTTCTAATGAAACTGTAAATTTTCTTTTATGATTTAATTCTCTGGCCCTAATAAAGTTAACTATCCCTACAATGGTTATCATTACTAAGTCCAGTTCAAGCTGAATCTGAACTAAAAAAAACCTTAACAATGAACAATCGACTTTTCACAAATTTTCACTCAATTGGTTTCCACTGGGCCACTTAGTAGAGCTTGGTGGGCCGCAGTTTGAGTACCAAGGCTTTAGATTGACTTTCATTCGCTGTCTTTATGATGGGGATTAATAAGAAATCAAATCAAAACCTAATAGGAAGCGAAAATTATAAAACCAAGAGCAAAAAATGGTTGCTGTTGGTGACAAAGCCTTCAGCTGCCTCCCCGTCCTCCTTCTCACTCTCCTTTGTCTTGTATTTTGTCTCGAAAAGAAAAACAGGCAAATAGACGTACAGACATTCTCTGATCTGACCTGCGGAGAATCCCATGTATTGAAAATAATCTGCTGTCTTTGGTTTATCTTGCATCATCTTGAAGACGAAGAAATGCCAAAGCTTATCATAACCACTTAATCAAGGGCCAGGAATAAGTCAATAAAAAATTAACGTCGGAGAGGGGAGGCGATGATGTTTATCCAGAAATTTCCACGGGCGAGAACCTGGAGGAAAACAGTGACTCGACGAATTGAGGAAAGAAAAACATTTCCGGTGACTCGATGGCAGTCAGTGTCAGTGCCATAAGTTGAGGAAAAACGCTGTTCGACATTTTCCTTTATCTCACGCGTGACACTGACACTGAACTTATGGAGAGGGTCACGGATGTATTAGGCTCCAACAACTGTGTTCAAATTGTTCGTTTTATTCTTCTTCGTTTCCACGTGCGTGGGCGCTGGTGGAAGCCTTTTTCTTTGCCGTCTTGTACAGACGAACTTGGATTGCTTGATTTGATCCTGTTGGTTATTAGCAACAGAATGATTATTAAGAGCGACGATGGCGAAAATAGGACTGTCAAAACCTCCAAATGCACAAAACTAAACTTATACTGTTACCAACAGTGACAGTCTCGAAATCATGCTTATTGTAATCTAAATTATGTTTCTTTGTCCATCTCTTTCTGTTTCTTTCTAACCTCTCTATTGTTGTCATGTTCTTCTTTGTTAATCTTGTGATTCTTTTTTTAAATTCTAATTTTCATCTCCAAAGTAAATCAGAATCCTACTCCTCTTTCTTTCAGACTGTTTTTGCATATCTCCCCCGTCTCTCATTAGTTCTTTTCTACGTCCATCGCCATCGCGGCTCCTGTAATTAATGCTTAAATCCTTTCTTGTGATCCTCTGTGAACCTGAACCCTAATAACCCTTTGGAAACATGTTATCTGAATTTATAAAATGATTTATTAGGATGCAAGTCATCTTTATGATAATTATAATAAGTAATGAATTATTATAATCATTTATAGAGGACAACATGGCTCCAGAGTTGAGACGAACGAACGTACCAACAACTTGAACCGAAAAGAATGTCAATCAATTCAAGAGATAGGACAGCGATGTGACAGTTTCAGTAGTCAACAACCGCCACTGTCCATCTATCCAAGGTGAGAATTCCAAAATGGCGAGAGAACCTTGGCTCCTGATTATTTACAACAAACAGATTTTGGACTTCTTTTTTGTTGTTTTTACAGTCCTCACGGTTATATATTTAGAATCCTTTTATTTGGGAAATACCTCTGAAGAATGGTTTCCGATTTTGGGAATTCCCTCATGTTAACCTTCCCCCCAAATCGGAATTTAGATTTTTATCAGAGAGGTCGCGAGAATCATCTGCCTTAACTCTGTACCTCGATGTTCTTGAATCTGGCACAAAATGTCACCTTGAAATGAAACCATTCGGTCAGTGCCATTTCCGGTTTTGTGGTTTTTTGGGTAAGTCACTGTTTCTATTACTTGTGTACATTTTCGGTTCAATTTCTTCCTTTTTTGACGTCGTTTCCGTCTAATTAAATGATTTCACCCTAAAGATATGTCGGATTTTACGACACTTAGTTGAGAAAAAACCCTTGGAAACCTTAACCCTTGAGACCTGACAATTCACGAGATTTACAACCTAAATAAAAATCGCGGTTAATGTGAATAAACCTTGAAAGAGGAAAAGGGAAAAGGCGTGTAGATGGATAGTAAAACGTTGTGTGACGTGATGGGATGAAGGAGGATCAGAAGAGGGACGGGGACATGGGGAGGTGAAGAGAAAATTTGAAGAAAACTGGATTTTTTATGAGTGGGAAGGAGTGAGGTTTCCTGGAAACGAATTTTAAGAAAGCCTGAAAAAATCTAGTAGTGGTTGATTGGTTCTGTCTTTGTTCTGAAATTGTCGTCGCCTCTTCTCCTTTCCCGTTCTTTCTCCGATCAGTAATATGGAGGACCGGCGGACTGGCGGACTAGCACCCGGGTGTTCGATTGTCGGGTTGCCTTAATTGTCGTAAACCTCCATCCTCTTTACACACCCCTTCACCACCAACTTTTCCTCCTTCTTCCCTAAGTCATCTAGCATTCAATCGCGCACAGGGAAGCCAGTCGCCTTCAACTGTTGACGCCTTCAGCAGCGGTCATGCTTGTCACTTGTCATTGCACTCTGGTCTTTTTCCCGTTTTAGAGAAAAACCAAAAAACTACACTGACAGTACCCCCGGACTCAAGAGCTTTGAATTAAAATGAGACGTCATCCGACGAAATTCCGTCCAAACATTGTTTTGAGTCGTTAGGTTCGTCATTTTAAAGCCAGCGATGACGCTTTTGACCCCTGTTCACTATTCACCACGCAAAAAGAGACGAAGACAAATAAGAAGAAAAATCGCTGACGTCTTTCATTAACATTTGATGGATGAGGGAGGGAGGAAGGAAGGTAGGAAGGTAGGAAGGGAGAAATAGAAGACAGATAAGAAACGAAAAAAGTTCTTTGATGGGATAGGTATTGGAGTATTGTTACTTGGAAGTAACAATGGCGAAATATAAATTAATTTAACTCCGTCATTAGCAATTGTTAAAAGAGGGCAAAGATCGATGCCGAGTCTCATGGGCCGTCTCCTCACCTGCCATCCGCGAAAATGGTGAACCATTTCCCTTTAGATGGGGTTTCTTCAGGGCTGAAGAAGGAAGGAAGATAGAAGGAAACTGGCCTCTTTCTTTGCTAACTGTCAGGCTCTCAATTTGATTTTCATTCTGTGTGACGGCAGTCGGTAACAAGAAATTTGTGACGTCATTCTAAAGAACTTACTTTTAATATGTTTTTAAATTTCGCGTAAAATAAAACCTGGCTACATCACTACATAATAGTCTTGCCTCTTACTGTTTCGCCTAATTCTAGAATCGTGATCGTGTTTGCGATTAGCTTCGTGATACCAGAAATGGCGAATTTACTTAATTCTTAATTTTTAATAATTTAAAAAGTGTTCATTCACTCTTTTCTAACAAGTCGACAGTTTTTGATTATGTCAGTTGTATCTGATGGTCAGTGTGTTGCTATGATCCCTCACTTCCTGTTTCGGACACTTTCCAAGTTTCTCGAAGGGAGCTGATGAAGAAGATCACTGAAGTATACAGTATATGTTCGGTATGCAAGAATATCAATCCAGAGTTCAAGGGAGAGTATGGGAGCATTTGAATGACATAATACTTTTGGAATTTTTCCGTTGAAAGATGAAGACTTAAAACCATTAATCGGTCACCTGGCACAAGTTACATTATCTTTGTCTTGACCGCCTTGATTGTGAAAATTCCGCTTTTTAGTTATCAAACCAGGATCACAAATATTTAAAACCTAACAATCAAGAAGGAAAACTTTGACTAGGCAAACTGATCGCTAGAATTCAAACCTGTTTATCAGCTTATCGAGAAGATGGTTTCAACCCATCGTGAATACGACTAAAGCAAAGAAACTGAATTCATCAACGCAGAGCATCAACGATGGAAAGCACATGTTTAGATAGGCACTCCAGCCATATGGGATGAAAAAGGTAGTTGCGCACCGGGAGAAAGATGAAGCGATTAAAGATTGTGTAAACAGTTGAATATGGTAAAGAGTGACAGACAGAGGACAAAAGCATTGGCCAGACAGAGTAGAAACGGGAGATAGGAGAGTAGAGAAAAGGTTTAAGGCCAAGCTACTACTTGAAACTCCCTTACTTGGACATGAAGGCGGGTAACATACTCGAAATAACCTGTCACGTTGGTTAGTTTAAAGTGGAAATTGTTGGGCAAAGCACCGACGGACACGATCAACGTATTTCTCGGAACCATATTCATCGAAAAAGGAAGAACGTCAGTTGGGTGTCAATCGAAACGAATGAACCAAGGTTCGGGTTCAGAGGAGGAGGAAAAACCCAAAAGATCAGCAATTAGCCAGGGAATTTTAGATTTTGTCAGGTGGAAGCGGAGAACCTCGGATGACCCGGAGGATGGCCTATTCGCATGAAGAGATGCTAACAAAACATATCCTCGCACTTATAATTGATTGAACAAACGATTGCGGTTTTGAAGGCTATAAATAGTTCGGCGAATGGATAAAACGTGAACCTGGGGAATTTTCTCAGCAAAACTTCTCTTCTAATTTCTCTTTTAATGTAAGGATTCACGTACCGATCTTCTCCTTCTTCTATTCACTTTTTTTGCTTCCTTCACTTTGGGTGTCAGAATTGATGTTTTGCTTAGGTAAAAATCCCGAATAAATCCGGGATGTATTGGGTTATAACATTAAATCAATCAATCAATCAATCAAGGTTGGCTTTACGGTCCGTCGAAGACCATCGCACCGTTTACAATAGTTTTCTACAACCGGGTTCGTTGTTCTGCTTCTTCTGTTGTTGGTTCGACTATCTGTAGGTCTTTCTTGATATTATACAGAAATCTTATTCTGGGTAGTATCCTTCTTGGTCCCTTCCTCTGAGGGTTGTTGAGTTTTACTATATGGCCCATGCTGTTCTTGTTCTTACTACCTTTTTTTGATCTCGTTTTTTGTTGCCCATTTGTGACCACCGGTCTTAGGTAGGTCATGTCTAAGTCTATTTGAGATCTAATTGATAAATTCTTAAGTAACGAGTAAACGGTTTATGTTGTAGAGGCACCGATTGTCCTTTGAAAATCTCAATCAATTGTCGATTCATTATGTGCATCATTTGTCTTGTTTAAGTAAGCACTGAGATATCTGAACATTTTTAAAGTAAACTCAAGAAATCCAAGAAATAGCCAGTAGGATTATCAAATATCAATAGAATTTGACCCTAAACATAGAAGTTCAGAAGACCCTTTCATAGAAGGATAAACAGAAAGGCCAATCAGTATCGGAGAACAGCTGAACAAGAAAAGGTGAATGAAAGTACGGGAACTCGAAAGAGAAATGATAAGAATCAGTGAACTAGAAAACACAAACAAAACAGTAGAAAATGAAGAAAATTGACAATCATAAAACAAAAGAAACGTACAACAGAACAGGACGGTTATTACTCGGCAACAAAACAAGAAACAAGGGAAGCTTGGGAAACAAGGCAAGAAACCCAAACATGCTTCACATATTTCCAACAGATTATTCCAACAACTAGATAGTAATAAAAAGCATAGTAGTGAAATAAATAGCAAGTGGAGTAGTTAAAGTTGAAGAGTTAGCAAGATCAAAAAAAGGGAGGAAACCCAAAGAGAGAACAACAGTGTTTTTGCAAGAAAATTGAAAATTGCATTCAGCAGAGGAAAATCCTTCGTGAATTCGAAATGCGCAAAATAAGAACCGCCGATGGATACCATAGTGGGTACATGGAATCCGCCTTGACCTTTTGTTTAGGTTTGTTTAAACTAAATAACCCAATGAATAGATAGAAGACAAAGCGAATTTTACTCTGGACAAACAAATCGTTTTCTTTGAGAGTCCCGGAACCCTTGGAACCGAGACCTTCTAAAACTCAGCTCGTAATTGAAAGTGTTTTATTGACAGAAACCCGCCTCCTATTATTTATTAACTAGTAGAGTCATCCTAAGGAAATATTAATGAATAATTAATCATTTAATTTGAAGAAAGAAAAACATGACTCGAGTCAGAGTCACAGTTTCCTGACAACGCTCAAAATTGGTTTTCCATTCAATGAAACTGATGACGAGGAGCAGACGAAACTTGTGTTCGTTCTGTGCTTCATTGGCCTCACACCCATTCTGTTTCTTTTTGCATCCTCTTTGTCTCGTTATTCCCTCAAACTCTTTTTTTTATATACTGTTATGAGTTCTTATGTTACTTGATTGCTTCCCTCACCCCGCAACCCTAATGGATAAGCGGGTCCATGAAAAGTAAGTAAGTAATGAGTTCTTATCACGGTGTTTTGTGGTTGTAGGTTCATCAATTTCTTTGTTTTTTTTTCTTCATTCCGTCACCCCTATTTCAGATTTGAGGATAGACTTTACCTATGTATCAAAAGTTTCCATCTTATAAAGTGAAGGAATGCAAATATTGCAGAAAAGGTAAAATACTGCAGTTTAAAGGTGCATATGGTTTGCCTCTGACTTCTCCCATAATTTTCAAAACTTAAATTCCAGGTTCGTCCACACTTTGTTGTGATCCACCTCATTAAAGCAGAAATAATACCTGATTTAGATCAAAGTCTCTTGTACCGTTACTTTTTCCGTTACCAAAGGGTAGCACACCTGACAGGGTCATATCCTTCACAAACCTTTACCTAGACATTGAACCTATGAACTCGGGTCTTTGATAAGCTCAACGAACCTACCAATAACCTCATTCTCTTAGTTGGAACAGAGGAGAGATGAAAAAAAGATGAACGACTGTGAATATGTTTAATCTTTACTTTGTGACAAGAGAGAAATCAAAATTGACCAACTGTGGCAACATTTTAGTGACTATGGACCTGTAGCCTGGGTTGTCCTCGATTGGGTTCCCGTGTAGAGTGAGCGTTATCAGATGCTTGAGTTCTTTTAGTTTGGCAGCTTCCATGAAAAACCGAATTTTGTTTCCGTGCATGTAGAGTATTTTCAAATTCTTCAGCAACAGTAACTCGTTCGAAATGATTTCGATTTCATTAAAGGAAACGTCCAACCAGGCGATCATTTCCGGTCTGTGAAAAGACTTGTTCACTAAGGAATTGACATCACTTAAATTGGTCAGATGATTATAGTTAGCCCAGAGAGAACTGAAAAAAGACGAAAGATTGACAGAGTAAATGACGTGGCAGCAATAGACCGAAACTGGATTTCTTCCTGAATCAACTGTTCACGACGAATTCCCACGAGAAGTGAAGCGTAGATGGAAGTTGCTTTTGAAAGAATATAGTGTCTTCACCTTGAAGATGACAGGAAATGTCCACAAGCACGCAAAAAGCAAACGAAAGTGCTTGCCTGTATGCACTCACAAGCCCTACCTTACTGTACTGTTTTCCGTACCCGTACCTGGATATGTATTTCCCTGAAGAACATTTCTTTGGTATTCCGACTCTATACTCTCTAGGAGTACCACTTTCGAGTTCTGACAGTGAAAACACTTTCCTGAAGGAGTAATCGACCGGAACTCCTTTAATGTTTGGATCAAGATGGGTGTTACTTGCGGGAGCTTTTGATTTCTTTTGCAGTTCCGCCTGAAGAGTAGAAATACAACATTAAAAACAACTTGATTTTTTGTCCGCAGTGCTGCTTCTATTTCGGAGATTTTCGTCTTGAAACAATTTAGAAAAAGCAGTCACTTTCAAGAAAATTAATGCACAATACACAAATTGTTCAAAGAAAATATGGCAAAAAATAGTAATTAAAAGAGAGAGAGGGAGGGAGGGAGGGAAGGTGAAGAGAGGTATGACCCTTTTGATTTCAATTGACTAAAAATTCAAAGACATTAATTAGTCGTAAAAATAAAACTAATTAGTGAAACGTCCTTAGTTGAAAATAAATTAATTTCTTTTTAAATAAATGAATTGGAAAAGGAGTCGCAAAAGACACACATGAGCAGTCATTTCAGATTCAATGGTTCCCCGTATGCGACCTGATTTTCCATTTTCTTTACTTTGTCTGCCGCCGTCTCTCTCTTTCTTTGCTCATTCTGAACTTTAAGCGACCGCCCCGACCGCTCAAAAGACATTGTTTCAACTGAGTCAATCAAACTCAAGGTTACTTTATTAATGGATGTTGTCAGCTATTAAGGTTAAAGAGAGGGTTAAAGAATGATCATGGAATATCAGAATGAATACGAGAACTTTAATCGCCATTTTGCAAAAGGAAGAACCTGAAAAACTTCGAAAAAGACTGCAGTTCAAGGAGAATTAAAATGAAAAAAGAAACTACTTAAAGAGGAGAAGAGAGGAAAGAAATTACCTTTAAGAAAATCTCTCTGAAGTCAGCATTCACAGTTTTTAAATGATTTTTTTTGAGGCTGACCACCGACATCTTTACTCCCTTCGACGCCTAATGTCGACCGCACAAAACTTCTTAACCTTTACTCAGACACAGACTGAGAACAAATGAAAATGGAAAACTGTTTTAGATGAATTTGCCTTGAACGTAAAAACTCCTGGATTTTTTACCTTCTCTTCCTTACCACTACCCCTCACCCCAGGCCCATCTCTCGCCATTACAGTTTACAATCATGAAAGAGAGAAGGAAAGAGAGAGGCTTCACATGTATGGAGTCGTTTCCAAAAATTATTCTCGAGCCGCACGCGAACTTTTTTTTATTCGGTTTTAAAAATATTTTGAATCTCTCTGTGCTCTCTCTGGTTTTCCTCTCCACCCCGATCCCACCTCCCTCTTTTCTCTCCTCTCCTCCCACTTTCGCTTTTGTAAAATAATAAAAGTTTTTCGTTGGTAACTTGTGATTATCAACTTTTTTTAATATTATAGTATGATTTTATTGTTACTTCCTCACATTTTCAATTTTTGGTGCAGAAATTGTTAGTCGTTTCCTTGGGTTTTCTTCGCCCGCCCCCCTCTCTTTTCTTTTTCCTTTGACAATTTTTCTAAGCAATTATGATGTTTTTGAAAAATGATTCATTTGGTGGTGAACAACTCAGCTCGAAAACAAATAAATCTTTGAAAATGACATTTGATATGCATTGTTATAGATATTAAAAAGGAAAAATGAGGAAAGGAATACACCAAAAGATTAATAATACAAATGAGGGCTTACGTTAGTACTATCATCTACATATAACTGCATTGTACAATGGGTGAGTCCTTGATTTGGGCGAGTACACATATTTATTAAATTATAGTAACTCACCCTAACACTTACAAACTTTTGACTACTTCGATAGTTTATGACTTAATTTAACTAGCTCGAGTAAGTTCAAATTATTACTAACTTACCAAATTTGAAAGCCTAAAATCGAAGAAATTCTTGGTATTTATTTGGTTCTATTTCCTACCCTTGTAAAACAGTTTGTGTACTTGTTTAGACAACGCAAAGTGTTTACTCCCAACCTGTTTTTGCAAACAGGAAATTCAAACTCTGAGTGTCACCTACCAGTTGCAGTGCCCAAGTATGTCGAAATTCAATTCATTTAATGGGGGCTGAAAACGATGTACCTCATTTATCCGTATACATACGATATATGTATTATTCACTTCAATATCGAGTAAATTAAAAAATATGCGGAGATAATATTTAATTCTTTTTTTCTGGCAACTTCTTATGTCCCTTATGTCGGGTTCACCCCTACTTTGGCTGTATTCCTGAATTACCACAGGACAGAGCACAGCAACTGTGTTAGGTGACCCTCTGCCTCTTCTCTCTGTTCTCTTCACGGTGGTCTGAGGCTTTGGTGAAATGAAGCTGATCGGCTGAAGATTCGGTAAAATGCAAGACAACTGATTCTTCCGGTGTATAATCGCCATACAGACTTTTCTCGGCAAAATATATAGTTTGAATTGAAATAAATGTCCAATATTAGCATCACGTTAACATCATACTTTAAAAATCCATTTCATTGGCTTCCCTCAAACATAGTGGGGCATAATTTTGTACCCTTTGAATGTAATCATATGCCAATCAATTGAAGTGACATGAAAATGTACAAAAATTAAAAAAACTGAGTCAACCTACTTCGAAAATGAAACATCTAATTCATCCACTGTATTTAACATACCGTTATCAATGTGCTCTTAGTGTACCTAGAGACATTTATGTCTCAACGCTTTTATGACGTCATATTTTGCTTATTTATGCAAGTTTTTCAACGGCACTTCGATTTTTGGAATCTACAGACCTCACTTAATAATAATTGCTAAGAAAAAAAAATTACAAAAAGTTTTTACTGGTAGTAATTAGACATAGAACAAACAAGGCCGTGGCTCACAAAAAATGAGGTTTTTCTTGCCCTACCTGGACATATTTGTCCCATGTAGGTCAAGGAGTTAATCACTCAATCAGTATTTAAGTGTAGTTGAATCGTTGGTAGACACAAATAACTGATCAGTATTGACACAATGTTAGCCGTAGCAAGAAGCAAATAAATTCGTAAATTCTTATATTATAGAAAATTTGTCACGCTATCTTTGCTCAGGCGGCCGATTTTCGTGATCACTAAAAGGGTTAAGATTACGTTATCATCTGCTCTTATATGACTAATATAGAGAATACGGTAACACATCTCGGTCCTTCTTTCCCCCATTTCGGTTCGTCTTTTTGGTGTTTGGCCATAATCGAATTGGTTAAGCCTCTATGTCATACTCGAACTAAACCATGTTTATCTTAACAGCAGGTACCACAGGTATCGAGGTTACGTTTTCCACTCAAATAACTAGGTAAACCCGGATTTGTTGCCATCTTGACGGTTATAAAAGCCCAAATAAGAAACGAAACCTTTTTTCTCACCTTTCAACTTTACCTCAAATAAACAACTTGGGGAAAAAAACAAAAATTCTATATTTAATATAAAAATGATTTTTTTGTAAACACAAAACTAAATGACTAAAAATTAAAGAATAGTTACTTGATAGTTATCTGATCTCACTGTCTACACATCAAAGGCATTTTTCCTTTTCTTTCAAGTAAATAATTTTTATTTACATTATCTTCAGAAACATCTCAAACAATAATAATATGAAAAAATGATGAATTAGACAAAAAAATTCTAACTATTTACAAAAAGGTAATTGTCTTGGTAATGACTTTGTTCGTGGTTGTAAAAGAAGGCAGTGATTTTGAAAAAAAAAACAAGATCCTATGCTTGATTTTGTGGTTTCAAGTGATATCTTTATATTAATATACTGTAAAACAGTGATATGTGATAAAACAGGAAGATGTATACAATTCCCGGCGATTATTCATAACTACCACTAGCTTTGGTAAACGTGTCAAAATACTGAGTATTTATCACTTTTGTCAACTAGTTTGTAAAATCCACATCTCGAAAAAATTGAGAATTTAATAAAAGTATATTTAGATACTTGGCTGTCAGAAGCCAAGCCAAGCACCGTTATGTTACTGGCGAACAGCTGTGCTAGTATAATACATATATATTAGGGTGTCCCAAACAAATCGAAACTTTTTATCTAAAGACGCATATCCTCGCATTAAAATATATTTTTAGTGGGAGACGCCAAACATCAAATAATGAGCTAGAAACTACCCTCTAATTGGCAAGTTTTGGCAGTACCCTTCTTTACAGTACTCATGAAGTGTATTTAACTGTCAATGAAGGCCCAAACTTTGCTATTCACGAATGCATTATATATATCTCGAAAAGGCGCACATACCGTCCAATCTTTACTTAATTGTGTCAAAAACAAAAACGTATACCAAGTTTGGGGGGACTTATAAAAAGATGCCCAAAAAACACAAAACGTATTTGAGCAGCGTCGACAAGAGTTTGTCAACAATTTAGATAATTTGTTTAGTATTGCACATATTTATGCGCTTCAATTAATAAAAGTATATGAAGATAGAATCATCTTTCAGGGTCAGAGAGAGACTGGTCGACCTGGTCATTTAGCTGGAGTAGACAAAAAGTTGACTGATAAAGAGTAAAGAGTGCGCGTCAAAGCTATCGAGGAAAAAAAACAAAGAGCTAAATAGTTTTTCGCATCAACTCTTATGACACCATCCTGATTTCATGACTCCAAAATTAGTAGCAGCACTAGACAGAGATTCAGTTTTTATCCTTGAAGCAACTATTGATGCACTTGGATGTAATACTGACAAATTTTCAATAAGCAAGTCCTAAATTCAAAGAATTCGCGGGGAATGAACGCTCTGTTGCAATAAAAGTTGATTTTCAAGCACAAGTACCAGATGTAGTGGCTATTCACTAGGGTGTTAAACTACTTTCGACTTTAGATACTCGAATAGTTTAGATCAGGGCTTCTTAAACTATGGGTCGCGACCCCAAATTGGGTCGTGTAGCAAGCATTCTGGAGTCGCGAGAGATTTTAATGTTAAATATTTAAATAACATAATTTTATACCATTTGGATGCGTATTTGTGAGGAGTCACACTTACACACATAAGTAAAGCTTACAAAAAGCTTTCGAGTGACTCAAACTTTTTTTTCCACTTGCTAACTACCACCTGTCTCCAAGCATGAGACAACAAGTAGTTGATCAGGCGAGATGTGTGGGTTATGTCTGGGTAGCAGACCAGTGTCTTAGAATGGTTTGAAGGGAGCCAAAGGAGAGCTGGAGTTATCTCAGAAGATGTGGGAACTCAAACTTAAAACTAAAATTTCCAAAAAAAGCTTTTGACTGAATTCTGGATCGGAACTGGAACTGAATTTCCCACAATCGCTGATAAGGCGTTAAATATTGAAGGCCATTCAACAAATGCATTCAAAAAGTGCAAGTTTGATGAAAAATTTGGACATGTAATTTGTGTAACTCTAATAAATACAATTTTACAACTTTTTGTGTAGTTTTTAGTTTTTAATTTTAGATTTTTTGTATGTTCCTAAACGAATTCTGTAACTATAAATTTTCATATGTATATGTATATTGCTATATGCATACAACGACAACAACATGTAAGCTCGCATTCGCTTAAGTCTTTAAGTAATAAAATGCTTCGGTGCAAATCGGCACGAGCTCCTGTCGTCCTAAGTACTTGAAATTTCACCTACAATTGTTTTAACATCATTGTAAAAAATTAAGAAGGTATGCGTCCTTAAATAAAAAAAATTTTTTTTTGGGACACCCTAATATACATACATACATATATATAAATATATATATATATAAATATATATATATATTAAAATGCACTTCTGTACCTATCAGAAACTTCATGCAACTCATAACAATACACCTTTCTACATACAATAATAAAACTCTACATATACAAAGCAACATACAATAATATGACAATACAATCACATGAAGTACTTAACTATACACTAGTCTTTACATCCAGCTTCGAATTCTGACCGCTTCCACTTTATTCATGAAGCAGGCTAAGAACGCAGCTACCTTCAGCGGACATCCCTCCTCCATAAACTCTCTGGCATTGACACAACCTTCTTTCGCCCCTGGCAGCACCCTGTTCATTTGGGAAACTGCTTCTGAGATGATTTTCCCTCTTTTTCTGTTGTAGTTGGATGCCAACAGATGGCTTAGATTCAATCCCTGGACAAGCTCCAAGTCTCTCTTCCTCCTTGACGTAGCGCTTCTGAGTACTTTTTCTGAAGAGGCTTTCCCACATCTAGTTTCAACCGGAAGAAACATGACAGAATCCTTCGCCGTACTTTATATAATGTATCAAGCCTTCCGGTTTCCACAAGTGCATCACTAGAGCAGTAAGTTCGCCTTACTCCCTGCAGATCTTTCCCAATGTCGTCCCTAATGAGTTGCATCTCTCGGCTCATCTAAACGCGCTCCATACTTCACCTTCATAAGCAATTATTGGCTCCGCTAAAGCATTAAACATCCTGTGTACTCTTCTGTAACTCATTCGTGGGTTTTGTATAACACCCGTCGCACGTGAGCTAACGCAAGGTTTCCCTTAGCAATGATGCCTTGCCCACGAACAGTCACTGGAAAAGATCACACTCAGATATTTAAATTCCTTCACCACCTTTACTTAACTTCTTTGAAAATTTCACTCCCCAAGTTCTTCTTTTTTTTGTTCTTTGAGAATATCATTATCTTTGTCTTCTTATTATTAACTTCTAGGTTCCAGTCTTACAATAATCCGCCAACCTTTTTAGAGCTCTCGATAATCCCATTTAGGAAAGAGACAGAATTCAAACATCATAGGCATATAACAGTGTTCTAACCTCCAAATCCCCTAGCTCAGGTGTATGGGTATCTACCTACACTTTCTACAATAGATACAACTGCCAATCATTTATGAAGCAAGAGAACAATAACGAAGATAACTGACACCCCTGCCTCACTCCTTCTTGAAATTGCACGTCTTCTGTTTTCAGCGACCCATTCACTATCAAGGCGAAGTCATGTCCTCTCATAAATGGCTTTTAGCAGTCTTACCGTTCCACAGATAATCCCAGAACTTCAGCTTGCCGCTTCAAAATGCCGCTGTATGCACCGAATCGAAACGTTTTCTAACCCCTAATGGCTTCAGCTGTGCTAATAACACTACGAATCCTCGAATTAGAAGCGAGAAATACATGAGATGAAGATGTGACAGAAGTCAAGCAACTGAACAAACGTATCGAGTCGGAAATTTTATAAGCTAGCCGGTAAATGTAAATATTCAGTAACTTGCCAAGCTTGGCAGTGATTATGGATATTAGTCATAATATCCGATTTATCACTTTTCCCGTAATATATGTGGAGTAAACCGTTTTGGCCAACACTGCAGTGTACTGTGAATCTTCACGAATTGAGTTATTTTTTTTAATGAATCCTCTCGCTATTTGGACTGACGTACGATTACACCTAAAAGCAAAATATGATCTTTTGTGTCTCCGGTAACGTCGACTGGATTGACTCTAACGTTGATTAAAATCTTAACCAAAAACCCAAGGACGTTTGATCCAAAGTCTAACAATATAAAATTATAATAATAAAAATTAGCATAAATCACCAGGCGTTCGGTTAGTTTTTTTTTGCTGTTGTTAAGCAATTAATAAATCAACCTGTTATAAATCTCCTCCTCACAAAAAGCGGCAAAAACATCCCAATTATCCTCGCTCTCTAGTATCTTCGATAGTGAGAGTTCCCCACGTACGGCTCTGCAGACAGAGGAGACACCTCTGTCTTTCCCACGTGTCATACGGCCAGCGTATGTTCCGCCGTGTCCTTAAACATAGACACAGGAAGTGTCCTTCTTTATACTACACAGGAACTTTCAGAAGCACCCGTGCCCCGTCAGAATCTGTGTCATTCGTTAGCTAAAGCAACCAAACTTTCTTTTCAATTAGTGATCCAGCACTGGTCACTCTGAAAACCATTATTACGAATTAAATAAATTTAGAATCAAATGGATTTAAATACAATGCAAATGTTCGATTAACTGCTTATCATTGAATTTGCAAAATGTAAAGTAAATTCTTCTGCTTTTTTTTTCTTGTAGGTTTACAGCCTTAGTATGTGGTAGAAACACCAAATCAATCAAAAACCTATCAGTTAAAAACTGATTTGATGTGAAGCCGAAGCTTTCATTAGCTATAAAGCTCTTTACTTTACTTTTCATGGACCCGCTTATCCGTTAGGGTCGCGGGGTGAGGGAAGCAATCAAGGACTTCCAACTGGCACGATCTTCCGCTATTGAAGTCAGAGAACCCGGGGTTATCAGGCGGGATTCGACCAAGGCCTTCACCCCCCTCAGCCACCCCTGCCGCGGACGGCCATGGGGCCGCTTTCCTCCCGGGCACTCCAACAGGATCCGACGAACCAGACGTTCTGGGGGGGAGCCTTTGAACGTGCCCAAACCATCGGAGAAAGGATCTCTCGATCCGGAGAAGAAGCGGCTCGACCTGAAGCCCCTCGCGAATGGCTGTGTTATGACACCTATCCAGACTCGACACACCAGCCACCACTCGGAGATACCTCATTTCGGCCGCTTGTACCCGGGATCTCATCCTTTCGGTCATCACCCACACCTCATGACCATAAGTGAGGACAGGAACATAAACGGATCGGAGGATGCTGAGCTTCGCCTGGATGCTCAGCCCAGCTACGGACCGCCCCAACTGTTGCATTACTGTCCCAGCCTCAGCGATCCGCGACGCGATCTCTGCGTCTGTCCTGCCATCACTTGTGAACCAGACCCCAAGGTACTTGAACTTCTCCACCTGCCCCAGCGCGGCTCCGCGAAGGCGGATGTCGCACTTAACGGGCTTCCTCGAGATCACCATCACCTCCGACTTGGTTACGCTGATCCTCATCCCGGCCTCGGCACATGCGGCGTCGAAACCGTCCAGTGCCCGCTGGAGTTCAGACTGGATGGATCCCAGAAGGACAAGGTCATCCACATAAGCAAGATGCCCTACCTTCAGGTCCCCATATCTGAAACTCTCACTTCCTCGGCTGCACTGTAGCATTCAATTCATATAAATTATGAAAAGGAGAGGTGACAGCATGCACCCTTGGCGGAGTCCAACGGACACGTCGAAAGGCTCCGACGTGGCGCCGTTTATCCTAACGCAGCTCCTGCATCCCCCGTACAATGACCCGATGGCCCTCAAGAGGGAACCACCGATGCCATATGTCTGGAGGACCTCCCAGAGTCTCCCGCGAGGGACCCGGTCGTAGGCCTTTTCCAAGTCGATGAAACAAGCAAAGACTGGTCGGGCGTACTCCCAGGACCGCTCGAGGATGAGCTTCAGGGTCAGGAGCTGGTCGGTCGTGCTTCTTCTGGGACGGAATCCACATTGACCCTCCGCCAGCCTGTCCTCGACCACGGATCTGCAACGGGCTTCCAGCACCTTCGCAAAGACTTTCCCGGGGAGACTTAGCAGGGTGATGCCCCTATAATTGGAACAATCACTCCTGCTCCCTTTCTTAAAGATTGGGACAATCACCCCGGTCTGCCAATCCTCCGGTGCTGTTCCTTCCTGCCAGGCCACCTTAATGACGCGAGTGAGCCAAAGGACTCCCTCTTTCCCTAGCGCCTTCAACATCTCGGGCCGAATTTCATCCACACCAGCAGCTTTGCCGCTCTTGAGCGATTTAATCGCCTGAGCGACTTCGGCCACGGTGGGACTATTCTCCGCCCCAAGTGTGGCGCCGGTTCTGCCCCCCTCGGTGCCCTGAGTTGGATTGAGAAGCTCCGAGAAGTACTCTCTCCAACGAGCAAGGATGGCCCTCTCCTCGGAGAGGAACGGCACCCGGATTCCTCCCTCTGAGGCGGCGGATGGTCTGTCAAAACTTTTTCCTCGCAGATCCGTAGTCGAATTCAAGCTGCTCGCCGAACTCCTTCCAAGCCCGCTCCTTGGCTGCTTTCACAGCCAACTTGGAAGTCCTTCGCGCCTCAACGTACCGGCCTCGAGAGAGTTCGTCCTTCCGGTGTAACCACACCTTGAAGGCTTCCTTCTTCTCTTTAATGGCCGCCGGACCTCCGGGTCTCCCCACACGGAGTCCGCCTGCAGCCACCGGCCGCCACGCCAAGCCGCTTCACCCCACAAGCTGCCTCCGCGGATTCGGTGACGGCTGTTTTAAACAGACGCCATTCCTCCTCCACTTCGGCCACGAGCGGTGGAAGTTGCTCGAATCTATCCCTTATGTGGTGCGCAAACGATTCCCGAACCTCTTCGTTCTGGAGCTTCTCCCACATCACACGAGTCGGTACTCCGACCGCGCACTTCTGTGGCTTCGGCCCTGTTCCGTCGAGGTTGAGCTCGCACACCACCAGATGGTGGTCGGTTGACAGCTCAGCCCCTCTCATAACCCTCACGTCGCACACGATCCGCCTCGCACACATTGGCACCATGACGAAGTCTATAATAGACTTCTGCCAAGTGTGTCACTGTACCAAGTGTACTTGTGGACGTCCCTGTGCTGGAAGAAGGTGTTCATGACAGCCAGGCCGTGGGCACAGCTGAAATCCAACAACCTCTCCCCGTTCGGGTTACAGTCGGGGTCGCCGTTCCTCCCCACCACGCCCCTCCATGTCTCAGAGTCGTTCCCCACATGGGCGTTGAAGTCCCCATCAGGATAAAATTGTCCGCTTTAGCCACTATTTTCATAGCGGCTTCCACGTCCAACAGGAAGGCGGTATACTCTGACTGGTCGTTAGGTGCGTACACCTGCAGAATAGCCAGAGTTGACGTCTTCAACTGAAGCGTCAGTACTGCCATCCTTCCTCCCAACGGGATCCATTCAATCACCCGGTCCGACAGCCGGGGGGCTCGTGAGTATCCCCACACCCGCCTCCGGCACCATTGCAGGGTCGACTCCGGAGCAGAAGAGCTTCCATCCCTCGGGAAGATCCACGGTCTCGGAGCCCCTTTTCTTGGTGGAGGAGACACCCAGGATATCCAAACGGTTGGGAGGCTGATTGCAGTGTATAACCACTGGGCGGTGGGGTCGCCACATCCCTACGCCTTAGCTATAAAGCTCTTAGTGTAAAATTCTTCAGGACGAGAGCAATAGGAGCAAAAAAGGCGCGATCAAGCAGAATGTGTGGGACTACTGAATGAAAAAAAAAAAAATTACCCCTAGGAAATTCAGCAAGATTATTACGATGTAGCGGGAGGTCTTTGGAGTAGTGGTTAAAACGCCCGACTATGGAATTTATGGTCGTAAGTTCGAATCCTCTCTTATATCTTGTCACACCCAAGGGTGAAAATGAGAAAAATTCAAATACATAAATATTATATTTCTAATAGAGAATTTAAAAACGAGTGCTAAAAGTAATAAATTAGAAAGGTAAAACTACGTTTCATATGATTAGGCAATTTGTCGACATTTGGTGAATTAAACATTTCTTTAAGGCGTACACAAGACTTTATTTGTCATGTTCCAGTACGGTGTTATAACCTGGCAATTGCAGTGTTAGTTGCTAAACATTTTTCCATATCGTAGCCTGTCCATTATTAAGTATAGTTGTTAGTATCTTCGTTGTTTCCGTATTTTGCTTCTTAGAGAATACTGCCTATTTCTGACTTAAAAAAAGGAGAAATTAATGATCAAATATGAAAATTTCCAACTAAATGAATTTTTAAAAATTATTGATGAACATAAAGGAACGCATCATTAATAAAATACCAAGTAATAAAATTTATTAAACGGTCTTATATAATTTGTCATAAAATGTGTGATAAGAACATTCAGAGTAATAGAACAAAATAAAGTAAAAAGTTTAAGAAAAGCGGTTAAGCGGTTCGATTTCATCATCTACTGCCACGTCAAAATTTTTCCCGTGATGCATCGTGCACTCGTTGTCCGTGGTCTGAACTCACTTGCTTACTAGTGATTACAAAATGGTGGTCTCGACACGGTTTTTCACGAGTAATCTTATCATTCGCCCGAAATATCTTGCGATGAGACTGTCATGATGACGTGCGAGCCATCAATTCATTATCTGTGATGGTTTTTGTAGTCTTTTTTATAAATAAAATATAATATAAGTAAAAATAACGGCATCTATAACACATTTATAATAGATTCAGTTTTGAATTCTCATATTTTTCTTTTTTATTTATAATATTTAGTAATGTTTATATTGACATTTGTTAGTGGTTTTATTTAAGTCGTTATTGTTAATTAAGATTTATTTCGCGGCAAAATAGGAAATATATTAAGTAAGTATTTTTGAAAAAGCGGTTGTTTCGTAAGTGTTCTTAATTGTATAATTATTTTTGTTATTATTTACTGTACATTTGTGTGGAGCTTCGAAACGATCAACCAATGAGATTTACCAAAACCATCGGCTGATTTTCCTCTAAGCCAATCATAACCTTAAATTTTTGCTTTTCAAATTAACGGGATATTTAAAATGTAAACATTTTTCTTAATTATTATTTTCTGCATCGCACATTAGGAGTATGAAATAATGTACTGCCTTTAGCACAATATCTAGCCTTCAATCGTTTTCTTCTTTTCCATTTTTTCCCCCCTTTTTTTTTATAAAGTAAGTTTTCTATATTCAAATTCAGCCAGTAGTCAAGAGGATTATTATAAAGAACTGAAAAGTGGTGTGAATACTTGTTTTGTGTAAACAAAAATAAATGAGACCAGTCAAAGTTATTGTTATTTGTTGTGAAATCCTTTTAAAATTTGTCTGAATTACTATTGGTTTGGTCAGTTAGTTGTTTTTTCTGCTAGTCAAATTATATGGATTTTCCAGTTCCTATAATTTTGACAATAATTGAGCTCAAGGCTGGATGTTAAATTGTTTTTATTGTTTGTTAATTCCTTTGAGTTCTGTAATCATAGGTGAGCAGGCCACAGAATTCTTGGTTACTTTGTCGACACTGATCAATATTTGTTACTAATTTCTATGACTACAAGAATAGGTATCATTCAACAATGATCAATTCATATGGGTTTTATTGTAATTGATTAGATTCAACTGTACAGTTTGAGTGCAATCAAAACTTTAATAGTCAAATTCAACTTGGGATTTAGATTAGGATGAAATAAAATTCAAATCTGAAAAATTCAATTCAATCATTGTAATTATCTAAAAGTGGCTATAAAGGTTCTGCTTAACTATGAATAACAAAACATTTTAAGTATAAGTAAACACATTAGTAACTTATTTAGTTAATTATCTTGATGAGGAACAATTTCGGTTTTTGTTTTGCTTTTTAATGTCATCCATTGTGATTGTTTGTATACTTGTATACTTGAATGTTTGTATACTTGATCCTTTATATACTTGTCTTTATTAAATTCTTAAATTTCATTTTTTTACTGGAATTTTCAAAATTAATAATTTTTATCAGCTGCAGGTGATTTGATATTAAGATTTGTTATAAATTTATTTTAAGATGTTAGTTATTGACAATATTTTTTATATACACTTATACGAGTACATAGAAATGACTTGTGCTGCCTTTGGTGCTCAGGTTTCTTTGACTTTAAATCACCAGTTAATCAGTGAAATTACTAATGGTGTATGGTACATAGAAAATTGTTAAATTAGAAATGAGTTCTTCGAAGGTATGGTTGGTATGTGCATGTGCGCGTTGCGTGTGCAGAGAATTGGTCCCAAAACGAGCTGCATCGTCACTGTTATATGAACCATTTTGGAATCTTCAGGTCTTAAAAATGGTGTTTAAAAATGTCTAGCAATTTTTTTAATAGTTTTTTGTGTTTTCTAATCGCGCTGGGAATTTCTCGCAATTCTCACCAATTCAAACGGGTAACATGTTCTGGAAATAATTAACAGTAACGTTTCTATTTTTCCCCGTCTTCTTATGTTTTATAATATTCTACATTGCTGCGAATCTAATGATTAAGGCTTTAGTTTTAATCTGTGGGAAATTTGTGCTTTTTTTTTTTTTCACGGTTCCTGAAAATGAAACTTTGAAAAGCGTACCTAACAAGTGGAAAATTGATCTTTCGATAGGTTGGAAATTTCGCTCATTACGTCATCCTCGTCGTCTTTTTTTTTCTTTGGATTTATCGTTTTCTTATACGAATGTGGTCGAAGTATTATTATGACACCCTGTGATTTTATTGTTATTTTTTAATGTACACGTAACATGTTCCCTGCCGGATGATTTTTTGAAGACTATCTATTCAAGCCTTTACGATATAGTTGTGATTTTCTGTTTTTTGACGTATGCCTTGCAACAGCGTTTTCCAAACTGGGAGGCGCGGCTCCCTAGGAAGGCATGGATAGTGTAAGGTGAGGCGTGAATATTAGCCAGGAGTGACCAAAAAAGTGCACTTGTAATTAATACAATACGTAACATATAGACACATATTAATTGCTATGCTGCTGATACAGCCTTTCCCATAAAAACAATTTTGGCTTAGAAGTATATGTATTCAGTACGGAATTGTATGTGTTTGTAGTATTATAAAATGAAAGAAGGCGTCGTGTGACCAAATATTTTTAAGGTAGCTATGGAAAAATAAAGTTTGGAAACCACTGCCTTACAATGATTAAAATGATTCAAAATCATAATTATCAAGGAAAGGATGTACAATAAACCAATAAATTTATCTTCCTACGATTTATTTAACAAGTAAGAAATATATACATATAACAGATATTGTTTTTTTATTAAATGCTATGAACGCAAGAGATTAAATTATTATTAATTAAATTAAATATTATTCAAGAAAAAGGGATTACATATGTATTACAAAAACACTTTTGTCTTTTTTCGCTACTATGACCTTTCAGTTGTGCTGGTTCTTTAGCCTTACTGATACCACCATCCGGAACTTGATCTTCCTCCACATGATTCTGCGAAGTCGGTTCCTCTCTTCTTCCCACAGGGGGCAGTCATCTCAAGCGTGTTCGGGCGAGTCTTCCTAGTCTTGGCACTGAAGGCAGGTGTTGTCTCTCGCTTCTTGATTTTATGCAAATAGGTGCCGAAGCTCTCACGCCCTGTCAGGAATTGGGTGAATCCCCAATCTATGTAGCCGTATTTGAGCAAGTATCACAGTTTTAAGTCGCTGATAATCCTCCGCGTGCGAATTCCAGAATGGTTGGTTTCTTTCCACCTTTCCTCCCACAGTGTCATTGTTTCCTCCCTGGCCTCTTTTTTCGTCTTGTCGCACACCCTTGATTCCCGACGAAATCTGCCATAAGAATATGTATTGGAATCGCTCTAGAAAGCACCAGAACAACTTCCGTTGAGACGGTTCTGTGAATCCTGCTTATGCAGAGGCCTAGCTTTCGCTGCTCTCGGAGTATTTTCCGCAGGTGTATCTTATTTCCAATTGTCGTGAGCCCCCATATCGAGGCCGCGTAGAGGAGAATAGATTCTGTAACATTTTAGGACAGTCTTCTCCAGTCTTCCCAGTCGCCTCTATATGTACGAAGCAGCTTCCTCAGCGGTCCCGTCAGGCGATGTACTTTCTGAATTTAAACTTCTAAATGGGATCTAAAGGACATTTTTCTGTCAAAAATCACGCCCAAGTAGCGCACCTCTCCTTTGAAGTAAACACTGGACCCCCACTCTTAGGTCGAGTGGTCCGACGTTCTTCCTGACGGAAAGACATCGTTTCGGTTTTTTCAGCAGTTAATGATAGGCCGTTTTTTGCCATCCATGATTCAATTTTCGCTCGATATATATATATCGAATTTGACAAAAGCTAAGCAAGTCAAGTACCAGTCCTCGCCAGTAACCGTCTACAAACCTCCAAATTAAAAGCGGGTAAATATGAGACGAAGGAGTGACAGAAACCAAGCATCTGAGAAAAGTTTTTATTGCATTTCCCATTTGAAATGGACAGACTGATTTTGCCCTTAAAAATTGGGATGGCTTATCGTCGTGCTTCATGGTAGAGACTCCATGCCCACACGGCAGAAAACGCGTTCAATAGTTTTTTCTTCTTTTAATTATTTTAAGAGAGCATATTTTCGTTAAATTTTGCTTACGTTTGCGATTGCTTAGCTTTTGTTTCTTTGTATGTCAACTAAAGATTGAATGTGAAGATTTTGTTTGAATCTTGTATGTGAGGGTTTCTTTTCTTTTGTTTTTGAAAACATTTTCATTGTATTTTTCTATTTTTTCTTTCTTATTTCCCATTTTTGGTTTTGTGCTACACGTTTGCCCCGTTTACGTTTATAGACTTGTTATTATAGTTCTAAAATTTACATTCTGAATATCTGTGTCACTTCTTCATTCTAACTACTTTTTTTCACTCTCTTCTTGCTACTCTGCCCTGTCTTTTCCTCTTCTCTAAACCGAATTCTCAGTTGTGTCCATTATCCATTTCCTGGGGTTAGTACACTCTTCTGTTCTCTAGACAAAAAGGCTCCTTTAGGCCTTTAAAGCCAGATCATTCACGTGCTGTCTCGTATTGGAGACAGGAGTCACTTAACTAGCGTAAAAGAAAAAGTTTATAAATAATGATGGGAAAAAGTCAAAAAACTTGAAGTGCGTGAAAAATGTTATTTAGGAGAAGGTCTCATTGTTTTTAAGGAAGTATTGCCCAATTTCCGGTCATTATTAGCCGAAAACACCGAAAAACAATCTCGGTGGCCAAAATACAAAGCAGAATTCATGTTAATAAATAAAAGAAATTTGGTATTTAAATGAAAGTGGAGCAATTATGGGAGGGGAACAGAGGAAAGGAGAGCTCAGAGGTCAATTTACTGCTAACGAAAGCAAAAAACTTTTCTTCTTGTTGCTTGTCGCTTTTCATTTTGACGTTCTTTCGACGATGATGATTTTGGTGTTGTTGTTTTTGTTATAATAAGAAATATCCCCCGAAAGACATTTTTGTTTATGGCGGCAATGAAGTTCCAGGGTTTTCATTAATTTCCGGTCTTAGGATCCTTTGGACTTTTGAGGACTTTTTTTGCTTGTACTACATTGAAAGCAATGTTAATAATAATTTTTGATAATTTATATGTTCACGATGTTAGCGCTCTATCATGACGCCGATATGTGAAAAGTTCATTCTTATCGTTTGGCCATCTATAGTCGGTTCAGTAGACGATTTGCACTCGTGACCGACTCTTAAGGTTAGGATTTTGTCTTTTTTATCTTTTTTGCTGGGTCCTAATTTTGCGATTCTGTTCGTCGTATGTGTTAGTGATGCTTTTGTCATTGTAGTCAATTGAATGTTTTTTTTTGTTTGTTTAGTTTCCTCTATAGTTTTTCTGCTGTTGTTAGCAAAACGTAAGTTTTTTGAGAGGAGAAGGAAGAACAAAGTGTTAAGTGAATGGTCTAAGAAATGGAGTAGCAAAGACTTGGACTTCCCACTTTTCACCTGTCATGGCTTCTATTTTTCGTTTGTCATTTTTTTTTTAATTCAGACCTCTCAAGTTCCCACTCATCTTCTGTCCAATAATCTGTCCAATCTTCTGTCCGGTTTTTTTGTCTTATCTCTCCGACTGAAGGATTCACTATCCTTAAAAAGTGGGCACTAAATCAGTAACCACTTTGTCCAACTTTTCTTTTTTCAATTATGATCTTTTGCCTGAGGTTGTACCTACTACTACAGAATCCACTTTAATAAAGGTTGGGGAAGCAGAGAAGATGCGTTGTCAGGTTTTGCGCGGTTAGAATATCAGGAGCGTATTTACTTGTAAGAACTATTGCTTATTCCACAGTAATGCATACTCTTGTGTTTATTGGAGTTCTATTATCTTTCTTGGGGTTTTCGACGCCGAAACTAATGTCATATATTAATATTTGCAAAACTAAATGAGCCTCTTTTTATCTCTCTGTGTATTAGTTATTAACATTTCACGGGTCAGCTAGAGGTTTTCTTATGCGAAATTGCTTATCTATCTGTGATGTAACACGAACACTAACCTAAGAAAACAATTTAGTGTACAAGTAGAAATAATTTTTAGTGCTATTATAGTATAAAGATAAATAAGAGAGGACCGAAAGCCAGAGAATTTGTATTTTTTTTCCAGAACTTGTATTGAAGAAAACACGCAAAACCGTCGTTTACCATTTTTTTCAAGTGGTAATTAAAAGTTGAACCAAACGTCCTTCCCTCTCTCCTTCTGCAAAATAAAAAAAATTCCGTTTATGGTTGTGACGTCAAATATAAGTTTTTCATTCTTCCCCGTTGCGTTGATAAGATGAAGGCGGTCGATAGGACTTTTAAAAGTTTTTTGTAATTTTTTCTTCTTTTTCTTATTTTTTTAGTATGATAAGTAAATATGACGAGGACATAAAACTCATGTCAACTGAATAAATAACGAATAATTATAAAAAGCCTAGGTATGGGCTGGGTGCAGTTTAAAATCTTAAATCTCTAAACCTAACTTTTCTCCTCTTAAGTTAGCTTTTCTGAGGACCTTATACTTTCTGAAGTAACCTTTTGTAGTTGTTAATGAACCTGAATTAAGAAATAATAATGAAAATTGCTGGAAATTGTTTTTAATTCTGAAGGATCTGTAGGATTTGTGAATTAGTTAGTTTGATTTTGGAAGGGCAAAAAAGGGAAATTTTCATGGAAAAGAAAAATGCGGATAAGTAGAACGGAACAGCAGGAACACTTTTATCGAGAACTTTGCATTAAAATTCTTTACTACAAGTTCAGAAGGTTTTTACCTTGACCAGGGTCACCAAAATATCCGATTCACTCAATTTAACGATCATTACATAAAGAAAAATGGACTTTGAAATCCACGAATCGCCATTTTTATTTTTTTATTTTCCTCTTTCTTCTTTTTATTTTTTATTTTTTAGAACGTTGACCTAATTTGAGGTTGGAGAATGGAGGGGAGAGAAAGGGAGAAAAGCTCCTGAAATGGAACCATATTTTCTTCTTGCTGAAAGAAATCATCTTTGGACATGAACCTTCGAGGGGTCTTTTTACTACGCTATCGAGGCTTCACAGCAACTTTAGGTTTTAACTTCTGGCGTCATCTATGTCCTTTTGAATATATTTAACATTCTTTTGTTGTTTGGTTCTCTTCAAGGTTTTATGAAGACGCTAAGAGGGCAGAAAGGGAAGGGGTTGGCTTGAGGGATGAAGAGACAAAATCAAAGATTTCTTAGAGTTAATTGGCTCGAAGAAAAAGAGGGGAAGAAGCTGTGATCTGTGACGTAAGACGGGTTTCCCCTCGAGATCGTCGTTAAAGGAATTTTTTTTATTTACAGATTGGTTTTCGGCAAGAAATAACGAATACAGAGTTTTTCCGGCGATGGAATCGGAAGACATCGCGAACGGGAACTCTAAGGAGAACAAACCTCCCGTTAATTTCATTTTGGGTGGAGAAACGGAACCGGAGATATTAATCGAAGAAGCTCCTGACGAATATCCCAGAGGTGAGTCTTGAATGTTTTCTTTTTTGGTTGATCGTTTCGGTTTTCGGACGGACAGAACACTTAAAAACCTTACGTAAAATATTTTTGGGTTTTTGTTTTATCTAATAGAAGATGAGAATCCCGAAGAAAAAATGGATTCCTTTCCATCTGGACTGAAAACGCCAAACAGCCTCGACTCCCGAAGTGCCAATTCATCTTATGTGAACATGTTCGGTTTGGGAGAACGGAAGAAACGGTTAAGGTATGTTTCTCTTAATTCGTAACGTTTTTCGTTTGGTTAGATGATGATGATAATGGAGTTGCAATTTGTGATCAGTACAAATTTGGGATTTTGGGAAATGGATCGTGACGTCGACTTGTTAAGAAACACGTTCATCCTCACCCATCCATTTCCCTTATATTAATAGTTATGGTTTTAGATAAGGAAGACAGGATTCAAAGTCGAATAATCAAGGTTGTTTTCTGAAATATGGTGGATTGAAATTGGAGTACAATCTTTCGAGAATGAATTCGAACGACTGGAGACTTGAGGGATGACTTACAACTTGCTGCTATAGTTTATACGATTAATTATTAGGAGTAATTTGAGTAACAAAACGAGCTGTTGATGTAACTTAATGTCAGAGGGAAAAAGATCATTTCTGTTTTAATACAGAAACAGTCAGGAAAAGAGACAAAAAGAATAAACAAGGAAAGAATGGAAGGAAATGGGGACAAAAATTAAGTAGAAAAGAATGGAAGAGGAATCCAAATAAAGAGGTGAGGAAGGAAGTAAAGTAAAGGAAGTAAAAGATCAACTCCAAGCGTTTGAGCGTTTTCTTGAATTCATTTAACGAATACAATTAATCTCTACTGACATCTTCCTCCAACGAATCTTGAAAGGACAATCCTGAACAATCCTGAACAAAAAAGTTGGAGAAAAGAAATACGTCATTGACTTGATATCTTCAATATACCGATAAGGCTTTGATTTTTGAATAAAGAATAACAAATTTAAAGGAATGGAAGGTCTAAAGAGTGAAAGAAAGAAAACAGTGAGGATTTGAAGAGTGGCTGCATTAGAAAGAAGAGAATAAATCGAAAACGATGTGCACAACATTACGGTAGTTAGATGATCGAAGAGGTAAAACATGTAGGGATAAACAAACTCAGATCCTTCAAAAGGATATTTGAAATGAAACGTATCGTGAAACTCATTAATCAGAAGCATTCACACGAAATAAGAAACCCTTTTCTACCAAGAACATCTTTAGTATAAAGAAGGAGAATAAAAGGTAAGAAAACAGAAAGAAAAGCTTACCTCAGAACAGTCACTTACTAAAGCAACTTTGTTAAAAGGAAAGCAAGACAACTTGATGATTGTAGAAGAGAAATTTGAATGTCCGTCCGTTCATAAAATGTAGAGATGAGCTACAGCCACAGTCAAGATGAATAAATAAAACCAAAAGCCAAGGAATGTAGAAAAATTTGGTGGAACTACCTGGGAAGAACTATTCCGTGATGTTTAAGCAGTGATCTTATGGTAGCTAAAATATTGTTAAACCAGAATGAAGGGTCCGATAGAAACTTTTGGCCAAACCAATCCTAGGAAATTTAATGAACAAGGGTTGAAAGTCGACGAAGGAGTAAGAGGAGGAGAAAAGAACGTGAAAGCTACAGGGAAGTTTAACGTCGCAAAGTCATGACGTCGTCAAGCCAAACTTGGAAGGGCAATTTCCCTGCGATTTTTTGTGTTTTTAGTAAGACATGTGTCGAAACAGATTTCACTGAGGTTCTACCAATGACAGGACGACAAAGAAGAGAAAAAAGAAGCGCGCGAACTCTAAACCAAAGTCCGACATGACCGGCTAACTTGGAAAAACGGACGCGGAAGTGTTATCTCTTGTTTTTGCCGATGTTTGTATGATGATGAGTTCAAATAGGAAAGGCAGACAGTTTTAGTTCGCTTGTGGGAATGACCTTGAGCGCGTAAGAATTTATAGAATTCGAAAATATAGGTTATAAACAAATAAAATGAGCATTTATTTGAAATTCAGGTACGTGGGCGCGAGAGTCAAAAGGAACTAACTCTCAGTTCGTTTAGGTTCACTGACGTTGTGGAAAATTTTTCTTTTGACGAGGAGAAGGAGGAAGGGAGGGAAGTTTTCCTTGGATTTTCTGGTTCTTGTTGTCTATTTAGCTGTCATAAAAGGCGTATGTGGAGTTTTGGTCGAATTGTGTCTTCTAGAAGAGCATTGATGTACTTAGCTTCCCTTCGAATGAGCATCCCCAACTGGTCTATGCTCTCGTCTTTCAATTTTTCATTTCTACATTTAACTATTAATAGTTCAACGTCTCAAAGATGAAACTTAATCTCTCTTTAAAGCGAATAAAATCATCACTTTTATTAGTACGGACCTTTTTTATGCGACTTTTAGAGTTATTATGAGATATATTTGGATTATTTGAAAAACATAAATAGTTATGTCGCTTTTAGCTTCTGGCCTCTGGCTTCGCATTGAACAGTTTAAGAAGATGTGGCATTTTGTTCTGATTACAAGAGCGAATATATTATCGTGTAAAGAAATTTCTTTTTAATTTTTGTGGTATTACTACCATCCTGTTTATCGGTGAATTAACAACGACAAGAATTTCATTAAAGGCGAAACCGATTTTTATTCTTTATTATTTATTAATTATTTAATGACTTCAAAATTAGTTTTTTTTCCCCTGAGATGATATGTGGAGTCATTAACCTTCATTTCAATAACGTTACGAGTATAATGTATCATAACTGACGCATAAATTTAGACTCAACGTCATTTCTTGTTTCCCTAAGCCAATGGGAAATTCCCAACTCGGATATTCCAAATTGGAGTTGTTCTCTTGTCGAACTAAGACTACGTTGGGCCTAAAAACTAAAGTAGACATATTTTAACCGACTTTAATAACTTTCACTCGAGCCGACTGAACCTGTAAACCATCTGCCTGAAATCTGCTTCAGCGTTTGCACTTTTTCTTCGTTTTTTTTCGCCATGGGTAACCGATCAACGCATCCGTGATAAACACTGACGCGATATATGTTAGTCGGATCGCTCAAGTGTTACTATAGGCAAAAGTGAAGAAGGACTTTTAACTGTGCGACCAGTAGGAGGAATAAGTGGAGGAAGAGGAGGAGAGAATGAGAAGAATCGGTGACAAAAGATATCGATTGTTCGTGTGAATACGTGCAGGTCGTCAGTGCGTGTGACCGTTTTACAGTTATACGGATAAAAATGTCCAAAAAGAGTCTGGTGACACGGTTTTTTTTAGGATTTTGGGGGAAAGGGGCTCCGAAGTGTTAGTTGTGGTGTGATGTTTGTTTAAAAGGTCTTTTTCATATGTTCTCTTTCTTTTTGTGAAATAGAAAAGGAAAATTGAAAATGAGTCTTCCAAGGTTGAAAAGATTTATTAATCAGAATTTGTCGACGAAGGATGTTCCGCCGGAGAAATCGAGTCCTGGGATTGTGTAAGTAGTCCAAAGGAAGGAAGGAAATCGTGATTCCATGGGCTTTTCTTTTAATAACCAATGAGGAAGTGAAACGTGGAGTCAGTGGCGTAAACTAGGAAGCTGTTGAATGCCTCTGAATCTTGAACCACTGAAATTTTTATGAGTTTATGCCGATTTTGTATTTTCCTTTTCCGCTTTTCTTTATTCTCTTCTTTTGATTTTCTTACTGCACTTCTCTTTCTGCTGTTTTGTCTTTCATAGTTATTCTTTTTTCATTTCTTCTGTCATCTTTTTCAACCGATTTTATTATAGGTCCCCTTTTTTGAGTTTGTGTCTTCAGAAGACGCCTTTTCCTTTCTCTTTATATTTTTATTTTTTTCACACTTAGAACGTGGAAAAGTTTGCCTAGGGTTGATTAACTTCTTTCCTTTTCTAATTCTCACCTCGCCTTTCTTGTCGCGTAAAATCTAGTTTTTTCTTGCGTCATGTTTCGAATGATGGAGTCATTCTTCTTGGCTTTCTTCCACGCGTTTTTCCCCTTTTTTTGTGGTTTCGACTGAAAAGATGCAAATTTATTCAATAATTTATCTGCAAATTATTTACTTATTTGTGGTCATTCGTAGTTCTGTAGGGGGAAAAGTTTGTGTACCTTCACAGTGAACTAAAAGTTTGCTTTTCCAATTATTGGAAATCTATTATCAAAATGTTTTCTTATCATCATGTCCTTGTTGGTTCCTTTTACGCCACTGATTGGAAACATCTATTCTGCAACAAAGTTTTTGATCATTTTTTAATTAATTTTTTTTTCAAATTATTTTTAAAATTAAGACAGAAAAGGTGAGAGGCTGTAGTGAATGGGGAGGGAATCATGAACCGTAGCAAAAACTAATTCTCCATTGTATTTTACACACAGTTTGTTTACAGTTTTTTATTTTTGTTTTTGTTCTTCATTTAGTGCATTTTACTTTTGTTTTTTTCCTTCCTCGCTCTCCTTTCATCTCTGCCTCTTTCCATGTTTTCAGGTCTCACTCTTAATAGAAATTCTGAGTTTCTCTGTATAGCTTTTAGTGTGCAATTAAAAAATGTTCCGTTTGTTGTCCTAATCGGCGAGAACGTCTCCCGTATTGGCTTATATTGGAATAAAAACATTTATTACTATAGCTTTATTTTTAAATGGGTTTAATAGGCCTTAAGCTAGGGAAAAGTCTTTTTTCCTATCATGCTTTAGTCGGTTATTCTTCAGGATTCTTTGTCCTTTTCACGATGAAATGAGGTGCGTCGGGTTTTTGTTGTTCTCCAGAATGAGAGGAACTTTGTTTTGTGTGCCTTTTGATTTTTAATGTTTACGATATTTCGTTTTTGTTTTGTTTTGGCTTCCAAGAGTCATTACGTGACTGACGAACTCAGTGCTTTACAACTAACACTGTAGCGTATTCAATTCTAGTTAATTATTTTGTGTTTTGAAATTTATTACTCGGGTCGAGTTAAAATTATTGTGTTTAATTCCTACCTTTCGCCAAATGTTTGGATTAAGTTATGAGGTACAGAACTTGGAAATATTATTATTAAAAAAAGGTAAATGATCAGAGATTGTAAATCGAGATTTTTTTGGGAAGGGGGTGGGTGCCAGTAGCTCGGTTATTAAGATTCCTTTAGGAAAAGAAAATGGAAGGGGGTGCAAGGGGGCCAATGGATTCAAAAATCAAAGGTGTAATATTTTAAGTTATAATGGTTTTGAAATCGAATATTTAACACTTGGGGATAAGGTGTAGTCTCTCCGACTTGGTAACGTTTTTAGAATGATTTTTGTTGTCAGAGTGTTTGCTTTGAGTTTTTGAAAGACTGACAAAAAAAATAAATAGGAAAATGAAAGTCGTTAAAAAATCGTAAGGATCGGCTAAAGCCAATATATAATAGTTTGAAGTAGGAATGCGTGAACAGAATCTCTTCTTCCATCACTCTCATCACTTCCTTTTTACCTTCTTTTATCAAGAAGGAGTATGAGGCGGAGAAGGAAGAAAAAGAAAAAAGTAACTGTTATTTCGGTCGATAGAATGAAATTTCTTTGGCCATTCAGTTCAAATAAACCGTTCATTTGTAAACGTGTGGAAGTTTGCCGGCTTTAAGTGTTTGCGCGCGCGCAGAATTTCCGAACCCAGAAAATCTATGTATAATAAGGATCCAGGGTTTGTTTTACATAGGAGAGAAATGGATTCCAATTTTTTTTTTTATTTCCCGTGAAGTGTCTTTTGTTTCTGTTTAGCTCTTTTCGGTTTTTTAGCACTCGGAAGTAGTTATCGCTGGTTTTATCGCTATATAATAATATATTCAAGGATTTTTTGTATTTTTTCTTTTTTTTGGGGGATGTTCCCCGTTTCAGGCCGTCCATGTCTCAGGGCATGATGCACAATCGCTCACAAGAGAAAGACTTCACAGTAGCGACTCCCGAAGAATTCGTCAAAAGATTCAAAGGCACACGGGTGATAAATAAGGTAAAATTTATGAGAGAAGGAAGAAGAGAAAGAAGACAGCAGAATTTCCGTTTGATTCGTTTGTTCGGTTTTTATTTTTCAGGTTCTTATCGCAAACAACGGTATTGCTGCCGTGAAGTGCATGAGATCTATTCGAAGATGGTCCTACGAAATGTTCAAGTTTGAAAGGTCCATCAGGTTTGTGGTCATGGTGACGCCCGAGGATTTAAAAGGTAATCAAGTGAGATTTGTTTCTTTTGTTGTTCGTTTGATTCAAGTGATTTATTTAATTTTTTTTTGTTTGGTAGCCAACGCAGAATACATCAAGATGGCCGACCATTATGTTCCCGTTCCTGGTGGTGCTAATAATAATAATTATGCTAATGTTGAATTAATTTTGGATATCGCTCTCAGATCTCAAGTTCAGGTACACTTTGACAGTGATTAACTCTTTTCTTAGGTTTGTCTTGTCTCTTATGTCTTAAATGTCCGAAATATTATTGTGTCCTGTTATTTTCAGGCTGTCTGGGCTGGATGGGGTCACGCTTCAGAAAATCCCAAACTCCCCGAATTACTTCACAAGAACAATATAGTGTTTATAGGACCTCCTGAGAAAGCTATGTGGACTTTAGGTGATAAAATCGCTTCGTCAATTGTTGCTCAAACCGCGGAAATTCCAACTCTTCCCTGGTCGGGAAGTGGTGAGTGTTTTACAGTGCCTTTCTGTTGTTCTGTCCGCCTTTCTTAACTTGCAATTTTACTTTTCTTTTTTCTTCCTCTCACTTATTTTATTGTACTCTATTGTCTAATGCGTATTCTCTTTACTATTTTTTTCTCTTTCTCGCACTACTTCCCTTCTTTCTTTACTCTTTTTTCTCTCCGCTTAACCTTTTTCTCTCTGCCTGTTTGCTGATTGGTTCCTTCAAAATTTTTTAATGTGTACATTTATTTATTATTTTCCCTTTTTCTGAAGTCTCTTTTTTCTTCATTTAACCTGCCTTCTTTTCTTTCATTTTTTGATTTTCTACTTTCGTTATTCCTCTTTCCCTTCTTCACTTCTTTCTCTCTCTTTCTTGCTGATATCTTTGTCTTTCTAGTTTTGATTTCTACTTCTTATTCATTTATTTTTCTGTTCCTGTGTTGACAAAATTGAACTAAGAAAAAAAAACAAAACAAAACATCCATTTTGTTTTTAACAGAATTGACAGCTGCTTATTCAGAGCAAACAAAAAGAATAAAGATTTCTTCGGAACTGTACAAAAAGGGCTGTGTTCAGTCGGTGGAAGATGGTTTGGCAGCAGCTCAAAAAATCGGTTTTCCAGTCATGATAAAGGCATCCGAAGGTGGAGGAGGGAAAGGAATTCGTAAAGTCGAAACGAGCGAAGAATTTCCAAATCAATTTAGACAGGTTGGGGGTATTTTATATAGTGAACAAACTTCCCCATTCCCCTGTCTACCTCAATCTTCTTGTAAAGAACTGATTTCGTTTTAAGGTTCAAGCGGAAGTCCCTGGATCTCCCATTTTTATAATGAAACTGGCGAGATGTGCGAGACATCTGGAAGTTCAGTTACTAGCGGATCAGTACGGAAATGCGATTTCACTCTTTGGAAGAGATTGTTCGATTCAAAGAAGACATCAGAAGATCATAGAAGAAGCTCCAGCCATAATTGCCCAGTTAGACGTTTTTGAGGATATGGAAAGGGTCGGTGTGGACTTTTGATGTTTTCAGAAGGAACGGAGGAAACTTTGAGGTCATTAATGGAGTTTTCGATTTCATTTTCAGGCGGCTGTTCGTTTAGCCAAAATGGTGGGCTATGTGAGTGCTGGAACTGTCGAATATCTATATGATACGAACGGAAATTACTACTTTTTAGAATTGAACCCGAGGTTACAGGTGGAACATCCATGCACGGAAATGGTGTCTGACGTAAATTTGCCAGCTGCTCAACTCCAGGTAAGCGAACTTCGAATGGTTTTGATGTTCAAGCACCAATCAAGAGGTACTGATTAACGAATCAATTCTTCCGTCAGGTAGCCATGGGATTGCCACTCTACAAAATCAAAGACATAAGACTTTTGTACGGAGAAAGTCCCTGGGGAGACAACGAAATCAATTTTGACAGGCCAACTCATAAACCTCAGCCTTGGGGTCACGTGATCGCCGCCAGAATAACGAGTGAAAATCCGGACGAAGGTAAACAGACTGAATTTTTTAGGCTTATCGGAAATCACTTTTATCACCTTTCTGAGTTCTTCAGCCATGACCGAGTATGGTTTTGCTGGTTCTCAAGTATGCTCTTTATGTTTCGAACAAATATTATCGTCAGGTTTTTCAGTGTTCTTGTATGGTTGGTAGTTCAGAAATGGTTTCTCGTCAGAAGTTCTTCTCTTATCCTTCCCTTTCCTGCCTTCTATCATTTTGTTCAATGTTATGGATCTTGTTGGCTAGCCTCTAGTCTTCTTTCTCTAGGTTTTCAACTTTTTCACACTTTTGTCTTGTTTTCAGTCTCATTTTTCTCTTCCTAAGAAACTACAATCTTATCAAATTTATCTCTAACTCTTGTTTAATCCTTTGGCATTGCTTGCTTTGATTTGAAGAATCAAAACGTGGAGCGAGGCCATCACTCATGTCGTACCGTTTTTTTAATTTTTTAGGTTTCAAACCAAGTTCGGGAACAGTTCAAGAACTGAATTTTAGGTCGAGTAAGAACGTTTGGGGATATTTCAGCGTGGCAGCAAGTGGAGGACTTCACGAGTTTGCGGATTCACAGTTCGGACATTGCTTTTCGTGGGGAGAAAACCGAGAACAAGCAAGAGAGTAAGAGAAAACAAACCATCGTGTTCCTCGTCCCTTTACAACTCAAAAGAAACCTGTTGTCAACATTTCTTACTTTTCCTTTTTTATAGGAATCTCGTAATAGCTTTAAAAGAATTGTCGATTCGCGGTGATTTTCGAACTACCGTGGAATACCTAATCACCCTTCTGGAAACAAGATCCTTTCAAGAGAACTCGATAGACACCGCTTGGTTGGATGTGTTAATAGCCGAACGGATGCAAGCAGAGAAGCCGGATGTTCTTGTCGGAGTCATTTCGGGTGCTTTACACGTGGCTGATAGAACCATTAATAACAGTTTTCATAACTTTCAACAGTCTCTCGAGAGGTGATTTATATCAAGTTGAGTGGAGTTGAGGGAAAAGGGGATTTTCGGTTTTTAAATGGGATTTTTCAGGGGTCAAATCCAAGGTTCGAACACAATCGAACACATTGTCAATGTGGAACTCATTAACGACGGTCTCAAGTACAAAGTCCAAGTGACGAAAAGTGGGCCGACTTCCTACTTCTTGGTCATGAATGGTCATTTCAAGGAAGTCGAAGTTCATCGCTTGTCCGATGGAGGTGAGTACTCATTGCTGTTAAAGTTTAGCAGGAAACTTTAAAGTGGAAATGACCTCCGGTTGTTTTTCAGGTCTGTTGTTGTCCGTCGACGGAGCCAGTTGCATCACCTATATGAAGGAAGAAGTTGACAGGTACAGAATAGTTATAGGAAATCAAACATGCGTATTCGAAAAGGAAAATGATCCTTCCTTACTAAGGTCGCCGTCGGCTGGTAAATTACTGAACTTTTTAGTGGAGGACGGAGGTCACTTGGAAGCGGGTCAAGCGTATGCAGAAATCGAGGTACTTAGCTTTTGAAGCTCGATTTTCCCCATTTTTATACTACTTCCGGTTTGTCTTATTTTCTCTTGTTTTCGTTAGGTTATGAAAATGGTGATGACTTTGTCGGTCACAGAGACTGGGACTTTAATTTACGTGAAACGACCTGGTGCTGTCTTGGACGCGGGCTCTCTCATCGCTCACCTCGAATTGGACGACGCTTCTCTCATCACTAAAGCTCAAGACTATAAAGGTGGTTTTCCGGATGCGGACGTGTCGGCTCCAATAGTCGGAGAAAAGTTAAATCAACTTCACAACAGTTACAGAACGATGCTCGACAATATCCTAGCTGGTACGACCTTGTACTCAGTTTTTCTAAACCCGAACTGCTCGGCAACAGAGCAACGGAGAATTGTGAGAAGCGTTCAACGGTGGATTTCTTTCGTGCTTTCAGGTTATTGCTTACCCGATCCTTACCACGAACCTAGAGTGAGAGAGGTGATTGAAAAGTTCATGTCTTCGCTTCGAGATCCCAGCCTGCCTTTGATGGAGTTACAAGAAGTGATTTCATCCATCTCCGGTAGGATACCTATCTCCGTCGAGAAAAAAATCCGAAAGTTGATGAGTTTGTATGAGAGAAATATCACTTCCGTTTTGGCACAGTTTCCAAGTCAGCAGATCGCTAGCGTTATCGACAGGTATGATTGCTATTGTTTTACGGTACCTGATTCAGACGCCATTTTGATTTTTTTTTAATGTGATTTTTATTTATTGTAGTCACGCAGCAACACTTCAAAAGCGAACAGATCGTGACGTGTTCTTCCTAACGACTCAAGGGATTGTACAGTTAGTGCAGAGATACAGAAATGGAATCCGCGGGCGGATGAAGTCTGTTGTTCACGAATTGTTGAGACAATATTATGCAGTTGAAAGCCAGTTTCAACAAGGTGAGCGCTTTGAAGACATTCTTTTGCTTTGGATCAGCCCGCATATTCTAATTGTGGGAATGTATTACCCGCTTCATTTCAGGTCATTATGACAAATGCGTAGCCACAATTAGGGATAAACATAAGGATGACATGGCCGCGGTGACCGCATTGATATTCTCACACGGTCAAGTCGCCAAAAAGAATTTTCTAGTTACGAAATTGATCGATCATCTTTGGGACAACGAGCCTGGGCTCACGGACGAACTCGCGACCATTCTTAACGAGCTGACGTCACTCAATCGACAGGAACACTCAAGGGTCGCGTTAAGAGCTCGTCAAGTCCTCATCGCGGCTCATCAGCCAGCCTACGAGCTTCGTCACAATCAGATGGAAAGCATATTTCTGTCGGCTGTCGACATGTACGGACACGAATTCCATCCAGAAAACGTTCAAAAGCTCATACAGTCGGAAACGTCCATCTTCGACATTCTCCACGATTTCTTTTATCATTCAAATAAAGCTGTTTGTAACGCTGCTTTAGAGGTACCTGTGACTGAGCTATAGGGATGCGTTCGCTTGCTTTTCATTCCCCATCTTTATCGCGTTTAACCTCTTTCTGTTTTTAATTTCAGGTTTACGTTCGTCGAACCTACATTTCCTACGATTTAACTTGCCTTCAACATTTAGAACTTTCTGGAGAAATTAGTTTAGTTCATTTTCAGTTCCTGTTACCTTCTTCTCATCCGAATAGGATTCCAATAAATAAACTAGGACACGAAAATAGTGATTTGGAATGTTCCTTAAATATTAGTCCTCAGAACTGGTGAGAATGAATGTTGAAACATAAAGATGAGGAAGGACGAACTTTTTTTTTCATTTTCATTTCCCATTTTCAGGTTTAGGACCGGTGTTATGACAGCATTCCAATCTTTTGAACAGTTCGAGATGTACGCGGACGAAATATTAGACTTAGTTAGAGATTGTTCGAGAACTGTGAATGTGTCGAACAAGGTGTTGGAAGCCGTTGAAAATGCCTCAGAATCCAGGAATTCCGGAAGTAATAGTGTCAGTCTTAATTTAGGCGATGCTATTAGGATCGAAGAACAGAATCAGGTACGAATCGGTTGTGTTTGTCTTGTAAAACTGTAGTTCCCTTTAACTTTAAAGAGTCAAACAGCAGTGCCAACGATCGTATGCCTTCAATATACACTTTTATTGTCGAACATAATCGAATACGAACTGCTTTATTGAACCGTAAGAAATGTTTGTGGGTTTGTGCATGTTATATGACTGCAGAACATGAGAACCGAGTTCTAGCGTATTTGGCACTAATTAGAGCTACTCAGAAAAAACAAATAGCCTACAAGTCTGTTGAATGGGCCAGCGACGTCTCGACGCATGGGGATCATGCAAAGAAATCCCCAAATCAAAAAAAGTATTTTAAAAAATGCCAAAAAAACTTACCGATATCTTGAACCCCTTGGGTTTCACCAAGTGAGACACCAAGAACCGTGAGAAGTAGGAAGATGGAAAAAAGTCCAAAAACTAATTTCTTTATATCTTATTAAAATATCAATTAATAGATAAGTTCATACACCGTTTTGTCTCATGAGAATTTATTGCATTTTTGTTTAACTCCTTAGTTATCACGGCCCTCTTCCATTGTTGGACACACACGTTTTGAACCTTGTTGTGTCTTTTTCTAATCGTCTCTGCTTTATTTGTGAATTCGTTTTTTTCTTGGTTACTTTTCAGAAGTCCGAACCGATTCACATTCTCAGCATCGCAGTACAAGATCACGAAAAGTCAGATGATTCAACTCTTAGCAAAATGTTCGCAGAGTTTTGCCAAAGAAACATAGAAGATTTGACAGACAGAGGAATCAGACGGATAACCTTCTTGGTTTTAAATAAGTATGTCACATGTTTGACTTTAGTATACGATAGAGATCGCGTGACGACGACGATTTGCACTCTTATCCTCCTTTTTCTCTTTGACAGGAAACAGTTCCCGAGGTTTTTCACGTATCGACAAAGAGACGGATACCAAGAAGATAGAATCTATCGTCATCTAGAACCTGGGATGGCATTCCAGTTGGAGTTGAACAGAATGAGAACATACGATTTAGAAGCTCTCGCAACGTCGAACAGGAAAATGTATTTGTATTTAGGGAAGGCAAAGGTGAGGAGTAAGAGGAGGAGACCCCCCCCATAAAAGATATCTCAGGGTTTGTCTATTTTTGTGTCTGGTTTTTCAGGTTGCCAAAGGTCAGGAAGTAACCGACTATAGATTCTTCATCAGGTCTATCATAAGACACTCGGATTTGATAACGAAAGAAGCGTCTTTTGAATATCTGCAAAACGAGGGCGAAAGGGTTTTGCTCGAGGCTATGGACGAGTTAGAAGTTGCTTTCAGTCATCCACACAGCAAGCGAACAGACTGCAATCACATTTTCCTGAATTTTGTGCCGACGGTTATCATGGACCCAGCGAAGGTGAGTTACGACATCTTCCATTTGGTTAGGTTGAATGGGGTTCAAGTCGAGTCAAATTGACAACTATGTTTGGGTTGTTTTGCAGATTGAAGAAAGCGTTACGAATATGGTGATGAGATACGGTCCAAGGTTGTGGAAACTGAGGGTCTTGCAGGCAGAATTAAAGATGACTATCAGAACGACACCCAGTAGTAAAACAGAAACGATTAGATTGTGTCTGGCGAACGACAGTGGTTACTATCTAGATATTTGCATGTATAAAGAAATCACGGACCCAAAAACAGGAACGGTGAGCCTTCAATACGTTTTTGACACTCAAATCAACCATCCTTCACCTTAATTGATCCTCCTTCTCTTTACGGTCTTTTTTTTAATAGATAAAGTTCGAAGCTTACGGCTCAAAACAAGGTCCAATGCATGGACTCCCAATAACCGTGCCCTACGTCACCAAAGATTACCTCCAACAGAAACGATTCCAGGCTCAGAGTTCAGGAACGACTTATGTCTATGATATGCCAGACATGTTCAGACAAATGACTGACAAACTCTGGAGAGATTACATCGATGATAATCCTGGGGGTGAGTTCTTTTTCTCCCTCTCCCTCTCTCTTTCTCTTTCTGCCTTCTTTTCGCCTCCCACCAATCACTTTGTCTGGGACATGTTTTCATAAAGTTTTTTTTTAAATTGCAGAAGAGATAGAAATCCCTCTTCAGCTCATGAACTACGTTGAATTAGTCCTGGACGGAGATAGATTGACCGAAACAAAGAGATTGCCAGGAGAGAACGACGTCGGAATGGTGGCTTGGAAGATGACTTTGTACACTCCGGAGTATCCTTCAGGTAGGTTAACCCCTCTTCTTTTTAACATTTTTCCGTTTCAATTTAATTTAGATAATTATTTGCTAAATAAAAAATATTCGGGAGATGTTCGTTTTGGTAATTAAAAAAAGAAAAATTAGCCCGAAATATGAGACCCTTAATGAAGAAATTTGGATGAAAGAGATGTTGTTATACGGTATAACATAAATAAAGGAAATAAAATAAAATATAAATGAACACAAAAATCTTACCAAGTTACCACCACCAAAACACCTAAACTCCAACTGTATTGCTTCAACGTTTCTATCATCGCCTGTCTGCCCTGTGCTGTTCCATGACGACCGCTCTTGATGAGTGCCTCTAAACGACTGACATTTTTTTATGAAAGACTCGGTGGTGTAAACCGAGGGTATGGATAAAAAGGTCGTCCTACAATTTGGCGGTACAAGGGTCTCTTTTATGTTACTTATTTCTTTGAGTTCTTTTCTAGGGAATGCCGACTATTATTTCTTTGTTCGTTCTAACCTCTATTTGAAATTTTAGAAAGTACCATTTCTTAGAAATAAAGTAATTCATAAAATTGATAGTAATACATAAAGTAATTTATGTTTGGGTTGAAGCAATACATTCGGTATTTGTTATTGTTTAATGGTTTATTTCCTCGCTGTACTTTGGTTCATACCATTGTGTTATCGTCCTTGGTTTGTGATACTATTCAAAAGGACGGTAACAATGTTCAAGTTGGAAGTTGACTTGATATGATTCTCGGTTTTGGGTTTTAGGTCGTGACATGATCGTTATAGCGAACGATCTCACTTATTTAATTGGCTCGTTTGGACCACGGGAGGACAAAGTGTTTTGTTTGGCAAGCGAAGTCGCAAGGAAATTGAAAATCCCGAGAATTTACATCTCTGTCAACAGCGGAGCTCGAATCGGTTTAGCGGAAGAAATCAAAGCTCTCTTTAAAATCGCATGGGAAGACCCCGACGAACCTGATAAAGTGAGAAAGCAATGTCTCTTTCGATTATTGATTTTGTTTTAATGCCTCTAAATTTTTCTCTTTTTTGATACTCTTGTAGGGTTTCAAATATCTCTACCTGACGACAGAAGATTACGCTAAAGTCTCAGCTTTGAATTCTGTTAAAACGATTTTGATCGAAGACGAAGGAGAAAGACGATACAAAATAACTGATATAATTGGTGAGGATTCGAGGCTTCCTGGCTTACATTTGGATTTTCTGTTTTGGGGGACTTTTTTAAAAAATTGTTTTTGCTTTGTTATAGGAAAGGATGATGGTTTGGGCGTTGAAAATTTGAGGTACGCGGGAATGATTGCTGGAGAAACATCAGAAGCCTACAAGGAAATTGTCACGATCAGCATGGTCACGTGTAGAGCCATAGGAATTGGGTCTTATTTGGTTCGTTTAGGTCAGAGAGTCATTCAAATCGATAATTCTCATATAATTCTGACGGGTTACAGCGCCTTAAATAAGGTTCGATAGTTATTTCTATTGTTTTCTTTCGTTTCCTCATGTTTTCTTTGAAGTAGTTTATGTTTCAAATTTTATGTTTGGTGTTTTACAGTTGCTCGGTAGAGAAGTATACGCTAGTAACAATCAATTAGGTGGAATTCAAATAATGTACAATAATGGAGTGTCGCATAAAACAGAACCTCACGACCTGGATGGGATTTATACTATTCTAAAATGGCTGTCGTACATTCCTAAAGACAAGGACTCTATCGTTCCCATGATCAAAACGTCTGATCCTATCGATCGGGAGATTTCTTACATGCCTACGAAAGCTCCTTACGACCCGAGGTGGATGCTCGCTGGAAGAATGAGCAGTAATGGTTCTGATTGGGAAAGTGGGTTCTTTGATAGAGGGTCGTGGGAGGAGATCATGGCTCCATGGGCTCAGACTGTAGTTTGTGGACGAGCTCGATTAGGTGGCATTCCCGTGGGTGTGATTGCCGTCGAGACGAGAACTGTCGAGTTGAATTTACCTGCGGATCCCGCCAATTTAGAGTCTGAAGCCAAGGTGAGCTGACTTAAGGTCGAACATTAAGAACCATCTTCCTGTTGAAGCGGATCCATGGACTTAAGTCGACTTTTTTCTATTTTGCAGACTGTTTCTCAAGCCGGTCAAGTTTGGTTCCCCGACTCGGCTTATAAAACTGCTCAAGCGATTCAAGACTTCTCGAAAGAAGGGCTTCCACTCTTCATATTTGCCAATTGGAGAGGTTTTTCCGGTGGAATGAAAGACATGTACGAACAAATCATTAAATTCGGAGCTTATATCGTGGATGGTTTGAGAGAGTACAGTCAACCAGTTATCGTTTACATTCCACCGAATGGTGAGCTTCGAGGGGGTGCTTGGGCCGTCGTCGACTCCACCATTAATCCCAGGCACATGGAAATGTATGCCGATCCAGAATCAAGGGGCGGAGTCTTGGAACCTCAGGGTATCGTCGAAATCAAATTCCGAGCAAGAGATCTCGTGAAAACAATGCATCGAATCGATCCAGTAATTGTCTCGCTAAAGAGCGAGATGATGAGCAAAGGAGACCTGACACCGGATCAGAAAGCAGGATACGAGAAGAAGATCAAAGCTCGGGAAAGTTTCCTTATGCCCATGTACCACCAAGTAGCTGTCCAGTTTGCAGATCTTCATGACACTCCTGAACGGATGCACGAAAAGGGTTGCATACTCGAAATAGTTCCCTGGAGGAATTCTAGAAAATTTTTCTATTGGAGGTTGAAGAGGTTGGTACTAGAAAACGAAGTCAAAAACAAACTTCTCAGGATACAACCGGATTTAACGGTGGGCCAGGCTTCATCAATGCTGAGAAGATGGTTCACCGAACAAGAAGGACCCGCGAAAGTTTACCTGTGGGACAACAATCAAGAAGTGATCGAGTGGTTGGAAAATCCGGAAACTCAAATGAAATTGGAAGAGAATATGGAAGCGGTTAAGCGGAACTCAATCGTTCAACAGGTTGGCAACATGCTCAAGGACTGTCCACAAGCGGCCGTAGATATGATTATTGGAATATTCGAGGTTCTGAGTCCGGGTCAACGGGCCGAATCTCTTGCTCATCTAGAATCTCTGATTCAGAAAATCGATTCGGGAGCAGCATCCTTGACACTGGAACTACATATAAAGTCAAAAAGAGAGGAAAGAAGACAGCAAAACGATTCACCTTGGTGCCTCTACGTCGAAACAAAGCTTTCGAACTGCCATTAAATTAATATTTTTTCAAAGTGCTTTCGTAGAGTCCGTCTGTCCGCCTCGGTCTCTGAGTATTTGACAAAGAATCGAGTGACTTGAGATTTTCTCTTGCATTCCACATGAAGTAGACAATGAACACGTTTTAGAAACCTGTCTCCTCACTTCAGTCTCTTCATTCCTTATTCGTACACTGTAAACGAAATCCGGAAATTGAGTTTGTGGGAGGGAAGGAGTCGAAGACTGATCTTTCCCAAAAAATTTCAACATTCACTCGATTTTCATTCTCTTTTTTGTTTATTTTTGTTATTGTTGTCATTGCCGTTGTTGTTATTGTTGTTTCTGTCAGCGACCTTACGAATGCACAACCAAATCGATGTGATTGCGCACATTTTTTTTGTAATCAGTGCCGAATTCAGTGATTTTGATTCTTCTCAAGCAATAAAGAAATTTTTTCCTAACAATTTTTTTAATTGATATATTGTTTTTATGACCCTGAAAGAAATGGATTGGAAACGTTTCTAGTGGAGAGAGGGGGAAGGGGAAGGAATGAATGGAATGGAAATGCAGAACGAAACTGGACAAATGTGACCCTTTTTCTTTGTTTTTTCTTTCTACATTGTGTTAATATTTGTTTGTTTTTATGAGAACTATTGGGTTTGGAAGCTATGAAACGGGCGTTGAATGAAGGTAAAAAACAAAACGCTCGATTTTTCACATTATTTGTTATATTTAATCGAAATAATTTCCATTGGCATCTATGACTTTTTGCCAACAATTGGGCAAATCATATATGCCTTTGTGAAAAAACTGTTTATTTTTTGGAGTTTATAAAGTACTCAAAGTCGTTTATTATGTCATTTGAATTATTGTATTTTTGTCTTAAAAATAATTTGTAGTTACGGAAAAGGTAGTAATCGGTTGGTGAAATATCGGGTGAATACGGAGGATGTGATAGAATTTCATATTTTAGAGAAGTTGATTTCTCAACAGTAATTGAAGCTGAATTGAAGCGCATTTGCTTCATCTGGAGGTGCGTCAATTCGTGCGGCACGTAAGAGTCCCCGTTTTTTACTTTATTTTTTGCACTCAAATGTTTTAACACAGCCGTATGACTGGTTCCTAGTTTAGACCCAAGTGCTCAACTAATTGTGTGTGCATCGGACTCCAGAATCATCCTTAATTCCTCGTAATCAATTGAGGCTCATAAATGAGACTCAAATTGCCAGAACAAAATTTTTTGAACCAATATCGAGCATTTTTTTGTTGGTGGATCCATCTCCGAATGTCTGATTAATATTTCTTGAAGTTTGAGCTGCGCTATGATTTAATTTAACCTCGTACAAGAAAAGTAGATGTAAATCGCGTTTTGTTTCCATCTGGTTTTGGATAAAAATGAAATAAATATAGGGTACAAACGCGAAAAAAAATGGCACAAAATGTGTAAGGAGAATATCTTGAAGCTTTATAAATAAAAATATCGAGCCCACGTTATAAGGTGTCTTTCTCATTCGCAGCTGAATACTAAACAGACTAAACAGAAAACGCCCGTTTCATAGCTTCCAACCCAATATTACTACTATAAATCAACAGTAAGGAAATAATAAGGAAGGCCACAAGATTCACAAGTTAACTATTATTTATTATGATGTATTAAACTAATAATTAAGCTCCCCCATCTTATCCTCTTGTTCTTCTATTTGTCTAGATTTTGTGTGTCCGCTGTCTCATTGACTTTCAGATGAATCACCTTTTGAACCATCTGTACCAGAACTTCCACTACCTGAAGATTCTTGCCTTGCTGAGCCTGAATATTCACTTCCGGAAGATCCTTGACTTGAGCCACTAGATTCTGAAGCTCGAGAACTTGCCACCGCTTTTTCGGCTTCTTCCTTCCCCTCTTCTGCGGTGGATTCAGCTCCACTGTCGGGTTTACTGCTTGAATCCCCACTTTCCTTAGTGTCTAAACCAGTAGAGCTTCCCGTACCCGAATTATCGGGTGCTTGGCTTGGTCCGTTTTTGGTACTACCATCATCTTGACTTTCTGAGTGTCCACTTCCCGAGGAAGAGTCGCTTGGTCCTGAAGAGGAGTCCGAGCTCCCACTTCCACTTGATGCTATCGGTGATTCTACACCTACAGCTCCGTCCACGCGGCTACTTCCAGACGAGAAGGAACCTAAGGGTCCTTTACCACTTTCTAGGCTTGCGTCGTTGGGATTTGGCGAGCCATTTTGAGATGCCTCCTCCTCCGCTCCATCCAATCCTTGAGTGGGGAAAGCATGTGAACAGGTTGTGGCTACAAACACGAGCACGATGGCTAGGGTCGATTTCAACACCCAAACCTTACTCATTTTCTCTTCTGAATCACTGCCTTTAGACTTGTATCACCCTTTTTAAATGTTAACCTCTCCTCGTAAAAATTTTATAATATTCTCAGTCTTATCATAAAAAAAATGGCGTCTCGACAATTAAAGGCATAAAATTCACGTTAATAGAGGTTAATTATAAAAGGAAATACGTTTCGACTCACGTTGCCGCGCATTCTCAGCCACGAGGGCCGAACAATGAGATTTACGTCTATTCAACCGCCCCGGAGAAGCATAAATGTTTCAAGCAACACGTTATGTCCAGTTGTTCCCATCGCTCTAACTTGAGGTTCTACTTCTTTGGCCGTGACAAGCAAAGCACTTTACATTTCTTTTTCGATGAAGTCACACGATGGACCACATTAGTTTCAATCATTTCTCTGGTGTTTTGATAATATTCTCTCATTTTTGGCTGTGTTCTTGGCGGAAAGAGTTGCCGTTAAAAGTCGCTACTTTTCCTCTCATGGGATTGGTTTTAGAATCGGTTACCTCCTAGCCTCCTGGAGGATTTTTTTCTAATTTTTCCTTGATGCTGTCGGGCCTTGGTTGAAAAAATTCTTGTCTTAAGGGGTCTGTGACCATCCAGTTGGTTTTAGTTTCCTGAATTCCACCGACTAGAAGCACTGAGAGAGGTTTTTAGTGTTAATGTTTGAAAAGTTGAAGGAAGTTTTAAAGGGTAAGGAAAAGCGCAGAAGAAACAGGCTGTATAACTTTTTAACTCAGTTGGGGATTGAACTTAATTGGCTGTCTGTTATTACCTCCGGCCACCAGCCTTTCAAATTGTTTTTATATTTATTATGACAAATAATTATAGCAGATGATTTTCATTAGAATGTTTTATTTCGTAATAAGAACAATTTCACGAAGACCAGACCCAGAATCTCATGTGGATGCTTTGGATATCGAGTCAAAAATATTGGACACATGAGCCTCTTGGGATATGTTCAGCTTATCCTTATAAAATGATTCGGTTTCCTTTTGGGTACAGGCCTTCGACCCAGAACCTCTCTGATTCAGATACAGCTGATAATGAACTCGATTTAGATTCGGATGAACTTGACGAGTCGGAACCTGATTGAGTTGAAGAATCAGATCCAGAAGAAGGCGAAGACTCTGAGACCTCCGAAGGATTTGAAATTCCGGAGCTAGAGGATGGTGAACTAAGTTCTGACGAGGATGAGGATAAAGAAGTAGTTGTGGCGGGTATCAAAGAAACAGATCCAGAGGAAGCATCCGATGAAGCTGACGAACCTGAAGCAGATTCAGAAGAGGAGTCTGATGAAGCTGATGAGCCAGACGTAGAACCAGAGGAAGCATCTGATGAACCAGAAGCTGATTCAGACAGGGTAGAGCCTGATGAACTTAACGATTCAGAACTAGATCCAGAGGAAGAATCTGATGAAGCTGATGAGTCAGAAGAAACTATAGAAATGGATACGGCAGCACTTGAAGATTCAGATCCGGATAAGGAATCTGATGAACCTGATGAAGCAGAACCAGACCCTGACGAAGCTTCGGATGAACATGATAAGCCAGAAGATGATCCAGATGAGAGTAACGGAATGGGTACGGACGGAATTGAAGAATCAGGTCCATTAGGGGAATCTGACGAACCTGAACTGGATTCAGAGGAAGCTTCTGATGAGCTTGATGAAGCAGAACCAGATCTGAGAGAAACTTCTGATGAGCTTGATGAGAAGCCAATCCAATGATTTGAGGAATTGAATCAGTTCAAAGGGGAATCCAGCGAACCTGAACTGGATTCAGAAAACTTGAATGAAGCAGAACGAATCCTGAAGGAAGCTTCTGATGAGCTTGATGAAGCAGAACCAGATCCTGAGGAAGCTGATGAGCTTGATGAAGCAGAACCAGATCCTGAGGAAGCTTCTGATGAACTTGATGAGTCAGAAGATGATCCAGATGAGAGTAACGGAATGGGTACGGACGGAATTGAAGAATCAGGTCCATTAGGGGAATCTGACGAACCTGAACTGGATTCAGAGGAAGCTTCTGATGAGCTTGATGAAGCAGAACCAGATCCTGAGGAAGCTTCTGATGAACTTGATGAGCCAGAAGATGATCCAGATGAGAGTAATGGAATGGTTACGGACGGAATTGAAAAATCAGATCCAGTGGAAGGTTCAAGTGAACTTGATGAGTCAGGAGATGATCCAGAGGAAGCTTCTAATGAAGACGACGAAATAATTCTCAAAGAGGAACTAGAATCACCTCCAGAAGTGTCAGGTCCTATTGATCCTGGGACTGAACCTGCGTCGGGAGTTGATGTTTCAAAGGAAGAACCCGTTTGAGGTATTGAACTAGAGCCTGTTGAGACTGACACATCCAATGCAGAAGGTAGGCCAACATTTTCAGATGAAATTCCTTTTGAACTCGATCCATCAAATCCGGAAAAGGGTGTGGTTTGGAGGTCTGAAGTAACCGAAGAGTCGGATTTAGAAAATGAGGAAGAGCCAGAGCCAAAAATTGAATTGTAATAGAGTGAACCTGAAGATTCAAATCCAGATGATGCAGTTTTAGGCACAGGGACAAGCTGAAATTCATTTCAATTTGCGAGATAAAGCTACGAAATGGGATTCAGCTAAAACGGGAAAGAGAACTGATCCCTCAGGCTGATGTCATTGAGATTTACATATTTTACCTGGTTTACTGATTTTTCCCACTTCCACTGGCTTCTTGATTTCCTCGTGAATTGGAACACTGGCTATAGGCACTGGCATTTCCACTGGCACGAGTTTTTCTACGACCACCTCAGCTTTTGGTTCATGCTTTTCCACTGGTACAACCAAAGCGGGACTAGTTTGCTCCTGCGAAACCAAAATGATCAAATTAACCGATTCCGATGTTAACAAGATAATAATTTATGAAGAAACTTACGCTTTTTGAACATTTTTTGGGCTCGTGATGATGATGTCTGTGCTGTGGGGAATGATGACCTTTGGAATGATGATGTTTGCTTGAGTCATGATTTGAAACTCCGCTACTGACTTCATATTGCGCACCGTAGTCAAAAGGCACGATGACGCCTCCAAGGATTTCATTTGATAGGTAACAGAAGAGAACCACACCAAAAGCGAACTTGTACAAATCCAAATTCCAAGTCATTTCCGCTAATTTCTCTCTCTTAGTCCTTAAGTTGTAATCGAAGGAATTGTAGGATAAAACCTCTTCGTGACAAAACTCGAATCCAAATGATGATCTGACTGAAGGAAACAAGCAAACTTGTGGTACAGAACACGATAATCATTTATCTTTTCAGCAAAATAAATCGACCGAACATCTATAAACTTGTTTACACCTTTACTAAAAACCGTGAAGATATTCTGCTAAAAACAAGATCAGTCTAAGAGAGGCACAATAATTAAACAGTGAAGTAATCAAAGCGAACGTGTTATTTCTGTTTTGAGGGCAGAAGGCTTAAGGGAACACCAAACTGATTTTCATTTAATCCCTTGGTGCTCAAGCTTTTTTCTTCCCGAGCCAAATTTTCATTGTGAAATTGCAATTGGGTCACGCGACTTACCAAAAAAAAAATTTACTAGTCTCGTTTTCGACGTATACAGTCCACCCTCAGGGCATCATCTGTATGTATATCTGTCAGTCTGTTTCTGTATGAATTTTTTGTATAGTGCCACATAAAGGTATGCTGAGGTAAACAATGTTAGCACGTTCTGAGGCCAAGCCCGAACATTTTCGTACTGGTCAGACACTATGTTCTAGAATTCAGATAATTCACGCTTAACAATGACGGTCGACAAATTTTCACTCAATCGGTTTCTACTTGACCATTGGGCCACTCAGTAGAGCTCGGTGAGCCATATGTGGCCCGCTGGCCGCAGTTTGAGTACCAAGGATTCAAGTCGAACCAGATACTGTACGTTGATCACAAATAAATTGAAAAATGTGTTAATTAACCTCATTGTGTCTCATTCGAAATCCCCCAAAACCATAATAAGCATTTCAGCCAGGGTTTTACAAGAATAGTGAGTTGGGGAAGGATGGAGGAAATGCAGAAAATGAAATTGAAAATACAATAGTTTTTGAGGACACAATTTTCAAATCGAAATGCATGACTTCATCAAGGCCACCACATTAGGTTCAGCTTTGTTTTGTGTTTTATCTTTCTTACTGGTTTATATCTTAACACTCTGCATGCGTTCTTCTCTATTAAATTTCCCCTTGTATGTCCCCTAATATCCTCGTGTTATCTCCATAGATTCCTTTTGTCACTGATTTTTTCAGTGAGCTTCGCATCATTTTTCAACGGGGAAGTAGAAAAACAAAAAAGGAAATAAGATAAATTTTCAGCAGTAAAAAAAAATCAGTTTGGTCCAAGGTTTGAATTAATAATCCTCAATTCGTGTTTATACGCCTTGTGACGAGGTACGCAAGTGTTATCAGAAACCATTTGAAGATGTTTTTTTGCCAATTATGGGCGCGTGTAGAGGTGGTAAAATCAAAATGGTATTTTCACCAACCAAAATGCCAACCATCCAGGTTATTTGTTTATTCACTCTTTTCAGGGTTTTTACTTTTAAATACATCTGAATATTAATAGCAGTAACTGCAATGAGGTACTACTGGTTTTATATTAATAGTAACAACCTCCTGTCCTTGTCTACCTTGCTACATTGCGCATGTTCGCGTCAATAGGAATGGTATCTTGGTTAAAGGTTTTTGCTTGACTTTCATCACCTTTCACCCCGGTTTTCAAACTATCACTTTCTAAAATTTTCAAGAAAAAGTAAAAACTAATAAAAGATTGGATGGAGGGGGCAAAATTAAAAAAACAAACTTTTAATCGAAACTCAAAATTTTATTATTTATCGTTCTACAATGACGTTGAAAACTTGTAAAAGGTGTTTTGGAAGGTACAAGTTTATCATCAATCATCTTTCATTCATCTAAGAGTTTTTACAAACTATATAATGATTTGGGTCTGTTTTATTACCAGCGTTCACTCTGGATGCCTAAAGAAACCGAAACCTAAGCTTCGGAACTTCCTCCAGATGATACGACTGACGATGACGACGATGACGATGATGATGATGACAATGAGACTCCTCCTGATGATCCTCCTGACGATCCTCCTGATGATCCTCCTGACGATCCTCCTGACGATCCTCCTGATGCAGCCTTAGAAAGGGCTCCGCTTGTAGCTTTTGCTGAGGTTTCGAGGAAGTTGTTGAATTTCTGCATTTCGTCAGGTTTCTGTTGTGCCCAGTAATGAAGAACGAACTGTATCAATTTAATGGCAGCGTTTTTCATTTCAGGACCGAGTTCCTTGGAAGTGTAGCTTTGGAGAACCAACAGAAATTTGTTTAAGACATTTTTGAATTTGGTTGCGGGATCGACATTTCCTTCTTCTTTACTACCACCACTGCCGCCGCTCACCAAAGAGCCGAGTCCTCCTTTGCTAAGCAATTCACCAAATTTGTTGCCGCCTTCAGCTCCGCCGGCTCCGTCACCCCCTGAACTTCCTCCACTGCTTGCGTCCTTGGCTGCAGATGATCCTCCTTTAGCTAACCCTGCGCCACTTTCAATCTGAATATGGCCATGAGCAACGAAGGCGAAAACCGCCAACAAAAGGAAAGCTGCATTCATCGAGAACTTTGCCATTTTCTCACCGGGTACTGAGGAAGATACCTCAAGGAACCTGCCTTTATACTACTTTTCTGTTGATCGTAAACATTTTAGGGCAATTCCATTTATTATTATACAATGTTTTCCTTTCAGTAATACACTGTAATACTCGTGAAAAAGGTTATTACTTCAATGTGTTATTAAAGGGTTATTGGCTCAATGTGAATTAAGTAAACATCAAGTTGGAAACTGTGTCATGATGTCACGACGCCATGGCAGTCGATTAAGAGAAATTCGCCTTCATCAAATCCGTCCATCCCCGAAGCTTCTTTCTTAGGCCAGCCTCACTTTTTCATCAATCAAAACTCTGGCTCATGTTCTCTTTTGCGTTTCTGTTTTAGGTTATTTGCTGCTTCTAATAATTAGATCGATAACAATTTAAAGACGACACCTTGAGATGTCAGGGGAAAAAACTGAGGAAGGGAGGAGAAATGACTGGTGCGTTCCAATAGTGCAACTAAAAATACAACTAAGCTTGCATCTTATTTATTATGACATTTACTCTGTTGCTTTTCATATTTGTAGCTGTCAAAGACGTATAACTGTTAATTTGGCCAATTTGGGATTTCTTTTGACTATTTAATTTTAACGACTTTTTTTTGAATGGGCTTTTAAATAAATTTGTTTTTTTATAACAATAAAAACAGATGTAAAATAAAGACAAAGCATAAACAGTGGCTCTGTATTGTATATAAAACAAAAGCGCGTGTGGTTTACAATTTCATATAAAAAATTTATTATTATTATTATTATTTCTTCTTTTTAACTCGAGTACAGATGTTATTTGTGACATGGCTTGAACAACAGGTTCCAACATGCAACAAGCAGTAGTATTATTAATGTTATTATTATTTGGTCTTTTATAAATAAAGATCTATTATGAAGTGATTGGTAAGGAGATATAAATAATACCAAAAAAATTACTGTTTTCTGGACTTGAGAGTCCGGATTGAAAAAAAAAGCGTGAGTGTGGCCGGAGATCTCTGAATCTGGTAGCCGTTGCCACGGGGATGGTGCAACACTGGCGGAACCTGAAACGCTGCGGCTCCACGCCAGTGGTTCCAGGCCCGACATGAGGTTACCATATGTATGTATAACCAGAGTTACCTTGAATCATGTTTATTATCTACCTAATGTTTACAAGGCAAAAACATGAATGACACAAATGGCGTGTCCCCATGCCAAACTTATACGCCCCAAAACAGCTTCAGGTCGAGCCGCATCTTTTCCGGATCGAGAGATCCATCCTCCAATGGTTTGGGCACGTGCAGAGGCTCCCGTTAGAACGCCTGGTTCGTCGGGTCTTGTCGGAGTGCCGGGGAGGAAAGCGGCCCTGTGGCCGTCCGTGGCAGGAGTGGCTCAGGGGAGTGAAGGCCTTGACCGAATCCCGTCTGATAACCCCGGGTTCTCTGACTTCAATAGCGGAAGATCGTGCCAATTGGAAGTCCTTAGTTGTTTCCCTCACCCTGCGACCTTAACGGATGAGCGGGTCTATGAAAAGAAAAAGAAACATAATTAGAATATTATTGAAGTTAGGTTTCCGCGGCAGTCGAACTTGAAATTATAAACGTTAAACACTCGGTTTTTACACCTGACGACGTCCACACTTTCGAAGTGGACGAAACGTTGGCTTTGTGTTCTAATATGACGTGGTGTAAAAACCCAGTGTTTAACGTTTTTTAGTTTCATAATTAGCATATGATTAAGCAAAAAGGACAGAAAACTACCTCAGGTGGGTCGGGAGCGAATGTCTCTCAATCCCACCCGGTTTGCGAACCGGCTGCCCCAAGGATTCTGGGGGGAGGGGGGGACTTCATCTTCAGAAGTCGGCGGTCTACTTTTGCCGGCGAGCGGTAGCAGCGATATGGCGATCGTAAATTAGGGATGTTTGAACTTGTTAACGACCCTGCTTTGAGTACTGACTCGGACATGGATACACGAATTGATCATGAGGATGACGACCAAGCAACGGATGGACCAGATATTGGAATACGGATCAACCCCCCTGAAGTGGAATATATCACTGAAAGTGATGAGGTGCTACTAGCCACGACCAAGGGTCTAAACAAAAAGACCTCGCCAGTAAGGAAGGGAGTGAAGAGGGGTCGGGGACTACTCCCCACAACTAGCGAGTACGTGGGGTTTGCGGAAATGAAGAAGCGAGTCACGGAGCTCGAGCTTTGCCACAAAAGAATGGAGCGAAATTTAGAGGCGGAGAAGTCGCTCCGAGCTGCGTCCCGTCCGAAACCAAAACCGAAGACTGGGAGGCGGAGGATTCTGATGGCCTCTCCAGCGCCATTCAGACATCCTTGGACGACGTGGCTGCCAACTCAGCCCAGCTCAAGGGCACGTTTGTCATAGCCCTAAAGGATGCGGGCAAAAACATCAAGACCCCAACAGAAGAACTGCGACGGCGCACTCGGCCGGACGTCGAGGATAGAAGACTTCAGGAGTCCAATCGGCGTCTCAAGGGCGAAGAAGGAGAACTCCGCGCTCAAGTCCAACTGTTGCGCGATGAACCCTGCTGCTTCCACTCTCCCAGCTCGCGTAACATCCACCGGCGACCATCGAGATCTTCTCCAGGATGGGGGAGATGATGAACACTAGGTTTACGCATCTCTGGACGGAGCTAACTCCTACCCTTCCTACACCTGCCGCTTCTATTCCCCGTCCCACTGCAAAGAGGAAGTCTCGAAACAATCCCCCAGTCCGGCCCGCTGCCAATCCAGAGCCTTCACAGCCAGTGATGCCTCCAACGGATGCAGCGGTGCCCGGACCGTCAACGGAGGTTCCATAGACGAAAGTCCTCGGACGGAAGGAGAAGGCCAACAGCAGACTCATCCCCGGCCGACTCCTGCTCCTCAGGAGCGACTCCAAAGCAGTTGCAGCCTGCCAAACAACAGGCCCAGCCTGTCAAGTCTACTAAACTTCCGTAGCCTCCCCGTGGCGCAGCAATCGTCCTGTCGGTCTCTCCCGACAGTGAACTGGTCACCACATCGCAGCTGATGCGACCTGCCAGAGAAAAGATTAATGTTGAGAATTGGGACTACGATCCGGGGACATACTTCCAAGGGTGGGGCAGACTGGGGCTTTGGTGCTGGAAATCGGTGGCACCGAGAGTGCCCAGAAAGCGGAAGCTCTCACGGCGAAGATGTCGGAGGTCCTGGATCGAGATCGGTGACGCAATCCAGCATTTCCGGCCTCGACCCACGTTGGTGTTCGGGGACTTCAACGCCAAGTCTCGCGCTTGGGGTTGACCCCGGACTACGGCTCGAGGCGAGTCCTTAGGCGACTGGTCTACCGCACACTACCTGAAGAACCGAGACACTCAGGCAACGTGTATTCGGCAGACGGGCGGCTCCATCACGATCTAGGTTTTGCCTCCCCCAACGCCGTCCGTCTCATCTCCGCATGGAAGAGGGAGATCGTCGTCTTGGACACTCCCCCAGATTGAAGATCCGCGGACTGAACGAGGACCTCCTCGAAGTTGCAGGCCTAGCTACAACCTGGGCAAGAGAACTCGGTGGCGGAGAGGAAGTAAACGATAAGACGCCCAACATCCGCGACGTCCTCACTCAGGTGTGCGTGTCATCGATGCCGAGGGCGGGGCGTCCCGGCCCAAAACGGTCAGTCTACTGGTGGTCGGAGACCATAGCCAACCTCCCCAGGTAGTGCGTTCGCGACCGCCGTCGATATACCCGCCGATGAGCTCGAGGGTGCAGGACGATCTGCTGTGCGGCGGCGGGCATACTGAGGGGATCCCTCTGATCGACCTCCTGGCGGAGTCCTACAGATCCATGCACGACATGCGACGGGAACTTCGCCAGCAGGGATGCATCCGGGGAGATCTCCTCGGGATTGCGAAAAAAGCAGGCTTGACGGGCTCTGATCAGGAGATGGTGAGATCGGCTGGCTCAGAACTTCGGTCCTGGTCTGAAAACCCTGAGGGCGACCCAAGCAGTGCTCGGCCGCTAGTTGGATCGGAAGTGGGGAGGCCTGACGTTTCGTATGACGCAAATGCTGACCGGTTGCTGACATGGTTGCTTCGGTCGGTATCTGTGTCGTATCAGGAGAGAGTCGACGATGCGTGGCCACCACTGTCCGTCTTTGGAAAACACGGCGGATCATACGCTTGCCGTATGCCCGGCGTGGGTAGGGCAGAAGGGACGTCTCAGCAGAGTATTGGGTCAGGATCTCTCCCTTTTGGCGATCTTTTGGGGGATCTTCGAGAGCGAGGAAAACTGGGCTGCATTCTCGTCCTTCTGCGAGGAGGCGATGTTGTCGAAGGAGGAGGCCGAGGGAGCTCGGGAAAGGGAGGGTCGTATAAAGTCATCGCCGGGCGAGGTGAGATCGCGGAAGAGGTTTCGCGAGTTCCCGAGTCTCACTGTACGAGCCTAGTTGGTGTCCACTCAGGGGTTTTGTTGGGTGCAAATCCCACCTACTTCCTCCTGCCTCCCCAAAGGCAGGATGGACAACCTCCGAGAGGTTTCCCCTGGCTTAGAAAAAGGTTTCCGTCTTCGCAAATGTACCTTTAATATGTCGTTGGCTTGACGTGTCATTATTTTGATCCGAGAGGTCTTCAGTGCTGGCCTGCGGTCAAATTCAACAAACAAAATTTGACATTTTCCAGTTCGGTTAAAATACGCTTTCGCAGGTCTTCTACATCCACTCTATCAGTTTCATCAGATTGAGTATCTTCACAATGAGGATCACTATAGAGGTCTTGCTCCTGCGTGGTTGGATTGGCATTGAGGTGTGATGTGTGAGACGGTTCACTTATTCTGTCAACGTAAATGTGTTCTTCAGCACTCTTTTTTATTTCATCCAGTTCCTTAGAGGAAGGCTTATTCGTTTTAATGATGTATCTTCTTTGCGATGCTAACTTCTTCGAGTTAAGATTAGGCCCTACATCTGAGTTTCTTTCTCGCCGTATTTTGAATACTCCTTCCTCCGTCGGGTGACTATGCGCCTGGGCGTAGCAAAAACACCACATCAATTCCTTAATGTCATTCGTCGTCCATTTCTGACGTTTATTTGAAGCCATTTCCTGTGTGGGTCCCCTATAACTTTCGAACTTTCGTCAGCAGGTGAGCTATTTAACGCTCGATTCGGGACAGTAGTAGAGCAAGGCACGTTGTAATTAATTTCTCCTTTCCTTGTTCTAACCATTTTTATAAAAGTATGTTTTATTTGAATTTTGGTTCGCATGCAGGCGTGCAATTTTGAGATCATGCTTCCTGAGGACTTCCACCCATCGACCGTTTCTGCTACTCACAGTGGCCTCGGGACATCCCCCCATAAAAATCAGCAAGGGTCCCTCCGTTTGCCAAACGGCATATCTAAGTCGTACGAGATTTTCACTGAATGCCAGAGGCATCCTCCATTCCCCGCTATTGTATGGTTCGGGTCTCCACTCTATTCAGTGGCCTGGTGTGCCAGCCCAATTTCTCTCCTGTACCCTCTGTGGGCCGTCGATAAAGTATTCCAACTGGAATGATTCTGGTCATCCCACTTCTTACTGCTATATTTCAGCCGCTTCTCACATGAAGACAGACGCTGTTTTTGGCCGTCCGATACGGAACAGACACCAAATTTACCTGTTGGGTATTTCATTTTCCTCTTACCACCCATATGCGGGAGGCATTCCCCTATCCGCCACCCGGGGACGCACCCTGTAGGGGTTTACAGGCTCCCCTGGGGGTCATTATTATTATTATTATTCATTGTGGCGATTTGCCAGTTGTCACATTGTAAATTTACATAAATGTTCCAAAGGCTGTTGCCTCTATTTTAGCAACAACAACAATTAACTAAAGCCCCACTGATTGCTGGGCACGACCAATCGTTGGGCAACCAGGAACTACGAGAAATAAACTGTACACACCACGAATGATAAATGCAGGTTATGCAGAGAGTATTCTAAACCGATTAACCATATCACCTAAGCATGTCCTGGTCTTGCCAAAAATAAACACATAGCGAGACAGAACAAAGAGTGCGGTTATCTCCACTGGAACATTTGCAACGCGTCAATATCCAAAGGATAGCTAAAAGTGGTATGAATACACTCCACTGTGGCCGGCGAAAAGACCATCTTGTATGGTCAAGCAGTGCACAACGATTGTATAATTAAGCTAAAAGGCCTGATGTCGTACTTCAAGACAGAAAGGCGAGAAAATACAAATTAATTGATTTCTCGTTACCCTGTGACGCCGGCGTGCAAAAGAAAGTGTCTGAAAATACAAGAATCTTGTCATCTGATTTAGCAAAATGTGGACTGCAAAGACAAGAAGTTTTGCCAAGTTTTGAGAGCTTTATAAGTCATCCGAAACAAGTTAAATACACCCATACCTCGTTCCACGAAAAGCCATATAAAAAATCAATTATTCTAATACAAAATTTATACAAATTCAATGAGATCGGTTCCAAATTCGTTAAAAATGTAACGTGGTTTATCATTCAAAATGCACTTTATCCCATTTAAATCAAAAATACATACATAACAAGTGCATATATTTGTACATAAAATGAAAACAGACTCCAAAAACCGACAACACAGTAATCTATAAACAAAAATGAAACAACTTTGGTAGTTGATATTTTTTAACGCCCACTTTACACACTGCAAGACACGACACGCACACAAACGAATCGAATTCACAGACAAGAAAAGCGATAAAAACCTAAAAACTTTTATTTATCAAGTTCACAATGAACCACCTCGAAAGTCTTAATAACATTATTAAAGATGAAACAACTTCAAGTGACATAAAATATATGTATGTATACATACATAATTTTAAAAAAATGACTTTAATCTAAAGGCAATGAAAAATGGTAACCTGTAGATCACTGTCGTCATCATTTTTCGCTGGTAAGAATGGGCCTGGCTTTAAAAAATTGTCCAGCGTTGTTTACCTTGCCTACTTGACTATTTCGTTCTTCAGTGATTTATAACAGCTAATGACTGAGTTACTTCTTCGAGAAACTTTAGCGCTACGTTCGACGTCAGGATGGTTTTCAAGGAGGATGTTTATATCTTGTTCGAAATAGGAAAAAGATTTCGACAGATAGAACAGGCTTTGTCTCTTCATCAAATGTCAGTTTCGGTTGCAACTGAAAGAGCTTCTCAAATGAAAGAGGTTCCCCATTAGCTTTTAGTAGATCAAGGACATCATTTTCTTTCAAAGCCGAGGTCATGTTGTAGATCCAAAATGTTTTGCCCCATTTCAGGAAGAAAATTAACTTCTGCACAAGTACTTCTGAGACATTCTGGTCATTATAGGGAAACATTTTAGGCCGTAAATCGAAAACGTGCCATAATTGAAGAAGGCCGTTATAGGGAGGTATGAGTGTACCATTCTGAGCAAACTACAGTGGAACCTCTCATAACGAGTGCTTGGTATAGCTAGAAATTCGCATAACGAGCAACATAAACTACAAAAAAAATGTTTCTCATAACCAGCAATTTTTGGCACAAAGAGTGGCATGTACATAAGTAATCCCCCTCAGATGAAGAAAAATACTTTTTTTTTTTAATTTATTAGGCCCGGGATGCTTTTTAGGGCATAGAGAAAAATACTTCCGAACTCCAAACCAGGACAGATTCAAAGATAGAATTTTTATTTATTTTCTCTTTAATAAATGCTAAACATAAATTTATTTAGGGGTTTTTTGTTCAACCTAGAACCTGCATTATCCTAATTTACATTGTTTTATTTTGGAAAAAATTGTTTCGCATAACGAGCATAATTCCGGAACGCATTAAACTCTTTACGAGGGGTTCCACTGTACAGAGATTTGGCAGGGATTTGGCTGTCCAAGAGATCGCCATGATGGGAACAGTTTACATTTCACAAAAGCCGCGTCAGTAGTTCTAATAATACCACGAAATCTAGTCCCAAGGTGATTTTGTTACTGATTGAGCACTGGAAAGTGTTGGAAGATCCATTACTGACAAAAGTCACCTACAGTTGTAAAATACAGTAATAGTACTGAAACAACGTTTTTCAAGTTGAAAGGCGCGCCTCCCTAGAGAAGCATGGACTAGTCTAAGGCCAGTATCGACAAAAAAGTGCACGTACCACTAATACAATACGTAACATATGGGTAGGCTACATATTATCTACTATACTGCTATTGCTAGTTTTCCCCTTGGCAAACATTACGTTTATAGAGTTTATTTTAATACAATTTTTAGTACTAAATTTTTTTTTGTATTTGTAGTATCTTAAAAAATAAAAGATAGGCGCCGCCATATGACGAAATATTTTTAAGGGAGTCGTGGAAAAGTAAAGTTTGGAAACCAGTGTATAAAAGTCAGTGTTCTACCAAAGAAACAACAAAATTCAAACTTGTTGCACTAAAAAATCTGGATTTTGAGTAACAAACAACACACAAATGGTTTCAAAATTTTTTTAATACAAATAAGAGGACGGAGGTTGAGGACGTGACAAAAGCCACAACAAAATAAATTAAAATATACAAACGCTATAATTAATTTAAGAACATTAATTTTAATTAATCAAAGTCAATTTACACGTCATTCTTGGGAATTTTTTCAACGTGTCAGCAAAAACAATTTTTTTTTCGGAGTCTACTGTAATCGGATATTTGACAGAAGATTGTGTTCGGTTTATGTTGTAAAACAACTTGCGGTTCTTATTAAAACCTGAAAAAATAAATTTTAAATTTAAATAAAATAAAGGTTTAATTTCTCGAAAAGATTTTACACTGGAAATTTGGTTGGTCGGGTTCCTTTCGTTCCATCTTGTCATAGCTTTTTATAAATTTTCTACACTAATAAACTTTTAATAAAAATAATGGAAAGAAGGTAAAAAGACGAAACTCACCAGAATTCTCTTTGCTCATTGTTTTTTATTGGCCCGATTTGTCTTTGCTTGACCCGTTCGAAGACGAAGATCCTTCGTCTTTTACTTTGACGACTGCTTCGACTTTTTTAACTGAAACTGAGCCAGAATCAGAACCGACACTAGAGCCGGAGCCAGAGCCAGAGCCAGAGCTAGATTTAGAACTCGAGCTTGAGCCTCCAGCGGCCTCCTGCTTCTTAACATTTGCTTTCGCATTGTCGAAGAGCTGTTTCGCCTTTATTAACAATCCTACGAGTTCATTAGTTTCTCTCGGATGATGGAGAGCGAATCTGTTTCCTTCAGCAAGCGCGATCTTAATGATTTCTTTTTTGGCCATTTCGCCCAACCCTGGCGGAATGTACGACCTAATGTTTTCCCCGGTTTTCTGAGCAGTCATTTTTAGAGCACGGTGACTGGCGGCTGACATACCATCAGGATCGAAGGGATCATAAGGTCCGCTGTAATCGTTCGTCTTATACTGAATCGGAGAAGCAACCATCGCGGAATGTTCCACGTTTAATGGGACCGAAGGACCTTTTGTGATTTTCGGCGTGTTGAGCCTTGACAAAACCGACTGAGGATCATCGCCACCGCCTCCGCTTCCACTTCCGCTCCCACCTCCGCTCCCACTTCCGCTTCCATCACTTCCAGCTCCGCTTCCTGGTGCACCATGTACACTGGAAAAGGCGACTACGACGAACAGAAGAAACGCTACACCCTTCATGTATTTCGCCATTTTGACACTAAGCAGTGAGAGAAGTTAAATCTTTATTTTATACCGGAATTTTCCGCGGGCCTTCACTCTAATTTGGGTGCAATTTAATTTTATTTTTACAATAGGTATAATGATCATCAAACCATTTTATCCGCCATCAAATTGTATAATCGCAACAAAACCTGACGAATTTTGGATAAAGAGCCAAAGAAGTTTTTTAAATTTCTCAAAATTTGGGAATCCCTAGGGAACGCGCCTAAAAAGTTCAGGACGTATATGAATAAAGTCAATAACAACTATTAAAGCTCTTATAATAATTAATTAATGAATTTAAATTATAAACGGTGTAAAAGTTATATCTACAAATCAGGTAGGCAAAAATGACTTGGAAAGAAGTGGCACCAGAATCAGATTTCATTTCTTCCGGATCAAAGCCCCTTCTAATTCCTTCATAAATCTTTTGGTCGAAGACATTTTCCTTCGAGTTGCTTTCTTCTGGCAAATCCCATTTTCATCTTTGTCACAATTTTGGATTCCTCCAAAAATTTGAGTCACTAGTCCTGAACATTTAATTTGTCCCCTGACAGAAATAACCTGAAAAAAATAAGAACAAAAAATGTGTTAAACGGATTTACTGTCATCGCCGCCATTTTATTTTATTCATTTATGGTGAAATTAATGACTTAATTACAAAACACGTTGATCACGTGTTGGCACATGACAATGCTTAGTGAGTATTGAGCTTTCCTTTGCCTTTTTCACATGTCAGTACACTGAAACTAAACCTATAAAATAATTCAGTTATTTATTTGAACAAAAGAAAAACAGAAGTGAAGTCCATTTTACCATCGGTTTTTGGTATCTCTCTCAAAATGCTTAACGTCCTTCTCCTAGTCAAATATGCAAAACCGTGTTGTAAACATTCCACCACGAAGAAAAAACTAAGCGAGGCGCAGTAAATCAATATCAAGAAAATTGCAGCAGCCATTTAATTCAAAAACCAAAAACAAAAGAGAACAAAAAGGCGAGACTGGTACCTTTTCTTAGTTGTTCAAAGCTGTTACTTCGCTCACTATCTATGTAAATTTAAGAGTTTGTTAATTAAGGCTGTAAATGTAGAATGCCTGTCTATCGGAGTTTGGAGTGGTTTCAATCATTAATATGTTGCTGTTAATACTACACCACTATACATTGAAGGTTTGAATAGCTTTGATGTCAAAGTGAATGGTTTTCTTTCCTATTTATTTCATAAGTAATACACACTTTTAAAGGAAATTTATCCCGTAAATCATCCGTATGTTTTCACTTCATGTGTTGTTGTGACTTTGTGCATAAATAACTTTCAAATAATATGATATGGCTTTCATAGAGATTTTATTTCATTTTAAATTAAACTTTGTTGATAATATCTAAAGATATTACTTCAAGCCGTTTAAAGTAATGAATTAATGAAGTTAAATAGCTGTTGGAAAAGTTCAAACTAAAAATATATTCTCAAGCCATTGTTGACAGGTAAAATTTTCAAATCACGCGATTTCTAGTCCAATTTACAATTACATATCCGTTATAGTGAAAGTTATGGTAGTCATCAATTTAGTTTTGTAAATTTGACAAATATTTATCACATTTACTGCCTAGATTATAAATCTACAACTCACAATGTGGAATTTAATGAAGGTTTGTTTTAATGCCGGGATTCTGACATTTTTCTGACAAAACCAAGGAAGCCAAGCACAGGTACTTGCCAGTAACGGTTTATATTCGTCCGATTTACCAGTCGCAAACATGAGATGAAGAAGTGGCAGAACACATAAATTTAACAATGACTCGAAAAATCCATGTTAGCGTTTTATATTGGTCACATGATTCTCATCCCAACAATTAACGAAACAAAATTACAAAAGTGAAAATAAATAAGAAATGACAATAACTGGAAATGAAACAAAAAAACAGGAAAAAAGGAACGGGCATAAATCCTAGAAAGAGTTAAAAGCTTTCACAAAAAGTCCCCGTAAAATGGAAGTTTCTCAAAGATCTTCAAGCGGACACCGGAAGTAAAAGGAAAAACAAAAATACTCACCTAAATCTCGTTGGAAATCTTTGTGGATTATTCCTGAGACCTGGGAACAACGGAAGAAATGGAAAAAGAGTAATGGAGGTAAAAGCATGGGCGTCTGACAATTTCGGCACTATCATAAGACAATTAATAAAACAAAAAGGGAATAATAAATTGTTGATCCGTCTTCAGTTGTAAGAGAAATGGTTTTAAAGGAACTTTTGGCTTTTGACTGAATTTTGTGACGTCGTCGGACGCCATCAAGTTCATTGAGATGTCAAGATCTCCAAATCCAGGTGTCCTCTCTGTTCTCGAATCCTCCTCTTTCACGCCCTGCTCCTCCTCCTGGTCTTCGGTGACTCGTCGATTGCCTCAGGTCTTTACGATTTCCTCCTTTGGTTGTTCGTCTTTTCCTTGCTCCGATAAACCTCTTGAGGAGTTCCTTACGAAAGTTGACAGCTGTCTGATTTTTGCTGAATTTTATCTGTTTTTGACACCTTCCCTCTTCGTCTTCGTAGCAGTTTCGTGATTTTTCAACTTGAAAAAGAGTCGTCACGAAAGACACGCACTCGGGTTTCTCATACCACGAATGAACCTAAAATTTCAACTTTTTCTTTGGTTTTTATGTTTTGGTTAGGGCTTGTTAGTAATATGTTAGTAAGCTAAGAAGAACCGTTGTTTACATTCCCAGTTATGTCACATGTTGCAACATTGAAAATGTCGACTTTTAGTACTCGAGTAAGTCCTCCGATAGCTTTAATTATAAGAAATGCTGTTAGTATTGATATTAGCATTTATTCTTGCCCTAGTTTTTCACAATCCCTGACTTTTGACACCCAGCAAATGGAAAACATTGAAGGCCAGCAATTTTTAAAAACTTTTGAAAGTAAAAGAAGAGAAGGCTATAGAAGTGGCGAAACAAATGGCAACCTAAAAGGATCACCATCCCTTGAAAACCTAATGAGATTAGGGTGATGGATTAAATGTAAGAAGAGTGTAGTCAGGGCCGCTCAAATCGTTCCCTTCAACTTGCCTTGAAAATGGATCCGGTTGGACAAGGACCTTGAGTTTCTAATTCGTAACAGGTTCCATTTTTCCAAGGCGCCAAAATTGCATCTTTAGACATTAAACGATTTCGCTTCTTGTAAGCGGATTCAGCGTAGCAGGGATCAGGTATACAACCTGCTTGCTCCGACCAATTCAAATATCCTGAAACAAATAAATTTAATTTTATTTAATTTAAGTAAAATGGAAAATTATAGAGGTGAAAAAGAGAATCGTTTAATTTTTTGTAACCATTACATTTAAACGATATCTGCTCAAATTTTACCCCACCCCTCCTTTTTTTACGAAATTCACATTGATATCATTAATACTTAGATGAACGCAATAATCTGTTAATATAAAGCCTAAAAATTTTGTTCGTCTTTCTATTAGGTTGAGAAGACACACCATTTAATGACGAGCTGCATTTGCTACGTCTCTTAAGTCATGTTATGGACATGTTTGTGGACAAACTTAGAGACATTTTTTTTTTTAGATTTAACACGTTGACGACCGCACCGAAAACTGTTACTCGTGGACACCGGCAGTTTTTTTGTTGTAAATCATTTATTTATTTATTTATTTATTTTTTCTTATTGTAATTAGGCTACCTTTGTGCTCATCTGTGAGTCAATGTTTCCTTTGCATTTTTATAAATTTTTTATGATTATGATGAACCGTGGCATAATAATAAACCCAGTTGTTCAGATGAGGTGTCGCCTGAACTGTTGGCTGGGGAAACCTCTCCCATGTGTCCCTCCAAAATTATCTTGGGTGATTACAGGAAGCGGTAAAAAGTTGTACCACAAACACTAAATAAAATATGCATAAGCTCCAAGTGATTTTCTATCCTCATTTTACCTTAAAAATACCACAAACTCACCAAATTTTCTTGAATTGGAAAAAATCGTTTTAAAATCTTTGACTCTGTCAAACTAACTGATTCCGCTGTATACAATGTCTTTTCGAGAGACAGAAGAACACAGTATGTACATAGATTGGATTAAAATTATGTCGGAAGATATAAAAACGGCCCAAAGAAAAAACATCACTCGACTCACCGGTGAGTCAAAGTGTTAAAATTGTTCAGGAAATATAAAATGACAAGTTATTTCATTGATAACGCATTCAAACCCTTTTCATTAGTGCTATCTTACGAAACGTACAATATAAATATACATAGGCCTATTTATTTACCGCATAAAACGGGACCTATGATTGCAGAAGATTTTTTTCAAAGATAAGCAAGGATAAGCAAAGAATGGAAAGACAAGACACAAAATAGATTATGAAATAATCAAGGTATTATTTCAAGCGTTAAGAATTTTAATTTTCATTATCATTTCCTCCTCTTCCTCTCCTTCCCCCTTCTATCGGGAAATTTTTCTTAATTATGCATTCCGATGATTTATAATGGTAACCTACAATTATTTTCTTCAGTAAAAATAACAAAAGAAACAAGAAAAAAAATGAAGTAGTGGATCGGTTCCAGGTGTGGCGTCATGAGCCCCAGTCGGAAAACCGTCTTCGCAGTAACAGGATGACCGTCAAAATCACAAACAAAAAAGTTCAACGCACCCATGTCCACATTTGACCCTCGATGAAAACTTATTTTCTTGCCAGAAAACATGAATTAAATGTTCAACACATGTTTTGCACTTATTTATTAAAATTTTCTTGGGAAATCTCCGAAACGCAAGTAATAAATCAACGAGCAGAAACAATGACATCAAAATATGTCAAGATTCTTTGGCAATCATTTTGCTTTTTTTGTAAATGATCACATGGCTCTTATCACGAATTATTTACAATGAACTTGAATGAGTATTTGGTTCAAAGATCAGAACAAAGTTCACTTCTCTCTCTACAATGTGCCAGTGGGATTTCTCTTGATAAACAATGGAAAAATACAGTCAATGGGAAGAAAAGCATTCTGGAATGGAATCACAAACACTATATCGAGGAGAATTGAACAAAATTTAGTTGGAAGCAACTAAAGAAAAAAGCAAAACCAAAAGCAGGGAACAACCACGTGCAGACTTACCAAAAATCTGAGTCTGTGGACAAGGACCTTGTGTATATAGCCGATAGCATTTCTTCCTCTTGTCACCGTTAAGTCGCGCTCTGGGTGGGACTCTAGTGCAGACACATTCTCCTTCTCCGAAAACGTTAGTCAAAAGTTCTTCTTCTGCCGGATCTTTGCAAAGCCTCTTTTTATCTTTAACTTGAACACAAGAATTTGTTTCCTTCCAGTAGTATTCTCCTTCCGGACAATTCTCCTTAAAAATGAATTTCTAAATTAAAAGGACTGAACTTTCGTGATGGGAGCTTCTTCATGCGCTTAGACATTAATTTTAAGACAGCAATAAAATAAAAATCAAGTAAAATACTTTTCCACATAATAAAACTCAAGTTTTTTAAATAGTTCGTCTCTTTAAAACCCTGTCAGAAATTTTTACATAAAAACTCTTCCTCTCAATTTTAAAGGATTAGTACGTAAGAATAACTGCTTAATATCAATATGATTCTATAAAATACGTTTGATGCTCTAATTACAACTATTTTGAAGAATTGTTTTAGTTGAACTTATTAAAATTCAGAGCGCCAAAAGTTTTTTAATTACTTTAAAAATTAATGTCACTTGATGAACATAAAAATAAAAGAATCAAATTTGACTTTTCTTGCAACGAAAAGTTTGAAAGTGTTAATGTGAAATTGCAGAGCTCGTTCTCGAATTAAATAATGCTTTCAGCCCTCATGCAGATTTGATTAAAAAGCCTTTTTTGTTCAGATAGTGACCAGATAAACTCTTTAATTGTGGGGAACAAATTAAAACTTGAAAAGCATAAAAATGTTTTCTATCAATGCGGCAGTTTGGATGAAGTGTGAAAAACCTATTATTTACGTTTTCAATCTAAATCACATAATAAAATTAAATTTCGAGTGTAAAATAGGTGCTGAAAATTTAAGTGGCAAAAAAGGTTTAATGAGTGGCAAAAGAGGTCCCGAAATGGGAAAAAACGAAAAATGTTGTTACCGATGATGTCATCGATAAATCCAACAATGCACAACGAACGTTAATTTAATCCCTTAATCACGACTTTTGAAAATTCTCAACAAACTCAGTTTCTCGTCTAAGATAAACCTTTTTTTACTTTTTTCCTTTTAAAAATTTTTGAAATAAATTTAACCAGTTGTTTACCCTGGCGCATTTAGCTCTTATAGTCATGTCGAATTCCCCTTGAAGCGTTTCTTTAGGTTTTTCCAGAACGAACCATTGACCTCTTGGACAAGGCCCTTTCGTCAACAATTTGTAACATTTATTCGATGGTTTGTGGTAGATTTTCTCCTGTGAAAAACACTCCATTTCTTTGTCTGTAACAGGACCTAAAAGCGCTGCAGTTGCTGCAGAACATTTTGAAACCAACGTCCACAATAAAATAAAACTAATAAATAAACACTTCATTTCCGTTTGTTTTTAATTCACTGAACAGTTAATTTTCAGCGACTTACTTTTTTGAGCATTCGAAAACACTTTTAAAACATATTTCTTTATGAAAAGCATTAACACGTGAAAGGAGTCGGATTCAATTAAAATAGATAAGACAAAGACAAGGTGAATCGAATTACGTCAGAGGGAGGTTCTCATCCATAACTAAGATTAAAAATAAATTATTTTAAAAATTCAATATGGCGACCAACTTGAATACAATACAAACACAAAGTTTTTTAAATATTTTTTGTCAGTTATATTTGAAATTTTAATTAGATAAGTAAAAAGCCTATTTTTATTCGCACAAATTTTCCATTTTTATATTCTTTGTCTTATAAGGTTTTTGCAAATATTTGCTACCATTAATTTAAAACAAAAACGAAAATTAACAAAAACTAGAACCGAGTTTTTAGAATGACTTACGTGGACTAAACGAGTTTGTTTTAAATAAGTTGAGTTAGCTCAATAAGTAAACCTCAGAAATATAAATATAAATAGACTCTTGATTGAATTAATTTGGCGTGAGATTGAATGTGCTTCTCTTAACGGTTAATCTCATATCACGTGGTTTTTATGACCGTGTGTAGATTATGAGAGGGAAAATGTGTGTTTGTTTGTGCTCAACGTATATTCTATAGGAAATCTATTTTCTACTAGATGGATTGATTTTGTCTACCCTTTGATTAGAAATTCCCGAAAAAAATTGCCGTTTGGTGCGGTCCAAATTTTAATAAATCAAAGCAGCTTCGAGTTACGTAAATAATGTGTAAATGAAAACTTGAAGTAAGAAGCTGAAGGTTCGCTTTCGAAGGAAGAATTACTCGCTTAAGAAGGTTATTCATAATTCGATTATGAATAAAACGGATAAAATTCATAGAGAACCGATTCCGCAGCCATGTTCGCAGACGGCAATCGCGGTAAATACATTTTTCTTATGCAAATTTAAAACTAGTTATTCCGGACGACAGGCCTGTTAAGTATTTCCGATTGTTGAAAATTTTATGAAAATTGAAAGAATGACCTCAAATGAACCATAAATTGGATCGCGTTAAAGTTAGTAAAACGAGTTTTCGCGTCTTTCATGTCTTTTTTTATTGTTGTTCCTTCCTCAGCCTACAAATGAACTTCAGCCTCGGCCTAAAATCATTTGCGTCATGAATTATGGTTTGTTTCGCGACAAAGTTGATTGCCAAAGTCATGCTCATCCGGCTATATGTTATATATTTCACCGCTGCAGACACGTACTAAGGAACTGAGATAAAAGAAAGCAAGCTAATAACAGAGACGATTTTTTTCCTTTCTTTTCTTTTGACAACTGTTTTTTTTTTTAAATTCATTCCGGAACACTGAGCTACTGAAATGTCGTAACATCTAGTGGAGGACTTAATGAGTAACTAAGATGTAGCTCAGTTTAGCATAGTGAAGTAAGCAGAAGAAGAAGGATTAAATTATTTAACAAGACAAGTGTTTGAATATCAAATCCTAAAAGACTCAACTCACAGTGTAATTCTTATGAAAAGAAATGCAAAAACTTTGACACGCCACTGCTTTCAAGGCAGATTCAATGAGCCGGAACTAGCCTGATTTCTCTCCTCATCAATTTCGCCTAAAAAACCTTAAAATAAATCGACCTTCGGCGCCACTAATTGGTAGACATAATGTCTGGCTGCGTTATACCATGATACCATGATGTGATACATCAAAATATTGAAAAATCAGGTTCCTTGTCCTTGAATCTATCAACAGCTCCTTAAGTCAGACTTGAGGAAAAGGAAAGAACTGAAAAAGTAACACTCGACTACCCAATGGTCAAGACTTAAATTTATATATTATACAAAAAACGGAACGAGGCAAAAGACAAAACAAATACTGTATAGGAGATGTTCAGCTAATAGTTAGGAAGATGAACTAATAACAGGGGAACCATCGAGGAAAACAGTGGAAATAAATGAAAAGTAAACAAAAAAATTACCCGATTAAAAAATAAAAAGAAATACAACAGATATTTAATGAAACATGCGTTGTTAGCTGTTGATTGAATGGTCAACGCAACTGACTACAGAAGAAACGGTTGAGAGTTTGGGCCTACTCTTCGCATTCTATTATGCACAAAATTAGAACTGAAAGGAAATTAAATAAGTAAGTTCAAATCACTCTTTGATGGAAGGGTTCTCAACCTATCGACCATTAGTTCGCAAGCCATGCACTTTGACATCTTAACCACAGGCAATTAATAAAATAAAAGAGGAGTAAGACTTCTAAGAAAGTAAAAAAATAAAAATCGTCCTCTTTGGAAAACAAACAATTATCCTGTAAACAAAAGAAGTTCAGACAAATAGATTTTATTGCCAGGAGACTAAATAATGTTCAGATAAAGAGATGCTGCCTGGAGCTAGAAAAAGAAAAGAAAGAATGGACAAAGAAACCGGAGAAAGACAAACTCAAAATCACTTCTCTTTTTAAGCAAATCAAAAGCAAAAAGTGAGGTATGAAGGCCAACAAAAATGAAACTTGCGGAAACAAAAGAGAAAAGAATGCACGAAGTCAGAGGAAGTCCGAAAGGCTATACAACAGTCTATATGCAATCTGACTATTAAGGAATTACAGCACAAGACATGAAAGGCAGACGAACAGGGGAAAATTTTTTAATTTTTTTAACAATTGCATAATCTTTTCCCGATTTACGTAAGACCATGTCCCTTTGAAATATTTTACAAAACTGAGCACAACAAAAGCTCAAAATATTTTGATTCCCATTGTCATTGTAAAGGTGATGACATAATCCCCTAGTTTTGCAGGAAAATTTTGCTTTTCTGAGAAGAAAATCTCGTCAGCAAAAACACAAAGGAACAAAAAGTCAAATAATCAGCGGGAGATAAGGAAGAGGGCAACCGGTATAAAATACGAAAAACTTCACACCGGAGTCTCACAGTTCTTTTTCACTGAAAATCTCAAATTTACTTCTTCAGACATTTCAAAAGGTTAGCTTTCGCCTCATTTATAAATTCTATTTAAAAGGAAAAAATTTGACCCAACCGTAAGTAAAAAACAATTCGTTTTGTAGGCAAGGGATCATGTGCAAAAAAAAACTTTCAAATTGTGAAGGGTGAATTTCGTTTTCGGGGTGTTTTTAAACAAAAGCTCACAATTTTAAAAAAATAGCTAAAAAAAATTTTTTTCCCACTTTTCTGTTTTGTTTTGAAGGTGGTTAAAATTTTTAATTTTGCCACTAAAAATTAAAGTTTCTCTTGGGCTTGTTCTTTCCTGCTTATTCTTTCGTGTTGTTGTCGTCCGTTTACGATGTTAATAATGTTTTGTTATGTACTCAAAGAAACTCAAAAAAATTTCAATTATGGAGAGAATTTCATCGATAGTTCGTTTAAGATAGTTTTTTAACCACTTGTTAGAGGTCGTCTCTAACATCTGAATAAGGTGTCTTTCTAGTTGATTTAGTAAGTTTGTTTAGGGAGTTTTATAATCCCAATTTTCACCCTTGGGTAAGAAAAGAGGATTTGAACTTACGACCATAACTCCTATAGTCAGGAGCTTCGAACACTACACCACAGCTCTTCCCTTTGTATTTGATTTGCCACCTATTCATGTACAGTACTGTCAACCGTTCTTCCATTTACTTTGTTTTAATAGAGTTTTATCATTAAAAACTTGAAATTTTAATAAAATCACAATCTAGTTAAATTATAGACTTCATGTTTGGTTCGTTTGGTCATATCCCCACAATTGGCTTTTCTGAAAGAAAAAATTGTCTGTATTTTCCCTCTCCCTCACCCAAAAAGGAAAAAATTGCAAAATTTACTTCTTCAACCGAGAATAAACTGCTGGGGAAAATTTGTCTGAAGTCTACTTTATTTTCTTGGAAATTTCGTGAAGAATGAAAGACTAACAAAATTGACAATAAAAACTGATGTTAATTTTACATTATATTAATTTATGCACAAAAGAGAGAACCGATTGATACTTTTGTTCAGTTTTGCTCGATCTTCTCCTAATTTTTCTCGTTTTCTAGTGAGTGATGACCGTCTTTTGATCTATCTAAAGACTTAAGTTCAAACACTTATTTTGAGTCAAATGGAAATAGTCTCATTAAAGTACGAACAAACAATTCGACCGACAAATGTGATTTTAAAGGAGAAACACTCAGTCAGTGTGACACGAGGATGGAAATTTTGTTTTTAAAATTTAAAAAATTTTTTATTTCAGAAAAAAATTTCATCAAAATGAAAGGACTTTTGCTCTTTTTTGTTCTCTGTGCCGTCTTTGCCACCATTAGTTGCCTCCCAGAACCCGAAGATGGAGTTGATCAGCCAGCCAACCCCTGGTTCACTGGCAATCCATGTAAGTATTCAGAAAATTATCGAAATGCCTTTTTAAATATTTTTTTTAGATTTCAAACTTTAATTTTTACCTCCAGATTCCTACAACTACATGATGTGCAGATTAAAATGCAGACAAAGCTGCTTGGAACAAGGTTACTGGAAAGGGGTTTGCAAACAAGGAGCTTGCTACTGCTTTGGACCGATGGGACCTTATGGACGAGTGAACGGTTTTCCCATTTCACCCTACTAAGCCAAGATTTTCATTATTATCGACTCGATTCTTAATATGACGGACATCCGAAATCGATTGATTACTAACTTAAACATGATAACATTTTATTTCGATTCTTCCTCTTAGGCAAAATTAAAACAAGTGGAATATTTACGTATATTCATTTGGTATATGTATAACAAAAAAATTTAATACAAATACTTTCTTATAAAAAATTCTGTATAAATTCTTTTAAAATGTCAGATTTATGCCAATTTTTACAACGTTTCGTTACCACACCTACTAAAACAACAATTCCTAAAAAATATTAAGAACTATTTTACAACATTAGTATACAACAGGGTCATCAACAGACTGTGAAAAATACGGATAAGTTTAATAAGAAAGTAGGCAGGAAAATCGGTGACAAGTTTAACGCAAAATGCAAATTCTTAAAAAATTGTTGTAAATAATTATTTGGTATAATTTCGTTTGACGTTACCAAAAATCAACTGAGTAATTAAAGTCGTCAAGTAAAGTTCGTCGGGGATTCAACCGCGGAGTGTGCCCCTATCGCGGGGAAATCCGTACGTTTTAACACTCACCAAACAACGCCGTTGTTAAAATCGACATCAACTTCTGTAGGGTTTCACATCATTCAGTTGGTGTCAATTCGAAATAAGTGTCCGTCAATTAATCTCTGATTTAACAAATATATTGATATATATTGTATAAAAAGTATGTATGGGGGCATAGAAATTTAAGAAATGTTAAGGTGGGACATGGCCTAAAAAAAGATTGGGAAACTCTGGTCTACACTGTCTTCTATAGAAGTTTTATCTTTTACTGATTTCTGTTCGATTCCATTTAGCATGTATCATATAAGAGATAATCGCATAAGAATAACGTGGAATTGACGAAAACGTATCTGACAATGTTTGTAAGTAAAATTATGTTATAAATGTTTGAATCGGAGGAAATACCAGAAGCTTGGACGAAATCTAAGTTTAAATTTTAATCCCAATTTCCACCCTTGAATATAACCGGATGTGGGAAACCCCACAAATCTCGTAAAAGCTCCACAAGCTTGAAAAATCTTATCTCATCCTATTCCATTGGCACAACGGAAATATAAAAAAAGGAGTTGGGGGGACAAATTTTGATCTTGAAAACCTCATTCAAAAAGTGGTTAATTGTGACTTTGAATCAGTCTTTGAATTCAATAGAACAAAAAAAAACCTGATGGCTCACCATGAAACGGATTTCATTATTTTAATAACTTGAAATATTAACATATTGATTAATTTTAAACAAATTTTTGTGTACAGCTGGTCTTTTGTGACAAAAAGGAATGGAAACAAGTGTTTTGAGGTGTTTTATTTGTATTATCAATAGATTTTATTTTGAAGTGAATTTAGCTTGAATTTATTCAGTTAAATAATTGATTAATTTCCAACAAGTTTTTTTGTTTAAACAGATTTTAGATGATTTTAAATAAACAAGTATTGGATATAAAACAGGAAAAGCTTTGTGTCAAATACAACTACTTAGTAGTCAGATTTTAAATTTAAAAAAAAAACGGTGGGTTTATTTTTAACTAAAATTAGGAGAGTTTTTAATATTTCTTTCCTCTAAAAAGAAATTCACGCAGAACTAAAAGAGCTGCTTTGGTTTTCTCTCCAAATGTTTCTGCCAAAAGATTTTATTACCGGATTCTTTTATTGCTATCTATTCTTGACTTGATCAACCCAACTTACTGTTACCTCCTAGTTCGTCTTCTTCACAACTTGAATCTGAAAATGTTAACTAAATTATTTCTCTTATCACAGGAATGTTTTTTGACTAATTTTTATTTTACTGCAGGTGCTGTCGAACTTAAAAAAAATGAAAATTGCACTCACTCTTTGCTCACTTATGCTCGTCGCTCTGGTTTCGGAGATTGACTCTTCCTCTGTACCAGAAGTTTTTCAAGCATCCGCCGTAGATGAATCAATCTATCATCCTGATGGTATGTCTACAACAAAAAGTTAAATGGCACTATGACAGTCAGGCAGTGCAAAAGTGCAGTTACACTCTGATTTGTGAGTTCATTCAAATATTTCAGGGATATTTAAATTTTACCTTTTATATTTAGGTCTCGTGGATCGTCACAGACGTGTCACCTGCGATATTTTAGGAATTAGCACGCCATGGGGATCCCTTAACCACGCTGCTTGTGCTTCTCATTGTTTGGTAATGGGCCACGGATATAGAGGAGGTTATTGTGACGGAAAAGGAATTTGTAATTGCAGAAAATGAAGAGACAATCTGTTATAATCCGAAGGATAAATAATTCTTTATACTTTTAAATAAAAATAAAAGCAAAGAATTTTCCTAGTAAGTTTATCTTGTGCGCCCAATAAAAGTGGAAACCCACTTAAGCAAATTTTTATTAAATTCATTCTTTTCCAATGCTCTTTTCAAATTTTCTTCATTATTGTTGTTCATTCTCCTTTAAGTTTCACTTGAAATTGTATATATCAAATTAGAAATTTTTTTATAGCTCATTTTGAAAAAAACTTTGGTTTTGAAGAATTGATCGCCCATCGAATTACGGGGAAATAGGCTCAGAAATATTTGTATGAGCTCATCATCCATTTCTTTTTGGTAGAAAATGCTTATTTATCTAGACATGTGACTTTGCGTCGTACTGAATTAGATGAGCGACTTCCAAACTTTAACACGTTGTCACATGCAAGAAACGCGCCCCGTGTGAGGAGAATTCAATAAGTCCAATACAAGTTTATCGTGGCTGGAAATAGAGCAATGGGTATTTGCCGCTTCTCAGCAGAAACTTGTGAGTGCAGCACCAAGTGCTAGTGTTCTTTGCCTTTAGTTTCTTCCAAGATCCATGATTGCAAACTCTGAAGAATCGAGTTTTCTCTGGTCGAATTTCGAGCAAAATTATAGTTAATTCGGAGTTATTTTTCACAAGTCACAATCATCCTGAATATTAAGTTTCAAACAGTGTTTCTGTTGAACGTTTTGAAAAATCATCGATCATTTCTTAAATTTTTTATTAACTTATTTTGAAAGCTAAAATTATTATGAGGTAAGTACCTATAGAGTAGAGGTGACCAACTTTTCTGCATGCAAGATATACTTTTTATCTCAAAAGTCTGGCATAGGCGTAATCTATGGGGAAAAGAAAGGGTGTGAAATGCATATTATACACTGTTTTTCAACCTGTCCTCAGTTTTTTATTATAATTGGTGACTTGGGAGGAAACCAAGGTTTCTTTGTCCACCAGTCGGCCTGTTAATTATTATTATTATTAATTAAGTGAACAACTTTAAATTATAAAAGAAGCGATACAACGAGACGTTTCGGTAGGAAAAGCCACGAAATGACTCCAAACAACTCGTCTATGTTGACACTATATTTATGAGTACGAAAATTGTCATAACATAAAAAACAGTAACTTGGCTTAAAAGAAAAATTGTCTGACCTTCGAGCGAATTCCAAAGTCAAAATTTTATCGATACTTTTGAATTATTTACAAATTGGAAAATAAAATAAAAATGATTGTTTGGTTTGAAAAAGTTTATTCGTTGTATTTTATACAAATATAACTCAGAATGAAGAACATTTGTCCAATGAACTAGTGGTCGTGTGATAATATTCTCTCAATTGAGCTATTTTCCATGAATTGTTTTCTTTAGAACTGGGATTCTGGTGGTAACTTCTCAGAACTGTTTGATTTGTCCTGTTTTATTGTTTCTATGGGCTAAATAACAGTTAAGGGGTTTGTAGAAACAGTGAATGAGTGCCTTTGATATAGAACAGAAGAGATTTATTATTGTTGAGAACTAATCCCATAACTAATCCCATAGGCAATCTTTTAGCAAGAAGAGTGTGGGTGACCACCGGATATAGGTGAAGATCAGTGATTACAAGAAAATTCCCTTTAAGGCGATCAAATGAGAGCATCCATGAATATCGACATCCATTTAACTAAGGTGATCCTTAGCATTTGAATGAACTGGAACTTAATCGCTAGGAACGCCATGAACAGAACAGACAGTATTCGTACTCCTTTGTCAAGCCAGTACATTCTGAAAGTATAAGTAAAAATGTTGTAAAGAAGAAATTCTTTTCATACAATCGCAGGCAATGTGATGTGAGAGGAAAACATCAAAACTGACACACCAATTACTAAGTTGCACCTACTTTTGAAAATGTTTTTTAGCTTCTGGTAGATCGGTATTATCCTCTTTTAGCAAATATTCTCTCACGCCAAATGTACAATTTGTAAAATATTCAATGAGGTCGATATGTCTGGAACGAAAGAAAAGTCAGCGGTTTTCGAAAATTAAACAAAGTTTTTCTCAACTAAGTGCTTCAATTGTAAAATTAATCATGACACCAAATAAGCCTCTCAACACATAAAATTACAATTTCACTTACAATACTTTAAATGAAAAAGCATTTTTATCTTCATCCAGTATTTTGTCTTCCATCATAAACAAATGATCGTTTTTAAAAGTCCACTGCCTCGTTAGAAAGTATGTTAACGCCATGTTTGCCACAAATATCTTCCTTTGCAGTTTCAACAACCTGATAATTTTCAAAATGTTTAAAAACTTTAATTTTCCACTTGCATAAGAGCCTTGTGTCAAACACGTGAGAAATACAACAATCACTTACATTGGTTTTTTATTTAACATTTTCAATAGCGAATCTATAAAGAGTGCTGGAATTATATGTAGAAGTACGACTTCCATGTAATATTTAAATTTACAGTTTGTAACATCTCCACCGGCGTACCACAGAATGTCGTTTAATGGGACTTCTTTTGCCACGTAGTATGCCAAATTGACCAATTCTCTTTGAGAGATACTCTTTATACTGTGTGATGAACAGTTATAAATGGGAAGTTTTTCGTCCGCATTCCTGAAGAAAATTTCAAGAGAAAACCTTCATTCGTAGTGCATTTTAAAAAATTATAAAAAATAGAAATGAACTTCTTTCACTGATTAACTAAATTGCCTTTTAAGACTATGGAAATTTCTTGTTTCCCCTTTCAATAGAATTGTTTAAACTGACTAACAACAGTTGGTACATAAGTACCCACGATTTTCTTAAATCGTATAAAAGGTGCAAAACAAGATCAAATTGAAAAGGGAACCAAAGTGGGCAGGATAGAAGAAAAATCCTATAATGAGAGAATTATGGAGTACTGGAGCAAACTGGGAATTACTGAAGATTATGGCAATCATTAAAATAGGAAAAGGAAGTAAAAACGAGAGAAAAATTGGAAGCAGCGCGGTCCTTAGTTGGCCGAAAACGAGAAAAGAATTACGAATTACGACGCCATCTATTACTAAAACGATGAACTAACACGCGTATGTCTCTTTGGCCTAAAGCTTTTTCTTCCCGGCCCTTGCCACTGGGCCACACTATTTTTCTAAGAATAAATCCTTTTTTTTAATAAGAGAAGACTTTATTGTTTGTTTGTTGGTGATGAAATAATTGATAAAGAGTAGTGTGAACTTGACTTAAGAATGGGAATTCGACCTTTCAGAAATTTTCACTCAAAGGTTTCCACTGGGCGACTAGGTAGAGCTTGGTGGCCCGCAGTTTGAGAACCAAGGGCCTAAAGTCTTCTTTTAAGTGATAAATTTTTAAAGAGAATTTTAACAATTTAGTGTCGTATTTTCCCTATTTCCTTTGGGTTGGGGGGAAAAAATTAGTTTTGTAGTTTTTCATTTGTTTACGAAGACACGATCAACAGACAAGTTTAGGAGGCATGATCTTGAATTTCCCCTAAGTTTCCACAGTTTCTTTTTCCATCTTACCACGACATTGCTCTATCCCAAGCTGCTGCTATCATTGCTTTTACTGCCACGTCAACGGGAACATAATCAGCTCTTATATCTGGATCCGAATAAACTGTTCTTACGAATCCTTTACCGCTGGCTACTAAAAGACCAACCGGACCGTTGAAATTGTCTATCCAACCTGGAACTGGTTCCAAGTGACTTGAAATCACTGCAACGAAAAATTCAGTTGATCAAGATAGATTTCCAATAATTTTGGTTTTTATCTGCCAGTAATAGGTTCCTACCAATTGAGGGCCTGAATATAACCGCAGGTACCATATCCTGAAACTCTTTAACAACATGTTCAGCCAATCCCTTTGTGAAAGTGTATGTATTGGGAAAAACGCCTAATATTTTAGGCGCGAACACATCCAAAGTATGACGGTCCATTTCCTCAGCAAGTTTGATAAGAGCTCTCCAATCTCCAGGCGCTGGGTAAATCCTTTCTTCAATCACTTCCTTGTGCGTGTTGCAATATGTCGTGGACACGTGCAAAAACGATTGGAGGTTTTTCATCTTTGTAGCCAGTTGAAGGACCTCGAGCGTTCCTCTCGTGTTCATGAGCAACGCTTGTTTTAGGGGATCATCGAACCTGACAACCATAGCCAAACACTTTTTTAATATTTAAACTGTTCTTTGTTCAAAACTATATTAAGTTACGGTCACATTGAAACGTACCTAACACTAGCAGCAACATGGAAGACAACTGATACTTCATCTATTAAAGTGTTTCGATCTTCTTCACTTAGCCCGAGGTTTTTTTCGGCCACGTCTCCCTTTAAGGCGATTATTTTCTTCAGTTTGGTACTGTCTTCACGCCTCACTTTAACAAATAACTAAAAACCGATTTTTTTTCTCAAAATGACCACACTTAACTTTAGTTAATTTAAATAATACTGTAGGAGAATATGTATAATTGGACAATGTTTTTATACTTTGTATGATGTGTTGTACGACTACAAATGATTATTTTCAAATATGTCTTTTTATTTGCTATTCATAGGTAACTGCAACGCATTAAAAAAATGGTTTTATATGGTTGTGTTGAGGTGTATTTTTGAAAATAGGTTTGATTTTCCTTCAACTGAGAATACATTTTGTAGCTCGCTATGAAGGGGAAGAACCTACACAGAAATCGCTGGATGAAAAGAAGGTGGTGAGGGGTAGGTGAAGGGGAAACCTTGAGTTCACAAAGATGATTCTAGGTATGGCATTATTTTAGACTCAAAGAGCAACACACTTTCAGCTTCATGAAAAGAAAAAAGGAAGCAAAAACCCATATGTCAGATTCTTCTAAAAGCTAGACGGAAAAATTGAAAACTTACCGGAAGTGCAATCATCTCAGCCAATCTCTCGTCCAAACTTTTTCCCTTTTTCGGTCTCATTATGATGTAAATCTTGTCGATGTCCGGGCACGACCTGAGAAGTTTCTCTATGAGGACTTTCCCCAGGAATCCCGTACCGCCCGTAATGAAAACGGATTTACCATGAAAGAAATCCGGAATGGAGAGGCGATCATCGTTTCGACTTTTCAAGTATTTCTTCGGAGCCATCTCCTGGCCGGAGAGTGTCGACAATCTATCACCCAGGTTCGGTTACTTTTATTGTAAATTTCAAGCGTAAAACAAATTAACAACTGCCGCAGAGTTTTAACCAACATCGTTGCTAAACCGATTCATTTATTATTCAAAAAATGTCGAACAATGTGTCCACGTGCTGTTCAATTTCTTCAACTTAAAAAAAAAATTCCTTATTCTTTACCGTGGCCTAATTATGCTAATCAAGACATAACATTAAAAAAGTGAAGTCGTATGAAAAAAAGACCAAAGTAAAAAAGCAAGGAAACATAGCAAAATCTTAGGAGCAAAATGGAATCTTTCAATGAGAATCTATCATGAGGACTGACAGAGGAAGGAATGTCATGTGAAGTTGAAAGACAATTGTATTTTTAACAGTAGTTTTCCAGGAGTTTATCGAAGGAAATGATTTAAAAAAAATTGATTTTCACAAAGGAATCAGTGACAGACTGAAACGCGGCCAAAGGTTTGGCTATTGTTGTTGGCGCTCTTACTTTGTATTTTCGCAGCGTCAAAATCCAGGCTCTAATTAAAATCCGGAGTTATGAGAATTAATTAGCGCACGCGGGGCCTTCAAGACCCCGAACGTCAAGTCATTTACCATAATTATTCAAAGAAGAAGAAGGTCGAATTGTTTTACCATACATTATTTAATAAACCGAACCAGTTGAGGTTATGTTCGAATAAGGCCATCCCCATTTCTCGAAACTTTATTTTGTTTCCTTCGATTTAATCTTTGGTAAAAAAGCAAACGCATAATTGGTCTATGGTCTATGGCTATGTTGTTTCTGTGAGGACAATTTATCCTCAAGTTTCTATGCTTTCCTTCTTTGTCGTTTCGTGTGTTCATTGCTCTGTAAGCAAATGTCTGGGAAGTGAAAAGATGGGTGAGGGCTTTGTTTCAACAACAAAAAGGTTTTAGTTGTGTAATTAACATAGATTTAATTAAAATCTTTAGGCAATATGTACAAAATATAGAATTATTCCAACACAATTTCATTGTCCATCTGTGTCGTAATCGATTACGTTAATTTCCTCCTCGGACTCATAATCCGTTTCTTCATAATCGTATTTGTAAAAGTTAGAGCCATTGTATGAGTCTAATTCGTCTGGTGGAAGGTTTCCATTATCCGAAAACGGTTCTTCCGGTTTTTGCTCATAGCCCGGATTTGTAAACTCGGAAGTAGTTTCATGATTAGCTGCGGCGCTGTCCGTCTGAGACATGAAACCATCTTCTTCCGGTTGGGGAGACATCAGAGGAGATACGTCCGAATAATTTACCTTGGGTTTATCAGTGGTCGCGTCGCTTAAATCTGGATTCGGGTTGTTCTTGTTGGGAAGAGTTTGTTTTCGCGATCCGCCATTGGCTAATAGCTCTCGTTCCTTTGAGTTCCTCCATTTCATCCGTCGATTTTGAAACCAAATTTTCACCTGCGAAAGAGAACAAAGCCAAGCTTTAGCTCCAGATTACACTGGACGTCATTTGTGTGTGAAAACACGTTTACGTGGTGACGCTTGTGTGTTTAAGGAAACAGGAAACGAAGCAAGTCAACAACTTGCGACAAAAAAGCTCGCTTTTCTCTTTCTGTCTTTTCTTTTTCCTTTTTGTAATTTCCACGACAAAGGGCCAAGTAATTCTTTTATGCATTGTTTTCAACAGCCTTGTTATAAAAATTATACAGTAATCGAACATAAAAAGGTCCCTTTATACTCCAGATAATTAAATGCCGTCCCTAGCGATGCCTGCGAATGACAGTTTCTCACACCCTCACCCTCTCCTACCTCCCATCAACCCCTACTTCTCTCCTCCATTCCCTCCAACTCACTTTGGCTCGACGATTACAATAGAGTCTTCTGAGATGAGATTACTTTTAATCGCTGGCAAATCACTTTATCCCTGACGGTTTTTCATCGACACTGTCTCTCTCTCTCCACTCTTATTCCTAACTCATTATTCATTCTTCTCTCTCTTTCTCCCTCTACTTCTCTTTTATTACCAATTAAGTCTACCGTTCGTTGTGATTTCTGTTTTTTTCTCTTTCATTAATTACCCTCTAATGACATCTTTTTTCCAGTTCGGCTCGGATCGGATTTAGGTTTGGTTTGGCAAACACTTAGGAGATTTGGGTGTTCAATTGCACAAAGGCTGTTCAGCGAGTTTTCTTTTTAATGTTTTTAATTAGAGGGGCTTGGTACCTGATGAAATCCCGTATCGTCTCACCGTAGAATGTTTTTAAGGGAGACATTGGATGTATGTTAAAATGTCGATGTAGGTGATTTTGGTAATTGTTCTCATTTCGTAGACCAAGTCAGTGAACTTTTTAACTGTATTGTTATATGAATAGCGGCCACACAGGAGAGAAATGCAAAGGAAATGATGGAATGACGTTCTAAAAGTTATGATTGTTCCTAATGATCTGCCTAATGTGGTTTTGGTTCTTTGATAGCATAATACACTCATAGGCAGCCACGAGATCCTTCGCTAGCGACAAGTTAACCCGGTTAAAGAGTCAGCTCAACACAATACAACGCACAAATTATGTGTTTGATATGACTTTTTGTAGCTAACGATAATAACTAGATGAGATGTCACCTACTACATTTAGACATTTGAATCTGTCTCAGTTAACGGTTCGTGCCCATGAGTTCTAAGTACCTTTCAAAGCTTTTAACGACTACAAACAGTGCTCTTCTAGCACTCAAGCCGGATTAGAAATTATCAAACAAACCCAACAACTATTCATAAACCATTGTAAGACAGAAAGCTCTTACATTTTGTGTTTTTTCTTTGACTGTAGGATGACGGTGTCACTCGAACAATTCTATTACGGGGGTGTCATTAAAATAAAAGAAAATCCTGAGGAAGCTGTGGAGGAGTGAGATGGAGTGAAGGGTGAGGAGGAAAGAAAACCCCGAGTTTGTTTTGCTGACGGGAATCATCGTCCCGCAGACAAGGTAACAATAATAAAACTTCTTCAATTTATGATATTTCATTTTTTATTTTATGATATGGTACATATGACGCCTGATTCCTCGTTCAGCGTAAGATGAAAGTGTTAAATACGGGGTCGAGTGTGACGTCATTCATTTTTTTTATAATTCCATCATGTTGGCAACATCTGTTTTGGAGAATTATGAAATTAGTTTTTGAAGATGATCGAACGTTTTTTTAATGTCTATATATACACCTTACATTTCTTACTCTTTTCTCTCCCGGAGGTTTTGTTTTCCTTTTTTCCATTTACTTCTTTTAAAGAAGGTGACAACATGGCGGCGATGGTTTTCACTTCTTCATTTCATTTCTGAGAAGTGACAAAATGGTTGGGTACATTTTGCTTCGTAAAATCACCAAACCAATTGTGGCAGCTGGAGTCGAACCACTGTTATGTTTTGCTGCTCGGTCGTTTCTATTTTGTGTCATAAGACTTGAAACAATTTCAATAACAATCAACAATAAAAGTTTTCCTCACATCAGACCGCTGCTTTGTACGTAGCATGCAATTTGTTAGAAAAGATATGGAAACATCAAGAACCTACTTTTAAAGTACTGGTTTTAATGACTTTTCTCTTCTACCTAGCCAAAATTACCCAAAGTTACTTTTGTTTTCCTCGTACATAATAAAAATTAAAGCGAAAAAAAAAATTCAGAGTCAATGGATTTTGTAACCTTTAAAGAGAAAGCTGTCACTTTGTCATAACTTCCGATTTAATATTTGTAAATTAACAGTCTAAATCTACTATTAAGGACAATTTGGTAAATCATCCTCTAACATCGAAAATCGGGTCAATAAACAAAGGTAGGACAAGGATGTCAATAGGCTATCAGTACAATGGACCCCCAAATATTCATTACTCTGATTCCCGGACTTTGTTTTTAGTGACTTTTGATCCGTGATTAATTTCCAAAAAAATATAGTAAATAATTTGTCAGAAAAAAATCGAACATATATATGTATAATCATGACTTCTGATTGAAAAAATATTGGTCACTGAATTGGTCCCTTAATTCATAAGTCAGATTAAGTTCAAAAAATCTATATGAAACTATTTTTAACGGCGAGAAATGAAACATATTTACATTCATCCTTATTTCAGATCTCTTAAGATGTGTGTTACGTTAATACCGTTAAGAAACTATTTGTATTCAAATTTATGTATCGTAATGTTATTACAATTACTTTTTAAAAAAGTATAGTTTAAAGGTAAACTTCTATTCACAGGCTAGAGTCACAGGCTTCAGTGACACTTAAGTTTTAATTATCTCGAAAATCTGACCACCCTATGCTCAAAAAAAAACATATCTTTTTCCAGAACTTGGCAAGTGTAAGCAAAAATTAAGTTTTCTATAACAGTTTACCGTCGAAAATTAATTTGAAACCTCCCACTTAAATCCACGTTTGATTTTTTTTTTTAATGTCAAAACCTAAAGACTCGTTTTTTCTTGAGCCATAATAATTCAAGTTAATAAAAAAATAAAGGGAAAAAGATTCCCATGAACCTTAACGATAGTAATAATAATATTAAAAAATAATAATAATAATAATAAAGAAAGTTATATAACCGAATAAAACCGAGAAATACTGTACCCAGTTATTCATAGCTATAAATTGTTTTTCTTGGTGCTTGAGTCTCATAATAATCTTATTACTGACTATAAAACGCATAAGGGTGACGGTTCAAGGCTGAGCTTTCATCGAGAACAAAAGCTCCAGCTTTTCAACCCCAGCGTCACGAACACATTACTTTGTTTCTTTACTCTCGTTTAGTCTTTCTTTTTTACACTTTTCTCTCTGGAACATTTGAATTGCTGTTAGTACTAAATATTTGGCCCACTTTCACATGCGTTGAAGAGTTGAATGGCTGTCAACAGTTCTTGGTTTGATTTTTGACGAAACATGACAGCCAAGATCTTTCGGCTAACTGCTAAAAGGTTTTTTTGGATGGGTTCCTGGGGGAAATTTCCTTCCACTGAGGATCCGATTAGCTGTCAACGATGGTAAATATGACACAGAATATTTTTTTATTCAACCAAAAAGTAGACTCCAGCGGCATATTAGTCAAAAGTATAACAGTACGAACCTTTTTTACTTAAAAATATTTATTTTCAGGACGAAAAAATTTGGGATGGGACGTAAAAAGAGAAAGGTATAACAAGAACATACGTAAAACACAAAGAAAAACGAAAATCAGTTTTCTTTTTTGTCTAGAAAAGAGAGGAATTATCTGGAAGGAAAATAACGAGTCCGCATCGAACCGTCGCCTATTAAAGAAACTCCACTTGGAATCAAAGAAAGTTTTTTAGGCTCGTGTTTACCTTATGACGTGACTTGTTTTATTCAGTTTCTCGTGTTATAAATTTGAATAAAACATGGTGGCTGCAGATGATCGTTTTCTAATAATAATTCTACAACGCGTGATTAACTACTTTTCTTTTCTGAAAAGCTGGTTTTTACGCTGTTAAAATTTCATTTCTGTTTTCTTTGTATATCGTATTAAATCAATATCTAAATTTAAAATTATCCCTCGTTTTGTCTCCAATTCCCGCACCTCTCCCGCTAAGTTTTACTTTTACCACGAACTTATCTTGACAGGAAATCATAATTTCAGAGTTAGCACTTATATTAAAATCGAGTTCATACTTTAAAGTTAAAACTTAACTTACAGCCTTAACTTTTATTATGAGGAAAAAGTCTGGGTAAGACTTAAAGGGTAGACTAAGTGTTCAGATCTGCGGCCACAAAAATGTAAAGTTATTTAATTCAATGTAAAGTGATTCATTCGGCTCAAGGCCAAGAGGCTCCAAAAGAGAAGGAAAATGACACAAAAGGCAGCCGAATGAATCACTTCTTATACCTGTAAATAGTTGCGATTTGTAAGATGACCCATCCGGACAAAGGCCCAGGTATGTTAAGGAAATGTTTCATTGTTTTAATGGGCCGCCCGGATGGGTCATACAATGAATGTCCTTGTCTTTCAACCCCTTGTGGGGTATAAATACTGCTCCAATTCTCATAATAAAACATTCCGAAATCAGGAATCAGTGGTCTCGTTATTTTAACCTTACCACACTTCATCACCACAGGGGTGATCTTAAGGTAGAGGAGTTGTCCATTGACATACTTCCTCATTTCATCACTGGCGACCGCCATAGGAAGAATCAACCCTGAGACGTCAGGGTTTTCTTCGTTCAAAAGTTCGAACACTAAGGTACAAAATATCGTCTCCCTTGCAGCTCAAAAAACCGAAAGTCTCGAACATGCGCCATGTTCAGATGCTTACTTCAGCAAAAGAAAAAAACAGTCATAAAATAAAAATCAGTTTTCCTTTCGCTTTTATTTCTTTTTCCGTTTTCCCTTCCCTCCTTTTTTATATTTATTTTGTATTCGAGTCTTTTTCGGTTGAAACTTATGTGTTTGATAGGTTGCGAAATTGAGACCTCAGTCATAGCAAACTTTCCCTTAATTTCGTTTTTTCCTTGCCCACCCTTTGCCGCGCTCCTCCGTCATCTTCCTTTTTTCTATTTTCCGATTTTTCTTTTTATCTGATTTCCTTTCCTTTTACCACGCATTTGATTTTCTCTGGATTTTATTCTTATTTTTATGTTTTTCCTTCTTTTGCGTTATTTCTTTAAAACCAGTGAGAATTTTATCTCCTTATCGACTCTCTCTTTCCTTTGTTTCCTTCTAAAAGAATTCAAATTTTTGAATTTGTTCTTGGTTAAAGAGAACAGTCTCCCTCAACATTTACGTATTGATATTGTAACTCCAGGCGCATAATTCTACAGTTTCTATTTTATAATATATCTACCTAGGCCTTCTTCTTTCTCAGAAGAACTAAGTGAGAACAAAAATTTTTGTGATATGTTCATAAATATTGTTTTGATGGAAAGAAAACATTTTACAGCTATTTAACTAAACTATACAAACACCGGGAAAATCCCGCTAAAATCAGTTAACGATAAAATGAATAAATAATATAAGTAAGAATTACAGGATCATGTTTAAACAGAATAGAACGAGGCACAGTTAGTAACTCAAAACCCCAATCATGAGAAGAAACAAAAGAGACTGATATATATGACTAAATCCGCGCAGGAAAACAATTATTCTCGATTATAAATCGGTCATCTCGAAGAGTCAAACGAAAAATTGAACAATTATTGAAATTGAAAAATTGAATTAAACGAAATTTCTTATTTTTGACTCAGAAAAGCGAAGAAAATTATAGTACAATTAAAAAATAAGGAAATTCCTATTTTAATGTAAAAAAATATAACCGGAAATGCATAAAATTGGCTTTCATCTCTTATGAAGTTTTTGTGTTTCCAAAAACACGAAAAAGTGAAAAACAAAACAAAAACATGAAAAGCAATGATAAATAATTCGAGGCGTGGTTTGTTTTAATGGAAAATGAAATAAAGAAGGCTGTGATTGGTTGTTCACTTCTTTCGTTTTGCCTTTCTCCCACGAAAACAGTTTTTTTTTGTTTTGGAAACGTACAAAACTCATCGTCTTCATCCCTCTTTCTTTTTTCCTTCTACTCTTTCTTCGTCCCTCGTATTCTCAAGATATATCACGATTTAGATGAAAGTTTTCGACAAAAAGAAAGAAAATTTTATTTGGATACTTCCGACAGTTTTTCTCTTATTCTTCTTCCAAGAATTTTATTCTAACTTATTAAATTTATATTAACTTGTCCAATTATTTTTTCCTTCTTCTCTTATTCAGTTCCAAACTCCCCCTTCTTACTTCTTTTAAAATTTTCTGTCAGAAGTAGAAAAATTTTTTCAGGCTCGAAGTAAAAAAGAAACTAATGTTTTGGTTTCTACTTGACTATTGCTTCCTCGTCGTTGTGGTTTCGTTTCTTTTCCCAGACTATTTACCAAAACCAAAAGATTCATTTATTAATATTAGATAAGGCCGATAATAAAATGATCTGAGAAATGACTTGGACACTACAGGACTACAATTTTATTAACCCTTGAGTAGCCTCGGTTTTCAAAAGTTTTTACATAAAATTCAAAATTCGGATAAAATTGCAAATCGTTTTCGAGGTAGCCCTCTATTATCATGTGTAGTAGATATGCCGTTTTGGTATTTAGGCGGATGGTCACCATCGAGGACGATGAGTCATCCTCGCCTAACGCCGTGGCGCCTGGGTTGAAAGTTAGGTTGTGACGAGTGTGGTCAAAAATAAAATAAAGTGGTGTTGTTAATTTTTTTATGTATTACAAGTCTTGTTTTTAAGTCCTGGCGTACCACGTAATCACGAACTTAAATCACAGTCTTTTCAAGTTAAAATTTAAAAATTGTCTGAAATTTTATGAGATCGAGAAGAAAAGCAAAAAAGACTTGTTTTATTCTCGTCGAGATTTTTCAAATCCTTTCCTTTCCTTTCGGCATTCTATGTGTAAACCTTTAAATTCTAAGCTATTAATTGCTGTCAAAAGTCTGTTTGATGTAATAATAATAATAATAAAATATTTCCACCTACGGCACCATTACGGAATAGATGCCAAGTCGATTCTGCCTTACGCCCCCGATATTGAGGACGTTGTGGGAAATGAGAGGTGCACCATTTACTGGAACTACTCATTTCCCACGACGCGGGTTCTCGAAGCCACGAAGCCCGATGTCGTGGTGAGGGAGCGATCTGAAAAAATAATTTATGTCGTCGAATTCTCCTGTCATGCCGAAGCCAATATAGCAACGAAGGACAGAGAGAAAAGAGACAAATATCGGGACCTTATCGTCGACATCGGGCAGCAGTATCCGGGACACCGGGTCAGGCTGGTCGTGCTGATCATCGGCTCCCTGGGTGGCAAGAAAGCTGGTTTCTTGGGGGAACTTAACATCATCCCCGCCTGCAGGTCGGGTGCCCAGGCCTTGGCCTGCAGGATGAAGAAGGCAGTGATCCTCGGGAGTCTTAGGATCCTGCGTGCCCATGGGGCAAGCTAATCCCCTGCGGTCACTAACTGTCCTTGTTGGAAGAGTGACCGCAGGAAGAGCTCTCGCCGTTCGGGTGCACAAGTGCTTATGACGCTGAACATGCTGATGTGGCCCGGCGGCAGAAGGGCGAAGCCCCCTCCCAAGGGAAAAGCGAAGGGGGTGGAGACGGCGAAGAGCAGCCGAGTAAAAATTTAATAATAATAATAATAATAAAGAGCCAAAATTTATAATTTAGTCTTGATTAGTACTCTTTAGTACTTAGGAATTCACCAGACTATTTTCCTCCTTTTCCCAATAAGGAAGACGGAAAAGAGGGAAAAAACACGAAGAAATCCTTCGACAAAGGAAAGAGAAAATATTGGTAAAAAAGGAAATGCAAAAAAGGCACACACTGAGGCTGGCACAGAGGAAAGAGAGGAAAAGAAAGACATGATTCGTTAAATACGATTGTAAAGGTAGAGGTGGGGACCTGAGAAACGCTAGAAGTTTGTTCTCCCTCCAATAACCCCGATATCCAATTTCTGGAATTGATGGCTGACGATAAACATCTCCTCCTCCTCTCCTTCCTCTTTCCATCCCTGTCTTCTTTCAACCAACCCCCCCACGGGAGGGTTAACAGATTGAAAACTTACTATTTTTGATTGCGCTGGAACGATTTTCTTCTAATTCAATACGGGCTTCTCAAAGGACTTTTAAATGTTGACTTATTTAATTTCATGTCTTCTCTACCTTTTTAATTTTCTTTTCATATTTCCTTTTTTCCTCGCCATATTTCCTCTCTCTTTTCCTCCTTCTCTTTTCACAACGACCATGCTTCCCTTCTTTTTTTATTCATAACCAGATTATTTAATTAAAATCTTCCTTTGTTTCGACAAAATATTAATAATTTCACTACATTAAAAATGCCGTTTTTGGTTTGGAGAAAAGTCACGTCATACCTGAGAATCTTTTAATCCTAGTTTTTCCGCAAGTTTTTTCCTATCGGGTTTCGAAATGTATTTCTGAATTTGAAACCTTTTTTCCAGTCCTTTACGCTGCAAATCCGAGAACACCGCTCTTCTCATCATTCCCCTACGAGGTTTTCCGCGGGACGTGCTCGCCCATGGAAAAGTACCCGGAAGTGGGAATACTGCAGTTGAAGCTCCTTCATTCGGAACTGTAAATAATGTTTTATTTTTGCTGTTAGGGTTAACGACTCTTCAGGCAGAGAAAATGAAATGCAGTTGGCTTTGGATACGTACCGAAATAAGGTGTCCTACAAGCGAGCCAGGTGTTCAGGTGAGGACTCAATAAGGCCGCTGCTGGTCGAGGTATTGGCTTGGCAATGCCCCCGTTGAACAAGGGAAAGTGTCCGTCTTCGTGATTCACAGACTCTGAAATCAAATCATTTTTAATTAAATAATTAGTCCTTGCGGTCAACCGCTCCATTTATTTCCCTCTCCTCTCACTCTTCCATATTTGAGTTATTCGATCCTTTCGCCAATTAAATTCTCAAAGAGAAAAAAGGTTTTGTTTTCGGAGAAATATTGATCAGAAAGAGAAAATAAAAGTTTCGGGGAGAGTAGAAGGTACGTTCCCCTCCACCCCCAACTCTTCTCTCTTGTTTTTGTCATTCGTTAAGGGGAGGGGTTGTAAAGGGAAAAAGTTGATTGTAAGTGGTTTGTACAACAATTTGTAGAGTCAACAGAGTAATTGAAATGTGATAATGTTCGTTAAACTGTTTTATAGGAAGGGAAAGTCCATTAACACAAAAACAAACAAAAATTTTCAACCCCTCGAGAAAAACCCCCATTTTCCTGCTTTTCGAGAGATAAAGAAGAGAAAGGAGGAAGAGGAGGCGGGGGAATAAGAAAAGTAAAATATGATTCAAATTTTTTATTTTAATAAGAGATTAACGGGATTTAGTTTGCTATCCTAAACCAGAGAATAAACATTGGAGCGGAAATAAGTTTGTCGTGTCATTTGTCACGTCCGATTGGTGTACGACTTTCTTGATTAATTTTCCAGTAAATTTTACGTGATGGAAATTAATGTTTAACTTATAACAGGACAGATGAATTCTAGAATAGATGGACATGGCCTGCAAGGGGATCAAAAAATCAAAGAACAGAGAAGGCAAGATTCAGATCAGAGGACATAAGATCATAAGCAATGGATGCGTGTATCGGTTAAACACAAGATAGAAAAGACTTGTAAACTCTAAGTTTTTGACAAATTTCTTGATTATTTGTGATAAAATTAAAAGTAGAAGAAAAAAATCGAAGTCATTCTGATCAAAATTCTCTCCCCCTTCCACCTATCTCAACAAAAATATTAATTTTTTCTTAATTTCTATTAGAGCCCTCAGAAATGGTCCAAATCCTGATTACAGGATATTTATGCGTATCAAATTTTAAGAAATTTTTCTACCATTAATTTTGAAGAGGAATATAAAGACCATCTCCTGACCCTCTCACTTGCCAAAAGAAACCTAATAAACCTACTCTGTTGCTTGTGATCGCCTCCACTTCCAAATTCATCTCCTGATTCAACCCAAAAATCGTTTCCGTCCCAGAATAATTAAAAAATAACAGCGGTTAAAGAGATGGACTGAGAAGAGGAAGGGAAGAAGGGGCGGAAATACTGAAATGGAAAAGAAGCAAAAGACCACAAAGTGAGGCCCCTTGTTTGCATTTGGGATTAACCGTTTACACTTCATCTACTTCCACTTCTGTTTTCCTTATTCAACGGGGCTGCAGATGATGTTATTTTTAAAATAACAAAAAACTGAAAAAAAGGAGTCCTGGGGCCTCTCTCTTGCCTCCCTTTTCTACCTTTTCCTTCGCTCTTTCTTTTAATGCTTGTATTTAACCTCATTTATTGTTCGCATCAAAATCCAAAAGATAATATTTATGGTTTACGTTTTCTTTATAATTTTCAATGCTTTTATTATTCGACTAATATTGTTATTTTGTCTTGCTATACTCTTATTTGCTTCATTATAAACTTATTTATCTATTGTTAAATTAGTTTACTTATCTTTTTTTTTTCAATTTTTGTTTGTAAGAGCTGTCACGAATCATTTTGAAAAACAGTTTTAATATTTTTCGAATTGTTATTCTTATTTATTGTATTTTATTGTTAAAATATTATTTTAGCAGAGGAAGATTTATTCACTTTGTATGGCCTGCATTTTGTTTGAAGAGGAAGGGAGTCATTCAGTTCGTTCGACGTAAAGTTTGATAATGAAAATGGCTTTAAATATTTGGAGAAGACTGTCGTTTGTCAAATGTCGAATTGTTAAGTGTTGTTGCTGTTAAGTCTGCAAGGAAAAAAAAAGAAAAGTACAAATGAAAGGAAATTATGTCCTTGTTGGAATATTGGCAACCTTTATCTTTTGAGGAAAGATTTTTTTTCGCAGTATTTTGCTATCAAATGAAAGGTAAAAAAAAAAAGTAGCAGCCAAATAGAGAAATCTCGTTATACCATCAGGGCACCTCTCTCTCAATATTTTTGATTGAAAACGGACCATTTATTTGTATCTTCTTCTTACTTTTTCTTACTATCTTTCATTAAAGTAAAGTGGAGAATAATAATAATAACGAAAACGGTCTGGGAGAAAAGAAAAAAGATTTGGTGCCGGAATTGTAGAAAGAGACACGAGATGGAAGTGGAGGAATAAAGAAAACAGAAAAGGGAAACGCTGGGAGAGGCACGGAGGTAACAGCAGGAGCGGCAGCAGTGGTTCGGATTGAGAGAGGAAGGAGGAGAAGGGAGTGTGAGGCGGGGTGAGAGCTAGAGATTAAGGGTGGGTAAAAGGACGTGCTTCAAAGCAAGGTGTCGGATACACCAGTTCACTCTCGTCGCCCCCGGTTACATTTTCACACCCTCAACTTTCAAATATCTAACATTTTCCCGGCTTTCTGCGGGGAGGCTTTTCAGCTTTTACTTCCATGCCCTTTTTATCTTCTAAATTTAATCGAACTTCACCTCTTCTCGCTTTCACTTTCTTTACAGATTTTCTATTTCTTTATAAATTTACAACAAAAATATTTTTATTTATTGTTAGAAAACTCTCTTAATCTCCTCTCCTTTCCTTTCACTCTCTTCCTCTTACTTCAATAATCTGTTTATTAAGATTGTCTGAAGATGATGAATCACTGGTCAGGCAAACGAAATCAAATATATTTGAAAAAACAGAAGTAATGAATGGGAAATAATAAAAAGTGCCCCCAAATCAGTGACAAAAAATGAAGGACAATGAATAAAACATGAGTAAGACAAATTGTTAAGATAACTCGCCAAAATGAAACTCTCAGAAATAAAAATAAAAATCTGAAATAAAATATTTTTAAAATCAAAACCCGGAGAGAGAAAGAGAATCAGAGAAATAAGTGGCGGATGCACTAAAAATACCTAAAACCAAAAATTTCGATCCAGAGGGCTTCAGACGAAAAAAATGTAACAAAAAAGGTGCAGATTTCCAATTTTATAAGATAAAAAGACGAAGATAGATGTATAGAGAGAAAGAGAGAGAGAGAAAGTGTTAGGGAGGTAATAGAGATGGGCTGAGGGAAACATGATTGTCCTTCACGAGCTAAGTGGTCAACCAGATGACGGTCCGAGGGGTGAGAGGTAGGGAAGAAAAGGAAGACGAGGAGGAGAGGAGAGATGAAAACCCAGTGTTTATCACTCTATGATCAAATCTTCTCTTTGTTCTACCTCCCGCCTCGCTTCTCCAACCCGGGTGTTAAAAATTTCTTTTTTTCTCATACCCAAACCACTGCCTTTTTGAAGGAAAATAAATTCTTCCTGTTTAGGGAATGCTCTCAAAAAAAAGTCGTTCATGAATGTATTTAGTCAGTAATTAATTTTTTTAGATATATTTTAGTATAACAAGTCAAAAGATAGATTCAATAAAAAATACTTGAGCCGATAGTTAGTGTATTTTTTGTGGAGCAAATCAAGCCGTTGAAGAAACAATGATAGATGATACATTTACTAAAGCCTTAGTACTCAAGCTTTTTACTTCCCGGGCCTAATTTCCATTTTGACCATTGCGAATGGATTTCATGACTTACAAAAAAAGCTTTTACAAGTCCAGCTTTCGACGCATGCAGGCCACTATCTGGCATCATTTGCATGTACATCTATCAGTCTGTTTCTGTAGGTATTTTCTGTATATTTCCTCACAAAGATATGTTGAGTGTATTGAAGCAAACAATGTTAGCAGTTTCTGGACACAGACCCGACACACAATGTTCTAGAATTCAGACTTAAAATAGAGTTTGGTGGGCCGCAGTTTGAGTACCAAAGTTCTAGAGCAAGGGTCATCAACCCGCGGCCCGCCAACAGCACTTTCAATAGCGACTACACAAAAATAATTTTAGGAAAAAAATAAGACTGACATTGACCAACTGCATTGGATTGATTTTTAATTTGCCCCTTTTGTTGATGTTGACTCAATAAATAAATGTTTTCTAATTGTTTAATCATCCTGACCATTGCCCAAAAAAAATTCTTATGAAAATACCTATGGTGCGGCCCGCTGTGCAGGAAAAAAAATTTTTTTGGCCCTTAATGTGTACAACGTTGAAGACCCTTGTACTACAGTATTTTAGTGCTAACGAATATTAAAATTCTAACTTAATACATTTACTATTTTAGTGTAATGACGCGATTATTTTTTTGTCACAGCACAAAGTAAATATCGTTTGTCGGAACCAGGTGAATCGCTGATGATGAAGGATGATTGAAATCCTTTAATTCCGAACGAATGTAACATGTATATATTGGTATTGTCGGGACCAGGTTGCGTCGTTGTAGATGAAAGAATGATGGACAACACTAATCCCGAACGTATTTGTATATTGGTATATAAAATGTTATTACAACTATAATTTAGAATTGAAAAGGAAAATGCAAGGATCCTGATTGTGCGGAGCTCCGGGACTGAATGAATTTAGCTTCGGTTTTCGTCTGCTTCATTTTACTGTGCCCATTCCGGAATGCGGAATGTGGCCAACGTCACAATATAAAAATATTAACATGAGACTAGAATGAGGCCATCGATGTCATTGCGAGAGAGTACTGTCCCTTGAATGGTTTTTTTCTTAAAAGAAAACTGATAGACGAATTTAAGTCCTATATTAACGACAAACGTTCAGTGAGTGAACCTCATCTTCAGCTGAGGTTCAATGATGGCGCCATTTTTTAAACAATTGGCGGCACCGAGATAACTTTAGGAATGGCAGTGAAACTCATTCTTTTATCTATAGGGAATGGCCAGAAGGATTACCAAACCTTAAGCAGGTTTACAGCTTTTGTCTCAAAAGTCTTAGATCTTAAACACAAACAGTAGCCTGAAACCGCTCAGCTTTGGGGGTGCCTGTTGTATCCGTTCATTTAAGAGACATGTATGCTTTTCCTTTTTTGTAAAGTAATAAAAGTTAAAAACTGACGACTAACAAATTATGCTTTCTGTTAGAGTGCAAACTGTATAATGTATTGTAATGTATGTTAGTATTTTTATCTTAAACGTTTTGTAATATGCTTATTGACAATACTACAAAATAAGAATTACTATTATGTGTATACTGTATATATGGAAATTGATCAATATATTGTTATTATTTCAAAAAAAAACATGAGACTAGAATTTGGAATCAAAATGGAAAATAGAACGATGTGGACAATGCAGAGCTCCGAGACTGAATATTGGATTTCGATTCTGTTGTCGGCTGCTTTACTCTACTGTTCACATTCCCGAACATGGAATGTGACAAACGCTACACGTTAAATTAAAAAATTAGACAAATTTTAGAGTGAGAAAGACAGGAAGGCCCCTGAAATACGCCAGTTTTGTTTAAAATACAGTTTACCAATCACTATATTTAATTAATTAGTGGTTTTGGTTTTTGCAATGCCCTTGTAATAATTTGACTTATGATATTTTTTAATGAATGATATAAGGTGTGGCTGAAATTGGTAATAACGGTTTTTAAATGGCTCGGGACTGAAATAATATATACAGACTCTAAAAGTGTGTGTTTACGTAAATAAAAATGAAACAATTATCAATGTTTTATGAAAGAGTGTTTGCTTTCAGCCGCTTAGTAGTTTTAAGGCTCTAAGGGAATGCTAAAAAGAAAGAAACGAGCGTTTTGAATTCATTTACCTGGTTTTTGGTGTATTCCCTGGTTATTCGTCCCCAAAATGGCATTCACACTAAATTTTAAAGCAGGTTTTGCGTCTATCTCTCCTCCGCGAGCGGACGGCGAACCTGTTCGAATCACTGACACCTCACTCTCCACTTCATCTTCCTTTCTTCGGACCTGTTTCAGGTTGACTACACTGTCGTCTCCGTCCGCTAATCGTTTCTCCATTGCTTTACATTTGATTCCGTGTCCCTCCAACCTTTGCAATTTCGAATTGTCACACGTTAGACAGTTAACGGACTCGCATCTGTGACTAAAATTCCGAGTTTCTCGGTAAAACGGCACAGCTTTCGGGTTCCTGCCGTAGCAATCGAACGCGCACACATTCTGACTTCCGAAATAAATTGAGTTACGATTGGCTAAATTATTAACCGATATTAAATAGTTTTCGTTACGAAAAAACTGACTAAAAACATTTTCTTGCTTGAAAAAGCTCGGCGAAAGGTTTGATTGAAGGTTTTCGTTCTGTTTAGTCGGATGTCGATGGACATTATAACCAGAAATGTCTTTCTTATCGAAGGTTCCGTCCTCTTCGGCTTTGGGAGAGTTTTCCGAATTGTGTGGGAGTCCAGAGCTTTGACTCTCCTGATCTGGGCTGGGAGTGCCTTCAAAATGTCCCTGGGAATAATTTTTCAGATCGAAATCCTGGGATTTTTGGTGAGACTCGAAATTGGGAGAAATTGAATTGTCTGAGAAATAATCGTTTTGTGGTTCCTCGTTTACTTGCCGTTTCGTTTCATCTTCTGCCTCAGAGTCGAGGTTTGAAACCAAAGGATTTATTTTTCCTTTTTTGATTTTGATCATTAAATTCTTTTGTCCGGATAATTTTCCAACAATTTTCGAATTAAGAAGATTTTCCATTGAGAACGTTGACGTCATGGCAGGTTTTTCCGATTTTTGAACGATTTCATTTCCGTTTTTGAGTAAAAGTGTTTCCAACATTTTTTTCTCACTCAAATAATAACGACAACAAAGATTTTGGAAACCTGAAAATCCAATTAAATTTATAATACTTGCAAATATTTCGTTTTTCGTGTAAGATCTAAAAGTTTCCGGAGGAATATGGGTGGGTCTCGAATTCATAAAAAATTTTTATTGCATTTATAACTTTCAAATGGTTTAAACCAAGAATAGACAAAAGAAAGGTGTCACAGTCAATGGCTTAGGCACAAGTTCAGGCTTAAAACTCATATTTAAAGAAGCGTTGACCAAAACAAAGCTGTTGAATACATAAGATAAGAGTAATCAGACGTAATAACATCTACTAAAAATTTTGAAAAGTGATCTAGAAAAAAAGAAGCACATAAAGCAAAGAAGTCTAACCAAAATCATAAATATATCAATTCATTTATTTATTGCAAGTTTAGTTATAAGTAAACGAAAAAAGTGAACGTATGGAGCATGTGTGACATGTACTAAAAACCCTTGAAACATTCGAGAAATTAATAGCCAAAGCGAACTCAAATGAGTACAAATATAAAGAAAGATGATGATGCCAATGAAAATAAGGGGAATGTCATTTTCGGTGATAACCTGAAAACATATTTTATATAAATTAAAAAATAGAAAAAAAATTTTGTTTGTTTTGCATTTATATCAAAACAGTTTGCCTGCCACCCTTAAAAATCCTTACTCCTTTTCTTTTCGTTCCTCCTTCTTTTCCCATTTTCCTCTTATCAAATAAATTAAGGTAAAAATTACGTAAAAATTCTCAAAACTCCATAACTCATCATTTCTTGTACCCATCTATTTATATAAAGTAGTTAGATTTTTAAAAACTTCGTTATGCCAGCTCACATTCACAGACTCCTTAAAGCTAATACAGTAAGCACAAATTAATTTCTCATAATCAGCATTATAAACTTTAAAAGCAAAGCAGAGCAGTGATAAGACTATCAAATTTGTGGTAGGGGGAGGAGAGGGAGGACGTAAAGTACTTTTAATTACTTAAAATTAATAAAGAATTGATCTCTGTCACGCGCATAAAAAATGAATGGAAATATAAATTAATAAAACTAACGAACACTTAATTATTTCCAGTGATTCGAGGATCACTCTGATAAAATTTTCACATTTTCCACATTCACTGCAAAAATATTGTTTCGAACTATAAATAAAAATAAATAAATAGGGTGGAATAGATAATATCGATGGTGTGCGCGGTGCGCGATGTTGTTCATTAAAGGTACGTTTCAAAACTAAATCAAAATATTTTTCAAAAGATATAACACCATAATAATATAAATTAAATGTAATAATTTATTGTTCGGAGTCCCGCCTTCTGTTCTCTTCTGCGCTCAACCCCTTTCACAGGGGCTGAAATACAGAACACAGTACATCCCCTTTCTCATGCGACTTGTAGTTTCGCTTCCTTGATCGTGGACCTTTTGGAACCCTTTACTCGCCATTCGATTTTTCAATAATGTTTACAATAAAAATTTTTTAATACTATAATGGTTTGAAAATTTGTTTTTGTTTATTCTGTTACAGACAGGACCGATTAAGGGCAGGAGAAGAACATGAAGCTGCTGAATCATAAAACAATTTCCTAAACGAAAATAAGACAACGTGAAGACGAGGGAATCTCTTTCTTCGAAAAGAAAAAGCTGTCATTATTTGATACAAGTTTATTGAATGGTATGACAGTTAATGTTGTGAATCTTAAAGAGAAATTACTGAATTCCGAGACAAAATCATAATAGAATAAGCTTCGTACGAAAAATTAAGAGATCCCAATAATGTTTGAATAGCTTTTTGCCATATTAATACAAAAATTAACCATTAATTATACTCAGCTGATGAGTCAAAAAACAAAAAAAAAAGCATTTGTGAAGCTGTCGTTTCGGAAACCGTAATGAGTGTTTAACTTGTTTAAGGAAAATTGTGATAATCTCTCCCTCTCTTTGTTCCTAATGATTTTACTGAATTTTTTTGAATTTAAGGATGAACGAGTAGGAAGAGGAGAGCAGAACATGAAACATGATTTAAAACCTTTCGTTGAAGTCAAATTTAAAATTTTCTCCGGCGTTTTTCTTAACGGAAAACCCTAAGCACAGTTTTTGTTACTACAAACAATATAGTCTCGACTAATATATCTTAACCTACAATAAATAAAATAATCCTAACTGTTTACTCCCCTCACGGTGACTATAGTACGCACCAAAAATTGTATTATTAATATTACGCGGGCTATAATAACCAAAATACAGCGTTTTTAGTGTTTTATTGAAGTGTTTAATAAATTTCAAGCCATGTTGCAAATTCTTGTTGTTGTATTTATCGAAAATGAAGGGGATTAATAAGATAAAATAGAAAAACTGGTTAAAGTCAATTTTAAAACTCTTCATTTTCCTATTGTTTGACGACATTTTTCTCTATGATTTCTTTAATGCGATATTAATTCATGATTTCTTTGTTTTACCTATTTGTATACCTTTCTCAATAAAGAAAGCTTCATACTTTCACTGAGTATAGAAGTTATGGACGTGAGTTAGAATCCTCTCCTGCATACGTACTTACTCAAAAACTATAAACGGGAGTAAAACTCAAACTAACTTCTCTGATTGAACTCTAATAGAGCCCAAAGGGAGAACGTAATTGTCACCTTCTTTTGTTTCAAAGTCCTCATCCAACTGTTACTCTTTAAGTATAGGAGACAAAATATTGATGGAGGTTATTAGTAGAAATGAGAATCAGACCAAAAAAATTATTGCAACTTTTGCATTGTTTGATTGTTATTTATTTATATTTAACTAACATACAATTCAAACTATTCGATTTCAGAGTTTTAAGTTCTGCAGAACGGCCAAAAATGCTTAATTTTTGGCCATTCTGCAGGGCCATCTTCCTGTTCTACAAAAACTGGAATATTTGGATGCTGGACAGTCATGAAGTCGATATTCAGAATAAAAACGAAAAAATTTGAAGGAAAATGATTTAGGTGGAGATGATCGGTTGCAGAAGTAAGCTGAAAGGGGAACCAACCCCCGACCAAGAAGGGGTAGAGAAATTTTCTTACGTCTGTTAAACTTTCCGTTGGAATTGTAAAAAGATTTCTCTTCTAAAGACATCAACAATAGTTTCCCATCGCTTTTTAACATTTCCAATCTCGCTTACGTTAATTTTATGTGCCCAGCTTTAATTTTGGTATAAAAAACAGTGATCCGAATTTCACTTCCAGATATTATTGTTAATATTATTATTTCTAAGAGTTTTTTTGTATTGTAGTTTGGGGGTGGGGTGTTGGGTGGTCGTTTCAGAATGAGAATATTTATTAATAACACAGATTTGGATGAGGTAAGCCGGAGGCGGGGGGCTCATCTATCATTTAAATATATTTTTGAGGAGAAATTACCCAAAAGACAGTCTGTAGGTATGAATTGTTTATAAACCTAATCAAGTGGGAACAGGTCCCTAAGGGAAAATATTGGACCGTTTTCTTGAGAGCAAAGTCGTTTGTTCTTCGGCGGGATTGGAGAACATGATAAATTTTCGAATGGTGTCTCAAGGGTTGATAACTGCTGACTTACATTTTCGGAATGCATCTCATATATTTTTTTACTTTTGAAGATGCTGTTTAATTTTGTCAGTGAGTTCTTTTTTGGTTTTGGGTTTTGGTAAAATGAGTCTGGAGTCTAAGACTTGCAAAACGTCTTGAAAACATTTCCTACTATGACCACCCACCGAGCCAGCGGTAAACTCTTCTGAAAAGTTTCACATCCCTGGTGTATGACAGTCCAACATAAATCCTTTGCAAACAGCGACACATCTTCACTTCTTGCGGTAAAAATCATGATTTTAGTTTTTAACCATGGCACGAGATCAATGTTTTCCAACTTTTGATGCTTCTAATAAATGATAAAATGAGGAAAAAACAACCTAAGCGCTTAAGTGGTTAAGCAAAACAACCAATAAAATGCTTCCAAAACGCAATCAAAAGAAAGCTAATGCTAAATGAAAGCTGCATCTGAGGACGAGTCCCTGATGATCGGATCGAGCAAAACCCAAAAGGCAATTGACTGAAGGGGTGAGACGTTGGTTTGTAAAAGGGTTTTTGCAAAAAGGAACTGTGCATTGATATGAAAAATAAGAAAAAGAAAGAAGAGAGATGGAGAGAGAGAGAAACGGGCAAATAAAAGGATTCCCCGTCAATCAATTTACGTAGAAATGCAAATGAATTTTAACATATGAATTACAGTCATGTTTATTTAGGACAAATTACCATATGAAATGGCGGCGACTCCTCTTCAAATTACAAATTAATTCTCTGGAAATGTTTCTTTTTCTAAGTGTCCAAGATACGTGGAAGCAAAATGGAAAGATGAGATCCTATGGGATGATTCAAAGAACTAAAGAGTGTTTACGAAGTTCTTTAAAAAAACATGTCTCAGCTTTGTTGTTCGTGGATTGGAGTCTTAATTAGGCATCTGTGCGAGAATGGTTACTTGTACCTGTTCCACTTTTTTTCCAGTCATTGCAAAGATTGTTTCCACAAAGAATCACAAAAGTCAAAATTAGATAAACCGTGAAGTAATTATATATTGGCGGTAGTGAATTATGGTCTTACTTGTAGGCAAGCACACAATTACACTTTTGTCTTATATATGTTACGATAAAATTGATAAATTGGGCGAAAACACATAATTTCCGGCGATTATTTACAACTTCCAACTAAGCTCAGTAAACGTGATGGGTTACTGAATATTTATTACGACTACGGGCTAGCTTATAAAATCTTAAACTCGTAATTTAATTGAAGTTTGCTCAGATCCGTAGCAGAAGCAAATGATCTGACTAAAGCTCAAAAAATCAAGTGGATGCATTCTCCAGTAACAGTCTACTAACCTCCGAAATAGAAACTGAGAATGACAGAAGTGACAGAAGCCGAGATGTGAGGAACCTTTGAACATTTTATAAACTACCCAATAAACGTGGTAAATATTCATTTATTTGTCATATGTACCAAATTTAGTAGTGATTATGAATAACGACCGGGAATCGCAGTATATACTTTCACCCGATTTATCACTTTCGCCGTAACATATATATTGAGATAGCCAGTAACACCATCGTTTTCTCATGATAACATTTAGTCCGGTATCTTTTGAAACGTTCCAAACTCTTGAAAAAAAGTCAAAGTGTGATTTCAGTAATCTTGGTGTTTCTGTGAACAGTTTTTTTTCGAAACAACAAACAAACAGCTCAGTTTTATCAGCTCTGAGAGAGAAAGAAAAACCGAAAAACTGTAATAAAACATTAAGTTGACGATTTTTGTAACGAATTTATCGGATCGTTTTTGGCCCAGAATGTCATTCAAAAGTTGTTCTGCAGGCGACGTTGCTGTTTGCATTTTCCATGATAAAACAATACTGTATCAATTTTGGTTCAACAGTGTGTGAATAATTAAAAACGAGTTTTTAATTCTAAAAGTCAGTCATTCGTTGAATGGGTAAATGGGGACTTATCGTGCGCCTAAAAATTGAAATTGGAATAAGGACCCTGTCGACAATTCCTTTACGCTTCAGTTCCTCTTTGGTTTCTCACCTCCATCCCTTCCCTATCCCGTCTTGGCTGCTTTGAGGTTATCTTCTTCCCTCAAAATACTGAAAGTGAAACGTCGTTGTATCAGTAAAGCCGATAAATTCAATCTTTTCTTTCATGTAAGAACACGAGGAAAGAGAAACGGGAAATGGGAAAACGAAAAAAGGGATTCAAAGGGAACGGAGCGATTGGTTTTCTCAAAGAGACTGTGCGGTAGAGGGGGGGGTGAAAGGCGAAGGTTTGCGGGTGAAAGGAAAGCGAGGGTGAAATTGCCCTTGAGACAAAAAGTGGGTTTTAGAAATCTGATACAGAAACCCTTAGGGGACAATCTGTCGTTACCACTCTGTTTATTATTTAAACAAATAAAAATTGTTTATTTCAATGGCGGCGATGGTCGTCGGTTGCCGTTTCATGTTTAAATTAATTGTTGATTAGCTATCATTGTTCGAGTTTGCGTTTCATTTGTTTGGTGTGGAAACCTCAAACTCAAACTTTTATCATTTTTATTGAGACAAAGAGAAAAAAAGATGGCTCTTTTCATTTTGGCGATGGTTTGTCAAAAGTTGGATAAATTGTTTTTAGTCTCTCTCTCTTTTTAAATGCTCATTCTTTTATTCTTCTTTAAAGCTCAAATTTTCTTTTAGATTTATTCTAAAAGCGATGGATAATAAGCCACACTGAAAGGGTTAAATACTAAGTTCTAATTTTTCTATAATGATTTGAAGATGCCTTCCCCCCAATTTTACCGATCCTGATTTATCTGTCACTCTCGTTATCAAGGGTCAAAACTCTAAAACACACCTACTATGAAAAGACATTTTGTATGATACATCTAAAGTTTCTACACCAAGAATTAAACTATTAAAAAGAAAATTTATGATTGTTAAGAATTCAAAGGGTTCTTTTCGTTCTCGAACAATAGCCTTTGAATGCTGCTCAAACTGCTTAGGAACGCATAACGCGTAACGTTGGCCTTCCAATAAGACTTCCTTGTGTTAAGAATTTGGGCTCGACGATAAAGTTTTCTTTCAAAGTCAATGGCTGTCTTACAGTCAACAGTTGAGCCAAATGTTGAGTTCTTTTCAAATACCTAGACATGTAAACACCTAAACGAAAATAAAGTTTATACAAATAATGAATGCTCTTGACGACTTTGGTGACGCATCTGCAACAGATGATGCAGCGCACATCTATCTATATGTCATGATCAAAATCTCATAACTGAAGTCGATAACTCGATAACGTACCGTGTCACGAACTCTGTGGAGCTTTATTACAGGCAAAATTGACTAAAACCTTCAAATCTCAAAATTCAGTCCTCGACATTCCATTTTTCAACGATCATCAGAGTGTTTCAACACATCAAAACAGTTCATGTCACCAACGAACCTTCCAAGAGCGAAATTGTTTGGTTTGTTTGCTGGTTTTAATCCCGTTTTTCACCCTTAATTTTTGGGTATAACAGGATGCGGGAGGAGGATTCGAACTCATAACCATTTGCCTCCAAGTCAGGAACTTAACCACTACACTACTCCTCCCACCCAAGAGCGAAATGAACTATTTGAATTCTTAACCATGAGAATGGTCTTACTAGTAATGAACTACTTTCTTACATTTTGCAAAACGGATAAGATTGCTGTGAAATTCCCATAATTGTAACAGAAAAAACATTTTTATGGCTTAAAGACAAGTTTCTTTACAATTAAACTAAAAATTACTAAGGACACTCACAGTATAGGATTCTTGTTGGAAAATCTAACGTTCAACTATCAAAGATGTCTTCAACTGTCAAAATGGGTTAATGTGTAGGCAATATCTCTTTTCAGACGTGTCGTAATAGCCAAAAAATACACACACTAACGTTAATAACAATAATAATGGACGGGAATTTAAAAAAGACAACAATTCTACAAATAGGACGAAATAAAAAAGATTTGGGGTGGAAGGGAAAAACTTTAAGCGTAGGATCCACGTGGAATTTAAAACTGAAAATAGAACATAAAAGCAAATAATAATAATAATAAAGGAAAAAAATTGTTAAACAAATATCTAGGTTAAGGCTCTCGACTGAAGTAAGGGTAGTTTCTATGTTATTTTAAAAACAGTTATTGTTGAAAATCATCCCCTTTACGTTTTATTTTTTTGCACAGGATTATTTGTACATCTGGGTGGGCTGTACCCTCCTGTTATTCATTCACCTAATCCCAGTTATGTAACATATATGAACAAAACAAAAAAACTAAGTATCAATATTATTGTAAGAACTTCTATTTTTTGTGTCGCATTTGTGTCATCTTTTGAAATTATTTCCGTTTGGTACATTTCTTCAATTATTTTCGATGTATTTTCTATTTTTTTTTCGAAATCAAGGGAAGAGGCACTAACTCTTCTTTTGATTTATGAAAAGAAATTTTAATATTAGTGGTTGCGAATAAACTGAGTGAAAGTTACTCTACTAATACTTCTAAAAAAAATATAACTGAAGATAATTTTCTGAAAAAAAGTCGAAATTTATTATAAATGATAGGTATAAGAAGTATACCTTAACGCTAACCCGTGGACTGAGTAAATTTATTGTTTATGTTTAACGGTTTTAATTAACATCGAGGGTAGTGTTCAGTGTTCGTCAGAAGACTAAATAATAATTGATAACCCATAACGGTGGCCTCACTAAAAGAAAAACTACAAAAAAAAATTATTCTTCAAAACAAGAAAAAATAATTATTTTGATATCTGTTACTCGGTTTTTTTTGTACGGAAATGTTACGCCCGAAATATAACCAATTACCAAGAGACAAACATCTCTTTGCTTGAATTATTTACAAATTGACCATTTACTTAGATTTATGGCACTTCTTGTATTACATTAAGAGTGTGCCACCGATGTTCAAGAGGTCGTCATTAAGCTTTTAGCTTTTGAGTTCATGTTGACATTAAATGATGAAATAACTAAATAACAAAAACTAGGCTAAAAATTATTTTATTGAAACGAGCAGAACTTATAATACCGTTTTTCTTTAATCCTTATCTAAAACGGTTAGCATTTTCACTTTGCATCGTCCATTGTTAAACCGTTGATGTTCATTCCATCATTCCGTCAAACAAACAACTAAAAATCTATTATTGTACCTTAGTCTCTCAAAATTGGATTAAACCTATTTAAGGCAGAAAATAAAATTTTTTCTACAGATTGAAACAAAAAGTCTGAATAAATCAGACTATTCGCCATAAATTTTTACCCGAATTCAATAACCCACTTTAGATGATCTCATCATAGCTATCAAAACCTTGTAAATTGTAGACACGTGCCTGAAAACAATTTACAAATTAAAAAAAGTCGAAGCGACCGATTGGAAAAGGAGATTTAATTTATTTTTTCAAAGTCAAACAAAAGGCTGCTGCTATTAATGAACCCGAAACCCGCCTTTTTCTTTACTATCCCCTTCCCTCCCCTTCGTTTCTCACAAAAACCATCAATCACGTGCCAATAATGGAAAAAGTGTAAATCACCGAGGCAAAAAAAGAGGAAAAAGGAGAAAAAAAACCTCAAAACAGCCCAAAAAATATAAAAGAAAATAATAAAAAGCGGTCAACTGAATACGTGAATACGAAAGCATCATAATAAAACCACGCCCACCACCCTTTCCAGTAATGTAGAAACGACATCATTTTTTATATTATTATATTTTTCTCCAGAAAAAAAAATAAAAAAATTTTTTTTATTGTGCTCAAAACTTCTTCTAAGAAGAACCGAGTGAGTCCGTGTTTCACTTGTGACGGAACTGGTTCACTTATTTCAGTTGAATTTAAATTCATATTGAGTGATAAAAAAATGGTAAAACTGTCATTAACACCCTTCCAAATCAGTTTTCCTTAAATATAGGGAAAAAAAGCGATTTGAAATCTCTCTCTCTCTCTCTCCTTCTATTCTGGTTAAAAATCGTTTTATTCTCATCATTATATGAATAGAAGGAAGTGAGAACCTTATCTTGCGATTGGGAGTCCGCCATCTTGGTTTTGAGAAAATTTTCTTGTTATTTGGAAAGTACGTTTGTTTTTTGGATTTCATTTCTTTTTTTTAACTCTCAAGAGTTTTTTTTTTCAATCTGGTTTCAAAAGAAAGGCTTGAGAAGAGTTTTTGTGCATTATGTTGGAAGTTTGAAAATTACAAATGAGTCGTGATGTTGATGAAAATTTGAATAAATATTTTATTTCAGGTCAGAAAAGTTTTGAGCGAAGATTGTTCAAGTACTTGATTTCACGCTATAGAATAAATAACCACTTGATAGAAGTCTAAAAGCTTTAAGTTTATGTCGAAACGATGCTGTCATTGCTTCTGGTCTTTTTTTTTAAACACAGAGTTTTAACTTTAAATTTTCTTAAATTTAAATTTTTTGTTGAGGGTACTGTTGAATTAAAGCAGTGAAAAACAAGGTTTGTCGATTGTTGGCAGCTGACATTGCTTTTGATTAAAACTGCCATTTCAGTCCTATGACACTTACAATATAATGACACCGGAGAGCTCGCACTATCACATTCTCCGTTGCCGCGGCGCTCGGGTTGACCCCCTCTCCTGTCTAATTTTTAATCAAAAATTTAGTTTAATGTTCCTTGCTCGAGACAGATTACTGAATGTACTTGGGCTTTATTATTTAAAAACATTGTGAAAAATATAAATTATTGAGAAACAAGCACCAGGAAGCACAACTGAAAGGATATATTGTATTTTGACGTGAGAGCTAAAAATTAAAATTAAATTTTGAAGAGACTATAACCTAGAATAGGGATGAGCGGAAACGAGAGGGAACAGTTGGCGACCGGAAAAAACGGGAAAACAGTTAAGCATCTTCCAAAACAACGCTCCTCCTTATTTTAATGTTTATATATTTATAATCTCTGTTGTCTAATTCAGTAAACTGTTATTGCTTTTAAATTTACATAATAAAAAAGGAGGAAAATAGAAAATTTATCTTTTGGGTTCATCTGCTACCATCCGTTTAGTTACGGAGCCGTCATCCCCCGTGACAAAACCCATTTAAAAGGAGATCAATGCGGACACCCGATTTAACAGTTTGGATCTGTCTTTTGAGTTTGAGGTTTTCAATGAATGAAAGCACGACTTCTTTCCCCTCCCTCTACTCCCTCCCGGCCCTGCTCAGTTTGTTCCGCTTCCTACTTTTTTTATTAATATAATCCTGTGTACTTATGTCATTTTGGTTCAGTTATAGGTCATTAAATAAGTTTTTGGTGTTGGAAGTGTACAAACATTCCGCACGTGAACAGAGCTTTAAACGCACTTCCTTTCTTGGACGAATTAATTCAAATCTAAAGAAAAAAAATTGAATAAACATGTAAGAAACAAAATATTAATAAGAGGAGCCATAGTTGCAAAAAATAAAGTCAATAAAAGGAAATTTTTGGATAATCAAGGGAAAAATACCAAAACACCGACGTCCTCGACTTGAGAAATTCTTTAAATATTTATGTCTCTTAAACAGAAAGAGCGGAGTATTTGAAATATTTTTGCGTGTGTTATTCCTCATGTTCTGAGACGACGGAACCCAATGTTTTGTAAAAGCCATGACTAGGATCCGGAGGATCACAAAATCGATAAATTGTGACATACCCTACATTATTGCTATTTCTTTTCTTTATCTGTTACATAACGATTTAATCAATCTCACTTATTATGTCATTTACAAGTTTTCTCATTTCCTGCACGAAACATAAGTGCGAGTCAGGGTTGTCCAAAAATAATTTTTTGTCCCTCCTTTTAGTGGAACAATTGAAACAGAAAGAATGAGAACAAAATAAATATTTTTAATTTTTTACTAGTGAGTAGTTACGTAAATAGAAGACTACAAAAAAATAGTAGCGAACATGAAGAGACAGAGAGAGAGGGAGACAGAAAAAGTGTGAGCCTCCTTTTTGGAAAAGGATTCCTCGACGTCAGAAAACGTCACCGAACAATAAGGCTCTTATTATATGCTCCGATGCCTCCATTTTCCATTGTGACAACAAATTCATTAATAATTTCCCCTCGCCCTATTTGATTAGACACAGTCTTCACACTCAAAATTGTTTCATGACTTTGGTTTCCTTTTTAACTTTTCTCGGGATTCCACATGATGATTTTCTATCACGTATGGATTTCTCCTTCATTTCGAAAACCTATTTCTCAAGAAAGGTATTATTTCCAGTTTGGTTCTGTTCTTTTATTGGTTATAGGTTTTTATTAGACTTTGGTTGCATTGATGGAAGAGTTTTTTTTTGTCATAGGGCGTAGAACCCAAGCAATAAACAAGCTAAAGATGTTGATAATCCATTAAAAAAATTTTTAATACAATACAACTATTAGTGATCACTTCCATTTCGAATATAAAACTTATTCCCAAGAGTTACAGAACAGGGGCAATGTCACTGAAAAAGAAAACCTTAATTTGGACAATATTGACTTTGCAAAAGGTTGAAACCCGACGCTTGTCAATTAGCAGTGTTTACGTATTAAGTCAGATGCAAAAGTTTCTAACAGGAGGGAAAGACACACGGCTCGATCCTCTGTCGCGGTCAGCATAACTCATTTTAACCCCGGCCCCTATCATTCGTATTACCTAACTCTTGCATGTCGGTTACAGTGACTCCAACCAGTTGGACTCGGATTCATGGTGAACACAGTGAGACAACGGACAGGTGACTGACGAATTTTTTTCCCCATCTCATTCTCCGGTTTGAGAATGAACTGTGAAAAAATCGATCAATCATTACCAATCATCGACGATGTGACTTCAAATAGGGGAATGGCCTCTTATTTTTGCAAATTTTCCTACCCCTACAGAGGGTTAACAAAAGATCTATTTTAGTGACAATTCCATTCTTTTTTACAGATTCACTTTTCCCATCGTTTAATTTATCGAAGTCCTAGTTTTTAGGAAAAAGTGAACTGTAGAAAAATAAAAATAAAAGACAGACGCCCAAACGATAGCACCTATACAACAAAATCATCAAGAAATTAGCTTTTAACGTCAGAAGCTACCACGGGGAGAAGAAGGGGTAAAATCTGAGGGAAATGAATCAAGAAACGATTCCTTTCCACTGCCTGTCTGCCTGCTCGCTTTCCTTTCTCTATCCTAAAGAAATAAAAGGATTAAATGGAAATTTGGAGGCTGGGGGCTAGAGTCTAGGGGGTAGTAAGCAAAGGGTTTGAAGGACCGCGGGCGTCGGCAGCGAAAGTTGGTTTCGCTTGCCTCATATTCAAAATGCTCCATGTGTTGAGCATTATGGAAATGTCTTCTACAAAATGAATAAATTATTTAGTCAGCCGTGTTGAAAGCGGGGAATTTATTTATTTATTTTTAATATGTTTATTTAACTTGACTTTATTGTTCATTACATATGTTATGGCGATGACTTTCTATCCACGGGATTCATCTTTCCCTCTAAAGAGTGAGATTTCATTTATTAAATAGGTTCGCACGGGAGACTGTGAGTGTGAAACAGATTTACAGGTCCATCACCTTAAAATTGTAGCCACTTGTGCCTTGACATTGAATATGATGATTGGTAGAAGTGTTCCAGTTATTTGGCCTCTTTCAGGATTATTTCCTTTTCAACTGGAGTATAAAAGTAACGGTGAACAGAACATTGGTACTGAACATGGAATATCTTGCTGTTGCTAAACCGTGTTGACAGGATTACTTAAAAGTCAGGGAGCGTTACACTCACTCTTATGCGATTATAAGGTGACAACTGCATAATTAGTTTGACTCATTAATTCATACGCTTAGGCAGAACCTTTTCAAGAGTCCACCATAAAAGCCATAAAAGTATCTTTTGCCTTCCTCTCAACTTTTCAGTCCTGTAAAGCACTCTATGATTATGTCCACTGCCCCTCTAAATAATTGATCATGTGAACTACTTTTTACAATTCATCTTCATTAACAATGAAATGGAAATCTGAGTGAAAAACTAGAAACTTTTCAGAGTACAAATTGTAAAAGTGGTACCCAAAGAAACAAAAAACTCAACTGAACAGATGAAACTGGGAATAATGCAGTAACAAACGGATGAAATGGAAGAATTCCTCAGCAACCCGATTCGACTTTTTACAAACATCTGGAGTAACAATCTCCAATCAAAGGATTAACATCTTAATTCTCATGACCTCAGAAATGCCTTAAAACCAGGTGGAATCGTTACAAAGCCTTGATTCAAGTCAAGAAGTAAATCTATTAGAGGTAATAATGTTTAGAAGTGCGTAGATCGCCTGCTCCCCTTAGGTTTCCCATCTTGGAATTACTCGACAAAAGTATGAAAAAATAAATTGAAACTTTTTTCACGTCAACGACCATAATTAATGTATATTTAAAAAAAAAAGTGTATCCGAATCGATTCCGGCAACAGAATGATAAATGAATGGATACATGTTTTTGATTTTCAAAGAGTTTCAACCCCCCCGAAGCCATACCCGGAGGTTCATTTTTCAACTCAATTAGTCACAAAAAAAATTATCTCATACACAATGAATGGGTTTTATTTATTTAAAATTGTGCAGAAAGACTTGCGTGGAGCTTTGGGGAGCTGGGAGATGGTCAGGTTTTAACCTGCAAAGACTAGTCCATTCTGGGTAATAGGGAAAGGGTGGAAAAGAGAGAGAGAGAGGAGCTTATTGCAAGTGACATGCGAGTAATGAATGGTCGGTGACGCACCGGCGCACGTCGCAACGTCGTGTGCCGCCGCCTTACTCACCCACACCCCCATCTACCCCTCGGGGCATGTTTTCTTTCATACTTTTCTAATGATTTTTAATGTGTCCTAAACGTCAGATTCACGTGGTTATATCATTCATCGGTTGATAGCCAAATCTCGTGCACTTAGAAATTTCTAATCCTTGTTTCCTTTTTCCTGATGCTTGACTTCCCACTTAAGCTTTGGATGAGAAGGCAGAGAGGGAAAAGAGAGGGTCTTTGAGGTTTATTTCGTAATAACAGACAGGCCGTTCATCCTTGTAATAGATTTTTGAGCACTGAAACTGATTTGAGATGTTCGATTAACAAACAAAAATTGAGGCTTTGAGTTTTTGTTCCGATTTTGCTGTTGTCTAGAGGCAAACATATAGGAGAGAAAGAAATAATGTTTTTATAATTGTTCTAGAGCAGGGATGGCGAACCTAGGGCACTCGTGCCATAAGTGGCACGTTTGAAATTTTTGATGGCACGCAAAAAAACAAACATTTTCTTTAGAAAGCCATCTTTTTTGGTAGAAAGTAATTAAAAATTATTAATCTGCACTTAATTTATGACTTATAGTAAAAATTTGTGATAATATTAAAATTGCTTTTACTGTATTTGTTTATTTATACTTACGTGTAGTTTTCAAACATTTCGGGTGAAATTTATTGCGGCACGTCACCTGTTAAAAAAAATTTTTTTATGACTTTGTGGCACGGACATCAAAAAAGGTTCGCCATCCCTGTTCTAGAGGACTTATTTCGATTTTGAAGGCTGTTCATGGATTTAATTAGGCCTATGCATTGTATATTCTCTTTGTAGGTTTACTTTACGTTGGTTTGATTTTTTCGAGGCCTTATTTTCTTTCATGCCTTTCATTTGGTAATAGCTTTCCTATATGGTCTTCTTTCTGGTAGCAGCACGATTCGAAGATCCTAAAATCTCTGATGTTTAGTGACAAAAAAATAATCCAAGTGCTTTTTGACCTCCTCATTTGAATTAGGCCTAATCGTTTTACCATCAAAAAATTTCTTAGAGACCGAAACAAGTGGCAATCGGAAGGTGCCAGGTCTGATAATTATAATGAATGTGGCATCCTATTCAAGCTCTAAAAGCTTTTTCCGAGGGCTCAAAAATGGATTAGTTTCTTGGTGTTTGAGAAGCGTATCGCAAACGTCAAGGCGACAGATTTTTTTCGTGAGAAGCTTTGAGACTGAATCTAGCCGTTTCTAATGATTATGAACGGTCAAATTTGATAAATTTAGTCTCTCAGGGCTCTCATAAATGGTTATTTGCTAGTTTGTATCAATTAATACCTTTATTGTTTCTTCTTCAGCTTCAGACATGGTGCATCTTCGAGATCAAAATTGTCAGAGAGGAATTTCGCAAACCAGTTTTGGCATTGGAACTCACTTAACACATCTTCTCAATACATATCTGATAACTTTTTTCATGTGTGATCAGGTCTTTTACCTTTCCAATAGTGAAAAAGTATAATAATACATTCTTTGTTTCTCGTCTTTCTGCATTTGAAAAGACGCACATGATTTTTTACGAAGACATATTTTTCACAGGTAACACAAAGAATTTCGAAATTTATTTTTCTTCCCCTTGGCATCGTGTTCTTGCTGTCCATTTAATTGTCTTCCCAGAATTCATCAGATAGAATGGCAAAGGAGGCCGAATATGGTTCTATAGTCCGGGTTATAAGAGGATTGGATGATTCGGTTGTATTGCTCCTGTAGCTGGATCTCTTCATCCGTTCTGACCAGAGCCTCTACGACCTCCTCTCCTTTTTCCTCACGAACCCCTTTTCTCTCATCCCATTGCTTTCCAGGTATATCCTTTTCTCCTTCTCCCATCCCCTCTCTTTTACCGCTGCCCTTGTCCACATCCCTGATGACTTCCTCCAGAATCCTGGTTTTCCCTCCGGAGTGAAAAAGTAAAAATGCCTAAATTTCTATTGTTCAATTTATACATTTAAAAAGACATCAGCCAAAAAACTACCGAGCAGAATCGACCGAATTTATTCACAAGCAAGCTTTACTATGCCATCTGTCAAAATATATATGAATTTCTGGCATAAGTGTGAAGTTGACTGTGAAAAAATTAAATTAAGTCGCCCGTTACGAAAACACGAAATGACTTTCCGAACGACCAAGGCAGGTAACAGTCTTTTAATCTTTTAGTCTTTTCCTCTTCTTTTCATCTTTTTCTCTCATCCCATCTGCTTCCATCTTTTCATTATCTTATTTATTACTTTATTTATTTTATATTCGACCCTAGAATCATATTAGTTCTTTTGCTAAGTCTTTTTATTCGGGAATAATATAAAGTCAAATGACTGACTACGACCCTGAAATTAGTTTTATGAAATTTTATTTAAAAAGATATTAGTATAATTAAAGCAATAATAATTAATAAATTAGCGGGAAGAAAATTGAAAATTCTCAGATTTTATTTTATCCAAAGATGGTGGAAGAGAAGAAAGGGGGTTGAAGAGGAGAAAAAAGGATGGAGGAGAGAGGAGGAAAGGAAGGAGACCATCAACTTCTTTTGTTTTTGATTTTTGTTTTGTGTGTTTGGGTCATCTGTAGCGCGATTTTGACCGCAACTGATTAATGTAGATTTTTCTCTTGTAAGAAGATATTAAAAATGATAAAGAAGGCGTTAACTGTAACAAATGACAATGAAAAAGGAAAAGGATTGTCATGTTTGGGTCTTTAGAAAAAATACAAAAGAATGAAGGTTGGCAACAATAACCGATACAAATTTAACCCCATAAACCCATCTACTATTCTTTTTTTCTTTTATGATTTAATATATTATTATTATTATTATTATTATTATCATTTCTATGACCTTTTGTATTTTATTCATATTTTTAAATACCAGCTAAGGTTTTTATACATTTTTATAAAGGGTGTATCTGTCTGTTTTGTTCGTTCATTGCTGAATGTTTCATGAGGAGCTGGTGGTGTAGTGGTTAAATACCACACTAAGAAGTTATAGTCTCGAGTTCGAATCATCTTCCTGTATCTTGTTATACCCAAAAAGGGTGAAAAACGGAGTTGAAACCTAGCTATAACTATAACTATTTCTGAGTGTTTCATTTCCTTCTTTTACTAGTCAAAAGAAGAGAATTAAAAGATAAACCTGTCTGTGAAAAAAAAAAAATTTTTTTTCAAATCTGAAAACGTTTTCATTGAGAATAATAAAAATCATCTAACAAATACTAGAAACTATTAATACATTATTGGATTCGATTGAATAAAACTCTTATTGACTAATACATAATGTAGTATTTACGAGCACTAAAAGGCCAAAGAATAGTTAAAACAACGTGTCCTTAAGTGACCGAAACGAAGGGAAAAAAAAAAGGAAATGATATGGTTAATTAAAAGTAAGAGAGAAGGATTAGAATCAAAGGAAACCTTTTTGATAGAAGTAACAGATGTAAAGAAAATGTTGGAAAGTTTTAGACACGTGGGAACAGGATACCGGGACAATTAACGTTGAGCCTTGATAATGTGTTGTGCTGTGATTTGAGTGTCCTAAAACTACCCGTCTAAGACTATAGCTGAGTGTGTCGATCAGTGGCAATTTTAAAGGCAGCGTGTGAAAATTGCAGGTAGGCAGCTAATAACAGATTTTTCCATCCTACAGACTGTACCTTCACTCCCATTCACTATCCTACTCTTGGGATTGACACTTTTCTTTTCCCTACGCGTAAAGCCTGTTTAAAGCCAGACCAACTACTTTACCGATAGGTGACAGTTAGCACGGTTTGTCGCTTAAAATATAGTGTACTTCATGTTATCACTATTGTATATGTATATGTATATTTACAGTGTAACCTATCTTAACGAGAAATTCAAATAACGAGCAACATAAATTGTAAAAAGACTCATAACGAGCAATTTTTGGAGTAACAAGCGACATTTACATGGGGAATCCTCCGACCGGTAGAGAAATAGACCACCGAACTCCGAATCAGGGCAGGGATCCGAATCAAAGTCTTTTCCTGTCTCTCTTACTTTCTTCACTACATCCTAAAATTTTTTCATTTTCTCATTAATGAACTTAGCTATTCCTTTTCTTTTGCTAAATGTCCAAAATAACTTTTTTTAGTCTGGAACGCACTATCCTATTTTACATTAATGTATTGATGTATGAAAAAAATTGCTTCGCATAACGAGTTTGTACAATTACGAATAAAGCTGCTGAACGATTTAAATTTGTTATTCTTCTGGTATTTTATTTTTAACGGTTTACTTAATATAACAAAAAAAAATACAATAAAATAAAATAAAAATGATTATGGGCTTTGGACAGGCACTAATCGTACAGTTGTTGGAACGGTTGTTACAAATGTAGTACTTGGAGGAAAGAAATGGAAAAAGTTTAAAAACGTAAAGAAACTTTTTTAGTCAGATTGAATCTTGTTGAAAGCTTAATTCTCAATTTAATGATTGATTCAAAAATTAATTTATTTTTTAATCCAACACTTTCCTTCGTGATAGATAAATAAATAAGTAATAAAAAATTAATTTATCAAAAAATTCTGATGCAAAAATTCAACGAATAAAAGAAGTAAATTCACTATAAATAATATTTAATACGAAGTCAGATGCAGAAATTTTTTCCTTAGTTCCGTTTTACCTCCTCCTCCCCCATCCACTCTTTCAACTTCCTAAACTGAGTTTCTTCTTCCTCATTCTTTCTCTTTCTCTCTTAGATAATCATAATCTTTTCGAATTAAATAAAAAAGTAAGGAGGAGAAATAGGAGGTAGAAGGGAGAAATGAGAGAATAGAAGGGAAGAGAGAAGGAGGAAGGAGAAGAGAAAGTGCTGAGTTATTCAAAAGGAGTGGGAAAGAAGGTTAGAAAAAATTAAAAACCCAAAGAAGTTTAATTTTATTATAAAGAATTTTTTTTTGCTTTTTAATTTAAAAATGAAATATCCCGGTAATTTAAAATCATGGCGGCGACGACAGGGATGTTTTTTAATTGAAAATAAGTTTAAGGAATAGGAAAGAGAAAATGAAGAGAAAAAAGTATGTTTTTCTCATGGTCTTTTGCATGGAAAACATTTATTTTCTTATGTTCTCGCATTTTAGGCCCAGGTTCTACTAGGACTATGGCGCCAAAAGGTAAGGGTAGTTCTAGGATTTTAGATTAAAGTTATTGAGAAAAGAACCTGGAGAGTGAGGGAGAAGATTCCAAAGAGATCCACAGCAAAACATGAATACAAACGTTCTACGGTCATAGATAATGCTTAAAAATCTGAAATGTGGAAAGATGAGACCTTCTTTGGAATTCTAAGAGGAAGACAAAAATAGTCATTTTATAAAAACTACGCAGAAACTGGTTCTCTCGGAGAAATATTTGAAGGGATTGGGTTAACATGGGATGTTGCACACTTTAAATTCGCGGTCTCAAGATTTAAAACGTTGAGGAGAAATGAGCGAGGAAAAAGTAAAAAAGGAAGATGGAAAGAAAACAGAAAAAAAGAAGATAAAGACGAAGAGAAAATAGGAAAAAAATAATTATGAGAAAGAGGGTTTTTCATTAACAATAATTGACCAGAAGTAAATGATGGGTAAATCAAAAAAATTTGTTCCGATTCATTGGGTCACTGAAAATCGTATTTAATTAAAAAATTAACTCTAACTCTAACTCTTATTTTCTGCTTTTATTTGTAGACCAAGTTTAAGATTCTAATATCGAAGGACGAGGACGAAGATGAAAAAGAGAAGGTAAAATGACTGGGTAACGAAAAAGGAGGTAGTGAAGGGGATAAAGTGCACGCCTCACCCGTTCAATCGACGTTTGTTAATCTCAATTTCGTTTTGCAGTTTTACTGTTAGCGGGGAAACCAAGAATTAAACTTTTTTTTGTTTTGTTTTTACTTTTTGTAAAAGTTAGATTGGAAAAGTTAGATAAATCCTTGTTCCTCTTGATACGGAGTTGTCAGTTGCAATAAAGGCAATTGAAGGTCTTCCTGCCATAGAAAATGGGGAAAACTCCTTCGGGTTTTGGTCTCTTGGAGATTTTTTCTTTCCCTCTCTCTACTTTGCCTCCACATTAACCACTTCTTTATCCTTTCTTTCTATTTTTCCTCTTACGACCTTTCATTTTTCTGATTCCTCTTATTCGAACATGCTAATCTTTCTGTTTATTTATACATCAGTAAATCTTGGTGTAGATGTTAGCATAGATGTTGCCTAGAAGGAGAACTATGAGAAGAGGAGGAAATTAATTTAAAAAAGCGGGTTGAATTATGTTATTGAATAACTCCTGAGGAGTAGGCCTAACGAAAAAAAGGAAAAGATGGGAATCGAAGAGGAAAAGTAAAAGGAATGGACAGAGAGGAAATATAGAATACATAGTAAAAGAGAGACAAATAAAGGTGCAGCAGAGAGGAGAACGGAACTAAGAAATATTAATAAGAGGTGAAAAAGAAGAAACAATAAATGGAAAAGAGGATTTAAAAAAAATGAAAGAGTGGGAAAGTTTAGAATAAAATTTGAGAGAAAAAAGTAATGATTGGTGAAGTCATGAATAGGATGAGTAATGATGAAGGAACTTGAATATGAGAACAATAAAGGAAAACAACAAGGAAGAGGCGATATTAAAAACTTTGTAGTAAAAATCAAGAACAAAAAGATATTGGCAAAGATGATAATAAGGAAAAAGAAGATTAGAAGATTGGGAGTCGAGTGGTTTATGTCTTTTCAGACGTCTTTGGACGTGGGGGTTCAGAGAGGAGTGAGGACCCAGAAGGATTTGGGTGGCTCGCCAGTCTGGAGGAGTATTTGCGAGTGAACCTTTCGGTTTCCTTCTTTACAAAGGAAAATCCCAGGTCATCGAGTATTTACCATGGTTCGTAGGGTTTAGATTGGAATTTTCGAGGATGTCGAGGTTGGAATTGGCAGAGAAACCCCAAAGCTGGATCCCGTAAGTCCAGATGGGTTTTATGATGGCTTTATATACAATATATGCAGCTTTAGATAGGAAGCCGTTAGGATGGGAAAAAGAGAGGAAGGAATGTAGCTTCTCAGTTTATGTTTCAGGCCTTCGTGTCAGACTTTGTCGAAGGCCTGGGAGGCATCAAGGAACACTGCGGAGCAGTACTTCTTGGCTTCCATGGCGTTGTAGATAGTCCTCGGTAGACGATGCACCTGCTCGAAGGTGAAGTGGCGGCTCCTGAAACCATATTGATGAGTGGGAATCAGGTTGTAGTCGGAGACCTCCAAAGTAATATCGATAAAGTGAATTCTCTTAATTACCAAGGGAAATCAAGTAAACCATGGGAAAAGAAATAAATATCTTCAAAGTTCATCAGGTATATTTCAGCTGAGACAGAGGAACTGAGAAAATCGCATTTGAACGTTTGAAAAGGTACAAAAACCTTTTGATACTGAAAACAAAAAAAAAGAAAAGAGGGTTTGGGGGGGAAGAGAGGGAAAAAAGAAAGCAAGTTATATTTTGCAAAACAGAAATTAATAATCAAATCTAATACTCGAATAAAAGGAAAATAAGTCAAGTGAAATGTGAGCGTCATTTGCTTTTGACATGATCTGATTGAAGCGCCCCTGGCGGCGACCATTTTAATTAAGCTTATCACTCCCTCCAAATCTCAAGCCATGAAATATCATAATACGAATCGAGGGATCGAATCGCGGGCCTTCGAGATTCAAATGAAAATCTCGAGTGTTTGTGATTAAAGGATTTCCCTAGAACACGGTTCCCACATCCTTTTGAGCTCAGCATGCTTCGACAAAGTTCCTACAAATAAACAACCAATCAAACGATTAACAGATTTAAGTTTTTAAGTATTCGACGGTGAAAAGGAAATGGATGACAGATGAACAAGGTTTCCCTGTCTTCTCTCGTTTTTCTTTTTATAATACTTGGCTCATGAAAAAAAAAGTCCTGTTATCTTTAATGATCAGCTAAAAGCCAAGGTGATTAATAGAACCAGAAGTAAAAAAAAAATGAAAAGAACTAAAGTAAAAGGAGAACGCAATGAGAAGAGTGGAAAACGAGAATTAAGGTTGAAAAGAAAGAAGTCCTAAATTGATGTGGTGGTTTTAATCCCGTTTTTCACCCTTTTTACGGTATAACAGGATGCGGGAAAAGGATTCGAACCCGAGATCATTGCGTCAAAGTCAGGAACTTTAACCACTACACTACTCCTCCCACAAAGAAGACCTAATTTAAAAAAGTAGGATTTAATGGTTGTAGTGGTGAATGGCGCCATGGCGTTACATCATACACCTTTCAAAAATACCGCTAGCCTTATGAAACTTCTTGTCAATATACGTTAAACAAGCAATGCCAATTCTTTGACAATTCACGGAACACACTCAAAAAGAAAATGTTGGTGCTAAAACGGTTAAGCACAACAAAGAAGCTAAAAATGAAGGAAAAGAAGGTGAAAGGATGGAAAAAAAAGATAACATAAATTAAATATGCAATGGATGAAAATAAGACGAAGAAAAAGCTAGAGAGGAGATGGGAGTGAAGAAGAAAAGAAATTATTTTCGAGGAGCTCACCAAAACACCCATCCATTTATCTCGTAATCGAATCTGCCATCTGTGCTTTCCAGAAGAGCAATCGTGCTGTAAGACTTCGGACAGAACCCGTGAAAAAATCAAGTCAAGAAGCGTGAAAAGGTAAGTTGTAGATAACTTTAAAATGAAAGAAAAGAAAAAAGAAAAAGGAAATGAAGGAAGAAAAAGGAGTACGAAGGAAGTTAGAGAGAGGGACAGGAGGGGAGGAAAAACCGCTACTATGGCAATTACTACGCATGAAATAATGGCAATGAAGAAATCAATGTTCATAAAATATTCTTAATAAAAGGATGCAATATGGCGCTCGGCACCCACTCTTAAAAATCCTAATAAAGGAACAACCATATCTCGAAAACTCAAGCGGAGGCCTTCGTTCTGAGCCGATCCTTTCTCCAGCCATTTCCCCTTTGCTTAGTCCCTATCCCTGATTTTTCTATTTCTACTTCATTCTCTCAAACCACTTCTGAAAATTCAATTCTGGATCTTTGAATTTGTTTCTAAGTTTCGACGATTTGAACTCATGTTCCCAATGCCCTTCCCATTCCTTCCTGTCTTTCACCTTTCAGCCGTAATTCCCTTAGTTTGAAAAAGAGAAAATAATTATGGGATGACTGACATGTCATATATCATTATTAAAACTGTTTAGCTCTACCCATCTTTGAGTTGATTTGGTCTGATGTTGACGTTTTACTACGTCCTGGGTTCCTGAATAAGTGAATTTGAGCCTTCAAATCTTTCTCTAAGGTATGACAGTTCAAAAATTTTACAAATTAAAACTAAATTAAGAATCACCAAAGAGCCCATTGAAATATTGAGAAAATAAAAACATTATTTTTTTTTCAATTTATAAGTCCGGTGACATAATAAAAAAAGGTCTGTTTCAATCATTTCATACCGGAAAGTATTTAAATATGACAAAATTAACAAAAATAACGTAAAATCATTTAAGTCTTTAAGTGTGATTAAGTTGAAGGGCTCAAAATAAATCATTGTACAAACAATTTTTTTTTTAAATAGCGATGTACACCCATCAATACCGATATATACGTCTGTATCGATCTAAGTTGTAACAAATTAAACAAACTAAAGGTTTTTGCTCCGTTTCAATGCGGTGGCGCTAGAAATTTCAATCCCTGGAATTATGACACTGCAACAGCTGGACTGAGGGTCTCGAAATGAAACTGCAAATTTCACTCTAATATTGACAATTTAGATTCAATAATCTACTTTTTTTATCCGACTTTATTTTTACATAAATTATTAGGCGCGTTAATCGTTTTCTGAATTTTTATGGAAAAATCAAAAGGAATTCATGCTTTGCGTTCTCTGATGTTTCATTAACGGTCGTTTTTCACCCATGGCGTCTGCTTGGTCTATTAACCGTCGACAAGTTATTATAGGAGGTGGTGGGGGTTGGGGGGGATACCACACACTCAAAACATGAACGGTTTTGGGTAGAAGAAATACCACAATAATAGTGCACAACCTTTCAAACTTAAAAGCAGTCAAAGGAATTATTTAGTCATCAGAAGGGTAGATAGCATTTGACTGGTTCTGTTGCAAACGTCGTAAAAAGAAGACGACAGCTACAGGAAGGAGAGAGAAAGAAGAGATAAAAAGGAAAAAAAGACGTGTTTTTCACGATTTTTCTTTAAAAAAACCGATTGGAAGTATATGAACTTCAGTGTTTGTCTCGTTAGAGTCACTTTTTTTTCTCAGTCAAATCAAAGGTTCTGATGAATTTATGCCCCGGTTTTTTAGTGAATTTAATAAAAAGTGGAGGTTTAGTGCGTTTTTTAGTCGCTACATTTAAAACATCACACTAGAGTATTGATAAATTACGTTTGTGTAGTTTTTTCTTTTAAAACGTTTCATTTTTAGACAAAATAGAAAGTTTTCTTAAACTTAACTTAGTTTATTTTCTGTTAGAGATTTCAGTGAAAAGAATACAAAATTTAATTAAATGTAAAATAATAATAGTAATAATGATTTGAATATATTAACTATAATTAACAAAGAACACGAGTATTGATTCGCGAAGAAAAACAATTTAGGGAACACTGGTTATTTTTAATAACATTGTTCTTACAATTCTCACATCGTATTCTACAAAACAAGCTCTTAAAAGTATAACAAAAATAAAATACATATACATATATATATATAAAATAACATTTAATTTACACATTGTTCATAAATTTCAACTCTTTCATGTCGAAAATACTCATTTCTCGTGGAACGAAACCTCGAGGAATAGGTGACAAGTAGAAACAAGATGAAGGAGGAGGAGGACATGGAGGTGGAGTAAGACACTTGTATCTTCTACAAGACCTCATACCCAGTTACCAGATCTCATTATTAAAAAATTAAAAAAATACTTAAATCTGTTGAAATACTGTAAGGCCTTAACAGATAATTATTTTTTACTCCCTCCCTTTCCCCTCCCTCGAGTTTGATTAACAAATATAAAACAAATACTATAAGAGAATCTTACAAATAATAAATAAATAAATTACTGGCGACCTTCCATTCGTATCTAAAGAATTCATCATTAACACAATTGGAGATTAAATAAAAATTTTACTTAATTTAGCTGAATTTTAATTCTTGTTAAGTTATTCCAAATGAATATTTTGTCTTATACTTCAAACAGCAAAAGATTCTACTTCCATTTCAAACCTCCTTCACTTTATTTAATATAAATAAGTCAATAAATGACTGTTGCGGCTTCTAAATATTTTGGGTTTCAACACTTCAATTCAACAGTTTCAAAACATGTAAAAAAAATTTTTTGTGTGACTTATGGATTGATTAGAAACAAAAATAAATTTCGGTCCTTTTTGGTGCACTTATTCCTATTTTTATTTATTACGTTTATTACTAATAGTTAATTATCTCTTCTCGGTTTAATAACTATATCATATAGTTTGTAATATTTTTTGAGTGGATCAAAACCTTTTTGATTTTATCCTATCAAAAGGATGTTTTTAAATTTATAATGTTTAAGCTTTAAATTATCTAAAATTATTAATCCAAAATTTAGGTTTTTGTGAACTTTTTGAAGCATTGATTCTGACCAAATATTACTTTAAAATTATCATTTGAGATTTTTTAAAATTCTTAGATTAATTAAATTATTTTTAAAAACAAATTAGAACTTTAACTGATAATCATTTTCAAGTTTTTTTTTACATAAAACTTCAATATCGATCGTTTCTACAGTCAATTTTTTTTACTTAATTAAAAATAGTTATATGTAATCAAAATCTATGAATGTGCCTTAAATTAAACATAAATTGTACTGAATTGAAATTTTCTTTTCATGTATTTGTTGCTTCGCTGTTAAATGTATTGGAATATTGAAAAGATTTGGGGGTTTCATTATTTCATTATCCTGAAAATATTTATCTAACATCAAATAAGGCATTGTTGAAGTTCCGAGTTATTTACTCAGAACTTTTAACCACTCTAACTTTAAGTACAAAAAAAGAACTATAAATTTAAATTATTAGTATTATTATTAGCCAAAGGTTTCCTCGAATGGAAAATCTGGCCACAACACCTTTAATGATAAAACTTCGACCCATGAACTTAGTTTACTTTGACTCGGTCAATAGTCCATTAAAGGATCAAATGTCATTCTCAACGTTGGATTCTAGATAATAATATAATTAAAAATAAATAAAATAAAAGTAGAGAAAGAAATCGATAAATTAGCTGGCTCTCTCTTTAAAAATAAATTAATTGTAGGACCTCTTGTTTTTGTTGTTTCGATTAGGTTCACCAGTTGGTCTTCGCTTCGATATTCACTTCGAATCCACGTCACATCAGTCAATGGTTACCCTATGTGAACTCTGTTTTGTTCTTATTTAAATAAGCGTATCATGCTTTTAGAATTGTTATGAAAGACGAGAACTCAGATGTGATATTCATCTTTTCTCGTGAACGACTTCCACGAGAAGAGTTTCATTTCCGGTTTGTCTTGGATTTCCAGAATGGCGTCGCGTTCTCAAGTTCTGACGACAGCCCGTGAAAAAGAAAGCAGCAAGAACGATGGACGCGATTATGAATCCGTATGAGAGAGCTGATTCTGCGACTTTGATGAATGAGAGAAGGCTTCTGATCATAGCGGATAGGTCGTCAGGAAGACGATCGACTCCCTAGAAAATGATCAGGTAAGAAACTGTTAGAACTTTTTGAAGGTTTGAGGGTTGATTCATCAAGACGAGGCCACACTTACATAGTCCATCCAAGTTATTGGAAAAACGACTTGGTCTTTGTATATTGAATTTCTCGTTGGTGTGCCATACATCTTGCTTGCCATTATGTTCAACTGCAATCTGGATTTACCTCCGACTGGGATTCCCATTTTCTACCCAAAACAAAACAAATCAAGATTACAGTACTCAATTTCTAAGTTTAACTCTCAATTTACCCTAAGTTTCTTCTGTGTTTTCTTTTGACTTCTACTTACTGGATCGACTTCAACAAAAAATTCGTGTTTTTTAACTTTTGGTTTGAGCCCTTCGATGCCGCTGGCGAGTATGGGATCCCCATAAAGAAAATGAGGCAAGGAAGTGACGAGAGGAGCCTCTGCAGATAAATAAAAGTTTCTTTTTATCATAAAAATTTTAAGTCCTTTTTTTTAATAACTAATTAATAAGTCAATTCTAAATAAGTCATTAACTTTTAACAATGATAATAATATTACTAAACTGGTTTCAGTTTCAGCACAATTATTAACACAATTCGTTTTCGATTTGAAATTAATTCCAGTTACATTTCTTGTCCATACTAATATCTATATATAATATAGTAATAATTGGCTATATATTAAATCAATATTCAGTAAGAAAAGTAAGCTTAAACAGTTTTTCAACTAGCATCCACTACCACTAAGTTTGCTACTGAGAGAATGTTTTTTATGCTTAAAATAAAGGAATTACAGTTACCGAAGGTGCAGGGAGCAACGTTGAAGAGCCCAGAAGGAAGGCATTTACTTTTGCAAAAGCAAAGATTTTCTTTTTGAACTTGTCCGCTCGCGAACACTGTCTTCGGAATATGATATCTTAGAACCGGGATTCCATGCTGATCCAAATACTGTTTACTGTAAACGAGTGGAATTTTTCGACAAAAATCCTTTGAGTAGACGTATAAAGTCGAATTCGGACGAACCATAGAGGGAGGATAGATAGTACCATCTGTTCCGTCGATTCTGTGCAAAAAGAAACCAGTTAAACTCAAGTTAGTGGCGGTATAAGAGCTGGAAAGAAGTGAAAATGGAGAGAACACTAACCGATTACATTCATGAGAATTCCAATGAGTCAAAGACGTTTTCCCATCATAATTGACAACGATTCCCGTTTTACTTGGGTCTACTTCTCCCGTGTATATAGTGACAAGATCCTTTTGGGTTCCGTTTTTGGCAGAGAGTATCCCAAATTTTTTAAATGGAAGGTCATAGCGAAAGGACAAAACCTGTCGAGCGAGAACGGAAAAACGATCTTCGTACCCCCAAAGAAATTCATTCACTTTGAGGGCAATGAATGGTTGACCTCCCATAGAATTCAAAAACCGAAGTAGAGGCCAACGGAAAACAGAACTCACTTCCGCTGTTAAAGCCATGGCCGCCTAAAACAAAAGTTGACTCACAAAATTCGCAACCCAAAATGGCAACGAGTCGAACTAGTCAGAAAACGTGGAAGACTCACCAAAAATGGCAAATTCGGAACTATTATGATGTCAGATTCGTTTCCTCGGGAATGATCTACTGAAAATCTATAAGTTTTCTTGTTCCTGTATGTGGCCGTTCCGTTATTGTTAAATCTAACATCGACTCGTTCTAGTTTTTCTCTGAAACGAACGTTTGCAAGATGAGTGAATGCTTACGAAACCATTGTTCCTCTAACCAAGAGCCAAATTTTCCATATTGTGATACTTACATATAGGTGTAGGGTCCTAGCTCTTCGACTTTTAGTTTAGCGTCTAATCCCTTTTCGAACGCTTCCACGTTCGTATAATTAAAAATATAAACCCTGAGCAAGGCGTGAACAGGAGGTGATCTCCATGCTTCGTATCTCATTGAATTATTACTTATAATTAAGTTCTGATGAACGACCAGAGTGAAAAGATCTGTTCCCCACATAACATAACAACCGGAAATGCAGACTACCAAAGCTAGACACAAACTTAACAGACCTGAAAAGAAAAAATAAGCTATATTTTCTATCGGTGTGTCGGCCAGAGCGTGCTCGAGGTAAACACCACGTGAAAGAGCCCATTCCTTTTTTCTTTCACTTTCATTTGCCATGCAACGTGACAACAAGAAAAAAGAAGCGATAAAAATCACATTTCACAAAACAAAGTGCTTTTTCTTTGAACTGGCGATCACAATAAACGAAGACAACTCTAGCTTAAGGAAAAAATAAAGAAAGGTTAAATACGTTTGAAAATAAAGTTTAATCACTAAAACAACATAAATAGATTAAATTAGTAATAATTAAATGACGAAATAACTTTTTCATAAATGAATGTGGTCAAGAGCATCCAGGTAAGTAATACAGTAATCGTAGTCTGTTTATAAGACAATGACACAGATGAAGCGGCTGTTTTCACATATTTTCCAATGTTTCTATTCCATTTATAATTTTTTTCGTTTTACTTAATGGAATGGATTATTAATTTAATTATTTAATGAGCATAATTATTTGTTCGCATGAAAAAATAACAGTGTCAAGTTAAAGAGGTCGAGACGCTTGATTTAGTGACCTTATCCTGTCGCGACGGCAACCACATCTTTCGATCCTTGAATTAAAGAGAGAGTGAGAGAGAGAATTATGAAATACTTCTCATTCTTTTCTCAAAATTTGCACTTTTATCAAAATCCTTTTATTTTTACTGCGTGACATGGGTTCAGGGTCATGTTTAAAAATTGCTTATTTTTGCAAAAAACTCAAGAGATGCGAATTGAAACGGGGAAAACGGTTCTTAACATGGACAAGATCTGTGGCAAGCTGCATAATAATGTGTAACTCAGGTTTGCAATCCCGAATTCTGGGAAAATGGAAGAAAACTGAAAAGTAAGCGAAAATAGTCGAGAAAATTTTTGTTCAAAACTGGTGAAAGAGTTACGCTCCTGGTTTTCCTTTCATCGAAGATAAGACGAAGGCTGAGATTAAAACTAGAGAAGGTTTAACAAGAAAATAAAGAAGGGAATGTAGATGAAAGAAAGGATGAGAAGAGTACATGTAGAAGAGAGTGACCCAAAGACCATTCAGCTCGGATGTCACTCAACCTACAATCGTCAACTAGGCAAGAGAATTTCATAGTTTGGAAAAACACAGAATGAAAGGGACAACAAGAAAGGGTTAAACGGTTCATTCACTCATGTCTGGGTCATCGGCTTGGGAAACAGCCGACAAAAGGGTGGAAAGATGTCATTTTGAAAGTGGAGCACTCACTTTTCAAGAAAGATGGCCCCTGGCCCTGTTGTCCTCGGGTCGATGAAATTTCATTCAGAATTTTATCTTCGTGGTAAAACTTCGAATCGTAAAATAAAGTCAGACGTGGCCTGGGAGTCGTTTATCGTGATTTCATAATAACACGCCGTGTCAGCCACTTCCTCCTAGTCCCATCGTCTTGTGCGTCTGCCTTACGATGAGCCTTCTTTGCTTTCGACCACTTCGCGGCCAAGAATGACTTTTAGTTCTTATTTGTAAACAAATGTCGACACGTCCAAACAGGAAACGCACTTTGGAAAAGTTGCAAAATTTTCACATATCATCAAACGTTTTATCTTCCTGCTACCATCTCTATTATATTAGCCCTTACGTTGTGCCAATTTTTTTCAATGATGATAAAATTTTCTCTTACTTCATCCAGACTTGCCTGCTTTGAAAGTTGTAAGTATCCCCAATGACGAAGTGTTTGATTTTGACACAGAGTAATAGCCAATCAATATCATTATTAATAGTGATAGCCATGAATATTTCGAAACTCGCCTTTTCATTTTTTTACATTATTTAAACCAATTTTAAAACATGAAGGCTATCTTTTTAAGGTGATATACATGAAATGTAGTAAAAATCGATTCCCTCCTTTTTCCTTTTGTCACCAAGTTTAGAAAAGCGAGGAAAAAATTAAAACAATGAGAAGAGAAGAAGAAAAATTGTAAAACACACTGAAATGTAAGTGAATTGAAAAGAGAAAAACAGAAATCGTGATGAACAAAGAAGGAAATTATATAATTAATACAAAATAAAAAATAAAGAAAAAAGCAAGGATGGTAATAAAACCAAAAAAAGTTTAAAAAGTGATGTAGGAAATAAAAAAGAAGACAAGCACAAAAACAAAGTAATAAAAAAACCGAGAAAAGATGCAAATTAACATGATCAAGAGTTACAATTAAGATAAGGTAAGATACCCATCAAGAAATACACAGCTTAAAAGTAGAGAAAGGGTGGCGAGAATATCTCAACTAGATGCCAAAAATAAGTAAAACGTAAAGCAATTAGATGGAGAGATTTGAAAGGCTAAAATGTTCCTGGTGAAGACCACTTGTTGCCTGGAATGACCCATGGTGGCATCAGTCCTCCCCCCCCAGGGGTAGGAGAGTAATAATGATTTATTTTTTGCATATTCTTTAGCTTAAAAATGGTTAAATAGAAATAGGAAGCAGATAGGGAGAGAGGATGGTGGAGGAGAAAAAGGGAGCGGAATGTCACTATTCATATCTCTCATGAGATTTTCCTTATAAATGCGAACAATTTAATTTCTACAAAAACTGATCTCTGGGCAGATCGATTTAACTTTCGTGAAAATCTTTTCCAAGGTCATTCCACTGCCTTGCTGACTGGAAAAAGGAAAAAAAAGGACTACTAGACAACAAGGGGCACAACGATAAAAGGTGGAGTCGAACTTACCACAATAGCTATGCGTTTTCGAGTATCTGATGCTGATTTCATCGTCGGAATCTATGGTTCCAGCCGCGGCAGTAGCGAAACTATTCTCCTTAGAAAGTTCTTTAGCTTTGGAAGAATATGCAGCGGATTTGTCTTCAGTTTCTTTTCCAGCAAATTTTCCAGATTCGACGATGATCTTTTCGAGTTTTTCTTTGTGTAGGTCTCCGTTTACAGTGAGATATGTTTTACCCATTTTTAAGCTAAAAAATTAAAATATAATTGCTTACTAATTTAATTAATACTTTAAGGCAACCCATATTATTGTTATTTATAAAATACATACTACAAGAGGTATTATTGTTTTATGCACCTTATATTCATTTCCTTTCATTCATGCTTATTACTCAAAGATGATCATTACAGCTTCTCAACTAATTTTTTAACTCCATTTTTAACCACTTGGTTGTTTTCTGCTTTCAGAAAATTAGTTTCTACTATTGTTAGCAACATTATCATCACTTTGAAATGTCTAAAAATTTTAGAAAGTGCTCTCCAGGGGGTTGCCCTTCAGCATTTGACTAAGTTTATGTTTTTTCTTGAATTTTTAACTATTCCTTTCATTCATGATTTCATTAAGTGCTTAATAGTTACTAATGTTATTCATAATTCGATCCTTAACATGTATTTCCTTTAATTTCTAAACCTTTTTTTTTTGCATTTTGAAGTCAATTTTGTCACAATTACTCCCTAGTGTTCCGCGCTACAATCAATTTTTTAACCCATAGTTAACCCTTTTTTTAATCCACCAGTTAGCTGCCAGGTGCCTCCAAGTTGGAGACAATAAGTACTTTAAAGGGGCTTTTATTTAAGGAACCGACCAATGTCTTGAGCCCAGGAATAGTTAAGGAACATGCCGGAAATTAGGTTAGGTGGAGAATACAAGAGTACAGAACAGTGATAGTTAACATAAAGCCCAATCATTCTATCAAACACGTTCAAAAAATACTCACCCCGTACTGAACTAATCACATAAAATAACCCAGATTTTAATGAATCAAAATTATTTATGAAAACAAACAAGCAAACTATGAAACCGAAAAAAAAGACGAAAATTTAAATAAATAAAAAAAAGGAAAAAACTTGGGTTTTTAAGGAAATGTGAAATTCGACGTGAATTGTTAGACTGAAGAGGTTTGAATTGATAAATCTTATTTATCCGAAAGCTTGTTATATCTTGCAAAGGTTTCGACCTTTACTTCCACCCATCAATTTCTTTTGAAAAATATTTTTATTTTTTTTTTCTAACGGTTTTTAACGTATTTCGAACGCACGTAAACGACAAGTTGATACGACATCATTTTTATTTTCTTCGAATTTTGTTTTGGTTTTCTTCTCCTCTTTACTGATTATCCTCATTCTTATACTCGTTCGATTGACGTACGTCTATGTTCTTCTTTTTCTCATTGTAGAGAAGTTCTTCCAATAATTTTTGGTTTTTAATAGTTTGTTTCTTGATTTTCTGGTCTGATTGAAGGGTTTTGTTTCGCATTTCACAATCAATGATTTTCTTAGCGTACGCTCAGAAAAGGTAGATAAGAGCGAGAAATACAATGGGAAAACACAGAGAAACAAGCGGATAAATGGCAGGGAAAAAGTTTCCACTTAAATTTCTAATGTAATTATCAATTCAATTATTTGGTTTTTCATGATGACGTTTCGCTGAAACGGTTTCCATTCTAACTCCCCCGCCTGTTTTTTCTTCTTTCTGTCGTACCCTTGGAGTTTCGTGCCTGTCTGTCGGGTTACGTAAAAACAAGAAAAATTCCCGAGAAACATTTTGCTTCGCGCTCGAACTCATTTTCAGTAAACAATAAACAAAAAAGTATTTTTTTAAAAATTATTTATTTATTTTTGATTAATCAGTAATATTATCTAATTACAATAAAGTGCGAAATAATAATTAAAAAAATGCCGACTTATATAAAAGTTTGTTGAAACTTAAATAATCAGTAGTATGTTACTGTATCTGAGTCAAACAAAATCTTTGTACTAGTGGCGGACTCTTCCGGACTTTTCAAAAAGCTTTCGATGATTGGTTTTTGGCTGGCTCTCTACCGTTACTTTTACTGTCACTTATAGGTTATTTCTTTGGCTGTTACGCCATGTCATGTGCCTTGGAAGTCATCAAATTAGTTTGCCAACCCTGAATTTGCATGAAATAACTTGAAAACCGGAAATTAAAGTTGACGCTCGAGGCGAGCGTTCATTGAATTTCTGCACTCACTTTCCGAGGACTTTCAGTTGTAAATTTTTATTTATTTTCAATTCCTTTTCTCTTTTACAGTGGCGGCAATAAGTAAATGCATTCTCAAATCCCAGCGTTCCAATTATTTTTAGTTTTTAATAGTCTCTTGTTTTTAATTTTAAGCTCACAACTTTAATGACAAACCATTGGTTATATCTGACGCAAAGTAAAAATAAAAATAAATGTAAATTAGAAGCGAAGGCATCCTATAAAATTACAAAATATACTTTATTTATAGACAACACGGATCACTTTAAACAATAAATTAACTTTATATATGTTTATCACAACGTACTATTCAAATAAAAAATTTGTTTCTATGAACACTGATTTTTTGCGGCCCACGTAAAGTTAAGTATTATTCATTTGGCCCAGGTTACCTTTGGCGTTTGACACCCTTGGTTTAGAGCTCACTGCCCGCTCACAGCCTTTTATACCCAACAGTAAAAAAAATTAAATTGAAGCTTAACTCAACTTATTTCAGGGTTTTATTCCGAGCAAAAGATAATAACACGACTCATGAAACTGGATAAACCGCTCTGCAAAGGTGATTTTAGGTTAGAGCGATCTGTGAGCAATTGATAAACCGAGTCATTTCTCTGAAACTCAACTTCCTTCCTTCATCTGGAGTTTAATTCTAATTTGTCTTTATTCGTGGCCGATAAAAGTGTCTTTAGACTGCGACACAACCTCATCTTTTTATTCATTTTTATTATGATAAACCCAACTCGCTTTTACAAAATGTATTTCACGTAAATATCTCCTTATTTTCTCCAGTTGGAGAAGAATAGAGAATAAACGTCCTGCGACAAGATTTAGTCATCAAATTTTCCAAGAATCTTTCCTCTTTTAATCATAGTAATTTTATCCACTAAAATTCGCATTCGTGTTAAAGGCAAACGTCATCTTCATCTGGGCAAAATGCTATTGAGTTCTAGTCCCGTTTATTACCTTCGGGTATGAGAGGTTGTGGGAAAGGGCCCGAACTCTATAAACCATTTCTTTGCTAGTCAAGCACTTTAAGTACTTAAATAAAGACCACACATCTTGTGGAAATTATATGTCGAAAAACAAAAATTTTCTACTTCGTCTTACTGTTATGTAAACTTCAAAATAACGTCATAAAGAATTTTTTTAGATTCGAATAAAACGACCCCCCCACCACCAAATCTTGATGAGAATGATTGACAGGCGTTGATAACTTACTTTCAGGTTCAGGGCCGGAACAAATACGGAAAATTTCTAAAATAATTAGGCAATAATTCACAGAGAAATGAATTGGGGAACGTTTCCATTTCTAATACTCTAGACAGCCTGATTAGGAGTTGAGATGTGGAAAAACTCGTGTTAAGTTAGGCTGAACCAACTCCTTCATCCTCAACGAGTAGATGCGCCATAATTGGTAACCGAATCAGTATAGTATGTTAACCAGGTTACCAGCACAAAAGATTAAACAAGACTTGAAATTATGAATGAGAAGCTACAAAAGAAATTAAGTCTGCAATTAATCCCGCCTTTTATTTCCCGAAAGTAATTGAAAAAAGTTTAAGACTTGATAGGAACGATTCAATTCATGATCGATTCTCTTCCCCAGTTTCTAAATGAATAGTTTTTTTCTGAAACAAATTTCCCCAGTCAAGATCTAAAATCCGTTGTTGTATTTGCTCATTTTTTTATTCTGAATGAGAAAGGAAGCAAAAAAATTCTGAACTCAAGAAAATATCAAAATCTGTCATAAATCTTTTTTTTTATTTAAAGAAACATGGTTACTTTAGACAGTTTCTTGCACGGGCGGCTCATATCCTTCTGGTCTGTCCATTTTGATTCCAGGCTCATCCGTAGATCCTTTGCTATCTCCGTGCAATTCTAACAGTTTGCTTAGATCAAATCGCGGCTTTTTCAACACTTTTACCTTTTAAAATACAAACAAAAATAACTTAGCAATAAGCAAAACAAATATTCCTTCCCTTCCTTGTCTTTTGTTCCCCTTACTCTCTAGCTCACCTTCCTAATATAAACGTCGTGCAAAGGATAAATTTTCTGACAATGCTTTTCTATTTCCTTGGCTATTGAATCAGGAAGAAGTTTTTGAACTACATCCTTTAGATCGGAGTCCGTTATTTCTTTTGTTATTATTTCGGTCATTTTTTTCCTGATCGCCCTGACCTGCGTATGTTGGGCATAGCAGGTTTTCCTTTGTGACATCTGATCCTTATTTGTGAATCCGATGCAAAACACACGCAGTAGATAGCCATCGGTTGTTTTGACGTCCACATTAGCTTCAATCAAGGTCTGAGAAAACAAAAGTTTTTTAAAACTTATAAACCTCTATCTCATTATCATTAAATGTTGTCTAAGGTAGACTCTGTGAAAACAGAAAACCTTTAGCCTCAACAATCAAATATTTCTGTAGACATTTACAAAAACAGAAAATGAAACTAAACATTAAAACAACTGAAGCTGTTGATTGATATTTATTACCAAATAAAATCAAATACTATTTAATTATTTCGATGATAATTAAATTTTTCCAATACTAATCAAATAACTGAACTATCATGTGAACTTAAACTGTCTCAGACGTTTCCACTCTAGAAATCAATGTAAGTGAATACTAGAAGGATAAGAAAGAATTTTATTCTTCCAACAGCATAGAGATAAAAGAATACAAAAATTCAAGTATCAACGAGGCTGTTGGTTCATTATCACAAGTCTAACCCCATCAGACAACACAACTCTATATTAAGCAGAGATAATACCCCAGTGTTACCCCAGAGGGCATGACAAATAACACATGGCCATGCCATGAATAGTTAATAAGTAAAAAATCTTTTAAAAGTATAATATTACTAAAGAAGTGTATTGAGTACTAAAAAAGGTGAAACAAAAATAAAATTAAACTAAACATATTCACCTGCCACTTCTTAACCATACTACGAAGCTTATCCGTAGTTAAATCCATTCCATGGAAATTAGTTAATACATTGCGGCCCTGAACATCTTCAGCAATAAGGCGAAATTTTCTAAACGATCTTTCAGCATCTGTATCATTTTGAAGATCAGCTAATGATACTTCAAACACACGATGTTTTAAACCCTCAGAAGCGATTTCTTAAAAACTGTAATGGTTAAAGCACCCATAATAGCTTAATAAATACTCGACTAATGATAATTATAAAAGAAAAAGAGCCCTTAAAAACCAGAAGGAATGCAACCTCAAATAAATCCTCAATCGTATACATTGGACACCAATCTAACGAGAACGCAACACACGTTCAATAAAATAACAAACCATACGTAAATAAAAATTAAGGCCAAAAACTCACTTGTTCCTTGGGTTCTGTTTACCAGAGTTTTCCCTATTTGACGGGTGGCAAACATTGACGGTGCTTTAACATCGTACCAGTCCTTTCTAGTGAAAGGATCGACTCTAAAAAAATAAAACACATGTCAGTAATACGCCAACACAACACTTTACAGCCGGCATGAAATTAATTTTTATCGTGTTAATATCGCAGGCATCAGACGTTGGGTGAACAAAAAATTGTATAAAAATTATAAGTCAAAGGTATTAATGTTTTCCCACATGATCTGAGTAACTTACACTTTCTTTTTAACGCCCTTTTTTCCACCTTTAGAGAGTCCCTTATTTTTCCCGACCGCCATTGTAAAGGTTAATATGTAAAAGAGCACAATTTTTTTGACGATGAGTGTTGGTATGACTGGCAGGAGGGCCCCAAACGACAATTGTGCGTTCAGTCTCACTCACATTGCAAAGAACTTTAGAATCATACAATGAAAATGTTTACAGTAAACAATGTATGCTGTAGTTAATTTTCTTTTTCCTTTCTTTCTTTTTTTTAAATAAACAGGTACTTAATATGTGACGGGGAAAAATATATATGTATATTTCAAAATGAATCTTCAAACTTTATTTCAAGACTTTAACCCTAGGTATTTATTGTTTTATATTTTAAAATTTAACATGTTATGAAGGACACATTATTTTAAGTATCGATTTGAGCCACTGTTTTAAATTATTTTTTTTGTGACACTCAAACTGGTCATAATTATTTACATCACCTACCCTTTCTTACTTTTTTCCCTTTTAACTTTGTAATCGAGTATTATTTTTTCTTGCTCTAACTAAATGCTAGACTTTAACTTTTTTTAATTTCTTTTAGCAAGTTTCTGGTTCATAGTTGTTTGATGATATTCACAGCTTTATTTGCCTTAAGATTGGATGGTATTATACAGTGGAGTTACTGGACTGTGTTTGCTCCAATTTGGTTTTGGAAATTTATGGTTATAGCTGGAGCAACAGTGGGAAGTTATGTTTGGTGGAGATGTCCACATTTCAGGTATTCAGGCAACTTTGAAATCAGTTTAACAATTAATGTAATCAGAGATTTGCCTTAGTTTATTACAACTAAATGTAATTTTTCAGGTTAGAAGGTGAAGCCTATGTTCATTATAAAGCAATGTTAATTAGCTTAGCCTTGCATCTCATATTACTTATGTTTGACTTGCTAGTCTGTGATAAATTAGAAAGTGGAAGACATTTATGGATTCTTGTTTTCATACCTTTGATATTCATATCCATAGTGTCCATAGCAGTTTGTATTTGGGCAGTTAAACATGACAGGTCTTTTGAGGTAAGCATCAACAAAGTGGATTTTTGTTATTATCCTTGGCTGTTTCATTTGCTTATGAAGTTTCCCATGTTGTCTTTGATTTGTTTAACAGATGACATACACTTTTAAATTAGTGTTTTTAAAAAAAGCACTGTATATGCAGTTTGAATTATTTTCTTAAACTTGCAAAACTGTAATCTACTGAGCTGCATAAAAAGGAAAAATCTCCTGAATACTTTTTGGTTTTTTCCAGTTGGAGCTTTTCTGTTCAGTTAACATACTTCAGTTTATATTTCTTGCTCTTCGTTTGGATGGTTTCATATCATGGAGTTGGGAAGTTGTTTTTGTTCCACTTTGGATCATAATGTGCCTCAGTTTGGTTGGTGTTGTCTACAGCATTATTTTTGCTGGAATTTTATTGTCTACAGCTCAGGTCAATCCTCAGCAGAGACGAACTTCATTTAATTCAGCTCTCAGTTATACAGTGCTTGCCATACCCATTCTCATATTTCAGGTGGGTTGAAGAGAGTAGAGAGAAAGGAAAGTGAAAGCAAGGTAAACAGAATATGACTTTGTTATAAACTTTTCATTTGTTTTTAGGTACTTCTTGCCAATAAATTAGATGGCGACATAAAAATTAGCTATTGTGGAGTTGTCTCACCTTTGTTCCTTAGCTATATCACACTTATTTTAATGTCATTTGGTGCTAAAGGTGGTAATAAATGTGAGTACTGTTTTATGTTCTACAAAATCTTCTTGACAAAACCTGAATGATTTACAGGCGGGAATTTCGTGCGATTCATCCTCTTTTATTATCTGCTGTTACAGGGTGGTTCGGCATAAGAAAGGATTTTTGTCACTTTTTGTTAAGTTTATGCCCATTTCTGCAAGAGTATGCGAATATCGCTTACTCTCCACAAGACACATCAATCCCCACCGAAACATCCGAAGCAGTGATTCAGGAAAAAGAGAAATCCCTTAAGAAGGGCGATTTTGGAAAAACGGTCGTTCCCATCGTGTCGATAGAAATGCCGGATTGATGGCAGCTACTACGACGACGACGACGTTGGATGCGTTCTTCGTCGCAGATACAATGACACTTGGAAGTAATAATTTTATATATATATATTTTTTTAAATTTATTTTGGACCATGAATGTAGTTTATAGGATAAATTTATACAAAATGAGTGTTTTTTGTTGGGGAAGGGGGTTTGATTTTATATCCTAGCAAATTTGCCAGATTTTGTTGTTCCGCTATTTAGTGTACATTCGATTTTGACATGGTTGGCTGTAATTGAACCAGTGGTGCGAAGTCACCCTGAATTGAATCAAATTATATCTTCTCGTCACATACGGACACATGCCTTGATTTTTGATCATGACCACGTGTTAATAATATATAATCAAAATCAATATAATTGTAATCGAAATCAACTCGGAATATATACGCTTAAGAGATTCTTAGATATGATAATCGTGATGAAGTGGTTAACACAAAAAACGATCAGTTAACTGCGATATACATAGGAAAATGGTTTCTGTTAAACATTTATTATTATTGTTTTAATTCTTTTTTGTAATTGGTGGTGAGAATGGTGATTGTGTTTTATGTATTGGTAGCTTTTTCTCAGTCACCTTTATTACTTTGAAAATTTTTTCTATTTTCATTTGAATGGATTGAAGACTGCCAGTATTTAAAGTCAAACTAAATTTTAGTACTGATTGTGTTGTTTTATTTTATTATTTACCTTCCATAATATCAGTTATATTATAATAGAAGAGTAAAAAATTCTCATAAAGATAGGATTAATTTATTTAAAAATTTTCCACTATTCTCCAGTCTTTTTCAGAGATGAGAACTTTAGTTAAAAATTTTATTAAACGTCCGTTATGAATTCTTTGGAAAGTTTTACAGTTTTAATAAACAAATTTATTGGTCTTTTTACAAACTGTCAGACTAGTGTCTTAAAACATGATCCATGACGGCCGCGAAAATTTAATCATTGTTATTAATTTTAACAGTGTTTCAGTGAAAAGTTTTGATGTAGCTACCTCATCACCTGTTTTGGCCTTGATGTAGGAAGAGCAAAATTTTTGTTTGCTTTGGGATTTAAAGAGCTTTAATTATTTAAATTAAAATCTGTATTAGAGTAGTTGATGGGTGGTTTTGTTGAAACAATTTAAATTAGCCGTAAATGTTCAAACACATCCAAAGAAAAATACTGATATACTCCATTCATGAATAGAGAATTAAGAAAACATGAGAATTACATAACTAAAGAAAGTTGAGAGAGCATTAGATAAACTAATGAGGAGCATTAAGAAAGGTATTAGGGGACATGTTTAAATAAAATAATTAAGGAAATTTGTTTAGAACAACTAAACCAACAAGTGAAATTGAGGAGAAATAAGAGAAAAAAGTAAAAACTTGAAATTAAAAAAATACCACCTGAAGAATAATAGGAAGTCAACTTAATTGAAGACAAACAAAATAAAAAAAAAGTAGATTTAAAATAATACTGATTTATAAAATGCCACTCAAAGCATGCTACAGAAAAATCTCCCCGCACCACATTTCTCTGAATCCAATTCTGTAAGCTTTATTTTTATCCTAAGAAGGCCGCAAAAACCATTTCCTAATTGTGTGAAACATTCTTCAGTTAATTTTTTAAGTTTCATTTTAAACTGGCGGTGGTGGTTTTAATCCCGTTTTTTCACCCTTTTTTGGGTATAACAGGATGCGGCAGGAGGATTCGAACTGGCGATCACTGCGTCCAAATCAGGAGGAACATTAACCACTCCACTGCTTTTCCCACAATTTCCCTGTTTAAGTTTAATAAACCTTTGCAGTGAGAAACAAAGCTTTTGATTTAATATCAAATGTGTTGAGCCATCGGTTTACGATTAGAGTACATATCACAACGAAAGGAAGACCAAAGTCTGCAAATTGTCCTTAACCAAAGAAAAACCTTTAAAACAGATTAATAAGTTAGTTAAATAGCCGACTCAAAATGAAATTAAAAAAGAGATTTTCCTATTTTTCTCACCTCTAATTGAAATATGATGCACACAGCTGAGAATCCCACAAACAAAAGAAAAATCAACAAACCAAAATAAACAACATCTCTTTCTTCTTTCCACTTTTTCAACTCGTGCACGTGTAAAAACCTATTACGGTACTGACTGCTCAATTCGAACGTCGATCTTTTCGGGTACAGTGCATGGTAAAAATCTTGAACAACGGCTTTAACGATGTCGTTCTCTTTCTTGTATCGATTTGTATCCATATTATTGTTCAAGCAAATAAATTTCCTATTAAAAAGAAATATTATTTAATCTTCTTAAATATTACAGCTTACTCACGAGAACCTCATGCATTTTTTAATCAACTTTGAGATGAGGGTTCGTAGAAAGATTAGAAACTAATTTTGAATTGTGATTACACATAAATTCAAATGGATTAATCACTAGCTTTCTCGACATAACCTCACTATCCTCAAGCCCTCAAACCTTTGAATACTTAAAATGCTCCCATATTAAACCAGTTTTTTAGTGAATAATAAAGAAAAATTATGATGATGATGATGTATATTTTAGTAAGAAAATAATAACAAACATAAATAGATTCACAAGACTGATGGTAATCGAACTAAAATGTTCTTAGTTGTTGAATTGTTCCACAAGTTTCTTTAGCAGTTGGCTCACGATAAAAAAACAATCGTCACTCTTCGTTCAAACGTTGTTTATTTACTCACTTTAGCAAACTTTTCAACAAATAAAAAAATTCTAACATTCAGTCACGTTTAAGGGGAAGGGAGCAAAACCACCCCTGTATTTTTTATTGATTCGCAGGCTCATCGAAGAGCGTTGTCGGATAAGTTGTTTCTACTTCTTTGTGTTGTTGTATTTCCTTTTTATTGGTTATCATTTTTTTCTTTAGTTAGGCTGTGACCGTAGACATTTATGCAGAACGGACATATTTTCAACTTCTTTACTCTCAAAATGTTTGTTTTATATTGATACTTTATTTTTAAAACTGAAGTGGATCACATGATGACCTATGGGTCATAGGTTATCGGCCTCTGCTTTAGTATAAACTGATTGAACTTTATTGTCGAAATTTATCTATTTAATATAGATGGTGGTGGTTTAGATCCAGTTTTCACATTTTTTTCATTACTTTAAGCTTATACATATTTAATTTAATGTTTGTGATACAACTTTTTACCGCTTCCTTTTAGGTGGATCAAGGGGAGGGGTCCCCTCCAAAAGTACAGGGGACACCTCATCTCAACAACTGGTTTTATTACCATGTCACGATTCATGGTAGCCATAAAAATTTACGAAATTGCAAAGAAAACATTGACTCACAAATGAGTAGGAGGGTAGTTCATCGTGCGACCTCTTGAGTCATCCGTGGCAAAATTTTTTGAAAATTCATGTAGGGGTTAAATAATGTCTACCTACTATTTAGGTGATTTACAACGGAAAAACTGCCGATCCCCATGAGTAACACCATTTTCGTGCGGTCGTCAACGTGTTAATCACTACACTAAGCCTCCCGCCCTTTTCATCTATTTAATATTTAAGAAGTTAAAATTCAAAACTTTCATTAATCCCTCTCACCTGGGACGGCTTCTGATCACATCCAATACTTCGATGACACGGCTTAAATTAGATGTCAACATTTTAAACACGGCATCCTGCTCTTTTTCTGGAACAAGCTTGTATTTGTATTTAGGAATCGACCCGAATTGCTGACGAAGAAGTTCTACGATTACGGGACAATTTTCCATTAAAGCTTTAGTCACAGTCGGCTAAAAAAAGCGTTTGAAACATTCAAACTCTGTTTTTGTCGATACAAAAGAAACAAACCACAGCCTTTTTTCATTAAAAATGGGAAAACCTCACCAACTTTGAATCCGAATATCTTTCGTAGATTTGAGTGCTTACATCCGTCTCTGTTTTGAAATTTTTCCAACAATTTACGATGAAATCTTCAAATTCCAAAACTACGGGATAACTTAATGGAACTCCGTAGACCCGCGTTAAAAGTGTTCGAATTTCTCTGTCCGACCATGTCCTTGAGGAAAAAAAAACGATTCAGAAACGAAACGGAAGAAAAATGTTTTCTTTTAGTATTTTCCACTCGTTTTACCATACCCCGAGCCGTCCGTGTCAAAATCGTCGAACATGTCACTCACGTTTCTTTCAATTCGTTGATTGACGATGAAATAGAAATAAGAGAATGCGAATTGCATGTCGTTTTTCGACCTGATTTTGTGACTTGAAGTTTGATTCCATTCTTGTGGAAAACTGAAAAAGAGTAAACAAACGACAAACTTATTTAAAAGGTCTCCAACTGCTTCTCCCTCGTTGACAATTGTTTTTAACTAAAGCCGTCCATCTACCTGTTTTGCAATTCCACCATTATGTCCCTGTCAATGAAATGAGGCATATGAGCTAAAACTTTTCTTTGACTGACTCCGAAAGCTCTATTATACAATCTGTTGACGTAAAGAAGCGATTCGGCAAACATGTCCAAAACCCGTTTTGTAGATTCTCCTTCAACCACCATTTTCTTTTCTCCTTTGACCCTCGTATCGTTGTAATGGTCTGTCTGGTTGCCTATAAAATGAAAAAAATGAAAACATGAAAGAAGTAATATTGAATTCAAGGGTAATAAGACCAAATACAAAAACCTTCTCGACTTACTTTTTGTTGTGTTTATTTGAAGAATCAACTGATCACTTACTCCATTTTTTAGTTTGGTAATTTCCCGTTGAGTGATGCTTCCCTTTCTTTTCTTGCTCCTTTTTAAGTTGTTTCTCATTTTTCTAATCGCCTTTCTATTTTCCAAATATTTCAAATTGTTTTCTTTCACTATTTCGCTCACGTTTGCTTTTGAATCATTTTTAATCATTTTAAGAATTTCTTTTCTCACGTTCAATGGTTTTTCCCCGTTTTTATAAAATAAATAATTCAGTTTGATTCTCTCCGTTTCATTTTTCTCATTTTCAACGAGAAGTTTCGTTTCCAATAACTTACGTTGAGTTCTTAACAAATCATCATCGTAATCTCCTCCATTCTCCTCATCATTTCCTCTTTTTTCGTCCATTTTTTTTAAAGAAAGATAATACTCCTCGACGAATTTCACATCATCTTCCACTTCTTTTTCGAGTCCGACATCGTATAATGGTCCGTTCATTTGATGGTATTCATATTTAGGATAACTCGTATTGGAGGCACAATCACCGCCATCGAAGGAACATTGCTCATTGTTGCAAGATGGATCACAGCTTCCATCACCGACCCAACTCCATGTACAGGAAGGCGAACAATCGGGTAGATTCCATGTCACGAAAATCTTGTAACCATCAGACTCCGTGAGGAAATCTTCCGGCCAGACCGTTTTCCCGAATACAATGTCATCGTTTAAATATAAAAAATATTTCGATAAACCCGGAATTCTGGAAACGAAACAAAAAACTATGAGAAAATGGTCAAAGATGGTGGCTAATAAAAAAACGACACACTAACCTATGAAGATGACTTTCGATGGCAGGACTACTGAACGTTGGAAGGTGGGAACGATTAATGAAAATATCTTCATGAGTGATGACCGTTAGTTTCGGATGATCCAAGTCCAACCAATATGGAATTTGACCGTTTGTTACTAGGAACACGTGATGAACCCATGGCGCATACATTTCCAAAGATCTAAGAGAGTATCTCAACTCCTTAAAAACAGGAGCCATTTAAATACAAACATTTTAAGCTTCATTATATTATTTAAAAAAAATATATATATATATTTAAAAAATTATATATTATATATATAATTATTTATTATAATAAAATTATAATATTATTAAAAATTAAATTAATTTTATTATTTTAATTATATAATTTATTATAATTTAATTTTTAATTATATTAATTTATTAAAAATAATAATATTTTAAATATAAAATTATATATAATTTATTATTTTAAATTATATATAATTTACAATATATATGTATATATATTATATATATATATTTTAAAAAAACATTGACATTTTGCATTTTGGGAATATTAATTTAACCCTTTACAGGGTAAAAAATAATTTTTAATTAATTAATTAATTATTACAAGTAGTTCAATCACAATTTAGTCAATTTTTAACTATAAACAAGAGTGACGAACATTTCATCCTAACCTCTTTCTTTAGCTTTCTAATGAGAAAATCCTTACATAAGCCTCAATATTGTTGATGAACATTATTTAAATTCAGGCACTTACTTACCTCCATATCTTCAAACCTAGAAGTAAATGTTTCATTTAACACAGAAGGATCATCAATGTCCTGAATGGCTTCTTGCAAATCTTTTAAAAATAATGGATCTGAACCATTTACCCAGGTATAAACGACATCTACAGGAACTTTTTGGCACAATCTATAAATAAACAGGCAAAATTAAAACACTGTCAAAGGAATACTAACATTGTTAGTAGGGAGATTTTGACATGACTAAAAGCTACCACTATATTTTGATAAGTTTATTTTAATTGTATCTTGATGAACTGATTACTCAGGATATCGGTAAAAACCAAAACTGTTGGTAAGCTAACAATTACCTATCATGAAAACTCCTTCCAGCTATATTGTCACTGTATGAATTGAATATAGCTTCATACTTTTTCCTGCTCCAATCTACCCAAGCCTAAAGGATGAAACTTTTAATATAAACTCCATATAAAAATGATTTATTACAATTAAAAATATTATCTTTTAATAACAGTACCTCTCCAAAATGTATGAGAGACATTAAAAACAAAAACCCAGAAATTACAATCAAAAGAAAAGAATACTGTAAGGACAAAAAATCATAATACTTCCTCTGGAGGAACTTGTAAAAAGTAGAAAATTTAAACATTCTGACTAGATTTTGTTATTATTTTATCACAGCTTAATTCACTTCACATCTACTTAATTATTCTATTCCGGATTTTTTCATCATCCGTTCAATCTCGTGAAACTATAACCAAATCTTGTTACGTCTACTGAAATACCATTAAACAATCGATCTAACTGTTTATTATCACGCCGCAGTTCACTGAGTCTCGATCGTGTTAATGCATATTGCTATGAGTTTACAACAAAGCTACCGCAAACAATTTTTCCTTCATTTTTGGTTGCAGAGTCAGTACTACTGATGTCCACAATCAGAGAGACTTTCTCCTATCTACTTAGAAAATTTCTTGCTAACAAATGCATTTTATTTGTACTAAACATGACGATTCTATTGTCATGTTGATGCCAATTAAAGTCGTAATTTGAAAAATAAAATAAAATAATAAGTATAATAACGGAATGATCACATATAATGATTACGGAATATGATCACACCATAATAAACTCGAGTAGTATGAAAAATTTGGCTGTGGATTTATTCGTACAATTATCGCCCATATTGAATTAAACTCGCGTAAAAAAGAGTTGTAATTTTAAGCTAAGGCAACTTAAAAGTTAAAACTTTATTTGACAATACAAGTAAACTTTAATATAAAAGGTCGAATCGGAGGATTTATTTTCATGCTAAACAAGAAAGCGCAATAAACCCTCGATTTTACGGAAATTGTTTTCAAAGCAAACGATCAATCGATATATCGAAAAAAAAAAAAAAACAGGAAGTGTTACATAGACGAAAACAATTTTCGGAGACAGAATCAAAATTGTGAAGATTGTAAAAACAAACCACTGTCGCCACCTTTCTAATAAAATGAGTCTCTATGAAACGGCCGTTTGATTGTCTGAACCTAGTCGACTCACTGCCAAATTTTCATAAAATTTATTATTTTATTATATGTGGAGTAACGTTATCTTTCAGTTTTCATTAATAATTAGTTTATTTAAATGATTTTAAAATTATTATGACATTTTTAATTGATAAATCATAACCCAAAACATAACTTTGGTTAGGTAAGTGCAAAATAAAAAATATTCCATTAATAATTATTTTATTAAATTTTCAACAGTTGAAATGACTAGATTTGCCCTTAAATTCTAATTTATAATAACATTTTGCTAATTATTATGCTACCTCGTTTGGCTGAACTAAATGAAAAGCCTTAAATTTTTATTTATAACTTTGGCACGAGAATTCACAGATTTTCACTTAATCTAAATTAACCTATGAATGTAAATTTATTAATAATCTTTCGAATAAGATTAATTACTAAACGTTTGTGTGTCGAGGATAAATAATTCCAAGAAAAAAATTTCTTATGATGACTTAACCAAAGCAAAGTAAATTCCGTTCCAGAACCCCTTCCTACCCTCAATGAAGCACAAATTACCTTGAAAATTAATTGATTTAAATAGTAAATAAAACAAATCAAAGAGATTGAATATTCATCCACAATTCTCTAAAACCAGTAAAAAGCATTTTAGTGCCGATACAGGGGGTTCAAATAATCGACCCAATTTGCAGATTTGGTTTTCCAGTAAATGGTTCTGTTTACCTGCGTTTTTAATTGAAGATTCGATCTACCCCTATATTTATTAAATTAAGTTAAAATAAGTTATAGACTAGAATGTGTACAGAAATTGAATTCAATTATGTAAGGTCTTTTTTCACTACAAATTGAGTATTTTCTGGCGGTACTGGATTCTCTTAAAATAATTTTTTAAACATTCATTCATTTTCATACAAAACATTCGTAAATCTCAATCCGTAACTTCCACTAAAAACGCTACAACTAACTATAATTTCTCTGATTGTAAAAAATATAAATTTTAGTCGAGATGTGATTTATTTGAAAGAGAATAAGAAAAGGTTGAAAAACATTAGAAATATCAACAAGAATTTCTTTAAAATTTGAAATTTGAATTGTGGTCGTTGGATGGTTCAGTTACTGACACTTTTCTCATTCTTGGGGTGGCAAAAAAGCAAAATGTGGAGTTAAAGAGATTGTATTATTATTTCTTGTTGAAAAAATTAGAACGTGAGATAATGATGGATCATAGTTTTTATATAAAGGTTGAGTAGCCTTTTGTTAAGAAAAAAAAAATGCATGCTTGTTTGGATGATTTTTCTCTAAATTTTGATATAGCCTGGCATGAGATAAAAAGGGACCGTCTTCTAACATGAGACATGTTGAAATCGCTTCCATTTTGAAACGCTTCAAACTGAACGTCATTTTGGGTTACATAAAAAATGATGGAAACTAATTTTCAACGATCCCCTTAATTCTTCTCAGCCTTGATAATAGTATTTAAACTTTCCGGGCGTTTTCCATAATTTATATACACATATGAAATTTTTGGGTTTATGACAAACCGCGTTACTGCCCAGCAAAAACGCACACCACTCAAACCACTAAAAAACCCTGATGATGCCAACAGCTTAAAGATAGCGAGACGTCGGACATTTTTCTTCTTCTTCTCGGTTGAGACGAGTAGTGCTCTACGCGTTTTTTAGTATTTGCAGTGCTGTGCGTTTTTGCTGGGGCAGTGACGCGGTTTGTCATAAACCCAAAAATTTCATATATGTGTATAAACCTTATCAGCGTTACTAAATAAATGGGTGAATCTGTCTGCCTACCTACTTTAAAGCAATAATGCTTTGTTTTCTTCTTTTCCTCTGCCCTCTTTCCTTCATTCACTCAGATTTTTTCAAACAAGGTTTTCTCTTATATCTGTAAAAATAAATGGCGGCAGCGACTTGATGAAATCCATTGCTGACGAATGAAAGAGCCGTGAATAATACGGAATGTACAAGAATCCAAATTTGAATGTACACATTATAAGTAAACTGGTGAATGGCAAAAACGATCAGTGTTAACCAAAACACCAACACCAAATAAAGTAAATGACTGGGTCTGTAATTCTTGGAGAGGTGAATGCTGTCGGAGCTCATGTGATGTTTTATGTTGGCTTCTCGATATGCTGAAGAAGTTCCCGGCTGAGAATTCCAATATGACGTCACGCTCTCTAACGATATATTCTCTCGTTCAGATGAATTCTGGTAAGCGATGGTCCCGTTTTTAGAACTTAACCTACCGAAATCGACTTTCTCGTTCGAACACTTCTGAGAAACATCTTCATCCCCTTCTTCCTCCCAACTATTCGATTCTTCTTCATATCGTCCCAGCGTGTAGAATCGTTGTAATTTCGTTTCTTTTTCTTGCCAAATGTTTGTTAACCAACTTCTCAAACCTTCTTCTTGATGTGGTAAGCTAGATGAATCGTACCTAAAAAAAATGTTTGCCTTTATATAATAGTGTTATAGCTTTTGAATTATTTTTTTAATGTACTTCTGGTGGTGACTATTTACCTTTTCACGTGAAAGTGAACTTCCTCTGGGAATTTACCCCGAAGTAAATCAGCTTCCGTGAGAGGAATTGTTTTGGGATAAGCAACCGTGACATCATAAACAGCTTTCAACTGACCGCCTGTAAAACGAATAATTCATTTGACTCGAATTACATTTATACAGAAACCTTCTTCCTTCTCCCCGGCCTCTTTCTCTCTCTTCGCTTACCTGATTTCATTTTACTTGCCAGGAAAGCAAAGCCGGTTGTTCTCGGGTGAAGGACTCTGTAATACCTTTGTAAATCGTTTTCGTCCGCGTATTTGTGACTCTTTTTAATGCTGTTTTCGGTGAGATCGGTTCCTTCTGGGAAGAGGAGAATCTATGAATTTTGTAAGAATAAAAAAATCTAAGTGTTAGTTCTCTTTCTGAACGAAAATAAATTCTTGGCGAGATTTAACAACGTCTTATGGAAATTGCCTTGACTTAATTTATGAGCCAATCAACCTTGTTAGCTTTTTGATTATCGCCACCCAGTTGAATGATTTAATGTGTGTCCTCTTTGACCAAAATTCTACTTTTTATTGAGGACAAACAAAACCGAAACGATCATTTATTTCCAACGAAAAACTTCGAACACAATTAAACTTCACTCCCAATTTAAAAAAACATGAGTTGTGATTTTTGAAAAATATTAGTTTTTAGACTGACGACGCGACTTAAGGGTAGAAGCAGAAAGATGACAAGAATGGAGGCTGAATTGAACTATTAATACAAACCTGATATAGTCGATCGGATTCGTTTAAATAATCTAATATGTTGTCCAAAAGGATTTTATCTTTTTCCCACTTTCGATGAATGAAAATGAACGAACAAGTTTGCATGACCCAACCTGCGAAAACAGACGAAACCGAAATTTTTGTATGAACATGTAAAAAAAAAATTTTTTCTGCTCTGTCAGGAAAGGAATTTCAAGAACATCTAAGTAGACCAAAGATATTGGTAAAAGCTGTTTTTAAGGCTTGAAAAAACACAAGGGATATAAAACATCAAGCTAATAAGTCCTTTTGGATTTATTCACAACAGGAAATTTTAAAATAAAAATTAAGAAGTTGGAATTGAAAGAAGAAGAAATTGAAGCAAATCGTAGAAAAACAAAAACAAGAAATGTAAACTCAAAGAAAAACGTTTTCACTAATATAAAAGTACTATTCTTTCAGAAAAGGAAAACTGTTTAGAGGAGTGGAAAAGTTCCAAAGGCAAAACTAAAAAGTAAATAAGGTAAACAGTTTTTAAAGAGAAACAAGACAACGTATTCATTAAAAACCACGTTTCAACTGAAAATCAAGTGAGAAGATACAATTTCTATATTTTTTAAAGACGACTGCCACTTACCTGGTCCTGGAAAATGCATAATAGGAGCTTTTAGAATGTATTTCATGTTGTGAGCATTCGGTTGGCAGCAGTGAAAAAGACCCAACCACAAGAAATTCCAATCAACTCGAGTCCTATGATTCATCACAAAAAGAGAACCCTCGTACGGATTGATTTTATCACCGGTCAAAACGACTCGAATTCCCAAGCAAATTTCCATCAACGCCTGAAACAAAGTGCAGAAGAAAGTGCAGACAGGAAACGCAAAGGTTAGTATTTCAAAAGCAAATAAATAAATAAAAACAGGTCATAAAAAGAAAACTCACAACTGGAAAAGGCTCCCAAATTCCAAAGATTATGTCGCTCCATTTTCGGTATTTTTTTGGGCTGATAACTACCAGAGGTAAGATGGGACAAATTAACAAAAAAAATCCGGCAAATATACTGAGAACCCACAAACTGCAGAAAATAAATCCACGTATTCGGTGTTTCATGTTTACTTTCGTTTTCGTTGCCATCTTGTTACGATTTAAAGCTTTTATGCCTTTCTGTCTGTAAATCATGGAGGCTGAGTTTGGTCCTCTAATTCCGTAATGGTTTTTATTAGTCAACGGAAACTAGGTGACCCGACTGTTTTTCATTATTTTCGGACTTTTGCCTTTCTCAATTCCTTTCTTCGTCTTCCTCGTCTACTTCCATTTCTGTGAATAGAAAATAAAACCTGATTAATTCCTTCGAATTATTAATCATTATGATAACCCCTAGATAATTATAAGGTGACCACAAGTTATGGAATTTTACGTTTGCTTACACCATTTTCACTTCATTCAAATTTAAGACCTTAAATTCAATTTTTTTTTGTTTTATACATAGTTTTAATTACATCAAACAAATTTCCTTATCTATTCTATCTACCTTCCAGTGTAGCTTTTCCTAAATGTGAAGCAAATTAATGGACTTTTGGGGGTTTCTTTGATATTCACTCAAATTAATTTTCAAAATCTTGTACTTTGGCCCGTAAAAATACAGTCTCACTTAATTGGACATGACGACATTTACAAGTCAGCTTATAAACTTACATTAAATTTTGATTTATTTCACGGACCTACCATAATGATGTGCTCCTTCAAAATCTGTAACTCTTTAGATACGCACCAGACAGATTATTAGACAATTGTTTTAATATGATTTCCTTATTGATATTAACTTAATGAAGGAGCTAAATGTTTTTCAACACTTTCAGAACAATAGTGAAAATACTTTACATTTTGAATAAATTAAATGAGTACCAACCAAATTGGTCAGCTGATAAATAAATAAAAAATCTTATTTAGACTTGAGGAAAATGGAATACTTTTAAAAATTATTCAGAAGTAAGAAAGAATGAAAGTTCAGCTGTAATTTCTCACCAGGTTCCAAGTACGTTTTCAATCTGTCAGCGTTTAAAAAGGAACCGACTCGAAGAAAAAGAAGAACGACGAAGGGGGAGAGAGAAAGAGGAAGAAAGTAGTTAACCCAAAAATAACTGTATCACATTAGTAATAGTTTTTTTTTTAATTGAAGAAGGGGTTTCACTAATTCTTTCATTTTTTCACCTTTTTCACGGTTCATCGTTTTTAGTCAGGTGACGTAATGAAAGGCAAGAAATAAATAAATAATGATGATGGTGAATATTGTGTGTAACATGAAATAAAATCATATGGGAACTAATTAAAGACAGAAGACAAATTATTTTTGGATTTTCTGCAGAACCAATCCTTTTGATTTTAATAACAACAATGTTTCATTTTTTAACGGTCATAAACAGTAGTGGCCCTAACTTACAGTGATGATTTATTTATTAACAAGAAATAGTAATTATAGACTTCTTACCTGAAGGGGAAAAAAATTAACTATTGCGTTTGTTAAAACTCACTTGTCCTGAATTGACTCTTCTTTTTAATTTTGTTTTATATTCACTTTTCTTCATTTTGAAAATAGGCCATTTACTCCCGTTCCATTCGCACACTAAAGAAAAGTCTCAGAGGTCTGCTGACAGCTGTTGGATTTTGTAAATTTGCCAAATCAATAGTGAGCGATACAATCACTCTCTTTTAAGGAAAGCGTTCATAACCATGCACACAATCGAAACGCGCTCGATTTTTTATATTACAAATTAAATAAATAAAACAAAACTATATAACACATAAAAGCACTTATTCGTATTTACAAACAACCGAAACAATAAAAATTAAAACTGATGAAAAAGAAACAAACAATAAAATGGCCCGTCCGAAAGGGGGAAGTAAAAGTGGAAAGCGCAAGGATGAGATCGATCGAGACAGCATCTCTCTCTGGTCCATGTGAACAATCCCTTTTTACTCTCTTCAGCCCTCTCAAAAAAAGTTGATGCAGTGGCGGTGTGCGAGGAATAATCTTCTTGAAGTTTACTTTTCGCAGAAAAAAATTTTGGGGTAACTAAACGCCACTCATGAAATTTTTCCTTTTCCAATTGGATCCTTTTTTTGTGGTTTTTTCTGATGTTTTTTATACTTACAGCGTCTTCTCTTAGCATTTGTAAGGTTTCAGAGGCTTAGGGTTTTTTAGTAATTGGTTTATGAGATTCGATAATTTTATTTAAACACTAAAACACTTTAAGAATCCCAAAAGCGGTAAATAAAAGTGGTTGGTCATTGGAATTTATAAATTATAGAAAAAACTTTTTGTTCCCTCTTTGTAATTCAATGTAATTTTTTTTTAAACATGTTTGTGTCTTCTTCAATGTCTACTTCAACTTGTTTTCAAACGAGAAGGTGATCTGAAGCTTTTGGAAAAACTCAAAAACTTTAGATGGTTTTAGATGATTTCAAAAATGTGTTAATAGTTTAAAAGATGATCATTATTGTTTTTAAATTTAAATTAACAATTTTAGCGAATGACTATAATTTATATTTCTGTTTATTGAAATTATAAAAAATCTAAGGTATAAAAATTTAAATCTAAAGTACTTTACGCAACACTTAAAATTTTTTTATACTATTTGAAACCTAACAATTTAGTCATTTTATTTTCATTTAAAATACTCACACTAATAAGTAGAGCAGTTTCATCAACGTTCACATTTCATACCATGTTACTTATGTGGAACGGTCAGAATTGTTGATAAAATTTTTAGCTAAAAGACCTTTCTGATCTCACTGGTCAGTTACTTTATTTTTGATAGTGCCCATTAAGATAAAAAAAAATAAAATAAGAGTTTTGAAACGTTTGTTGATTTCGTTGCACAAAATGTGAATAACGAAATTTAAAAATACTTTTGACGTTACCAGTTGTTATGACTAACATTTTTCCTTTTTGTTTGATTAAACCAAATTCTTTGTGACCATCTAATTTAAAAATAAAGATTTAAAAGAATGGACCCAACACTTAATCCATAAGTTCAGTGGGTTTTGCACGCCGCAGAACATCCAACGGCTGATACTGCTCATTAAAGTCTCATGTGAGATTTTACCCTATTTCTCGCTCTGATTGAAATTGCTTGACTTTGTGTTTTTCGGGGCCCTTTGAAAATAACGTTCGGAGTTTTTTCTGAACGGACTCCTTAGCTGAATGGATCGGTTTTAAGCGGGAATCGGTGCTCAGAATTTCTGAGGCCGTTCGGTTTCCTTTTTCTGTTTCTTTTAATTATTAACAGTTGCTCTTAATTTTTTTTGCCAGAGGAAATCTGTTGAAGGTATCCGTTTTTCCTTCGGGGAGAAAGGAGAGATTATGTCGGGCTTGCACCGACTGAAACCCCTGAGTGGACATGCTTAGGTAGTGGCTTCCAATCTTTGTTTTCCCTCGAATCCTTTAAAAAGTAATTGATCATAAGGCGCCTGTCTGTAGTATGTTTTGAAATACTACAAAAAATAATTTTAGTATTAAAAAATTTATTAGGGACACACATGGAAAAGGAATAACAATATTATTGCTTAATGCGATGGATGTGCTTGCCTATTAGCGTAAAATTTATCAAATCTCGGTGTCATTGATGACATAACGACATGAAGTTCCTCTTCGACAACCAAACGAGCACGATATTTTGATTTTATTGCAGCTGATGCAAAAAATCCTGTTTCGTGCAAATAAGATGTGGTGAACGGCAGCAATCTTTTAGAGGTTTATTTGACAAGATATTATATCCACTGTTAATATCTAGCCAAAACTGAATCAGACATGCATTCTATTATAGTATTAGAAGCATAGTAGTTAATACGTACCTACAGTGGCGTGCAAAAGTTTCCGGGCAGTAACATTTCGTTGTTTAATTTATTTTAAAAAAAGAGCCCAATGATTTTTATTCGTTGTGATATGATACTATGGTATAAGAAACAAAATTATACAAAAAAGATATCGATTGCATATATTCATAAATTATTTTTATTACGAATATTACTAAATAACGTGAGAAAAAGTTCCCGGCCACATAACACAAGTTTATGTATAAAGCCGTCAAAAAGAATTTTCAAGTTTGAGAAACTTAAATCGTTTCTTTGATTCTAAACCACACTCTGTTTGCCTCGCAAGCATAGGCATGGCTCGTCATACGCAAATCCAAATTCATGAGATTGCTCTATTATTATCCATAGCGAAATCAACTCTCAACCATATACTTTACTTTTACTTTTCATGGACCCGCTCATCCGTTAGGGTCGCAGAGTGAGGGAAGCAACTAAGGACTTCCAACTGGAACGATCCTCCGCTATCGAGGTCAGAGAACCCGGGGTTATCAGACGGGATTCGGTCAAGGCCTTCACTTCCCTGAGCCACTCCTGCCACGGGCCGCTTTCCTCCCCCGCACTCCGACAAGACCCGTCGAACCAGGCGTTATAATGGGAGCCTCTGCACGTGCCCAAACCATCTCTCGATCCGGACAAGAAGCGGCTCGACCTGAAGCCCCTCTCGAATGGCCGTGTTACGACACCTATCCAGCCTCGGCACACCGGCCACTGCTCGGAGTTACCTTATTTCGGGGGCTTGTACCCGGGGTCTGATCCTTTCTGGCTCCTTTTGCTGGCTCCTCAAGGTGCTGGCTACCCTTTAATTCTGACTTCTATCTGGCGAATATAAATATAACCGGGTTTTCATTTTGTGATCAATATTCATTATATACGCTTCTGAAAATAAAGGAAAATATTTGCAAGAACAACTTATTATTTCGAAGATCCTAACTCTTTTCCAATATTTTATCCTACAAAACACATAGACTGGTGTTTTGTAGGATGGAATATTGGAAAAGAGTTTTTTTTCGGATGAGCCAAAATTTAATCTTTTTGGATTTGAAGGTAGGGGATTTGTAACGTGTCCTGTTGGTACCAGAACAGATGTTCATAACCAAAATCAAACTGTAAATCATATTGGTCGGAGGTGTCATGATTTGGGGATTTTTCTGCACAAGGAGTCGGTCCATTGGTGAAGATCAACGAGAACTTGGATGCTTTCCTTCTAAAAATATCTTACAAGGCGATTTTATTATCTTATGTTGCAGAAAAAATGCTATGAAATTAAACCTTTCAGCACGATAATGACCCCAAACATGTATCTTAACTGCTGAAGCAGTGGCTTTTGGGGCTCAAATACTGCCGTTTTGTATCGACCATCTCAATCACCAGACATAAGTTCAATTGAACATTTATGGGAGATGCCAGACTTGATGGTCCAACACCTCCGGAAACATAATTTTCCAAATAAAGTTACATTTTTTTAAAAAATTAAAGGGGAAACAGCATAAAGTTCCGGACGGCTATATTAAACGATTTGTTTGCTTCAAATATGGCGCCATTATTGAACCTCGGCTGAAGATGAGGTTCACCCACTGAACGTTACCAACTATGTTCATCACTCTAAAAATACAGTACAAATAAGGTTGGTATTCACTTTAGATCAGTGATCTCGTTTCTTTAGAAGAGAAAAGACCTTTTCCTTTTACACTTTGGATTAAGAAATGTTTACTCATTATTATTTATATTTGTGAAGGTCAGCGACCAAAATCGACCAAGGGGCTTTTCTTTTCCATACACAGACGCGAGACTACACCAACACTCTCAATAAAACGGCTATCACAGAGATAGGACTTTTCCGAATATTAGGCAGAAGACCCATAGAATACGTATTAACGTCTCATCAGGACAATGTTCTTACTACTAAGTTCACACCAGAACCGACATCTGGGCCATTTATTAGTCTGACATTAGCACATCGAATAGCTAATACAACAAGTAAGTGCTATCTCGGTTTTTAATAATGTTGTTTAGACTTTTGTGGCCGTTCATTGTGAATTTGTGATACAAAGTTTTTCGGTTTTATCATTTATGGTGTTTTTTTATCGGTTTTTCTTCGCTGTGAATTCGATTCGTTAGGGTGCGTCTTGCAGGGCTTGAAGTAACCTTTTAGAAATATCAACTACGTACCTTGTGAAAAGACCAAAAAACTGTATCACAAAGTGCAATCTCATAAATCACAAGCAATTTCTAACTTTACTAGAAGACACATTCAATTTTGTTGTAGAAGCCCATAGCAAAAAATTTATGAATCAACAAAATGAGGCAACAGTAGTAATTCAACAAATAAAAAAAATCCAGAAACAAAAAATAAAATAAAATAAAATAGAGCCAAACAAAACTGATATAATTTTTCTAGGAACATTTTTATTTATCAATAAAAAGAAAACAATAATTGATAGACGCTATCACAAGGATTTCATTAAAAACTATAAAATCCCTTTGAATGATTCCTTAGAAAACAATTTATAAAAATTATAACACTAAATTAAATTACTAAAACCTTGAAAGTATTCTTTTTTCATTTCATTTTGTTTTTTTTTGTTTTGTCTTACATCTTAGTGACTTTTTAATATATAGTTGAGCTTCAATTTCATTGTTCACCCTTAGGATAAAGGGATCTGGGGGGAGCCTAGAACTCTCAGCCATTATTTTGCTAACCAGGCACTTTTATTACTCAATTTAACACCCCCACCCCCACCTTTTAGTTTATGTTCAGGCTTCCACACAGTGAAGCAAACCTTTATCTACAAAAAAAGCCTCAAAAGATTTCTGTAAAAATAATCAAACTATTTAAATATTTTGAGCTTTGTATTAATGTCCATATAAAACTTTTCAAAAATCTAAAATAATAATTGATTTTGGAAAACCTAAGAACCTTTTATTTGTTTGCTGTTGGCTAAGTGAAAGCTCTGAGACTTCTTCAGTAAAACACTATCTCACGTAACACAGGCAAGCAGGTTCATTCTTAAAGAAGATTAAAGCAATTTCTAAATGTCTAATAGGAAGACGACTAACTGCTATTTACTTAAAAATTGCAATAATCTGTCTTTTAGAATGTTGTAAAACACTAATTAGTTTACTTAAAATAAAATATGAATCACTTTTTACAGAAGTGTACATTTTTAATAAACTCGCTTATAAAAAAAAAGAATTGAAAGTTTGTTTTTTCATTCGCGAAATCTATTTCCGGTCCTTCTTTATGTCTTTGTTGAACTTTAAAATGAGAGATAAAAAGAAGAACCGGAAATTTACCAAGCTAGATTGTTATCACAAAAAGCACATTGATTTATTTTGTTTTTGGCTGATTTCTTTGAAAAAACAAAGTATTGAGCATTTTGAGTGTCTACTCTCAGTTCTTCATTCCGTCTTCTATCTTTCTTCCCTTTTTCTCACTTCCAATGAATTGTTTTTCTTTTTTTTACAGAGCCAAAATTAAATTTACCGAGATGGTTTTAGGGAAAGTTAATGAGCTTTTTAGAAGTATTTGTAAAAAAAAAAGATTTCATTTTAATTGTCAAAGGTCAATTTGTCATTTTAGTGTTCAAATCAAAAACGTTTATTAACGTTCGTTTCGATTTGCTGTATAATCATAAGTCAGAGAGCCTTTAGAACTGAAGTTGGAACGTAAGAGAAACTATTTTTACAAACAATAGAACTGAAAATTACCATTAAATAATATTCAAATTTGAGAGAAGAAATATTTTGACGTTAGAGATTGTAATGATTGGACTAAAGGTTTGAGGCGTTTTATAAGTAAATCAAAGAGATTTTATAAGTATTTTTCATGTTCTAGAAACTTATGGTTGGATTTAAACGATTATTGTTACATTTGATTCTAACTCTCAAGTAAAGATTGAATACAACCTTTAGGGCAAGTTTTTTTACCTCCAGACTCATCTCACGCCTTCCAGATCTGGGATTTTAATATTAAGGGAGTGAATGGGAAGGAGAAGACGGAACACCTAAAGCAATTGAACAGTTAGAATACCGCCAAAATGAGTAATTCATCAGACGACATCTTCTTTAAGGCTGTCTAACATGGTGACGTCTACTTCGAAACTATCTCCATCTTCGGACGGTTTGCTGTATGACTCCGTTCGGATCGTATGGAATTCCGTTCCTCTTTCACTTAGCAATTTTGTTAAGTTTTCTTCAGTTTCTGAGAAGTTTTTATTGTCCTCGCCGTAGAAAGGACTCACGTGTTTTCTCTCAGAATTCGATGAATCCGTTTCAGAGTCCGTCGAGCTTTTTAAAAGCTTCGTTTCCGTCGCGTCATTTTTCGATTTCTTTCCGTCGTACAACTCTGATTTTGATTTACTTTTCTTTTGTTTCGAGTCCCTTCTAACGAACGTTAGCATTTCTGCAAGTGAGCTTCTTCTCTGAGTCGTGTCTTTATATACAGAATTGTTTTTCCTTTTTTGTGATTTCTTCTTCCCAAATATGACTTGTTTTCCTTCATCGATTATATCCGAAATGACGTCTCTTGAGCTGAATAGTGGGCTTTTCGTCGATTTGGTTGAGTCTTTCTCGAGAGGCTCTGATGTGGGTTTTTGAAACGTCATAGCATAGTTGTTGGATTGCGTTCTTGATCCTGAACGAAGGAGTTTGATTGTGGCGACGAGAAAGAATGCGATTCCTCCGATGAAGAGGAGATAAATGGCTGCGCTTTGAACTACCGGAAGAACTTTTATATACATTGTAAACAGAGTAGCCAGATTATCAGGCAAACCGTACATCCTCTGTAAAAGAAGGAATAAAAATTAAATTGGGAGGCATGTAAAATAAGTCGCGAGCAAAAGCTTGACACAAAGGAAACTCACATTTTCAGTCCAGAGCAGCGGTAAAACCATGTGCTTAAATCTTCCAACTCTTGCCATTGGTGTAAGATCTCCAAACGCCATGTTAATCTGCATTCGAACGGCGACTTCTAAAGGTAAACCGCTCTCCTGGAAAACACAAAACTCATTAGTTAATCTGAATCAGTTCTCCTCTCTTTGTTCAGAATATTTTTACACGATTCAACTAGAAACCAGGAAGTAAACAAGTAAGTAAAAAAAAAATAAATAATTGACAAACGAGGAACAAATAATAGTTTCTCTACAGTAAGAGTTTTATTTATTTATTTATTTGTATTTTCAGGTACGAAGTTACGTGACCTGAAAGACAATATCATCAATTAAAACATTAGATGATTTATGGTTCAATACCGGCTGAATGATGAAGTAGGTTTCGTGCTTGGCAGGGTCCGGATGACTCCCTTCTACTTCTTCCAGGAGCTTTGGGTCCGAGTTGAAGAAATGAGGACATGAAAGCGCTATTGGAAAACCTGGAAATGAAACAAAGTCCAGTGAGCATTTTTTTTTGTTTGATTAAAGTGAATCGGATACCACTGTCAGAGATTATTCGGGAGGTAAGAAGTTGGCTTAAATGTTATTGTAATGACATATAAATGCTGAGTTTCCAAAGATCCTTTCTACACTGAGCCTTCTACGAGTGTAGAGCCTAGTCTTAGGGAGAACTCACCCGTGGTTTCTGTGGCTTTCTGGAAAGTGCTTTAACGGATTGCCTTTGTACATTATTGGCCATAAAAGATGGATACGGAAAGGTACATTGTAAAACGAACAAATAAGGAAGACATGAGAGAGAGAAAGCAAGGTAAGCAAAAGACAAAGAGATCAAAAAAGATAAAGAAGGAGATGAAAGTCAATCGGATCTGCCAGGAAAAAGTTTTGGCAGACCATCCGCCGCCTCAGAGGAAAGAATCCGGGTGCCGTTGGAGGGTTAAAAGCCAAAGACGGCTTCCTCTCCTCTCCGAGGAGAGGGCCATCCTTGCTCGTTGGAGAGAGTACTTCTCGGAGCTGCTCAATCCAACTCAGGGCACCGAGGGTGGCAGAACCGGCGCCACACTTGAGGCGGAGAATAGTCCCACCGTGGCCGAAGTCGCTCGGGCGATTAAATCGCTCAAGAGCGGCAAAGCTGCTGGTGTGGATGAAATTCCGCCCGAGATATTGAAGGCGCTAGGGAAAGAGGGAGTCCTTTACTAGTCACTCGCGTCATTAAGGTGGCCTGGCAGGGAGGAACAGCACCGGAGGATTGGCAGACCGGGGTGATTGTCCCAATCTTTAAGAAAGGGAGCAGGAGTGATTGTTCCAATTATAGGGGGCATCACCCTGCTAATTCTCCCCGGGAAAGTCTTTGCGAAGGTGCTGGAGGCCCGTTGCAGATCCGTGGTCGAGGACAGGCTGGGGGGAGAGTCAATGTGGATTCCGTCCCGGAAGAAGCACGACCGACCAGCTCCTGACCCTGAAGCTCATCCTCGAGCGGTCCTGGGAGTACGCCCGACCAGTCTTTGCCTGTTTCATCGACTTGGAAAAGACCTACGACCGGGTCCCACGCGGGAGACTCTGGGAGGTCCTCCAGACATATGGCATCGGTGGTTCCCTCTTGAGGGCCATCGGGTCATTGTACGGGGGATGCAGGAGCTGCGTTAGGGTAAACGGCGTCACGTCGGAGCCTTTCGACGTGTCCGTTGGACTCCGCCAAGGGTGCATGCTGTCGCCTCTCCTTTTCATAATTTATATGGATTGGATGCTACAGTGCAGCCGAGGAAGTGAGAGTTTCAGATATGGGGACCTGGAGGTGGGGCATCTTGCCTATGCAGATGACCTCGTCCTTCTGGGATCCACCCAGTCTGAACTCCAGCGGGCACTCGACGGTTTCGACGCCGTATGTGCCGACTCCGGGATGAGGATCAGCGTGACCAAGTCGGAGGTGATGGTGATCTCGAGGAAGCCCGTTAAGTGCGACATCCGCCTTCGCGGAGCCGCGCTGGGGCAGGTGGAGAAGTTCAAGTACCTTGGGGTCTGGTTCACAAGTGATGGCAGGACAGACGCAGAGATCGCGTCGCGGATCCCTGAGGCTGGGGCAGTAATGCAATAGTTGGGGCGGTCCGTAGCGAGGATCCAGCATTGAGGCGAAGCTCAGCATCTTCCGGTCTGTTTATGTTCCTGTCCTCACTTATGGTCATGAGGTGTGGGTGATGACCGAAAGGATGAGATCCCGGGTACAAGCGGCCGAAATGAGGTATCTCCGAGTGGTGGCTGGTGTGTCGAGTCTGGATAGGTGTCGCAACACAGCCATTCGCGAGGGGCTTCAGGTCGAGTCGCTTCTTCTCCGGATCGAGTGATCCATCCTCCGATGGTTTGGGCACGTTCAAAGGCTCCCCCCCAGAACGTCTGGTTCGTCGGATCTTGTCGGAGCACCCGGGAGGAAAACGGCCCCGTGGCCGTCCGCGGCAGGGGTGGCTGAGGGGGGGTGAAGGCCTTGGTCGAATCCCGCCTGATAGCCCCGGGGTCTCTGACTTCAATAGCGGAAGATCGTGACAGTTGGAAGTCCTTGATTGCTTCCCTCACCCCGCGACCCTAACGGATAAGCGGGTCCATGAAAAGTAAAAGTAAGTAAAATGAAAGTCAATAAAGAGAAAAGGGAGAGAAAATGAAAAAGAAACAGACGAGAGACAAAGAAGGAAAGAAGGTTGTAGAGCACAAGGAACAGATGACAGAGACAGATCAGCCTTTTTGGATTCATTCATCAGATTTCCTTAGAAGACCGTTCCTACTTTTCTCATGATACTAAACACTATTGTCTTTCACAGAAATTTTCTTTTTGTCTATACATTCTAACGCGGCTGTGGAAGCACTTGTAGTTTATTTGCTCACAATTTCAGGCTTTCCGCCTTTGCATTGTTGACTTTTTCACTCTACTGGGTTAAGTTCTTTAGGTTCAGCTTAATATTTTCATAGCGTCATGTCAGCTTTTATGTGAGAGATCTGCAGACGTGTTCTTGTCTCTTGTCCCTCCAAGTCCTGAATTTGTTTTGTAGTAGTTTCCAAGCAGCAGATCGGTTAATGATATTGTAAGTCGGAAAAAAAACAAATTATAGGCAAGCGACAAAGCAAAAGTGATTGACGACTAAATGAAAGCAGACAAAAATAACTGGGAAAACTAGAAACTAGGCGGGAAAATCCGAAATTTGTGTCCGGAATACGATAAAGAAATACAATAATCAGGGTTTATCACGACCATATGTGTAAGAAAGATAAATACAGGAGGAGTGCACATGGTGAGGGAAAACGGAGGAACAGAAGAGAATTAAAGAGAAGGCTCACCATAGTAGCAGTCAGTGACATCGATGAGTCCACGTGGAAAACATTTCCCTTGCCTACAAAAGCATTTGTTCTCCTCATTGAAGGCTCCGTTGTCCATGGCATTCTCTATGAAATTGTATTCATACGCCCGAAGTCCAAACCTAGAAGTTTCATTTCCGTTTCGCACCTAAACGAGAGACATATGCATAAGTAAATAAATAAAAATTATATTTTGTAAGCCGGTAACCTTAGCATAAATAGCCATGATTTTAGAGGTTTTATGTAATCCAGATAGCAAACCAGATGCTCGGTCTAGACAACAACAAAACGCAAATACTTTCACTTTCATCAGGAGGAGAGTAAAAGTTATTATTATAAATACACGTTTGGACCTGTTTCCATGTTCCGTCAACCTTGACCCCAACCACGAGGGAACTACTTTCCTCAAGGTCGTAGGATGTCCCTCCAATAAAAATTATCCGTTTACGATCAGTGATGCATCTTCAAATGCTAATTTATAGAAATGAGTTTGTCGGATACTTAGATTCGATCCATCACAGCTGACACTTCCTTCAGGCTTGATTACGAAAGCTTTACCGACTTTATTTTTTTATTTGCTTAATTTGTAGAAAATCGAGAACAGGAAGTGTTCTATGAGGGGTTCATCCGGAATTTTTAGTTCTCAAAGATTAATCCGATGACTTATGTAACGTCTGTTTTTGTTGTTTTTCGCAACCCGCGGTTGTTGTTGCGGGTTTTTTCTGAAATCGAATCGCATGAAAAGTGAGTGGGTGCTGATAGATGTATTAAAGTCCGCTTCGTTGGCGATAGGTAACAGATACCTTCTTCCTTCTACACCTTTACTCAATTAATGACGAAAGGCTTCATCTTTAAGAAAGAAAATTTTTCTAAAAGAGCAATCGTTGGCCTTTCTTAAAAGCGTATCCTCAGTTAGGCTCACAACAAGAAAGAATAATAAATCCAGTGATTAGATTTTAACGGTGTTTAATCTTAGATGGTCCCATCCTCCCACGTACTACTACTCACCAAAGGTATCGCTCGACACAAACTCTTCCTGAAGAATCGGAGCGTGTCGTTTGGTTTGATAAAACTAGGAAACTTAGTGCCGTCCGAGCTGTCTTCCACCTGACCACACGGAAGATCCCATTGAGGCAGCTTCGGTGACCTGTTGTAGGTGGCTAATATCCCCGCCTTTCCAATGTCATCATCTCCCGTGTAAAAGGTCGACACATCCCCCTCGAAATCGTACATCTAAGGAAAGCGCAAATAAAAGTTAGGTGGTTTCTCATGAAATACGAATGTTTTTGGAGCTCGAGTTACCTCTTTAGCAGCTCCTGTCCCTCCACTCTAATCCCCTTTCAATGAAAGAATTTTAAATGCATTATATATTATGTAACGTTTAATAACATTATGTAATTATTAAAGAGAGAATTTTTAAAAATATTGTATGCTTTCAGGTATAGATGCTAGTAACGTTTTCTTACCCTATCAATTAATCCAAGTTTATCGAACACTATCCAAGATGGTAGGAGTCTGTTTCCGATGGTTACTAATGTCGATTTATAGCCGAACATAAATTGTTTTGCGGTCATTTCGACGAAAGGACGTGAATCCGTTTGCCGGATCCAGAGATTAACCGCCATTTGAGACAGGTACGGTTTGCCGATCATTACGTTCGCAAAGCTCTGTTAATTATAAAAAAGATCTTTTATACCGGGATTGTTTAGAATTTCAAAAGGTCTTAAGGGAAAAGTTGTAAGATTTTAGAAGATACAGTAGATGATGATGATGATGATGAGTGTGTAATGAGGATACAAAGCGTGGAGGGGAAAAAATTTTTCAAAAGGGTAAGTTAGAAAAAGGAGTACCATGGACAATAATAAACAAGGAAAGAAATAGAGTATGACACGATAGAAAGGGAGAAACCTTGGCTTGGGGGGAGAAGGTGGAAAAACAGGGAAAGAAGTCAGAAGTAGCAAAAAAGGGTTAGGAAAAGAAAAGACGAAATAGCGAAAGAATTATTTAGCAAAATCAAAGAGGAAACTTCTAAACAAAAAAGAATCAATAAGGAAACCTTAAGACAGTTACAAGAGTAAAAAGGGAAAACTGATAAATACTGTAAGTGACAATGGAGAGGAATTCCTCAAGCCTGAGGAAAAAGTGGGCGTCAGGTCATTATAAAATTAAAATGAGATGGAAAGAAACGTCAATTTATTACGGCCAAAGGGAGGAAGAGGAAGGATGGAAAATGTATTGTATACTGAATGTCATCCGGTGTTAAGCGAACCTCTATCAAGAACTAATACTTGAATTAAATGAAGGATTTCCCGTGGTATTATGACAACTCACCAGCAGCGCAATGTTTGGCAACATTAGAAGATCCTCTTCCGTCCCGTTACTCATTTCCGGTACCCACTGAAGAGGGTGTTTTGGTATCGAAGACATCGTTCCGTTTTTATTGAAAGTGACATTGACATGTTCCATATGTTCCCTGGAAATGTACTTTTTGATATTATGAACAAAAAGAAAAAAAGGAAGGACATACACGGACAAGTTGGCAGTGATGCCACCGACTCCAAGGAATATCGAAATCATTACCCGGTATCCGGTCACACAGGTTTTGGTAAATTTATGTTTCTTTTTCAATTTATTTTTTGTTATATAATCGCATGCACCATTTATACCATTTACGTCTGTTTGAGCGAGGTGCCTTGTTTCATCATTTGGTAGGTTCAGATTTCGGAAAATGTCGGAGAGTAGGGTAGAGCCATAACAAACCGGCGAACTAACGTCACAAGGACGTCGACGACTCACCTGTAAACATATGGCCCGACTTCTTGAACTTTAAGCTTTTCTTTGCCAGCAAGGAAAGCATCTGGGTTGGTAATGTTGAATAGAAAAACTCTCAGGTAAAGTTCGACTGGAGGTGTTTTCCATAATTCGAAGATTTCACCTTTGTGACTGAGGTTGATTTTCTGAGAAAAACAAAATAATAATAATAAATAAACGAGATTGGGTGGGAATGGGATTTGAAACTCGTTGTCTTGCAACACGGTTGTTTGCAATTTCATTAAACAAAACGCGCCTAAAGATTTATGTCAGTTTTGTACATTGTGACGGTTGGTTAATATTTTCTTCAATGTGGAATTGGTGGATTTTTAGTTTTGCAATATTCTAGAGTTACCCAAAATTTGCTGTTAACGGAAGAAGCTATGTGGAGGGCTTTTGATTTTGTCTAAAACACGTTTTAGAGGCGTCTCGAACGTGCAAAAGAATATTCAAAAGGAAAAAACGGGGCTTTTGGGCGACAGTTTGAATTTTCTCATCGATATTGGAACGCCTAACTGTTTTTCGGTTGGGGAATTTGTTAGCTTGATAGACAGACCAACTACAAAATTGTATCGACTACCCCTGTAACCTTTGTAACGGTTTTCTTTTCTTTTCATGTGTTCGACACTTTAGTTCAAAAAGGAAGCTGGCATTGACGGATGGAAGTGTTTGCAAGTTGATGAGTGTTCAAGATGAGTCGATTGATAGATCGATAGAGTCAAGGGTGTTGAAGGTAATGAATTTGCCCGTCTTGTTTTTACTTTGCTGGCCAACAATGTTTTTTTTTTTCTTTAAGTGGGGAATAGGCGGGAGGAGGAGGGATTTTTTTTGCACAATTTCGTTAGTTTTCGGTCTTGCTGAGCACAAAAATTCAGTGAGCCGTGAAACCCCAAACCCGTCCACGGCCGTATCAAATTCCCAAATTGCTCAAGTCGATATACTTACAAATTTGAAAATAAGGTCGTACGGATTGACAATGAGGACGAGGCATCCGAAGAATATTCCGCAAAAACCTATGAGCATCAAAAGAAACACACCTGAAACAGAGATGGAGAGACAGCGATAGTTTTAGAAAGATTTTTTCCATTGTGTTTATTTAGTTAATAATAGTCGATTTCAAAAAATTATTCATTATTAGGTGATAACAATGGGTCTCACTCAACATTCTTACAAAGAAGCAATAATTTGTTTTGTACAACAAATAGCGGGGAAGTTGGAGTTCAAATTAGGAAGATTATGAAAATATCAGAAAAAATTCCGAGGAAGCACTTCGAAAGCACTTTATGACGATTGTTATTTCGCCTAAATTCATTCATATTTTTTCAGTATTTGGGATTTTTAAAGCTTTCTGAGTGAGATTATGTTGTTGGATTGGACAGGAAATGAATGAAATTGAAGATCCCCTTTGTCGAAGTTGGCTCGCGATAATAAAGAGCGACATAGAACGTCGCAGAGAATGATGCAGCGGTTGCATCAAAGGGTGATCAAGTTTTAACCTAATAAGAAAGAGTGGCAAGGTTAAAACGACTAAAAAAAACAACAACACAGAAGAAAAAAATTTAAACAAAGAAAGTTGGGTCATCAATTACATAATAATTTTTCTGTGCGACCCATTTCGGGGTCATAGTTCAAATCTGTAAAAGAAACGAAGGCGTTATTGCTTTCAGGTTCTGTCCAGCGTTAACCTTTTCACTTGTTTCATCGGGCGGATTCAATCGAAAAGATGGATCGATTGCTTGTTATCTTAGGACCCTACGCCTTCTCCTTCGAACTTTTGATGTACTTTTTTTTACTTTTCTTCTTCTAAAAGTATTCGGGCGATAATTTTTGCGTAATGCCACCAGGGCATAATTCATTACACAACGGATTTGGAGTTTTGCAAGCGGGAAATCTCCAAACATATTCCATCGAAATAGGAGATTATTTGTCGTGACTGTTGTTGGGCGTCTCACTAAAACGAAGTTTTGATGTTCTCGAGGTCAGAAGTAACTAAAAAAGGGAACCCAATGTGTCGAAAGATTTAGAGCACATAACGCGGAAGAAATTAAATTTTAGATTTGGTAATTTGGAAGGACGTAACAGGAGGTCAGGCACTGGATGTGGGTGGGTAAGACCCTAAAAAGGTTTAAAATTAGGAAGACCTCCCAAGTTATTTTCTTGAAATTTTTTCTTCCTACATTGGTTAACCCTGCGGTCTTGACTTCCTCCCCTCCTTCTCTTCTTCCAGATGAAGATCAATCAGAAATTTTTACCGTAACGGTACACTTCCACTCACGTCATTAGTGAAGGCGAATGGGACATAAGAGCTAGCCTGTTAGTTTGTGGTTGAGCTCAATCGTTGCTGGAGTCTCAATCAAGTAGCAAAAATTTCATACTTGTCATTTTCTAGATAGTTGCCGGTTGTCGTTTGATTCGAAATTAGGTGATACTCCGCCTCCGCCCAGCGTGAAGCCTTTCCCTTTCCACCATACACATTCACACGCCTTTTTCTTTATTTATCTTTACGGCTACTTAGTTGTGTCCACACGGATGTGTTCCCTTCTCACGTGTTTACTTTTAGCTTGGAATTTCAATTTTGAATTTAGGTTTTTGAAGTCTCCTTAAGATGAGTCCGGGAGACGTATGAAATCCTTTTCTCCTCTCTTACTGTCCTCTTGCTAGTTTGATATTGGATGTTTGGATATTTAAAAACGTGTCCATTGGGATTAAGAGTCCAGCTCCCGCGAGAAGCCAAGGTGAACGGTTTAACTATGTTTCGCTCTGTCGGATGAGGAGGAAGACTTTTCACTCAAAGGGGTCCGCATTTGCGGGACTTGTTCACCTGAATGCCAGCCTTGTTGACTGTCGAATTTCTAGAAGGTGCGCATGAGAAGCCGACGGATCGCAAACTTGTTTAGGTGAAAGGAAAAAAGACGAAGAAAAATAGATGGACATACAGATTGTCTAAATCCTTCGAATTAAGGTCCCTCGGGTCCTTAACTTAAGGAAGATCCATCATTTTGGAAGGTCATTGATACTTAGGATCGTGGTGTGCTTGAGAAAGACAAAAGGGTTTTCGGATGCTCTCTAGTTAATGTCGATGGCGAAAGGGGGCACCTAAGTGCAATACGGGGGATGGTGTGGAGTGGAGGGGTATGCACGGAAGGACGCGGGATATGGTTCTTGAAGAGTGAAAACGTGATCAGATTCGAGATACTTTTGCTGGCATCTTCTTCTAATTGAAATTTGTTACGTAAGACCTTGATTAGGTTTTTGATTCACATTTTACTGTACCATTTTCTATTTCTCTCTTTTTTATGCTTAACCTCTTAGGTGGGAATAAAGTGACGAGTCACGACTTGCAAAGCCTAATTAATAAAGTGCAAGTCGTTTGAAATTGTTTTTGCTGTAAAAGGCCGGAGTGGGTCAACCTCGTTCTCTATAATTAACACTGGAAAGAGAAGATAGTAAGTTTATTGGTTCAGTGATTTAGTTGCTTGATTCAGTGACAAAGAAAACGTCATGTTCGTATAATTCGCAGTTTACATGGGTCCTCTATATCATGAACTGAAAGATTACGACCCCAATCTATGCTTATAGAGGGAAATTTGTTTTAGTTTGTTGTAGGTGGATGTAAAATGTCGGTTAGAGGAGAAAGATAGGTGCTTCCTAGAGATCATGCAAAAAGCGATTCACTATGTCTGCCAGCTCAAATTCAAAAATAATTCTCATCTCCGGTATTAGAATTGACAGCAATAGTATTTTTTAAGTTTTTTAAAACCCTTTTTGCCATAAAAATCTCTTCCCCAAATTAGTTGGTCATGTAACATATATTCAAAGACCATAGTTTGGCAAAAATAGATGTCATTCAATCACAATCGAATAAGCGAGTTCTGTGTCTAAAAATGCTGGCGGGGAGGACGATGGAATATGTGCAAAACTTGTTGAGCCTGTTTCAACGGTTTTCTTACAAAAATATTCTCAAACATTTCCACGAGACAGGTACACACACATTAATGTTAGGCCTTTTATATGGATCTGTTTTTGCACTGGTCTATGATGGTGGTGAAAAAGTCCTAGCAAAGAATTCAAGTAGCCCTTCTTCCCTTCCGTTTGAAGATAAAAATTCAAATATTTTCAGGAAGATGATGGATGAGATTAAATTGGGTAACGATGTTTTTTTTTGGAGGATTTGCATAATGGGATTCCATTCACCATGATGAATATTTTCAAGTTAGTTTTAATGGCGGATCGAAGAAACCGATATTTGTTATTCAGTTGGCATAATGCGCGGAACCTATTGCTTTAATAAATTTCAAGTTGGCAACTTGAGCCCTGGTCTTTGGTAATATCAAATTCGATTTGTCAAGAAATATACGGAACCTGTTTCGTAAGAGGTCCAGTTGCCTGTAGCCCTCTAAACACCCCAACTTCGTGTTTTCTGGAAACATATTTAAAAGTGTTTTTTTCTCTATTTTAATCCTTTTGTCATTATAAGCCTTAAATATCTCTACGTACAACTTTTTTGCATCTATATCTATCTCTTGCTGCATTGTCTACCGGTAAACCATGACGACAACTTGGCTTTTGCCGGGGTTTTCTTTGCCTAGTTTTTTGTTGTTTTGCATGCAATGATGAACATGTGAAAACTGCTAGTTTTAATAGTAAATAATAGTAAAATTATAGATGCAAGTTCTACGTCCTTTTCACACCCTGGTACAGGATGTGGGAAAAGGGATTGAAAATATACTCAGCAATGTCTAATAATGTTTGTTAGACATTGTAACAAACAGTAATAAATTGGTTTTTTGGAGATGAAAAGAGGCCGAAACAGGGTTTAAAGCTTTATAATTTTGAGGCAATTTGAGGTTAAGGCACGGCTCAAGATAAATGTTTGATTTTGATTCGATTTCGTTTTTAAATAGATTTCACGCTTTCTATCTAGGACAAAAATGATAAGAACGGAGTATTATATAATTGAATACAGGTCAACCAATGACTGGTCTAAGTAATGGTGCAAGTACGCGTATTATTTCACGGGGGAAATACTACCAATAATATGGGGTCAAATTTTTTACTAAAAAAGAAAAGAAAATAAAAACTCGGAAGAGGAGAGTAAAACTGGAATGTTCACCCATCCGGGAGGGAAATGTTGGGAAAGTTGGAAATGATTTTACGTTTTTTGTTTTTGGTCTCAGGGTCTTTCGGTGAACAATTTCCCAATGAACAATTTTTTTTTCTTCTTTTCCTCTCTGTAAATGAATCAAACGAGGAAGTGACATTTAAGACGTTTCTTTCGGGTGTTTTGTCACCGGCCTAGAATTTTTTTCTAGGATTCAGGTTTGTAAACGGTCCAAGGATTGATTATTCACATTTTGGAGGAAACGTCCTATTGGGTTAACCTTCTTTTTCTAACGGTAAGGTAGTCATTGTCACGATCATCATGGCTCATGTTTTATCAGGATTTTTATTAGGTGTAAATTTTCTTTTAAATGGTTTGAACGTTGAAAGAAAAGCCGAAACCAGCAAGGAGATTAGGGACACGAAAGGGTGTTTTGTAGCTAATAAAAAATCGTTTTTTATTAATAAATGATTTTTGTTGTTTTTCTGTCCACTTCATTGAATAAATTTTGTTTTTTTTTTTTTTTCCTTCACAATCGACGCGACCGTGTTTGTTATCGCCAGTAGGTAGGATCTAATGCAACCCAAATTAAACCCTTCTGACCCAATTCAATACTTTTAGACTCCTGCCAGATGACTGAGGTGAACAGCAGCAGCACTAACAGTGACCATAGCGACAAACTGAAACCCACAACCTCTTCCGGGCTTTTTTTACTAATTACCGCACTAAGCACCGAGGCCACCGTCTTCGTCAGGTTTTGAGGCCACGTTCAAGGTGTCACCGAATTTGATCCTGGAAGATGATTAGATTTCCTGAAAAGCGTTGTTGATTTGCCTTTTATTCGGGTTAGAAGGCGACCCAACGAAAGTAGCAAATAGAGGGCACATTCGTCTAGCTTTAGAAGGGGATGGTGGAAGTAGAGAAGAAATATGAGGATCGGTTTAAAAAAAATTTTATCTTAATAAAAGACTTTTTTTGTGCCTTTGAAGTAATCACAAAACCTGAAGGTTGGACTCATGTTGTTAATTCCTACTCCTTGAATACCAAGATTCGCAGCTTTTGCTCAAGATTATGGTTGCGAAAGCTCTCTCTCTCTCTCTCTCTTTCTATTTCTCATGTTCTAGAAATTTCCATGAACGATGCACTCGCTTTGCTTGCCTCGTTTCTTCCGATATAACATTTCCAGTCAAGTGATCCGTGTAAGAATGGTTCGTTGTTAACGGGCCTCTTATGTCTGGCATTTCTTTGTCACTTTTGACATCTTTAGAGGAAGAAAAAGTAAGCGGTTACTCAATACGCGGTGACGTAATCCGTTTAATTTCTCTTTTGTTTGAGATGAGATCTTTTACCTTCTTCACTTTTTTGTTTTTCGTCATGTTCTTAAATTTTTGGTGGTGGAAGTCACCATCTTCAGAAATGGTGGTTCTCAACAATCTTGGTTTTGGAATGCTTTCTTTTTACTCTTCTTCGTCTTTTTTATTATTTTATATTTTGCTTTTCGAGATTTTGAGTTTTTTTCTTATTGGTTCATTTATATTAATTCCATGTAACTAAATAGATAAATCATAGATGTAAGGAATATAAGATGTAATGAACCTGTGAAACCTAGTTGATTAGTATTTGTGGGCAAGGTTCTATCGACGTTGTGAGTGAGTGGTCGCTTATTGATCTCATTAGACCCATTGCTTGTCCTTATTTGCAAATGGCAAACGCAAAACATTTGTCTTGTATGATAAACTGTTCAAATCAACATCTTTCCCGTAGTGAATTCAAAAATACCAATGAATACCAGATTATTCTCTTATTTTAGTAAAATTACTATTCCATACTAAGAATTGGGATTTTGACTGATTAAACGAGGTCTTAGTCAATATTGTTTTAATGTTAGGTAAAAGAGCCTATTGAAAATAATTACAGTATTTTGGTTGAGTTGATTAGTTTTATCGATTCTATCTTATTCTGATGGACTTATCTGCTTCCTATAGATAATCAGAGCTGAATAATACTAATTATTACATTAAATCGGAACCTACTTTTACTTATTTTTATTTCATTTTTAGGTTTTGGGGCTTTAATGCCTTCTTTTGATATTAGTTGCTGAATTTTAATTAAAGTTTTAACGCTAAGCCTTATTGAATTTTCGTATGTTTTACACGTTTTCTCCATCACTTTCCAACTTAATGAGAGTTTCGTATGAATAGGTTGCCTAACCTGAAAGACAGTAGGTTATTTCAACAACCTATAAGTACTTTGTACTCTTATTAATGAAAAATCTAATAAGGTATGATGGTTCTTGTCTAATTTTTTTCCAGGTGGTTAGAAATTTTATTAATAGTTATCCCAAATTAAGTTCTTAGGTAGCCTTGTTCACCTTTTCCTTCCTGTTTAAATTATCAGCTAAAACTGCTCTCAAATTGTAAATCCATACTTATTCCATGCATCCACTATCATAATTCTGCAACATTTATCCAGGGGGCAAAGGCGTGGTTCATATGTTCCCTTTAGGCATACTAGTTTCAATAGAATCGAACATGGCAACTACAATCCACTAAATCAGATAAATAAATTAAAATAAAATAAAATAAAATAAAAACTCGATCATTCGACCGACTTTGGAGGTGTTCCAAATAGCTTGCATAAGAACCTCAAAAAAATTTATTTTCTTCTTTTTATAATTTAGTATTTGACCTTGAACCTTGGAAAGCGCTTGAAGAAGAATGCGGTTTTGGAGTGTTTTTGCGCAAAATACTAGGCTCTTGATAATAATGATAATGATGATGTTGATGACGATAAAGGTGCAAGAGTAGTTTTTTCTTTTGGAGTCAAAAATACTCTTTAAGACAGTCATCCGGTTATTCAAAATCTTGAAGGAATGTTTAGGACGCTTGGTTTTGATCAAGATGGAGCTTTGCTGTGATTTTTTAAGGTTAAGGGAGACCTTATAAATTCCTTGGGATTTTGGTTTTGCTGTATATTTACGGCATTGTCTAATACTCTGGCAACATCATTGAGTAATTAGTTTGTTGATACTACCCCTACTTACATCTTCCTTCTCTCCTAATTCCCCCACTTTCTACTTACTTCTCTCGCTTCTCGCTTTCTAATCCGCTCCTGGAGCTAAGATGCTGGTCTGTTTTTCAATCAAAACTTCCTAACTAAACCTACAAACTACTTGGTATCTCGTTCCTTGAGACAGGTTATGATTAGTAAGATAAAAAAGAACCCTTTGATGTCTACGCTTGTATTTCTCATTTGCTTGGTTTAACTTAACTAAACTACTACTACCCCTGATTTGGATTTTGATAAATCGACATGCTTCGAGTTCTTTTAACTGCTAACAGTCCTCCAGCCAACCGGGAAATAATTATCAATAATATTTGAAGAGACAAAAAATAAATAAATAAACAAACATCGAACTAAGGTCACCTGATCATAATTCAGTTGTTACCTAAACAAGGCGAAGAATCGTTAATTTCAAGTCAGAAAAATTGTCAATACAATTTTTTTGTTTCTGAGGAGACCAGAAAGATAAGGAAGGAAGGGTAGTAGCAACCGCACAGGTAGTTCACGTCCTCATCTTTCAAAATTTATTAGTAAACTACTAATTTTGTTTTTGATGATGGTTACATTTATTCTTTGTTCTTCTGTTTTGGGACCAAAAGAATTTTTCAGGACGATTGCACGTGTGTTGCTTTATCTATCACCACTGGTTAATTGAAGAATTCCGGATTTTCACCTCGAAGGAAGAAGAACGACAGATTGATTGTCTTTAAAAGTGGAAATCTCGTACAAGGGGGTTTCCCAATGTTGACGTTATGTAGTTGGTGGGAGGAGGAGAGAAATTGTATTTCTTCTGTTAAAAAAACCGTTTTCATTTTGTTTTAATTAAGAAAAATAAATATATTTAACTTCGAGATGTTTTAGCATTTACACAATAAACGTGTGTTGACACCTTGATAAACGTTATGTGAGGTCATTAATAAGAAAGAGAAAAAATTCATTCCCTTGTGACCAAATTGTGAGAGTGACCAAAAAGGTGTCAGGAGAAAGGAAACGTCGAATGCATGCGCACAACGACCACAGGAAACAGAAAACATAGTAAAAAGCACTAAAGCCCTTAAAAATTTTTCATATCTTTTCCCTCTATATGCCCTGGCATTTCAACTTTTCCTCATTCTTTCCTTTTGTATTTCTCTAACATCCTTCTTTGGAGGTAAACAATAAACAAATTAGTCGTATTAAAAAACCGAGAGTGATCAAAGTAGAAAGCCATCAAAGAAACGATGTCTGCTTTTCCTGTCAAGCAACCTTTGAAAGTGTCACGCGAGTCAAATCCATTTGAAAACAAAGTTAGAGAATAGGTGACTGGATCCTATTTTAAAATTTTGAACACCATTTTAAAGGAAAAGGGGGTTCCCCCCTCTCATTCTCTTGATTTGTCATCAACACACTTCTTAAAAGTAATTAATTAAAGTCAACTTTTGCATCTGTCATCTTTCTTTCTTTCTATTTTACGTAATGTAATGCGTCACTTTATGGATGTTACATATTTAACGGCCAATTGAGCGTAATAATAAAAAAAAAAATTCATTTAAAGAAATGATTTGACCGTTTTTAATGAGGTTTCTATGTTTAGAAGTCAATTGCACTTGGTCCGTCCGTTCTCCCCAAACGAAAAAATCGTTCAGTGTTATGCAAGCGAAACCACACGTCCCACGACCTCATGAAAAAAAATTTCTACAAGTTTTTGATAACATCGTTTATGGGTTGGCTCTTCTTGTTTATATTGTATATATTTAACTATGTTAGTTTCATCCTAGCTTAATAGTGTCATTAGAAACCCTTCTCTGGCCTATGATTGCTCTATAAGATCGGGTCATGATAAATAATTAGTTTTACTCAACCTAGACCAACTATCACAATCTCGTTGATTTCATGATAATGTAGTCTGCTCTCCGCTGACTTTCGTGAACATCATTACTACTTTGACACACTCGTGTTTAGTCGTTTCAAATTCACAATCACCTGTTAAAGTCTATAGTCTCGTGATGTCGTGACCTCTATCCAAACAACGCCACAGTGATTCTGATTTTCCTCTAAGATACTTGCGTGCTGAAAATTTTAATACTATGCACTCGCCGACAAAAGTGCGTTAAAGTCATAATAGGAATTTTATGGTATTACTCAAAAAAGGGAAAGATCTGTCAAATCTGGAAAAAAAACAGAAGTAAGGAAACGAATGGATGAAAAACAAACCCGAGAAGAGGAAACAAAAAACGAATTGGAAGGTTACGGTGGCAGATTTCCCCAAGTGAGTGCCGCACACATGCGTTGATATATATTATAGCCAATGTTAACGTCTGTTAAGAAAAAAACGTGTGCTTGGAAGTTTCCGTTTTCCTTGTCCACCTTGATGAATGTTTCAGGTCTCCTGAATCGTTAAAGATGAAAAAATATTTATTGATTATTTATCATTTGTTTATTTATTTATACAACTATGGATTTATGAATTTTTTGTCAAACTCGGGGTTTTTAATGTTTTTTTCTTTAAAGCCGGCCGTGAATTAATTAAACGTTTTCCCGAGCTTAATTAAAATTCTCTTTTTTATTTAACTTGAAGAATTTAAGCCTGACTAAATTGTTTACGACCTTCCCTTAATAAGGCAATTTCATGTGCGTCACTTAAACACTCCATGGTTTTCACATCGCCATACTTAAACACCCAAACTTCGTAAATGAACCTGGAATCAAAGGGCGAGACGCCCATTTTTGTGTGCTTCTCAAAGTGATGTCAAACGGAAAATTAGTTACAAGATTGCTGAGTAACAGGTCACGTGATCCATAGAAACTTAAGGTTTTTTAGAAAAAGTAAGAAAAACAAGACCAATACACCAAGGCGGATGTTACAGGTACTAGATAGAAATGTAATAAAATGTAGGTAAAATGGCTGAAGAACTACAGTGGCATCTTGAGATACAAATTTAATTCGTTGTGTTATCATCGTCGTATGTCAAAAAAATCGTAGCCTATCTTAAAGCGGCGGGAGGAAAGCTGAGCGAACGTTTTGCCATTCAGGATCACCGCTGCAATTATCGCACATCCCAAATTTGAATCTCAAATTTTTCGTCGTATGTCGAGGTGTAAATTTTAAACTATTTTATGTCGTATCTCAAGGTACCACTGTACAAGAAATTTGGCTCTCATTAACATTTTATTAGATTAATTTTTCTTGAACTGGAATTTAACATTCAGCAATTTCTCGCCTCGAGGATATTTTGATCTAATTAACATTTGCTTAGATGGATTAGATATTTCTTACATGATTGAGGTAACTTTTTGCTAATTTTTTTTTTTGATTTTTATAATGAAACGAGATGCAACAAAATTGTGATTTTGATGCAAATATTTTTCTCTGTTGATCCATTTTCCTCTTATTTTGAGGAAAAAATTTGCTGTTGGTGCTTTTTTGAATGTCAAGGTTTTCCTGAGATTTTTTCATCATTTGTTATTTTCGGAATGAATTTTTTCTGAGCTCAGTGTTAGTTTCAATTTATATTAATCAGTGTCTTTTCCAGCAGATTTTTTGTTGCCACAGTTACTATTTTGTTTTATAAAACCACCTTCAAACCGGACGGGATCTGTCATTCGACTGTGGTTGTTTGGAAGTATATAAAATATTAATAGTAAAAAGGGGAAGGGAAATGAGTGCTGTGAATGAGAAAACAACATCATTTCTGGACAGAGAAATACGTTTGAAAGCTGTAGGATACATGACACGACTAAGAGAAGCTTCAGAAGTGATTAAAAAAAAGGAAAACAGATACGAAAAAATGGGATAAAGAGCAAAATATGATGAGTAACAGTCTAGAACTGACACGAACAGAGGGATGTGGTCTTTCGACTGCTCCAATGCCAATGTCATGGCACCGATACCAAAGTTCAAGACATCAAACACTCTTAATTATCTAATAATAAAAGTAATTTGTAATGGCGTTAAAATCTAAAACTTAATTAATTGGTTTTATGTATATAAATTCTTAATAGCGGCTAAAAATTCTCTTTTCATGAACTTTGATATTATCCTGTTTCTTTACTTAGACAATTGATAAGATAATAAATATGTTTGTTACGTCTGAAAATTCTGTTTTTTAATATTTAAATTTACGAGCATTCCCAAAGGAAACAGACAAATTAATATATTTATGTAAAGACGCAATTTTTTCTAATTGACTATAAAAAAGAGATCTTATAATTCTTAAAGGTTCTGTTGAGAAAATTTCAGAAATTGAAGTAATTAACGAAATAAATGAAAGCTTTTTAAAATGATGTAAAAGGATGGCAACAAAACAAACTACTAAGAAATTAAAAAGAAGGAGGGATGTCTAAAAAAACGGATCAACGTAGAAAGGACTATCTGTATGAAATCACAACCAGTTGGACGCTTCATATTCATAAACAGTATTATAAAAAAGAACAAAACGGGAGAGAGGGGAAGACAATCACGACAAGACGGGATTGAGAAACGTCAGATGCAAAATATGTGAAATTGTCACACATGATGAAAGAAAATGTTAATTAGATGTGTGTGTGAGTGTGCAATTGTGTTCTTAGTTAAAAAACCTAATTTAAAATTTAAGTGCCTGAATCCGAACAAGATGAAAATAAAAAAAATCAAGGTGATCCGAAGAGGCAAACCTGAGACACGCTCGATTTTAGTTAATTTTATTTAATTAGATAAAAAATTAAAACTCTCATTTTCAAATCAGGAAAGGAGAGGAAGAGTTTTATCGATTCATGTATCAGTTCCATTCCTATAATTTTCATTTTCTCTTTGTTTTATTGTAGTACGATTTGAAATCAAATTCTGTAAGTGTTGCGTACAAAGGAATGAACGACTAAAATGATTTTTAAATAGGAAAGGAAGGGAAAACGTCCAAAATGGTGTGTTGGTCAAGGTTCAAGTTGTTAGTAGAAAAGCAACTGTTTGATAAAAAATATCTTGAGCACGAAGAAGCAACCAGGCAGGTAGGTCCAGGTAAATATGTTGTTACACGTAATTGAAGTCTGAAAATTCTCACGAATTGTTCGCAATTTGGAAAAGAACTCGAGTCAATGCGATGTATTATACGTAATGAAAGCAAATCACGCGAACATAAGGACGGACGACAATAGATTTGGGATTATCCGATGACATTTGGAAAGGAAGAGAAAGGTTGATTTAAATTTGGATCTTGATTTATTTTAAAGTTAGTGAATTTATATAGTGGATTCAAAATTTTGCCCTCAAAGATGAAAACACAGAAATAATACAGTCGACATGACAAGACAAGGTTGGAAGATTTGGACAAAAACTTCTTTTTCGTTCAAAAATGAGGTAATGCGACTATGGAAATAAAAACCAATCAGCCAAGGGAAAACGGTAAAAATAAAATCTATCGCGGATGTGAAACAAAACATAACAGCTGGAAAATTTAAGGTCCTAAAAAAGAAAGAATTTGACACACAGATAAAGCTACGAGAGGACCATAAAATTATTAAGCAATTCTTGATTCACCCCCGTCGCGCTCCAGTTACCCCAATTTGACTCTCTCGTCTAGAACCAACGAAGGGCGGTGATGAGAGGAGTGAAGGTTACATCAAACAGAAGCTTATAAATAAAATGTAATACAATAACTTTGTCTTCGTTAAAATTAAAAGAAAAACAAATTATTTTCTTCAAGTAAAGACAAATGCCAGCTGGAACATATCCAGGAAAGAACTAAAAGACTCTTTTTTGTCACACAACCACTCTCAGCCGGAAACAAAATCTGGTTTTTCGTATTGTTTGTTCAAACACATATCACCACCTACAACCCGAATTTTGTTTTGATTCGAAATAATTTCTGCCAAATTCATAAATACTGATAAATTTGTAAATGAAATTGATTGAAAGCGACACAGTAATTAATACATGTTATCAGAGAGTGTGAAGATGGGTTTCCTATTGCCATTCACGAGAATGAAATGAATGTGATAGAATTTTCGGTTACGAAGAAGATACTCGAGACAGGAGTGAACGTCAGGTTGAGGGAACCTGGCACTCGTTACAACAAACCCCGTAGATGGCACTATCAGGAAAATTCCGACATCCTTCATTAAGTCGGTCTTAATAACTTGAAGTTAAGAACGCGGAAGTCGAAGTGCTTCTAATAACGCGGGATTTCAAAGAGATCTGAGTACACAATCCCAGGCATAAACTACCAGTAACGGGTTTTAATTTTAGCATAGAGTACAGAGAGTGGACAAGGACGTTCAGTATGGCCAGGTTGGGGTGCAGTTATAAAGCTGCCAACTCTTCGGATCATTACGAAACATTACAAACAGTCTAACGCACATAGATGGACTCAAACACACACGCACGAGGCTTGAGTCTTATTGTAAACGTACGTGCTGACCTGAGTTTCATACTCTACAAAGGCCAAGGACTTTACATAAAGTTCACAACCCAATAAATTTGTGACTTCTTCGTTCTCGCACACTAGGCGTTGTCTCGTATTATCTTTCCCAGTATTTGACTGTTTCCGTTTGCATTGCTGAACATTCGTTTGTGATGCCTTCAGACTTCGTTCAACTTTTTCTTCTTTCCTTCGATCCTGATCTCAATCACGTTAAAATAGGATCACCAGCCTTGAAGTTTTTGCTATTGCTTCTGTTTTCTCTTCCTTCCAAAAGCAAGCACCGCATAACTTATTGTAAAAATTTAAGGAAGAAAAACTTATAAAAAGAAGGTCATTTTTATATTTATGAATAATTGTTTATTAAGAAGAAATTAACAGTTGTGGACAACGAATCTTTGAAAACTGACAACTACGTAAGTCAAAAACAAAGGTACAAAGGGATGAAAAAGGTAGGCTGCTGTTTCCCTTTTCTTTGCAAGAGGGATTATTGAAGTTTGCGCCAAGGTAGCCTATACACTTAGAGGAATGAAGAAGATGAATTAGTACAGCGGTGTGGCTTCATTGATTGCTTAAGTATGCTACTGAATAATCAATAGGATTAGATAATATTTGTTTATAAATTAGTTGAAAACGAAAATACCTGGCGATTTAATTTTCTGCTGACTCGGTTTTAAGATTCCTGCACTTTCGTTTCTTTTTTTTTTTTTGTCAGAGAGCTGTAAAAATGAAGTTGTGTGTTGTATATATTAGCCCTTATATTTTGTTCCTTCGACAAATTCGATAGAATTCATGATAAATCCTTTGGGTTTCAAAGAATGTGACAAATTATTATTTTTTTTTTAAATTAGATTTGTAATAGTCGAATCTTTGAGTTTATTATTTGGGACATATAAATTGGAAGGAATTAACTAATTCGAGTGTGTGTGTGTCGTGACGGTGACAAGTTGAAGCTATTACAAAAGTTCTGTTTTCCGCCCTCGGGCTACCACGGTTACTATGGAAGGTTTAATGTGGCTAAACTGTAAATATGGTATATAGGAGGGGCTAAGGGGAGGGGATGTAAGCCTGCGTGGCTTTGAAGTGTATGAAACCCTTTACGAATGAAATACGAATCCGGCAGGTCCTTGGCTTTGTCTTCATTGAAAGATCTATTTCATAAATTTGGATAGGTCAACCAACTTTTGGCCTTAAGGTCTTCCGGTTCGCCAGTCGTCTCAGACGGCTTCTAGGATTAACATTATTAAGGTTGATCCGAGATGTCAATTTATTTTTTTTTAGTTATAATTTTTTTGGTTGTTGCTATTATTGTTTGAAGGAGAACTAGATTTTAGATGTTTCAAACTAAAGATTGATTTCGAAAAGTCACTTGAAATGATTGACCCTTTGACCCTTTCAATCTCCTTCCTGATACCTCAAAACCTCCTCCATTCTTAATTTTCCTGTTTAATAATATTTCCCGGAGCTTATAGCAGGTGCGACGTAGTGTTTGGTAAATGGAACGTGACGGCTTACTAGCCCTTGATGTCACACATCGAAACAGAGATCCAAAGATTTAATCAAAGCTCACAAAGTGTTTTGATTAAAAAAACTGACTTTTTTAAAAATCAACTGGAAACAGGAAATTATTAAAAATATAATCTTAACCGGAAGTTTTCACAATTGACACCATCAATGATCTTGTTCTCAAACAAGAGAATCAGGGTCATGACAATCGACATTCTTTTTTTCCCGCGATTTTTGTCCTCATTCTTTCCACAATTACAGCACAATGAAATTTTTTAATGTCCTTCTTTCTCTTATACGTTGGTTATGTAAACAAATAACCACTATAAATTGTTTTATAGAGTATTTTAAATAAATTAAATTGGATTTCGAAATTTTTAGCAATCCTCCTTTTCTGGCTTTTGAACGACTTCGCAATAGCTCGTCCAAGCGAAAACCATTTTCCACTTAAATCTCAACAGGCTCTATTGACCACAGAGAAAACCGTAGGTAAAGGGCGACCGAGTATATACAACCTGTTGTATATGTATTTGTTGTGAAAGAGTAGTACAAGTGTTGAGTTGGCTCCTCTAAAAGGGTGTACGCTTGGCAATTCTTCTACTTGCTAATATCAAAGTGTTTTCAATCAAATTAAAATAAAAACCTGAGAATTACTTCGTTTTATTAATAGTACATTGTAAGTAATTTTTTGTGCGATTATCTTTGAAATTAGTGAATAAGGTCATTTATCTGGTTGCTAATAACAAAAGAACAAAAAAGATGACGAGAATTTCCATGTAGCAAAGACAGTGATAAGCTATTTAACATGGCTTTTGTTGAATCTCTTTTGGGGTTGGCCTAAATTGTTATACTCACGGTCTTTATAATTTTTGAGCTTCATATTTAAATGAAAGAAATTGTCAGATTTTTTATAAAATAATCATCGAGACTGGAATATCACCCCAATTCAACCGCATCTTCCTTCCTAGACGAATGTCATGACCAAAGTCTCTTGAAATTTTACGACTACTGGACTCACTTTTACGCCTCTTATAGCTGGTCACTTCTTCTTCCTCTATCTATTCCGAAATATATGATGGCTGACACGGGGGAAAACAGTTTGGATTAGCCTGAAGAAGGGCATTTTTTGTGGAAGTCTTTCTGTCTAACTTAAACATTTTTTTGTGTTCCGATTTCCGATATGTAATATTTCGTTTTTGTTTTTGTTTTTGTTTTTACCTCACGCTAACTTCCACTTGCCTCTAAACGAGACTTATGTCTAGGAAACAGACTAGAGTCTTAAAATTAGGAACTGTATAACGAATGACACCGAAGGTTCCGTCTGTAGGATAGGAGTTTCGAATTTCAAACCCCAATTTCTTTCTCCTTTCTATAAAAAGGTCATTTCGATGGCAGTCTAGTGTATACATACTTTTATTTCCACATTTCTTCTCAAGGTTTTCTTCCAAAATCATTTTCTCAAGATTATTCCCTCTTTTGAAGTGGTATATAACAGGGATGGCGAACCTCTGGCACGCGTGCCACAAGTGGCACGTTTGAAAATTTTGATGGCACGTTCAAAAACTACATTTATTTTTTAATATGTTATCTTTTCATTGAAATTAATTAAAAATTATTTGTGGCACGTCACATAATTAAAAAAAAAATTTTATGACTCTGTGGCAAGAACACCAAGAAAGGTTCGCCACCCCTGGTATATATATACTGTATACTCTGATATTTAATGACGTGTCTCTTCTTAATGAGAAAGACGACAGGCCTAACGGGCTTGTCCAATCACAGGAAAACAGACGGAAACAACTTTTTAATAAATGGTTCTAACACTATAGATTAAGATAATAGTCGCGAAGAGAATGGAGGAATAAAAAAGGAAGGGGGAGTACAGAGAGAGAGAGAGAGAATACTGGAATCGTGATGAATTAGTCCGCTCTCTCTCTCTTTCCCTGTACAACGTAAAAAGTAACTAGAGATTCTCTTGCTACAAGTATGTTAAGCTTCCATAACAGAGAAAATATTGTCAGAGGAGTCTGGAACCAGTTCCGCGAGACATTGACCCATTTTGAAAATTATATTTCCTATGACGTTTATAAAACCTCTTCTTCTTTTTCGTTTCGGCCAACCAGGGACCACGATGTTTTTCAACTCATTTTCACTTCTACTTGTAAACAGTTATTACATGAGTTGAAAATATGCTTGATTGTGAGTCAGCTAACTTTCGTTGAAGGCTTTCTCGCTGACTGAACATTACTACCAAGGTTGTGAGCCTTGGAGGGAATTTTGGGAGAAAGGATTGTGGATAAATTGAAGGAAAACATTTAAGGTAAGGAAGAGCGGGAGAAAAACTGGCTGGGAATTTTGCACCCAGGTGGGATTTGAACCACGGTCCTTGGAGTGATAGGCGAGTGCTCTAACCTCTCGCCTACCAGGCCCCTTTATATTTATATATAAAATAATATAGGTTTATATATAAAAATATAGGTTTTATATTTATATATAAAACCTCTTTATATTTAATACCGCGGTAAGTTCCATTTAAAATGGACATTTTCCTTTTTTTTAGACAATAACCTTCTCATTTTCTTAAAGCTCTGCCTCCTGAGTATTCGTAGTTTTCTGGTTATGACAGTCAGACGAAGATTTTTCTTGTGTCAACCGTCTTTTGCGTTTCCTTAGTACGAATATTTATTAGTAACATATCCATTCATCTTTCCAAAGGGAATCTCTAAATAAAAATACTATATCCTCTTTTACTTCGTTAGCAGTTGATACCTATTCCTAAATTATAGAAAAAAATTGTTGCTTTAAGTTTAAAGATAAAGCCTTCTTAAAATTGCCGTCGTTTTGTACGTCTGAGTTTACGAATCAAAAGTGTAGATTATTGGACGAGTTCGACCGGTCTGGACAAATGATAGTTAAACACACTTTATCAATTATTTAATGTTTAGTCTTCTACCTGCGTATCTGTTAATATCTCGACTTATGTCCTAATAGGTTCGCCCAGGGTTTATACTTTTGTACCCTTTTTGTTTATTATACCGCCTATCTTTTTTGTTTTTTTTTCTTTTTTCATTTTATCTTAATCTTAGTTAATATTTAAATTTAAACATAAGTTTTGCTGAGATGGAAAATAGGTGTAGAAAAAAACACGATGGTGGAAATTTCCATTTATTTTCATTGTGTTTCAGAAAAGAATTTGGAGAAAGGGCTGTTGATTGGGAGCTGGACCCCCTCACTGCGTCCTGTCATGCTCTAACATGAAATTAAAACCCAAACTCCGTTTATGAGATTTGCACCCACGAATCTTCATTGAAAAAAGACTATTTCTCTACTCTATTGTCTACTGGAGGAAGAGAAGTTGGAAAACTGTAGGCAAACGCTAAAACTAAATCTTCTTTTGCAATTCTTATGGTTTGCAGTGAGAAAAAAAAATTCGTGTTTGAATTTAAATAAATACTAATATAAATAAGTTTATTTATTTATGTGATTTAGGCAATGAAGGAAAACCGGATTAAGATTTTTGGCTCTTTCCCACAAAAATTTCTGCAGAAACTTTTTTTCTTGAGATTTGAAATTCCGATAAAGTCAACTTAAAAAAAAACGAGTCGCGAAGCAAAGTTGTGAAAAAATTTAAATCGTGACGACTGCAATGAAGAGATATGGAATTTGAAAAAGGAAGAACAGAAGTGGGAAGAGGAGAGAAGAGAGACAATGGAAAGTTAAATTGAATTTCTAGACTCTAGACTAGGCGAGAAATAAATATTGAAAGTAGAAAAATTTGAACTTCAAAATTTACATATTTTTCATTCCGTTTGTTTGAGATAAAAGGAAAAAAATTTTTTTATTTGTTTGTTGTCCTTTGAAATTAGGCCTTTTGTGATTAATTATTAGTTTTAGAAAGAAGTCGGGATATCTGTGCCTGAAAGAAAGGAAATGAAAGGGAAGGGAGGAAAATTTCAAATTCTTGTAATCACGTGACCGGATTTGGTGATTCGAGAAAAGTTTTATGTACCCGGAAGGATGCTTTGAAAGTAAAGAGGTTTGAAGTACTTGGTAGTCTTCATTATAAATGTCAAAGGTTGTTTCAGAAATATTAGTCCCAATTTCTGGGCTATTACATTTTGGGCAGTAATTAGAACGATACGGGTGCTTACACGTACCTTTAGTCAAACCGATTTGTCCACTTTGTCGTGGATTTGTCCGATTTGTCCATTTTTCAAATTTGTTGGCTTGGTTAAACATTAAAACTTTAGCAGGTCCAAGAACTAAATAATTTAAGTAACGCTTATGATTTACTATAAATATAATAGGCTATAATATAAGAAGGTTGTAAAATTGGCCAGAGGATATTGGGATCCAACCGTGACAGCCCTGACGACTGGAGCCTTCTAAAACAAGTTGTCGACTTGTGAAAGATACGAAGGAAAAAGGAGAACCTACAAACATTTTTTTCGTTGTTTTTGATCGCTGTTCGGTTTATGGAAGGTGACTTAGGAAAGATGGTTCAGAAAGTTCTTCCTGTGTTCTCAATTCTGTATGATTCTGTCGTAGATTTATTACGAGACGTGAGTGAACGCGTCTTCCACAACAAGGATCCAGTAATACCATTTTCAATATGCTCTAAGTATCATTGCCCTTACACATTTTATTACAGATTGAATGAAAAATTTAGTGAAACTTACTTCTTGTTCTGTTAGATTCTCCAGACCTGTTTTTGTGAAAAATTCCCCTCGAAATGCCAAAGGGCAAAGACTGGCTTTCGTTTTTACGATTTGTCGCCCCCGAATTAGTCCTTTGGTGTGACGAACGGTTAAATATATCATTGAACAATGTGGCAAAGTCTTTCATTTTCCAGTTAAATTTAATTTCAACTTTAACTCTCAAATGATTCTTAAAAAATAAATATCACCACACAAGTCACTTTCGTCACTTTTTCGTCAAAAAGTAAAATCCAACCACAAAATACTCTAAAAATTCGATTTTTAATTTTCTGCTCTCTCACTTCTTTCTGCAATAAATACATAATACATAAAATTTATTCGTTTTCGTTACTTGAGCTTTTATTTTGAATGTCCGATCAATCCAATACTTCACTCGGATATTAATTCAATTCAATTTGTTTTAAACAATAATTTGACCGCCAAAATTAGAGTTATTGACCTTGCAAACACTTATGCTGTTGAAATAAGTGTGTAGGCGCAATATAATAATAATAATAATAATAATAAGTTACAAGGTTGTTCAGGTTTATTTGTCGGTTATACTAGACCGTTAAAAGAAAAATTCAAATTCCTTCAAAATTTTTCTATTGTAGGACCTTTGCACATAGGTTTCATTATTCCCGACTTTGTTGACTTGTAAGAAGTATAATTTTGTCGGGGTATGTCAATGTTATCCTAAAAACCTTTTTTATAGAACTAATGTCCAAACAGAAGAACAATTATTTGAAACATGTTACAACACAATTTTATGCTTAAAAACCTTTGTTCAGGGGTAAATAGGAGAATAAGAGGGTGAGAGAGGATTATTAGAAGAGAGGTTCGCGATAATAGTTTTTTCACATAATCTTCAGTTTCTCAAAATTTAATTTTCAAAACCACCAAACTATTCTCAACCAACCCCTTCCCTTTATCATCAAAATGTTCTTTGAGCAGCATTTCTTAATACATTTAAAATCTCGGAAACCTTTTAGGTTTTTAACTTGTCAACACCCGAAGGTCATCAAGTATTTCAACAATTTCAGTATAAAAATTAACATTTGTTCTCAAACTACCAGTTTTATTTGGCCTAAAACCACCACGAAACACACCTATGAGTCAAGTCACATGCAAACGCATATTCAATTATAAGAAAAAAGCCTCTAAAACACCGTTGGAGCCTAATCGTTCTAATAAAAAATTTCTCCTCTTTTCGCCATTGTTTCGAAAATTTTTCATTTTGCTGACTCGTATATCACGCTTAACCTTATACGATGACGTCGTTAAATGTTGTCATTTTTTTCTCTTTCACTCACAAAACTTACTTTTTAATATTTATAAACAAATTATTACATAATGTTGTGTCCTTAAATGGAATGCAGTTGCAGAAAATAGCATTTATTATTTTTGTTGTTGTTAGTAATAAATTTTTCAAAGCTCGCTGTGGGCAAGTTTTTTTTCTTTTACGAAAGATTGTAGTTTTTAAAATAGCGTCAAAAACTACTGACCAACACATAATTTTTTTAATGACTTATTTACTCCAAAAATATTTAATTATTATTTTATAATAGTTCACTAATTTTAAAATGTACCCCTCTCATAAAAATTCAAAATATTTTAGGCTTAAATTAAAGGAAAAAAAATCTTCAGTTTGTTTGTATCTTTAATGCGTGATAATCTAGATAATCACTGACTATAATTAGTCAAAGAATTTGAGTTTTAAAGAGAACAAAAACGACTAGCGTGTGGAAGCAAAGATCTATTTCTTTGCTCGCGTAACATTAAATCTTTTGAACCAATACCATCCAAACACATTCCCATACTGAAGAAAACTATGCAATAATTGTACTGTTTGGGGGCAGCCACCGATAATCATTTCCTTTTTAATTAAAATTTCACAAAATGGAAGAAAATATATTTTAATACAAGAATATTAAAGGTTTGTAACAAAATTTCTTTTCTTTTGGGATGCAGCCTGAAAAATTTATGAATAAATTTAAGTAAAAAATGAGAAGCGCTGAATTATTCTAGTAATATAGTATCATAAATATTGAGGAAATGCCTTGGGAGGTCTGTGGTTGAATACTCGGTACTTCCTCCCTTATTCTGTTTTACCAAAGGATGAAAATGGAATTTTAAAAAAATCGCTCTGAAGTTTTTGATAATTCTCTACTAAATTATTTTACACTAACTTAGTAATAGTACTCTCAATGTAAATAAATTTTTCTGAACAAAAGTCTCCGAAAAGTATATTCATATGAATTGGAATGTTTCAGCGTCTATCAGAATAAAAGCTGAAAATGAGTAAAAAGCATAATTAGAAGAGGGGCAAGGGAGTCATACTAATACTATACTAAAAAGACACACGACAAAAGGGTGATAAAATATCTTGTCGTGCCTTTAAGTAGCACTTTGTTCGAAGTCAGTTCATGGTGACTTCTGAAATTATGCTGGAATGTACATTCACACACTTACTAACAAAATATAGTTCTGCAAGTAGTCTAAGACTCACGGCTTCAAGTACATAGTACTATATATGTGTATATAAATCAAAAGGCTTTCGTTTCAACTTCTGTTTCTCAACAATGAAGACATATAAGAAAATATTTAAGAGTCCCGCCAGAAGCTCCTAATTGTTTTTTAAATATTTTTCTCTTACTATTACATTGTCCTAGAAATTGTTTTAAGAAAAACAATTTTGTTATGAATAATCACGTAATGCGAATCAATACCCTAACTTAATCACTAATATTGTAACTATATGAATTAAGAATAATGATATACAGTATATGAGTTAGATTTTTTTTTATTATTTGATTATTAATTTCCTTAAATTCCGCACAATTATTTACACACGTTTTATGATTTTTTTTGATTGAACGAAAATAACGATGACAGAGAGTCGATGACCAGTGATTGTAGCTTGTGGCAAAAATAAAAGCCCAAGAAAAGGAAAAGAAAAGAAATAGTTTTTCCGAATTCACCAACTAACCGAATTATTAATTGTAAAACAAAATTCACTTTTCCCGCACTTAACAAAAAAGGAAAAGAAAACAAATTAACTGTTTCCGGTGAAGATTTATAATTTTTATTATTATCACGGATCGAAAGCAAAATGAAACTGAATCACCGCGAATAAAACACAAAAAAATCGCGCAGAAAAATAAATAATCAAATTTTTAATGAAAAGTTAAAAAACAACTTCATCGCGAAATGTCCGATGATAGAATGAATGGTACTTGAGTCATACGTGAAGCGTTCATCTTACAAGGTACAAACCTGTCCGGTAACTATAGTAACCGATATTGTTGTTGTTGTTGTTGTTGTTGGTTGTTTTAATATTTCTCTGGTTAATTTGTAACAGTTTAAGAGAGGGAGGGAGATCGGAGAAGAATCAATATTAGATTTTATTAGTGTGTTTGAATTTTGACGTAGGAAGTGGGGGCCCCCAAGGCCTGGGAGAAAGAAGATTGTCTGATATACTTTGTCATTCGTCTGTTGGTTCCTCATGTCTTTTGCTTTTGCAGTATACTCTGTCGGGGATGCAGGCTCGGCTACTCGAGCCTAACTGATTTCAATCGACTCTCTAAACTGAAGTCACGGGCTCGTCAAAAGGAGGTCAAGTCGTAATCAGGTGACGGATGAATGTATTTAGGCAAGTCAGTTAGTGTTACTAGCCGTCAGCGTTGTTTCTTATTTAATCGAAGAAAATATTCAACGTCCATCATGCTTGTTTGGAAATTTTCTCACTCAGAATTAGTCTGGAAATAGAAAATTTTTTCTACTTAGTTTTTGGGGGATTCATTACCTTAACTTGGAGCCCCATCTATCTTTTCAACCTGCACACATTCAAATGCCTTCGAGATGACAATTTTTAAATCGAAGATTAATTCTTCAGGAAGAAATAAAAACGAAAAAGTTAATCCATTTTTTTGAAAATTGGATTTAAGTTTTGGCGTTAATTACAATGAAAAGGGAATCATCATCAAGGAAGAACAATAATTGATATGAATGATTTAACCTAACATAGTTATTTGTTACAAAAGTTCTCATATTTAAGAGTTCTTTAAAAAAACATTTTCTTAGGGGCTTTTTGCTTAAGCAGGTTTTTTCATTTTTATTTTTTTTTTGTCTCTATTTAAATTATAGGTTTTCGTTATTTTTCTGATGTTAGTGTTGTAATGATAGTATTTTCTCTATATTTTTGAGTTTATTTACTATTTTGTTTGAAAAAAATTATTGATACTTTTCTCTGTCTGTGTAGTTCTTTGAAATTTGATAGCTTTGAATCTTCGACTCTGTTGTATTTATCTATTTCACTTGGTAAAAATAAAAGATCGACGACTCACATGATATGACAGAAGATATAATAACAAAAAGCAACAAGTAATTGATTTATACATTGTAAAGCTAATTATATGAAGAAATGAATGAAAGAGAAACCTAATCATACAGTGGTACAAAGTTCGGAATATAAAATAAAGTTTAAAATCGGTGGAAATATTTCACCCACGCCAAAGTACTATGTGATTAAAACAAGGAGTTTTGAACTGACATTCTTCTAATCTTATAAAAAAGACAAAGAAAGCTCATAATGAGCCTGGTGTCAAAAATGAAAAACTTAGAGACAAATGCGACCGCGTCATGCACCGCCTACCCGAAAACTCGGTTTTTTTTTTACATCCAAGTTCACGTGCAACTGGTGATTTTGTATCTTGGGTTCTAGTGCCAAGAAAAAAAATTGTTTTGCGAAACAGTAAATTACGGAGGGGATGACAAACCTTCGAGTCGTTTTATCATGTTCATAGTGTCGCCAACTTTGGAAGAGAAAATAATTTTGGTTTTCAGAATTTGTGGCTGTGGAGTTATATACCAGTTTTCCCGGGCTATTTGTTATAAGTTCTTAAAAACCTGGTTTTTACAATTCTGTCAACTCAAACGACATAATCGTTTACCCATTAGATAAAGTTTTTACCATTTAACTAGATGATTTGAATCTTTAGAGAAAGAAAGATGTAAAATTCTAGCGAACAAAACATCGTAAACGTGATTTTTGTTTTTCATTTTTTGGAGATCTATGGTGTAGTGGTTAAGTGTCAGAATAAGAAGTTATAGTCGCGAGTTCAAATCCTCCTCCCGTATCCAGAGATATTCAAAAAAGAATGGAAGACGGGTTAGAACTGTTTTTGTACTTTATACAATATTTCGTTTTCTAGATCAGTGAATCGTTTTCTAAACCAGAATACGTTTTGGAGAAAAAGGAAATATGAATTTAAAAAAATTTTGAAAGTTATAAAGTAAATGGAGTGTGATAATATAAAAATTGCTTAAGTTATTTTGGCTACAAAAAATTATTTGAAAATTGCAAAAGTTGTTGTTAAAAATAACGATATGTGTTTTCGGACCCGAATTTCTATTAAATATGTTGCCGACAAAGTGGGATATCAGCTAAGGTGGGAAGTGGCTCGCCAGATCATGAAATAACCAATACTAAGTACCACTAACAGATCCAAATTTTTCCTGCATTTCAGACTTTAGCCAGCCAGTTCCTGATAGATACGGATTGTAAAGAAGACCGTCTTTTATACACTTTCAGAAGTATGAAACTACACATTTCGCACCTCCTTAAAACAACAGACCTGAAATTCGCCAACTCTTAACACCTGACTCGTCGTAAAGGCTGGTTGATTATTTAAAATGATCATATAATGGTTCAGGGGGCTCCGGCCCCAACCCCAGCCAAATTCCTTTAATCTACAATTTCTCATGCACGCATTACATAACGAAAAAGAAAAAATGAAATTATTAAAAGCTTAAAAAATCGAAATTACTGGGCTTGAGAACTCAAACCCGGAAGGTCACCACAAAAAGGAAAAATTTCTTACGCAATTACACGCAAGAGATTTGTTTCTGTTTTTTTTAATTTTGTTTAATTAAAAATTGTTCCCCTTTCTGGCGTAAATTCGTACCTTTTCCTTCCCCGCTTTATTTCTTCCTTTGTGTTTGAGTTAGAATTCGGTGCAAATATTTATTTCAAGTTTTGGAAGATCTTGAACGTTTTGCATATTCCTTCATGCCGTCAATTTCCATATCGCTTTACGTTCTCAACATATGAAAACTAAAATGTATTTATATCGTTTAAATTTTCGCGTCCGTTATTCATTATGTTTTAATATACAAAAATTCAGAGCTCACAACACTAAAAAACAAAATTTTCGACAAAAAAAAGGTATTGTTTTGTGAAAAGCACGAATCAGATGGATGGGGAAAATAGGATAGATAGTGAAGTTTTGGACAGAAAGGAAAGGCTCAAGTGTGAACCTGCGTTCATTTAGAAAGTCGAATCAGGAATGTCTCGTGAAAAATAAGATGTAATACAAAATCGTTGCTGTTGCTTTTAGGTACTACATCGAAAAGAAGCTTACTGCTTCAAGCCGATCATTCGCCTGTTAATGTCCTAGGGACACGTAAAATGTCAGTTTTCTATTCTTTCCATTGGCTTCATCGTTTTGGCTAAAAAAAAATTTGATGTTTCTTTCCCCCTCAAGAAGTCTCTTTCATATTTCTGCTACTTTTTCCTCACAACATTACTTTCATTTACATCATTTAATCGTTTCATCTTCTGTTTCGTCACTCACAGATAACTCTGTTCTCTGTCCTATAGTCTTCACCCTGCTTGAGCTTACAAGTTTTGTAGAAATTGTTAAAATTTACATCACGTTCAAAAATAAATTCGCCAGAAAGTCTTTAGAAAGGAAAAAATGTTAAAGGAGTGCTCTTCTGTGAATATAACAGCAAACGTTTATTTGAGTCTAAACAAGTCCGTTCCAGTCAATTTCCGTTTTTGGCGCGACGTGATGCTAAGAAGAAACTTTTTCAGGCCGATTTAAAGTCTGTTACTACTCAAATTCTTAACATAAGAAAAGTGAAACTCTAAAGATATTCGTAACCAACTACAAGTTCTTCTTTCCAAAATTTAGTTTTTCTGAAAAATCAACGTTCGGGTTGGTCAGACATTTTGGATGAAATTCTGAAGTTTACTTATCAAAACAATTCTCTTTTAATTTTGTATGCACTGTGAGTAATTAAGTTTTGACTTTTGAACTATTTTTAGTAACTGTTAGTTAGTGAACAACTCTTATGACGAATTTGATAAGAATCTTTTTTAGAGAAGAATAGTACGAGGGAAGTATGGTTGCTCGAAAGTTATGTTAGAAACTATGAACGGAGTGAAAAAGGCAGAGGAATAGGAGAGAACTAAATGGGAGTAATTAAAAATTGGAAACCAATATGAATCACATCGTATCAGATTTCTATGGTAAATCCTTGGTTATTGTCAGGTACTAAACTCCATTAATGTTCGCTGTCTGGGAATCAGTATGAACCTGAATCTTGTATGGCTTGTCAGTTCTATCTGTTGTATTGCTTCCAGGAGTGGGTAACTGTTTAATGAAACTTTTCATTTTTTACAGATTTTTGTTGTGAATATCAATGGAAAGAAGAAAGAAAGGAGGAAAAGAAAAGTTGAAAACATCAAAAGAAAGGAAAACAAAAATTAAAAGAATAAATATGAGAAAATAAGAAAGAGAGAACAAAAAACAAATATGAAAAAGTTTAATAAATTTTTTATTAATTTTTAAAAAAGGCTTGGAGGAGGGAAATTATTGAGAAAAAAGCACAATCACAGGATGATGGAAAAAAAAAGTGAGTTTGCCTTTTCCCTAGAAGGAGGACGGAATAAGAGAGTCAAAACCTGGAAAGTATTAAGGACATGGAAGTCTTAAAAACGGTAAACCCGACACGTTTGAGAAAGAGCTTAATGTAAGTGCTACCGTGAAATTCGAAACAGGGGGATTTGTGCAGAATGACGTAAGTACCAGGAATGTTTCAAATGGAAGTCAAGATAGCGGCGATTTACCCTTTGAGCAATTTAAAATTGAAGCCCAACTCACGAATCACGTCATCAAAATGATGAGGAATTCGTCTAAACTATGCCTAATCCTGCGCTAAGATTTAACGAATTCCGCAGCCTTCACCTAGACTAACATACAAAACAGGAAACTTAAAATATCGATCAAGACTACATGAAACAGTAAACAGGCCTCCTCCGCGCGAATCAGGTGAGAGGAACGGTTGATGCCTAAATCGGACCCGACCTTATCGGAAGAATCAGATTTTGAATTTGGCCAGGATTTTCCCCCGATGACTCGGTCTCCTCAGTCCTACATGACTTCCCATTAACCTTGCCAATATTCAGATGCGTTTCGTTTCGAGACCCGCAATCCATTCCGGATTAACTCGTACAAGTCATTTTTCTCCTCTCAAGGCGATTTTTTTTCTATTTCAAATTATCTTTAGTCTACGTCAAAGCCAGTGAAATTATCTCCAATGGAGAGTTTATAGCTATCGTGCAGATTATTAAACCTGTTTTACAAGGTTAAGGTTAGTGCAGAACCCCATCCCATCTTAATTTAAATTTTTTTTATTTTCTCATTCGGACAAAAAAAAATTTCATGACGTCAAACGCCACTTTGAGGGGAGGAGTTAATTACCTGATCATCATATTTTTTCTTCTTTTAAACCGTGACTACTCAAAATTTCACACTAAAAATTATTTTTACTGATGAAATGTACGTAATATGAAATGATTCCATTTAATTAAAAATATTCCAAAGCTATTTTTAATTAAAATAAATAAATATACATATAAAGAAGAAAACGTTAATGGGATTTTCCCAAATCAACAAATCAGATTTGCCATTAATTTGAGAACTTGTGATCTGCGGCAGTGTTGACGCCGTACACAAGAAACGTCCCAAAACGGGTTTTTCAAAAACCCAGCGAGAACTTTAAGGATTTCTTTCTGACAAATCACTATTATTTTAAACTAAACAACAAATTACGCCGTGATTTTCCCGACATATACTTAATATTATAGATTGAAAAGCATGGGCACTGTATGTGTATTGGCTACTAAAGCACGTTAAGATGGAAGCAACTTCCCATCCGCTCTGTTCCGAAGATATTTTCAGAGTTCATTTTTCATTAAAGGAAAACAATTTTAAATGTCTAAAAACTAAGATTTTCAGAAGTGTAAAGTTTAGTGAGGAACGGGTGGAATGGGAAGAAGTTAAATTTAAAGGAAATATTTTAATAATGTTTTTTTTAGGTGTAATAAAATATTTATGTACACCAATTAGAAACAAGGCACACTCCTTGAGTTTAAACAACACATTGAGTTTGTAATTAATTCGGATCAAGAATATTTAGTTTAGTTTGAGTTTCGTTCCCGTTTTGCATTGTTAGGTATAACAGAGTACCGGACTCAGTATCATTCCTCTAAATTCGAGCACTTTAACAACTGCACTAGGCCTCCCGCTTTACCAGGATCATGAATCCTTGAGCGAATCAGGAAAGAGATTAGATCACATTCGGCGAGCGAATGGGAGTGTACTTCTGATTCAGTACAGGTTCAGTATTCAAAAATTGTGGAAAACTACAGTCCACAGTCGTGGTCCTATTGAACTCATTTGGTCATCTAACTTAATGGCTTTTTGGTTTTTTACTGTTCAACTTTGAAACTCAGAAGCGATTTTTGCTTCTTCTGCGAAATAAATCATTTCCTTTTTAGATTTTTCAAACAGTCATCATGATCAAAGATCACGTCATCAGCAAGTAGAAAACCTGAGGAAAAGCAGCTAGGGGCGATTTTATCAGAACGAGGAAAATGACTTGGAGAAACCTTAATAAGACTTTATTTATGACTGAAGAAGGAAAAACTTAGAGCAACAGCTTAAAAGTTCAGGGCAAGAAGAGGGGAAAAGAATAATAAAAGGAAAGTCAAAAGTGTGAACAAGAGCAAGAAGACGAAGTCGGGGATTTGAGGGAGAGGGGAAAGAACTCGTACATAAAGCCCAACTCAACAGACCAAACGACAGGTCGAAATGAAAAATGATGAATGGTTTCCTACCAACTAGCAAGTCATTACTCGTCTATCTTTAGCTCATGCTTTGGGGGCATTTGACCTGAGGCTGTTAGGATGACGAGGCCAGAAAAACTTCTAGGTGCTAATTTAGAAGGCAAGAGAGGGTCAGTTATAAGGGAAGACAGAAAAGGAACCAGTTACTCATGAAAAAAAGGGAAACAAATTCGATTTCGGCCATAATAAAGCAATCAATGAGCTTATCTGTATTTTTTAGCTTATTGACTGACCTTCCTCCGGTATTTGATGAAAGGGAAATAGAATAGATAGAAACAAGAAGTACACCACAAGAACCCATTGTCAGAGGACAAGATGGCTGTGGATCATCAACGGTCGGCCTCAATTGTCGACTGTCAAAATGACATCAAGGTGCCGACTTCAGGGTTTTTAGTTTCGAATTCTTTATTAAAGCTCTTTTTCTCTTCTCTTTTTCTAAACAGGAACGTAAGTCTGTAATTTTGTTTTTCACGATCAAGTTGTTAAATGGGCTTTTAAAGTCCTTTTCATTTTCTGTCTTCCAGCTACCTTCATCGACAGACACTCGTACTACGAGTATAATAATTTTTCACATTCCTAGTTTGTTTGTATTCATACCCAACTATCGAAAGATGCAGTTCAGGTTTTGAGTGTCCTATTTTCTACATTAGTTTTCTGGGAATTAGCGTACTGTTCCCGTAACATGCATGCAGTCGGATTGCCGTTTAATTGTAAATAACTTTAAGCCGAGGATCTCAAAATTAACTTCATTTTTTAGTTTTTGAACTTAATTTTGACTGAGCTACTGGAGACCGCTAAGAAGTGACTACGCTCTCGCAGACCAGAAATTAGGATTAACAATTATAATATTTGATCGAACCACAATCTCAAATTATGAGTGTTTCCCTCAGTCAACACGCTTTATGATGATGGGCTTTAAACCATCGAAAAGTTTTGCTCTAAACCGAATTACATAATTCATTTTATGTTACTTTTGGTTTTGTCTCAGAGAAACCCAAACGCAATGAAAAGGGGGCAAGGTGTGTACCCAACTTCCGCACAATCGCGTCTTGAAGTAGGAAAATAAAACGAGTCAAATTATCTTCATAACCCAGATTTTATAATCGCACCCAATCAAAAAAAAAATTTTGGGGCAAATTTAAATGAAAGAAAAAGAAATTATCTCCGTCCATCTAAACACTGATTAGAAGTTTTACTAAAGATTCAAAAACGTATTAATTTTTAATTACGTAATACAAAAATTATTCAACGTGTTAGAGATGGCCCTCGGTTGATTCGCCGCTCGCACGCCTTAGTATCGGCGTACATTCAATTGACATAAATTAGAAGAAAAAAAATTTTTTTTATTTCATTTAATTTTTCCGCATCAAACAAATCACGTTTTGTTTTTGTTTCTAATGGCGTCTCCTCCGTGACTTTTTACGTCTCAATTTAGAGGGCCATAGGTATTGGCTACAGTGAGAACTTGACGGAGAGAGTCTTGATGCAAGACGTTGTGACTGTGTTGTTTGAAAAAACAATGAACTACCTGAGACTTTGGTTTGAATTTTAAAAATTGCAGAAAAGTCATTCTGTCTGACAGCACATCTTCATGTCTTCATATATCAATCGCAGTCGAAAATCATTGTTCTCAAAATTTGATCATAATAAAAATTTACCGCCGTGTTTTAGTAGCAAAGCATTGTTAATCGGTCCTGAGTTAATTCATCTCACCCACAAGTAACAAAAGCAAAAACTAATCGCCACATAACTTTGACGATAACAAAAAGTGTCTTTCAGCAAATCTTGGTCCTGAGTGGTCCTTTGTTTTAACTTTTTGGAGCAGCGAATGAGGAAGTAGAACAAAGGTCAGGACAACAGACGAGAGTGGATCAATAAATTTCCATCACTCAACACCAGATAGCCTCTTTCGTTCATGGAAAAAACTCGCGGATCTTGAGAGAAAAAAAATAGTGGAAACGATAGCAACCTCGCTGATTAAACTCTCTTAAAAGATTTTTAAGCAAGTTTAAAAATCTTTTGAGCCAGAGGTGCGCAAACTAGGGGTCGTGACCCCCATGGGAGTCGCCAAATTTTTATAAACTGTATTATGCCTGCATTCTTTATGTTGTATAAAAAGTATTTTCTTAATATTATAAACAAATTTAATTTGTGTCATATTTGATGATGTTGTTATTCGATGAAATGAAAGAAATCTGCGAACTATAGGCTACATCGTATTTGTGAACATCTACCTCAAGGGGTTGCCAAAGTTTTTCTTTCTGCTGAAGAGGTAGCAGTCGGAAAAAGTTTATGCACTACTTCTTAAGCCATTACTATTTGTGGCAACACCTTTGGTCCAAAAAACTTCGCGTACCAAATTTTTTGGAAAAGTTTTTGATTAACTTGAAATTTGAAACCTACTAGTCCTATAACGCTTAATATGATAAACAGCCTCTAGAAGACTCACGCTGATGCATACACATTTCATGGATTGAGATATACAAAATCGCCAATCGACAAAGAGAATTATTGTTTTTAACGAATAACGACATGTTAACAACCGGGTATAATTATTTAATGTTTTCATTCTTTTTTTCCGAGGGAAAATGTTGAAATTCAAGAAGTGGATGAATATGGTGCCTACACTGGTTGAACTCCTTTTGAAGCCGTCACGCCGGCGCGGTTAAGATTCTCTAGCAGACGTTTCATCAACTTGATCAATTGTCGTCGTCTTCCGCAAAACCTCTTTCACAAAGATCAGAGTCAAAAAAAATGAAAAAGAAATATAGTAAGCCAAATAATAGAAAGACAAAGGAGAAGACGATCAAATATTGGAAGCCATATCATCGTCTTTTTATTTCTCTTTCACACCTCAATCTCATTTCTCTTACATAGTTCATCTACAATATACAATATAGACGGGGTTTTCTTGCAGCCTTAAAGTATGTGATTGTGTTAATCATCAACTCTAATATACCGGACTTCCCAATATACAATATATCTTTTTCATTTTTTGAGTTTACACGTCCCGACTACCGTCATCGTGTGTGTCAAGCGCAATGCGCATAAAATGTAAATATTAATTTTCAAATTTATGTTTTTATAATTTGTCTATTGACAATTTTGACAAAGAAGACATTCTGTTATTGTGTATTTTATACTTTTTTTTTAAGTGCGTAAATAAACCGTCAATGTGTCCACGCCTTTTTTGTTTCTCGTCTTAGACTTAAATCTTTTGAGTATCTTCATCCCTATTTTCGCAATCTTCCTATTAACATTCATCTTTTATGTGCAATCTGAATCTCTTTAAATCATCCTTTTCTTGCAATTTTCATCCAAATCGAAGAGCAAGAAACAAGAAACGATATTGAAAAATAAGGGATCAAGGAAGATGTTTAATAGAATACTCACAATGCAATCGATAAAAAGCTGAAGACTTGACGAATGATGATTTGTAAACGACAATAAAAGAGAAATGGTACAAGGATAGACTTAAAATTGGTCTGTGGCGACTAGTCACATTCTCAATTTGAGAATCATTCTCCTTCAAAAAAGGAAACGAGATTTAAAGAATCCTCTGCTTAAAAGACATTTACTGTTTTCTCTAACTCTTATTTTAACTTCCGATTAGGCTTCAATGGAATTTTCCAGGCGACTTTGATTTTTACTTTGAATACCATGCTTAGGAAGATATTTGCCACACACACGACAAAGGCAACATATATATACAATATTAAACTGGACTCTAATATCAAGGTTCATCTCCTCTAAGCCTAATGGAGAAGATGGGGAGTATAAAGCATCAGGTAGATTTCTTCTTTTTTGTCTCGTAACCGGTTCGTCAAGTGACGCATTTACTTCACTTATTTTTCCATCTTCGTATTCCCTTCTCAAATTTAATCCATAAAATGTCAGCCGCGAATTTTTTCACGTTGATAAATGACTCTGAATGGGTATTCTCGGGTCGACACCATAATTACTTTTATCAGAATAAATTTATTAACGATAAATCACTTTAATAGTATTTAAGGGTAAAAATCTTAATGGCGGAAGAAGTCAAATTATTCGAGATCAAGGTTGTTGTTGGCTTGTTTGTTTATTTGTTTCTGTACTACATTTTTCGTGGGCCTAATTTATTTATTTGCTTCATCCTTTTTCCCTTTCTTTCTTTCATCATCAAGAGAAGAAAAAGACTGATAAATATAAATGAAACACAAAAGTATTAGTAGACGGAAATAGCTTTCAAACTCAACTGAATGACACACGAAATAATCCAACTCTTTGGGAAATCCCATTCACCTCGAAAATTTGAAATCCACCAGAGTTAGTGGATGACCTCGAACCAATCCAAGAGAGCAGATTTAAGAGACGTAACAAAACCGACAGTCTTGTGAATTCAAGTCTAGAAACTAACAAGGGAAAGCATGAAGGAAGGGAGAAGAGGAAGGAAAAGTGTGGGGAAAGGCTGAGTGTAGACCCGTGGGTTTGGGTCACTTATGATATTTCACGGTTTTTCTAATTGTTTTCCTAATGTTAATTAATAGTGTCCGTTAACTGGAGGAATGGAAAATGTCATCCTCTTTGTCGTCTTTTTTTCTCGAAACTTTTCGCTTTTAGTATATTTAATTTTGATTTCCTTGTGCGGGAGGCGTAGTGTAGTGGTTAAAATCCCTGACTTGGACGTTAGGGTCGTGAATTCGAATCCTCCTCCCGCATTTTGTTATACCCCCAAAAAATTGAAGAACGACATTAAAACCACCACTAATTTTGATTTCCTCACGTTAAACCTCATTTTTCTTCTTCTCCCATTCAATTTGAATAACGCTGGTGTCTTTGAGAATCGATATCAAACCGAAATTGTTGTTATTCGAAAATTATAAAAATGATCTCTTATGTAGCCGCCTTTGCTTAATGAGGTCACATTTTCAGCTGTCTCATGTTTGCTTACTTTAGATTCGAAAAGCTTGGCTTATTCTTCTGGTAGATAAACTGGTAAAAGTTGTTTCTCGATACTGAGGACAAAAAAGAAATTAAATTTTTATGTTGACGGCAACTGCTCTTGTTGAAAGTAACTCATACATAGAAGCTTTGTTAATCCTTCTCATTCGCCAGATGATATTTTGGAGTACTGAAAGGTGAAAGAAAACAATAGAGAAGAAAGAAGTCGATTTGGTGAGATGATTTTTTGCCACGGCTCAAGGTTCTGCTGAAGTGACTTTTTGTTATTGTCCGATATTTCTTCTAAGACCGAGAGGGAGACAGAGAGACTAGGTGTCCATGTTCTTGGCTATAATTAAGCTCGACTCAGGTGAAAATCCTATTCCTATTTCGATCGGTATTTGTAAAGATTTCTCTATTCATACGCGCTTGGTAAAAATTAATGCAAGTTAAGGAAAGGGTTGCTTGCTGGTATTCAAACGAAGAAAAGAGCTATGACCGTAACCTGTTGTAAGAAGGATGAGTATTACCTTCCATTTTTTGCGAAATCTGTACCCTTCCCTTCTCCCAACCTCTACCCTCAAGAAATCTTACCATCCGAAATCCGACCTTCTCTCCCAGTTTCCAATAATTAATTACAAAATGAATTAAAATTATTTCTTCTAGGTTTCATGGTCAATTGAAGTCGTTTTTTTTCACATTACCTCGGGGGCGTTGGGAATCCCAAAACTGAGTTTTCTCATTTCCCCTTCCAATCAGAGAACGCGTAGGAGAATACGAGTTTGCTTCCCGACTCATAATTTAATATTCGCCCTTTTCTTGTCCATTTAAACTTCTTGTTGCTTCGAGAACTGTTTAAAAATATTCTCCCCGACGTGTCAAGCACCGTTTTGTAACAAGAGCTATGAAGGTAAACCTGATAACCAGTCGCTGCTTCAAAACCGGTCACATTAAGTGAAATACCCAAAATAAGAAAAATAAAATCATGAAAGAAACGAGGAAGAACCAGAAAAGTTGGCTAGAGGAACAAGAAAAATGACAAATGAAGAGAAACAAAGAATTTTTTTTCCCATTAATCTCAAAATGCATCCAGCAGTAACGTTTAAAACCAATCAGGTTGTATTTTTACTAAACTACAGTATTCCCTTGCGAAAGGTCAGACGACCTTAACCAAGCTAGTTGTAGCAGTTTTTATTCTACAAAAAATTTTAAATATGCAAGTTTAGTCAATAGGAAGTAAGAGAATAGGGAAAATTTAGTAGAAGTGTGGAATCCGGACACCAGGGAGGAGAAAGGAAAGATTTAGGTTTATTTGAAAAAATTGTGCAAAAAAAATTTTTTTTATTCGTCTAATTTACTGCGCAGATTTTCGAAAGAGACAGAAAGGCGAAAAAACTCTTATCTCTTCTAATTAGAAAGTGTTTTATTAGCACAGTATTGGTCACTCGAACGGAGGTTAAGGTTAACCAAATAAAAACAAAACTTAAATAAAATAATGAACGTGATCCTATAAATTTTCAAATGTGAGTTCATACAGGCATTCGAGCAAGTGATAGAGGTGTCCGCATTGGTCAAGGTTTAGCTCAAGAATCTCTTTTTTGAGGTTTGGACTGTCAAACCTGTCAGTTTTGAATTCCAGTTGGTAGGTGTTTAACTCTTGTTAGACGCACGCAGCGAAAGAAGAAGGAAAGGAAAATGATGAGCAGGGGAAATAATGAAAAGACTTGCGAGATGTTCCAAACAAATTTTCAGTAAAACTATTTCATTAATTCTGAATTTTATTAGTTCCGAAATACTATTTTAATAAGTGTGATTTTAGAAATCCTTCTTCGGTGTCCTCTCACTTTTATTTATTTTCTGAATGTTCTTCTTCGGTATCGATGATTGCTTTGGGGAAGGAAGGTGAGAAAGTAGAAAGGGTGTTTATTCCATTTAAGCCAAAAAATAATGTAAACCATAAGAGAAGCACGAAAGAGAGGTAAACTATCTAACACAGAAACTTAACAGTCCAAACAGTCTGAAAAATATCGTCAGGTAGACAGACAAATCGAAAGGGGTAGGCAAAAAGTGGAAAGTTCATCGACCCACTCACTTACCTTGATTGTATGTCCAATATACCAAAGACAAACTGTCCAACCGAAAGGGGCGTTTCCGGTTCTAAGTTCGTGTCACTATCTCTGCGTATCCCTCTAAAGTAAAAACCTTCGCATGCAAATTCCGCGGTCAGTTAATAGCGAGTTAACCCGGGGTCCGACAAGGCCATTCATATACAAGTGTAAAAGTGTGGAACAAAACGCATATGGGATCCGTTACAGCTTCGGGTTGACCCTCAGTTACAACGAAACGATCGTTGGGTTCACAATGACTGGCTTTCGACTTATTAACGAGACAACTACCAACTGGTTGACCATGTTGTCTTCTGCTTCGTACCCATAAATAAATAAATGAACGGCATTAGAAAAACTTATTTTGCTGGTTTGAATTTTATGGTGAAACAAGTATATGAAGGAAAATCCAAGGTCACAAAAAAATAACTCCCATCGCCTGAAGGATCCTTCCTTGATAAGGAATTCGTTAATCTTTTCTCCCTTTGAGTTTTTTTTCCTTTAGGGGTAGGTTGGCAAAAATGCCGTGAAAGGCTATTCAAATGACCATATGTAATCATTCTTAATTTTTCTATCGTTCATTCGTTAAATTCAAGAAAATTCATGGAATTTCCTGTACGATCGATCGAGAGAAATTCGTTAAAAAACAAACAAAAAGTTTCCATTTCGGATTTTCTGAATCTAAGTCAAGGCAGGCCTAATCCATTCTTTGAATTTAAACTTTTTTGTCAGCCTGAAATTCCAAATGGAAAATAACCAAAACGGGTGACCACAATAAAATAAAATAAAAAAAACAAACGAAAGAAAGAGGAGGAGAATGGGCGCAAGAAAAAGAAGAATTACATCCCGCGCGGAGTAAATTATAATATCTTACAGTAATTATGGCCTTGATTTTTTTGATCTACCGGGATAACAGTTACGTAAGTTACTCGTGAATCGTTTTGCGTTGGTTACGGGTCTCCGAAGACGATGCTGCAGTTAAGTTTAGCATGTAGATCAATCTCAAGAAAGGGTTTATGATATGATGACAAACAAGCTTCTTCCTGGCTTCTACAATCAGGCTTCGCCTTTCTGGTTTAGAGCCTATGCTGCCATTGGGTAGATTAGTTTTAGCTTTTCCTAATATTGATTTGAGTCAGGGAACTACTCTGAGAAATCCGTTAGTCTTGTGTACCATTCTACATTAAAATTTCCGGTTCAACCGTTATTCGGCGTCTTGGGTTTGTGTTCACTGAACATCCTCCGAATTGCTCTTCATATTAAATTATAAGCTAGTACGTATTAAATGAGACATTCTCATCCCTTGTTCTCTTAGTTTTTATTTAAAAACTTGAAAAAGGCTAATAACAATGTCGCCGAAATCACGCTTCTATATTACCAAATTCTGAGAAATAAGGTGTGAAATTTTTGTTTGACTTTAATTTCACGAAAGAACGAGGATGAATGTAAGAGGAGCGTTCGGTGGGAAGCCCGAAGTGCAAAAAATTACAACCGACAAAAATTAAAGTCTGGATCGCTACCGAAAAGTTTGATGAGCCAGACTCGAGAACTAAGCCGGATGACAGTTTGAAATCATTGGTCTCCTTAGCCATCGTCATGAAGTCACGCTTTTCATGTAATATATTCTCCTCTCGTAATGTCTGGAAACCGTTAACCGAATTTAATGTTTTCCTTTTTCTTCTATTTGTTGTTAATAAATAAAATTCAATAAAAAATAAAATAAAAGTCCTATCAAATTCCATTTTTCGAGTGCAATGAGACGCGGTGTTTTGGGCTCCGATGAAAATAACATTAATGTCCACGAAAAGTGTTTGTTTTCTTTTAATTTTATTGTTTAAACGTGAATTTGTCTTTTTTTGGTTAGAAAACGGTTTGCAGGCGCGTATAACATAACTGATTTAGGTTTTTCTAGTTGTCCATGCAGTTTCTTTCAGGTTTTGTCCTTTTGGTCGTTTGTTTTGTCTTTCTATTCCTATTTCGTCTTTGATCTTAAGGCTCCGCGTTTCCCTTTTCCACTTTGATTTCTTTAGTCTGTAATTTGAAGCTTTCCTTCTTGAGATAATGATTTCGTTTTTGGTTTGTCAGCTTCAAAATTCCCTGATGATATTTCCGTAAATTTTCACCTTCCAAATCTGTTACGGAACCAGTTAAACTCGTTCGAAGATTCGAGGATTCCGGTCACTCGCTCTAACATCTAATTCGATACAACAATATTTCCAATCAAGAAGGTCAAGGCAGAAGGCTGAAGGCAGAAGAAATACATAGTGTTTTTATCTTAGTTTTCCTTTCGAAAAGTACAGGGTACTGGGCTGTGTCTTTTCTTTTGTTAACCTTCAACACGGTTTCTTTTTCATTTTTTTGCGGACACCCACCTGGCTCTAATTAAGCTTTATTTTCATTAGATCAAAGCGAAAAGTCACGATCGCTTTGAAAGAGAATGAAAAAGAATGTATTTTCATAGTTCCAAGTTCTTCGTGTTAATACCATTGTCATTAGTTAATAAAACTCGGAGTGTCTGTCACAATGGTCTCTTTGGTCTAATCTTTTGTTTGTTGATGGCAATTAAGCCTAACTCTAATTAAGGTCGGGAAAACATGCACGCTTGATTTCCTCTCGAGATTCGGACTTGTAAATCATTTATCAAGAATGAATTAGAAGTTTTTGATTACTATAATTATAGGACAAGGGGATGGAAGGAAGGTTTTCCCTTTAATGGTTTCCACTGCGGTCCTTAAAGTTTTGATGAATCATGAATGAAGCACTTTGAACTTGGGTAGACTCTATAGATAACCTCTGTCACCTACGATGGTTTGAGAGGGTGAATGAGTTTCCGTTTTAGAAGGATTTTGTTGCTACTTATCACTTGGGGTTTTAGCTGTGACAGTAGGAAGATTTAATGTTTTAGGTTTTATGAATTATACATTAGTAATTCCACAATTCTAATGATTGACGTACATGAAAGGAACGTCTGGAAAAATAATCAATCAGGTTTTAGTTAAGGCATTAAAAGAGGAAAAACGCAAAAAGACGAAGAGAGAGAGTCAAGTCTGGCTGTGATGTGTCACGCCCCAATGATCGAGTTTTAGCTTTTAAGACAGGGGTGGCCAGTCTTTTGCACAGGGCTAATAACGGCCAAATTGAAAAAGTATTAAAAAACAAGAAGAAGGCAAATCAAACAAAAAAGTCATTATTCAGTGGTAGAGTCCCATGTAAACAAGATTATTTTGATAGCTTAATAATTTTTATAGATTTTTAGTTTTCATAATAGATAAAACGCTAAATACAACGCAATAATTTTAAACCTAAAATATTAATATCTGAGAAAATCTTGGTTTTAGATGTACGAGGTTACTATATATTCTGCTGGTTGGAGGAAAAAAACTCGGAAACTTTTAGGAACAGAACGGAAATAGGTTAATGATTTGGACTCTTTGAGATTGTAATACTCTCTAACTTTTTCCTCCCATCTCTCCTTCTAGATGTGCGAAGAAAATATTCCCGGAATTTTTAAAAGAAAAATTTCCTTAATGGCTGAATGAATAATTTAATTTCATCAAAATTATCCTTGGTTAAGCATGGGGTAAGGTAATTATAAAAAAAAATTGTGTAATTGTTGGGAATTTCAGTCGAACACCATTTTTCTCGGGGTTTTCCAAGTCTTCGTAAATAAATTTTCCAGTATTTTCTGATGGGTTTGTTGACTTTTATTTTGTTTTCACGAATTTTGTCTGTTCAAGGGTCCGAACTTGTCATTTTTTTTCAGTAGTTACGAAGGATTTTTGAGGTTAGGTTATTAAATTTTTTCCCCGTTTCGCCAATTCTAGGACCTTGCTTTTTCCTTTTTGTTTTCTCCTTTTCTTCTCCCTTTCGCCAGTATTCCTTCATTTTTCGATTATGTGCTCTCTTTCTCCCCTCGAATCTCCTTTTTCTGACTTTTCGTGAAGTCTCGTGCTTTCCACTTTCTTCTTTAGGGTCTCACGTTGTTGCAAGTCTTCGGTCGTAATCCCTGTCTTGCTCATGTCTTTTTCCATTTCCACGAATCGAACCATTTTTGTTTTCTTCTTGAGGTAATGTTTGAATATCTGGTGGGTTAGTCTTCTCGGATACAATCTTGTCAGTTGCTCCGCCAGATGATACTTCTTTTTTGGATGACATCTGATATCTTTGAAATGTATTCTTATGTGGCGATCCGCCACATTAGCAGTTCGGGAAACGTCCGAATTCAAAGTATTCAAAAAGAGGCAGAAGAAAAATAAAACAAAAGTTATTACAGTCATGAAGCTTCACATAAACAACATCATTTTGATAATTTTATGATTTTTATAGATGTTTAGCTTTTACAATAAATACACATTTTGGCATACAAACATAACACTTTACATATTAATAGAATCCTCTGTTATGATGTCTCCTGTATTCGGTATTTTCTTCTATTGAACCAAGTATTTTACGTTCTTTTAATTCTATCTTTTATACCAAACTTTTTTTCTGCCTGCACTTTTTTTTCTGACAGTCATTCTGCTGCATACAGGCCCTGTGGTCTGGTACATTACTGTACTATAATGCCTCAGCTATTGCGCTTCTTCGCAGCGATCTATTGTTATATGTGTTATTCGTTAAAGGCTAAGCCATTTCCAGTTTATACGCTCTTGACGTCAGGCTTCCTTCCCTGCAGTTCGGATTTCCACCCAATCTCATAGATATTTGAATTTGTCAGTGCTTTTTACTTTCCTCTGACCGATTGGTAACTCTTTGAGCACCGGTCTGGTTTATTACTTTGGTATGAATTTGGTTATCTTGGTTTGGTTTGATTGCATGAGATCTGCAGGTGATTAGGTCTTTGAACAGTTTTAGTAATACTGATTTTTTGGAGTGTGATTTCCATTTCTTCACCTAACACCTACAATGTTATTGTCTGTTTTGCATAATGAATCTCTCAATCCCTCCATTTTGACCACAGTAGCCAATTGTAAATCGTAAAAAATGAAACAAAACTTCGAATCATTACATTCATTCCCTTGCATGTAACCAAACAAAGAAGCTGTGGGGTTTGGCAAATAAGTTACAGATTAAACAAGATTACGAGAAATAAAGGAGGAAGAATAAGAAAAAAAATTTGGTTTTTGGCACCTTTACCTACTTCCTTCTGGTCTCTTCTTTCTGTGTGATAGTTCAACTCATCTTCTCATTATTACTACTCAAAGAGTGTCAACATTCCTCATAATTAAATGGGGAAGAAAAGGTGTGGTAAGACCTTTTTCCTTTTTCTGCCTCAGGCCACTAGCTTAAACACTTTTTTCTTTTACATATTAATAAATTCAACCATTGTTTTCTTTTATGCAAACATTTCAATTTATATTACTGAAGTTAAGCTTCCGCGGCATGAAACTTGAAACTAAAAATGCTAAGGTCTGAGTTTTTACACCGCGTCCAATTAGCACTATGCGCCAACGTTTCGTCTACTTCGATAGCTGTGGACATTGACAGGGTGAGACTAATCTAGTTCACTCTAGGTTTCACCCTGATCAGATGGCGAATTGGTCGAAATGTTGGTGCCAATATGACGCGGTGTAAAAACCCAGTACTTAGCGTTTTTATTTTCAATTTCAACTAATAGTTTTTAATAAAAAATACCGAAGTGAAAAAATCTCATGCTTTCTTTGTTTCATATCTATAGTATTAAAAAGTCACAGGAAAAAATATTTATTAAAAATTCATCAAATTTTTAGAGAGCTTATTTGAATAATTTATATCTCAAGCAACCAGGGAAGAAACTCGAATTTGTTCTCAAACGTGTACTTTCCTCCATGGGAAAAGAGCCATGGTACTTTATATTAACATCTCCTCACACGTGAAAGAATTTTTTTTTAATACATAAATATGACGTAACTGTATTACAAAGACTGCAAACCGGAACAATAAAATTTAAAAAAATTTTTTTTGTTTCTTCATTATTAACATTAACGAAAGATCAAAAGTGATCGGAAACTTTTTCAAAGGCCGAAAAGTGAATTCCTTTTGGACTCAGTTAAGACAGGTTTTAGCTCGTTCGTCCTCTTCCACCATAAAATCGCCGATTCAGCTAATAACCGACTATTATGAAGAACGTTAAATCGCACAAAAAAGGCCCTGAAGAAGGCTTAATATGCTTGGCGCATTAGTTAAAGATGAGCGGTAAACACGCGGGAAAAACTAACGTGGCACATCCTGAAGATAAATTGGGGGCAATTTCAAAAACAGTTTTTTTTCCATTTTAAGGGCATTTGTTTTAGTGAAAATTTTATTACCGTTTTATTCATTTTTTCTTTTGGTTAGTTTTTGTTTGTTTTTTTCCGTCTTATTTGCGGCCAGTCATCTAAGTTTTGCGTATTAAGCAACTCAGGAAATATTTTAGACTTTTTTTCAATAGGATTTTGTCGGTAGAAGGAAGAAGAAAGGGAAAAGTTTTCTTTCTTTTTTTTTTAATTTTCGTTTTTGACATTGAATGAATTATTAAAAATAGCGATTGCTGTTTGATAACCTGACCTCTTAGAATGACCCCTTCTGTGTTAGTTTTTAGTTTCGTTTAATTTTTGTCTTCTAACTCTCCTTCCGATTCTAAAAGTGTCCGTTTCAAAACTTTGTTTTGGCCATTTCTTCTATTTCCTTTCTGTTGTCTAGAGTTATTTGTCAACAATGCTTTTAGATGATAGTGACGGATGACACCGTGAGTCACAGTCTGAGTGTTTGTGTGACATGTGAGTCAAATATTAAGTTCTTAATCTCTTAGGTTTCGGTCTCTGTTTCTGTATGGACAGAGGAGAAAAGAAAGAAAACAGAAAACATTTCGACTAACCTCTATTCAATAAAAAATGTAATTTTGGAATAATGTTTAATCGTTTTCCTTCTCAATTTCCCAGAGTGACCTTTCTTCAATGCCTATTTTTAACCGTCATCTTTTTCTCTTTCTTTGAGATCATTGTGCAACTCAAACGCACACATATGACACTCACGTTAACACTTATTTTACAATTATATAATGGCGGGTAATTGTGCTAAACAAAAAAAAAGCCGGAGGAAGGGAAAAGATGAGTTCTTCTTCTTATTCTCTGTCTCCTTGGACGGGTGACACCCGCTTGGGTTTCGATTACACCAACTAAACGACTAGCCAGTCTTTAGGCACGTGCCCTCAAAAAGTTTCAAACACAAAAGAATGACATCAGCTTTTCAAAATCATTCAAAAACGGTTTTCGCGCGTGTAATATGAAGGTGAAGAGAATTCTGCTGAAGGGGTGGGAGGGGAAAGAGTAAGAAGTTACGCCGGTGTCAATTTTCTCCTTTGAAGTAGTTTACTGTTGTAATTATAATTATATGCATAATGAACAAATTTCTTGCGATTTGTCGCAAAGTAAGAGATGAAACTGCAAAAAATTCGGACTCTAAAGGTTGTAAAATTTCGAATTTTAGGCCGGGGAAGGGAGGAAGAGCCTCTGCTAAAACCCTCTTAGATGAAGGAAGGAACCATTGTTTTTCGGGTTTAAGTTGTTTGAAAACTTTTCCTGTATTTTTGGCTATTTAGCTATTTTCGATTGTTTCTTTTGCCTCGGGTTTCTTTTAACTTGTTTCTTAATTTTTAATTTATTTTCTTTAAAACTGAATTTCCATGACTGTTGTCTCGCTCCCTCTTTTGATTGGTTTCCTTTGTTTCGTTGGTTTGTCTCTTACTTTGGTTTTCATCTGAATGTTGAGTTCTTCGAATTTGTCATTCAGTGCCTTTTACTCCTTTTTATTTATCTCATCTTATTGTATGGGAATTAATTATAATTATATTTGCCATTCCACATGCAGTTTTAGTCATTGTAAAATGTTGACTACACTATTTTTTGAAGCACATTCTTGTTCGTTTGAACTTCGTTCACATCCAGGTTGGTTCAGTATTTTTTTCTTCTCTGCTCTCTTCTGGGATTAAATTTTTATTTTTAGATTTGACACAAGAGATTTGAATCATTTCACTACGAATCTGAGTTTATTTAGTTGAAAAACTCTTCCATAATGACGCGATCCTAATATTCCTTCCAAGTATTAATATTAACCTGTCATCCGACACCGAGCGACATGAACTAAATTAGGGTAACACTATACACTCCCACGCTGGTATTCTTGTTTAGGTTCTTTATCGACCTTCCGTAGTACCCCTTGCATGTCTTTATCAAGGCTTATTATTAATCAACATTTAAGGGTTTTCATCTTACAATGGTATACCCGTGCCCCTTGAGTTTAAAATTATATTTTATAAAGCATACCTTAAGTTATTTGTCTGTTACCGTTCGAAATTACAACCCCGAACGGACTTGTAGTGAGGTTTCAATCATTTTTACTGTGATGTAAAGACTGTAATTCTAGAGGGGTGATGTCTAAAGCTGTACAGCCTCTGTCTTATCAAAATCAAAAATTTTTTTTTAAATTGGATAACTAGTTTGAATACTCGAATTAGGAGGGGGAAAACCAAAACCTGGAAAAATGTCTTTGAAATCTGGAAGCTTACCTGCCATGATTATTCCCCTTATGGATGACATATCATTTGACGACGATGACAACGAACGTGAGTATTCAGAAACAATTTAAATATTTGTCGAACGATATTGGAATTAAATCGCGATTAGTATTATCTGTAGCTTCGATTAGGCCAACCGAAGTACATCAAATGAAAACCTCGTGAAGGAGAAAAAGCGGACTCCGGGTTTTCGATAACGATTATTTTTACGCGTGATGCGTATACACTACGCAGACATACACTGTCAACCACATAACGCTTCACACGTTTCATCTATGATGATGATGATGATGATGATAATGATGATGATGGTTATGGTAATGATGAATTCCTTCGTGCTGACTGACAATTGGTTTCGGATGAGTTCAAGGACGTACCAAAAAGGCTTCTACCATTTAGAAAGTCAGCAGTAAGATTTTTGGGAAAATCTGTTGTTTGTCATTTCCTCTCATTTCCCTCGAGAAAAGCCCTAAACATAGGTACATAAGGCAGTACTTACATATCTTCAATGCCAACGGAGCCATTTAAGCTCCTCCACTTCAATCGGTTGGTACCCTGTCTCTTCCAGTAGTTTTTTGTTCTGTCTCTAAAATTTTCTTGTCCAGTTGTCACATATCTCTACAAATATACAAAAAATATTTTTAGAACATAGATTCTAAAAACTGAAGGGGCAGTTTGAATTGGAAAATTTACGGCTCGTTTTAGGTCATTGAGTACTTAAGCAAAATGCATTCGGCGAAACGAGCTTGAACTTGATTTGATTTTGTTTCGCTTTTTCCTGTCTTTATGGATTTTCAGGGTCGGATATTAAAACCGTATGCTCATTTGCGTGCTTGAGTATAGCGTGTAAAATTCATTCCCATCTCTTACTCTTTCACCCTCTCATTTCTAGTTCTCCAGTTTGGAAAGCTTTTTTCATCATTTTTTTTTTCGTTTCGGCCAACTAGGGGCCACGATGTTTTCAACTCATTTTTTACTCCTATTTGTTGGAGCAAGTTATTACATGAGTTGAAAATATGCCTGATTATGAGTCAGCTACCTTTCGTTGATCATTTTTTTTAATATAACATAATCATGCGTGTTCTCAATTATTCACATGGTTGGTTTGTTTTCTTCATCTTTAGATATAAAATGAAAAAAAAAATTAATTTGGTTTGGAATAAATCGATCATCTGAAAATGTATGTTTTTAATTAACTCTTTTTCTGATTTTTATAGATCAACGTTGCCGTCCTTTATTCTTTTTGTCTTTTTTTCTGGTCATCAACTATCAGGCACTTTTAGTCAGAAATTATTTTCAAGCCGTAAAGGGTTATTTATCATCGTTCCTTCAGTTGAACATCGGTGAGCTTGAGTTTTCTTCTAGTTAAAAATTTCCCGATATTTCCCAAGAGAAAAGCTACATCCGAGTACCTAAAATAGTGTTTTGAAAATTTTCGTACCTTTAAATTGATATTTATGAAACGAAATATTTTCTCGCCTTTTTACAATGTCTAGTGTGGTGCGTCTAAAATCTGTAAAACGACGTTTTAGTAGGAAGAATGAACAATTTCCCCTCCTGGCTTTCCATTTAAAATTTGTTTTCAGCCATCATTTGTTGTTGTTTCAAAAGACATATCTCGGAGGGGCTGTTTTGGCTAAAATCAATTTCAGTTTTCTTTTGGCGATGAAACGATTATTAAGATAAAATAAGGTGATAAGTCCGATGATTTCATCATGTCAAATGGACTTGTACGTCATACTCGCCCTCCTTTTCACTGTTCCTAAATGACATTAGATCAGAAGTGTCCAACACCCTTGTCCTTTCTTTCACGTTCTCCTCCTTGTCATTTCTTCCGAGAATAACTCATAAGAATAAGCCACACAAAAAATTTATTTCTTTAATAAAATTTTGTTTCTTCAGAACTTTTTTTATCAAATTATTTTTGGATGATGTAAATTTCTTTATGAGAAGATAAAAAAATGACAAATTGTTTTCCTTTGAATTCGTGGTTTCCTCTTGTTAAAATCTTACTTAAAAGGTTTTAGTGGGCTTGAAACATGAGTTTACCTAATCAATAGACATACATCATCTATATCAATAAAAAAACACTTTATTGTATACTATTCGTAGTTAAAAAGTAAGCCTAATGAATTTATTATAAATGAATTTAAATGCAGGCGCCAATTTAATTGAAATCCTTAGGGAAATATCTAGACTTTGAGAATTAATTATAAATACGATGAGACGTTTCATCAACCTATGACAGTTACAGATGAAGTGAAATGGAGAGGGGGGAAATGGTTGAAACTAATAAAATCGCACTAATTTAGAAAATCACAATTAGGGTGATTGGAACTTTACTGAATGATGATGAAAACAACAAAAGGCAATAGTAAGATAAAAGTAAATGTAACTAGTAAAACAATGAAGAATTTGTTACCATAAATTAATATGATTAATATAATCACTTTTAAGGTTAATACTAACTTCCTTCGTTCGCACCGCTTATGGGTTTGAATGTGAAGTGACCTTTGGCAACACTTCTGGCAAAGGATAGAATAACGTCTATGACAAACAAAAAATCATTTTGTTGGAAAAAATTGAGAAAAGGTTCTAGACAACCTCCTTCGATGAACCTGAATCAGATAAATACTAATCCGAATACAAAAGATTTACTTGAAAATGGAGCTATAGAAAGAATAGACAAAAGCTAGGTCACAAAAAGGAATCATTCTTTCAGTTGCAGTTATTTGTCTTTTATCATTCATATCTGCCTTTGATATTGATGACAAAAACAACAAAATAGAGAGCCCTAGGCGGTTCAGAACTTTTTAGAGCAATTATTAAGGTGAATTTTTGCCGTGGTTCAAATTTACCTAGTGAATATTTTAACACTGTTAGAGATCCTCCCTTAATTTTAGTTGCATTCAAAGTCAATATTACTTTATAACTTTGGCTGTTACGCCGCGTCAAGTTTTGGAAAAAATAAGAGAACCTCGCACCTAAAGACATCCTCAGTGTTAGAAGGAACGGTTTTGACTTCAAAAAGTAAGAGAAAATTCTCTTATGTTTTCAAAAATTTGATGCGGCGTAATACCCAAAAGTTATGTACTAACATTAAGAATAACAACCGCAAAAATCTTAGAACTAATCTCTGCAATCAAAGTTGTTCGAATTGCTATTAGTCTTAATAAAAATTTGACTAAAATGATTTTTCATTTAGCTGCTGCCATTCCTTCTGGTTTTCTGATTGAACACTTCTACTTGAAGAAAGAAGTCAGATAAATTGTCATTGTTTCCTACTGCCCATATTAGTCTGAAACCTTTTTGAGGTATAATAATTGTTTTGTTATCATCGCTCGTTTGCTGGTTTCTTTTATTATTTATGAGTACAACAACACAAACGAACAAGGAAAATCCTGAGTCCGATACAGTTTTATAAACAAAATATAAATAAATTACTCAAAATAAAATAATTAATTATAATAGCAGAAAAAAATTTTTAATGAAAATTACTGAAATCTTTGGATGGGGACGCCAATTGCGCTTTAAGGAAAATTTTGTTTTTCTGGGCCTTAAAAAAGAGATCAGAAGTCCGTGTTTAAAGGAGAAGGACGTTGGAAGGTCAGCCTTTATCTCTAGCTCATTGCGAAAAAAGAAGGAAAATGATTAATGAAATTAGGTGACAGACGTGACAAACACGTGATTCACGTCCGACAAAGTCTTCTAAGCGCAAATTTATAAATTAATTTTATATTTGTTAATTAAAAAGAAAGTCATTCAAGTAGGTCGCGGAGGTTTTGCGAGTTAATGAGAACTAAGTTTCAAGTATTCCAGGTCCTGATTTGAGTTTTACGAGAGGAGGGCCAGAGTTTGGCTAAAAAAAGAATTTCGAAAACCGGTCCAAGGACAGGAACTTTGTCACTTTGAAGGTTTGCTCCAGTTTCGAGATTTTGTTGTATTGAAGGAGAAATGAAAAAGAATTTCTCATTTGTCACCATATTTGTCCCATTTTCGAGCTTGAAAGACAGACATAATTGAAGAAGACTGTCAATGACTGTGTAAGAAAGAGGATGACGTTAATGTAAAAAAAGTTATAAGTTGCTAGGTACCAGAGGTTTCAGGTATTTAAATTTCATAGGGTTTTCCCCACACCACGAGAGGAAGAGAGAGTCAACAGTTAAGTATTAATCTAACGGTAACAGACAATGCCGTGAGTTGAAACCAAATATAAATCTCTATGCTGATACTTGTTTGCCTTTATGACAGTCTTCTATCCCGCGTTCAATTTATGGGACCGAAATACCCAAGAACTTCTACGTCATTATAGTTTGGTATTACCCTTCGTCACGATCTCATTTTGTACAAGACAGATAGGAAGGGTGGGAGGGGAAGTAGAACCAAAAAAATTTTTTGCAAAATTTCTATCGAGATCCGTTAGCAAAGGTTGAGTGAAGGAAATTGCGAGTTTTGGCATTTTTTCTCGCTTATGTTTAGCTTAATTTTAGTCGTGGTTTTATACATTAATTTCACGCAATTAAAACACCAATCCGCCGAGAGATCGGATGTTCGTCCGTTTGTCACGGTCAGTGATCTCTCTCTCTCTTTCTCTCAATACAGTATCTTTTGTCTTGAACACTATATCGATTTTATTTGTTTTGTTGGAGTCCAAGTCGGTTTAGTTGTTTTGATGGGTGATAGGTTATTAAGAACCTTAAAATAAGAGAAGATTATACCGAACTGATGATCAGTTTTTAAAAGCTCGCGAGGTTGTTGCTTGTATTTTATAATAATTGTAATTAATCTGTGAACTAATTCGTTCTAAACAAGTCGGGAATTGCTAGGGACGTTCCCTCATATCCTTCACAAGCAGTGGGTAACTGCATTTGCTGAGAAAGGATTCGATTGGACCTAGACTTTGTTTTATGCTTTTTAACATCCTAGATTTTTGCCCTTAACACCCTTTGCAGACTACGACTGGACCATTATTCATTGATGTAGAGGTCACTAATACTGCTTTTAGTTTTTCGTAAAAAAGGAAAAGAAGATATAAGGAAGAAAAAAAGTATTTTTAGTTCATTAAATTAATGAAGACTTAATTATGGAGACATTATAAAGCTTTTAAATAGCAGCTATTTTAATGGGAAAAAATTATAAGCAAATTTTCAAACCACGTCTCCACTCTTCTTTTTTGGCGAAAAAAAGAATTTAAAAATTTGCGACTTCCCTTTCGCTTTAAATTTTGCCATTTTTCAACCCTTGTACATCACTTTTTACTTTTGAAAATCATTCCTGAAACAGTGACCAGAAATGAAAACAACAAAAGTCTAGATTTAAATTTTGTTTGTAAAAAGAAGATACTGCGGGGTTCAATGTCATTATATTGGGTCAGTTTGGGTCTCTTCATCTAAGACGTTACTAATTACTGACCCGAAACTTTTTTTCCAACTGATTTTTTTTTACTCTTCTTTATAGTTTTTTTAATAACACAAATGACTTTGTTTTGTTTCGGTTACGTTATCAACGATGCGCTAAATAAGAAATATGATACAAAGTGATTTAAACGAGATGGCTAAATATTTATTACAATTGTTTATTTTTTTTCATATAACTTTGTTCATGAAAATGGACTAAGATTTTTGTGAGAAGGCCTGCGGTTGGGTGATTAGCACAATTTGGCTAGCGAAGTTATGACGGAGACTTTGATCCCTTCTCCTACATCCTGTCATACTCTGGAGCGCAAAAAGAAAAAGAAAAAAAAAGATTTTTAACACGATAAATAAATTTAAGAGCACAAAAATGAGGAGAAATTGGAACAAAAGAATATGAAAGAAAAAACAATAAAATTCAAACGAAGTGAAAAAACTAAGTTGTAGGAAAAACCTAGGAGATTTAGAGACGGAGAGTCAAAAGGAATCATGATGAATTTCTCTAGAAAAACAAATTTGAAGTAATGACACAAGAAAAAATGTCCAATCGGCGTCAAGCGGTTCCTGAAAAATGCTTTGCAATAAGGAAAAGAGAATCATGACGTCATTTCGGCTTCTTCTAACGCAGATTTCTACTTGATAAAACCAAAAAGTAAATACTGTATAATAATTTGTAATTATATACAGTATTTACTATATACAATATATATTATGTATAGATGAAAACGTTTTTTAGATGAATAATAAAAACGTGTCAAAACCGGTTTCAATGGGTTTTAAAAATTATCAATACTCGTGGGGGAGAGAGGAGGGCTTTGTATCCCTATCCGGAAATACAGTGTAAAAAGTTTTACGTAGGGTTTCTATTAATCATATTTATATAAAAAAAAGAAAATAGAATATGAAGATATATAAATATATATCAAAGTAATTAATTAGTCTTAATGAAAAGATTTTTTGACATTTTTCTCTATATTTAAATTTAAATTTGGTTTTCTTTTTTTCGCCTTCAAAATTTTTTGAGTTTTAATTCTTAGAAATCTTTAATTTTTCTATATCAAAAATCGATTTCTGGGAAGAGTAGTATAGTAGTTAAGAGTTCCTGACTGGGGTGCAAACGGTCGTGATTTCGAATCCTCCTCCCGCATCCTGTTATACCCCGAGATTAAAACCACCACCACCACCACAAAATCGATTTCTCAGCTGAGTTAAAGTAATATTATTTATTGAACGTCTTATCACCTAGGAAAGAGACTTAAAGACAAATGATCTACAAGTATGAAGCCGTAAGAGACATTTCCCATCATTACTAAAAACAATGGACGTCTGAATTTTATTAGGGTTGTCGGCAACACTGGTGAAACTGCTTAACAATTCTGTTGCTTGGGCATCTCCTTCTCTTATAGCTGCTGTAACTTTACTTTTTACTTCCCCCAATATTGAACATAATAATGTAGTCCAGTCATTTTCACGACATAACGCCATTTTTATTCATTGGTAATTTGTAAAGGTATTTATTAATGTCTCACTTTGGTCAAGTTTGCCCGTTATATTTACTTTGACAAGTAACATAATTATACCTATCGTGATTGTACCGTGTTTCTTTTCCCATTAAATCTTTCTACCTAACATTTTCTCAATTGCGGTCGTTTTCTTTTGTCTATTAGCCTGTTGTGCGAGCCTGTATCTGTAACTGACCTAATTTTTGGCTTTCTATCAATCCATAAGTGTCTCCTCTTCTGTTTAGGATCACTCAACATCTCCCATCTCAAATCACTCATTTTTTCGTTTTTTTCTTTCCCTTTGCTTATTATTTTCAGTTTCCGCATCTTATTTTCACCAAAATATATTATTTACTTTGTGTTAACCTGGCATTTCCTTCAACTAATTTTTCTTTGTAATTTGAAATATTTTTTGAATTGTATGAGTCAGCTACATTTCGTTAAAGGCTATTTGCTGATTGAACATTACCATCATGGTTGTGAGCCTAGGAGAAAATTGTGAATGAAAGGATTGTGGAAAATTGAAGGAAAACATTTTAGGTAAGGAAGAGCGGGAGAAAAATGGACTTAGTGCCCTGGTCTCTCACCTGCCAGGTCCCTTTGACTCCATTTCGGTATATAAAAGTAATTTTTTCTTATTTCTTCTTTCTTGTCGGCAGTTTTTCTTCAGTTGCCCACTGTTCGCTTCTTTCTCTCTTCAGGCTACCCTACACCCGTTTTAAGTGTTGCTCATTTTTTTTATCTATCTACCACGATCCGGTAAGCCTTTTGATACGTCATACCCAGTTTCTTTAATTCTTTTTTACTCCCATGAATTAACCCCCTGACATATATAAGGGTTGGAGGTAAGGGGTGAAAATTTTTTCTAAAGGAATATGTCTAAGGAGGCAATAGACCACATTTATACCTTAATTTGAAGAATCACTTGGATAGGGGCCAAAATACACTATGGGACATATATGTCCTATGTACACTAAGGCAAATTTACACCGAATTTCATTATTTGTTACTTATTGAATTTTACAAAGCAGTTTTTTGCTGATTTGATACACAAATGTATTTGACATACTGAATACATATTATTTGTTCCATTCTCGACTTTTTCCTGTACACAGCTGAAGCATTTCTTTGTTTTCCTATTTCATTTCATATGGAGTGCTCTGGCTTCTTACAATTTCTTGACTTTTCTGCACGTGTTTTTGTTTGGATATGTTTGGAAATAAGTCGCTGTCTCTTACCTATAGGCACCCACCAGTGCCCGTGTCTATGCTTGTCGAAATTCAATCTATTTAATGGGCGGGGGACTCATGGAATGTATCTCGTTTATCCGTAATAATACGATCAATTACCACAAGACAGAGCACAGCAACTGTGTTTGGTGACCCTGCCTCTGTTCTCTTCACGGTGGTCTGAGGCTTTGGTGAAATGAAGCTGATCGGCTGAAGATTCGGTAAAATGCAAGATAACTGATTCTTCCAGTGTATAATCGCCATACAGACTTTTCTCGCCAAAATATATAGTTTGAATTGAAATAAATGTTCAATATTAGCATCACGTTAACATCATACTTTAAAAATCCATTTTATTGGCTTCCCTCAAACATAGTGGGGCATAATTTTGTACCCTTTGAATGTAATCATATGCCAATTAATTGAAGTGACATGAAAATGTACAAAAATTAAAAAAACCGAGTCAATCTACTTCGAAAATGAAAAATCTAATTCATTCAATGTATATTACATACTTTTATTAATGTGCTCTTAGTGTACATAGAGACATATTTTGCTTATTTCTGCGTGTTTTTCAACGAATCTACATACCTCATTAATTACTGAGAAAAAAATTTAGAAAAAATTTTTACTGGTAATAATTTGACACAGAACAGAAAAGGAAGTTTTTCTTGCCCTACCATGTGACAGCGTCAAACGAGTCAGCCAGAAAACATCATGTTGCAGTAGCCTGACATCTATAGAATTCCCTAAGCTTGATTCTCATCATTTCGGTCAAAAATGAACCATAGGGATGTCTTTTAGTAAAAGAGACATATTTGTCCCATGTACGTCAAGGAGTTAATTTCCTTAAATTTTAAAAATATTGGAACATCCTGCTGGGGGTTATTCGAGACTAGACAAACTGTTGTGGTTGAAAATCGTTTCTTATCCAATTTTTCAAAGATTTTCCTCTTTAGAGATAATTAAAGTCATTTTTTTGAAACCCATTGAAACTATTAATAATTAAAAATCGTTTTGTATTAAATGTATTTTATTTCTCTATCATTAAATTTGCATACCCAAATCTTTATATGAATAATCCAGTTCCAGTATAAAAATGAATAAATAAAAAAAGTTTTGCAAAAAAAATGTTTAAACCATAACACTTCGCGTCTTAGTCTCCAGAACTTTGAACTGATTCCTAAAAAGAAGGCCAAAATCATTAATGAGACTGACCTGTAAGACTTTGTTCTCCAAATAAAGAATAATGAACAAACTTTTAATAAAACAGATTTTCCGCCGAAAACCAATTCCGGAAAAAAATAAGTCAAAAAAATTTAAAACAAAAACCGGACAGACAAAAGTTTGAAACACCACTGAAGTGTAGAGAAGAAAGAAAAGTTGGTAAAAGTTCAGAGGTTAAGAGGTTACAAGTCCAAGGGTAGCTGATAACGGACGTGCAACCCCTTACTTGTCTGAAATTTAAAGAGCCCGCCAAAATTGTTTTGGGTTTTTAGATTCAGCCACGAGGAAATAGGGGCCCCGAAAACAGGTTAATGACCGCATTATGGTAGTTTTGATGTCCCGTGTTTTTATTTTTATTTTCCCTTTTTTTTAGAATGAAAGGTTGTTTTTTAGTTGATTATTCAGACAATCAATCAATTACTGCTGTATACTGCCAAAATTTTCCTTTCTCTTATTTGCTGTTTTTAGGTAATTTTTATATGAATTAGGGAAGAGGGGGTCAAATGGAAAATTATTGAGTTACAATTAGTTGGGTATGTCAGTCACAAGCACTTGTATTCACAAGGGCTTGAAGAGCAAGAGATTGATGTAAAAGGAATATGAATTAAACTTCAGAAACCGTCCTTAAGTTTAAGTTCGTCTCCCCCACTGGACTCATTCATGGCTAGAATCGCATGTCGATGAAATATCACAATTCGGATCTAGAAAACAAAGAGGAAAGAAAAATCCTCAAGCTTCATTTGGAATTCCCAGCCTTAAGTTGCGATGGAAATGAAACGTGTTTGAACCAGTTGAAGAAGATGAATAATATGAAAAAGTGACATTCTACAATCTCTAAGGAATGAAGGTTTCCTGTGGCGACCGTCGGGGCGAAGACCTTTGGTTGGTTGATTGGCTTACGAAAATTTGACCATTTAAAGTAGCAGAAGATGAAAGAAAAAGTGTTATCACCTCGTTTAACCATTTATTTATTTTTTGTGTCAAAGAATGAACTTTTTTCCTAATTAACACTTTTGATTACGAATTTTTTTTTTATTTTAAAGTCGAACACGTGGATGGAAAAAATTCATTTTTCCTACTTGTTTCACGTTGCGGCGAGAAAGGGGATAAATTGATACTAACACTCCACTATTGACATCCTCAGTCTTATTTTTTTACATCCATTTCTTTTTAATTAGCGTCGTTTACAGTCCGACATCATTGTTGACCACCTACAGCGAAGTTGAAGTAAGCTCACGAGGCAAACCGAAAGATGCCACAATAGAAACATGGTAAGACGGTCCATAAAGCCCAATAGAAAGACGAGAATTACAAAAAGGTGTCGTTTACTGGACCGTTAACGACCGTAGGTGGACGTTTACTTTCTAAATAATGAAAATTTAAGTTAAATAAATGGGTAATTTAAAGAAGCAACCAATCACGGCGATTAAGAATACACTCTCCCAATTACCAGACAAAACTAAAGGAAATAAGAGATTGAGAGAAACACACAATGGAAAAATTGTTAACAACTCAAAAAACTAGAGACAATACTTAAAACCTAATCGAAACCACAAAAATGAAACTCGAAGGGTATTTCTTGAACTCCATTTCAATATTTGATAAAAAAATTTTCAGGTGTTCTCAAAAGAAATACAGTGAAACCTCTCATAACAAGTTTAATTCGTTCCGAAGTTTTAAGAAACAATATTTTTGGATATAAATTAATGTAAAGTAGAATAATGCTTTCCAGGGCAAACAAAAACTGTCGGGGGATTCCCCATGTACGTGTCGCTCATTATACCAAAAATTGCTCGTTGTGAGAGACATTTTTTTTTGCAATTCATGTTGTTCATTATGCGAATTTCTCGCTATGAGAGGCACTCATTATGAGAGGTTCCACTCTCCAGAGGTTGTAATTTAAAAAATAAAGAGGAATCACTTATGACCCCATCCCAAATCAGTTTGTGAATGCGAAAGCTTTGTAAAAGACACTCATAGCCCCGAGTCTGTGAATTTAATGAAATTTTCTTTGCCCTTCACCTAACAATGTCTTGGTTGGTTATAACTTGAATAACGAGAGAAAGAGAGAGGTCAATGAAACATTCCGGAATAATTTGATGAATTCTTTAGAATGGTTTCTTCTCACAGCCCTCGAAGACTCCCTTTTTTATAGGAAAGACGTTGATGTATGTATTCCACTCAGTAAGGAATATTATCTCGACAACAATACCTTTTTTAACCAAATTTCTCTTGGTTCAAAATTTCTCAAAAAGGGCAAAAACTGTTTATTTTCGATATTTTTTTTTACTATAATTCCCCTCTTTGGAAAAGAAGAGAGAAAATCTGATTGAAAACTACCGCCTCCCCTTTTTTTACCATATTGCTCATTTTCAGTACAAAAGGTAACAAAACCTTCAGGTTTTAACAATTTTTCTTTTTTGGGGAAATAAGGTAGCAAAATTAGTTTTCTGTATTAAACAAAATAAGTTACGCCTTATAATAATGGTTTCCTGTTAATGTCATGCATTTAACCATAAATAAAAGTATATCCTTAAGAATATCGGTTTTATGGACTTCGTTGTATTAATATTTACATAGCGACCGGACAATACGTACTCATACGGACTTTACGTCCATCTTTTAACAATCATTACATTTTTGTGGTTCTTACGTGGATTTTAACTTATGCTTTCGGAATTTTGATCGCTTCATTTTTGCTTTTTCTGATATTTTTTTCCTTTCAATGGCATTAGATGCTTTCAAATACATTTCCTTTCTTTTTCTCACTTTTGTTTGCTTTCACACAGCTTTATCGATTTTTGAATAATTCACTTTTTTTTTTCAATTTTATGATTGATTTCTTGGTTAATTTTGCATGTTTTTGACTTAATACTTAGTTATGAATTTTTCTGTGAAAATTTTCTCCCTCTTTTCTAACGAAGACACTAGTTGACTGACCAAACCTAACGGAACTTTGAAAAAATTTCTCAAGAGGCCGTGAGATATTTCAAGAAGAACTTTTATTCTTTAAATGTCTTTGAGAAATTGTGTTCTGAAATTTATATTCTATGTTCTAGCCATTTTTTTCATTTTTGGTCACATGGCTAAATGCCTTCTCGTATTCTTTCGTCAAACTGTTTTTGCCTGCTCGTTTAACGCAATGTCAAAGCGGTCAAGAGAAAACAGACGAACTTTGGGTGAATCGAAGAAGAGGAAACTTACCAACAGAGCAAGTTCAAGACTTTGGGGTCAACTGACTGCAACGTGATTTCTCTTGTCGTTGGAAGGGCCCGGGAGGGGGTGACTACGAGGAAACACTTCCGTTTCTTCTTCTATTATTATTACTGCTCAACACCTCTTAACTCTCTCTCTAAAATAGAACTGGCAAATTTAATGGAATAATACTGAAATTCAATATTTTCAAGGGCAATTTTTGGGAAAAAAATATTTATAATTGTAATGATACGAACCTTAAGTCAGCGAGGTGGATAGCAGAAAGAGATAGAGGAAGAAATTTGCGTTTCATTTTGGACAAGTTGGAACTCGTTGATTTCGTTCGGCTTTAAGTGTTGGCATGATCTACATATTTCAGGTGCTGGTAATTAAAAGTATATCCCGTAAAATCAATAGTGCCAAACTAGATTACTATAGACTACAAATTCGTTTGTTTTTTTTCCAAGTTAACCTGTTTTAACTTTTCGCTTTCTCGTTAACAATATCCGTTGAAGTTTTTACGCTTTGGTTTTCGATTTTGACATTTTAGCTCCTTTATATTTATAAATGTTCTTTTTCTGGGAACGTACCCCCCTCCCCGTTACGTTATCTTCTGCTTTTTTCTTCTTTAGTTTTCTTTAGTTTTGTTATGCTTTGATTGCTTCTTTTATTACTTCTTTTAATATAAATTTTAATTTTTTGACATTATCTATCGTCTGTTTCAGGCTCGGCAGCATTTTTCGGACGGCGGGCAATTTTCAAAATAAAATTTTACACACACATTCAAATTTGCCCTAAATACTTCTTTTAAATCGTATACGAGTATAAATATTTATTAGTAAAAATAAATATAAATTAATTTTTGGTTGGCATGATATAACAACAATGTCAGATAAAAAAAATCTTACAGTTCTTAAAAGAGAAAAAAGGCAATATCATTCCAATTACATACGAATAAATATAAATAAAGTTATATTATCGGGCCGCACTAAAAGTTGCAAAGGGCGGCAGGTTGCCGACCCCAGGTCTATTTCATATAAGCACGTCTTTGTATTATTTGATTCACGTGGATTGGGTTTTTACTCTTTTCATTTTTTATCTTAGCGTTTTTCTCATTTCAACTCGTTAGTACCTTCTGTTAAGAACTTATAAAAATGTTGTTGTAACCTTTCACACGCTCTCTTACAAGCAGATTATTTCACAGTTGTGAGCCTTACTTGTCCTTAAATATTCGCCATTTTATTTTATTCTCTAATATTCCTTGTACTATCTGGTGAAATTCCTTATCGTCGAACCATTACATTGATGCGACGCTGTTTATATCAATATTCTATATTTTACGACCCCCATCTCCTCATTCACCACCTAGTATAATTTAGTATTGTGAGTATAATTGTTAAACATTCACACCGTTCGATCAATCCCTTAGTCAACGTCCTCTAGGATTTAAAAAGAAACAGAAGGAAAATGAGTAAACAAAATATAGATTTTATGTTAATTTGGGAATGCGATAAAAATAAATTGCTGTTCATAAATAAAATATTTTAAAATTTATTTTAAAAAAAGTCCAAAAACAAACTACAGAATGAAGGTTGTACATATATTCATTTTTGTGATTATAACATTTTATTGACGTGTCGTTTATAGGTAAAAAAATTGATTTTCTGAAATTGTCTTCTTTAACTTGATTGTAATTCTAAGACTAACCAACGCAAAAAAAAATCTTAAATATTTCGATTTTTATTTTTTTATCTCTACATAATAATAAAAAAATTAAATTAATTAAAAAAAAACAGTTTTAGGTATTTCTGGCGTCTGAACATGGGAACGATGGTGATCAATTAAACAAAATGAAAAAATGATTTTTAATTATGATTCACATGTCCTCAAGGTTTCTTTTCTTCTTTCTTGTCTTGAGCTGCGGCTGGCGGTGCAGCAGTTGGTAATTCTGGGTATTCCAATTTGGCTCCTTTCTCGCATTCGAATACCGGACAACAGTCTGGGAATGGGGCTGTTTTATTGGTTTTCTCAGACAATTTGCATTTCGGGTTAGGTTTTGGCAAAGGTCCGCAGTCTTCAACCTGAAAAAAAGGTCAAAAATTATTTTTAATCACCTATTATTTCGGAAGGCAATTTTTTTACGCTTTGGATGTTACAATAAATAGCATTAAAAAAGTCACTAGTAGGTGGGAATAAATCAAACAACAATTAAAAAGGTTTCAATTTAATTTTAAGATGCCTCCCCATATATTTCAAATAACTGTTAATAATAGTACAAAGCAAGTCGCCGAAAGATAAAGGTTCACTGTTTAGTTTGTCAGTTAAATTCACTCCTTTGAAAAACCACTTAAAAGCAAATTTCGCACTTAACTCAATAAGCGTATAGTAAAAGTCTTTAAAGTGGCATTTATTCAATAAAGATCAAATGATCTCGTATTTCGAACCACAGGAAACCCGAAGCCAATCCTGATTATATTAATGGTTTTACATAATCGAAGCATTGAAGTTAGGAAACGTAATCGTGAGGGCTTTAGACCAATTTTTTTCTATTGAGGCTGCGCAATTCATATTCAAGAAAATAATTTTCTTCGTGCAATTTGTTTCCCGATGCATTGTCAATTCTGCTTATTGCATCGGTAAACGTGGATACGTTCTGCATAAAATAAAGTGACCAAGACTCTGCATGGAATTCGTTACTTGAATGTAACTTACTTTTTGGACCCTCTTTTTCCGTAGTAACAAAATTTTGTTTTCCTGTTTTTAATTCAGTGAGAAGACTCCTCCTTTTAGTCTTTTTTCTTGGATTTTCCTTGTTAATAGTTGTCTTTTACTCATCTCATAATAATTTTTATTGGTTGGTTTGCCTTGGAAATTATTTTTTTACAAGTCTTTACATGCCTCTACCTTTTTTTAATTTATTGTAAAATGAGTTTTGTTGAAGACATTTAGAAATTTCAAGTTTTTCAAGAGTTAAAAGTTTTTTTTTGTTTTGGTAAAGAGGTTTTACCCCTGCTAACTACCACCTGTCTCCAAGTGCGATACACCGTATAGTTGGTGTAGTTGTGAGTAGGATTTTAACTGGGAGAACAGACCAGCGTCTTAGTCCCAGGAACAGATATAGAAGCTAGGAGTGATTTTGGGTTTGATCGTTAGTGGGAGAGGTAGGAAAAGTTTGTAGGAAATGCGCCAGTCTTAAGGAGTATTTTTGGGAGAATCTGGCGATTTTTTCTTTTACGGTGGGAATCGCCAGATGTTCATGGATGATGCGGTTAGGGAAAACCAAGAACAGTTGACTAGGATGCGGAGAGTTTTTGTTTGAAATAGTTCAAGGATTTCAAGGTTTGAATTTGCGGAGCAGTCCCACAGCTGAATTCCGTAGGTCCAGATGGGTTTGAGGATGGTTTTGTAGATCAGAAGTTTGTTGCCAAGGTTGAGTTCTGAATGCCTTCCCAACAGCCAGAGAAGTTTGTTAAGAACCAACTGGGCTTGGACTCTTTTTGTTTTCAAGTCAAGTTTTTGTTTTTCAAGTCAATCTGCGGTCAAGATGAATCCCGAGATATTTGACTTCGGTCGATCGTGGGATAAGAATACTGTTAATGAAAACTGGCGACAAAGAAATGAACGGAAATAATTTTTAGTTTCTCGATGAAAATTTTATAATAGTATAAAGTAATAATTAAAAATATATTAAGGAATATTTTTTTATTCCTACTGATAGCTTTATTTAAATATTGTATGAAATTGATTGTCCTTAAAGATTATCCAAATTTGTAGACTCATAAAATAACTGATTTTTGATTCTGGGTTGATACCCCTTTTTTTTTCAACTTTTTTTTTCATTTCACTTCACTTCGTTGAGGGATTGAACGAAAAAAACTTACCAATTCCAAAAGACGTCCGGCTTGTTCTCCTTCAGCAACAACGCAGGTGGACCTACCGCAAAAGGGAGATAAATCCCCAGCTTTTGCCTGGTTCGATGGTTGCACATTTCGTGGAAGCGAAGCACATTCCAGGGAAGTCTGAAAAGTAGAATTTGAGGGAAAAATCAGAATGCGAAACCGGAGAAGCTAAGCTGGGCATGTCGGGGAAGTGACAAGGTTGTCTTTGGTCGAGTGAACACAAGGCTGATAAATGTATTTTCACATAAACTTTTTCCTCTTTTTTGTGTACAATGCCGCCGAACTGTAACCAAAAGAAAATTTTGTATTTTTTGCTAAATTTGTTCAAACGAAAATGAGTTTTTACTCGAGCCATCTCCTCACTCCTCACTTTTATGCGAAATCAATGGATAGAAAATGAAAACGCCGCCAGAAAAGAATGGCTTCTGATTTTTAATTATTTCAGGAATTTTGAATTCATATTAGCCTGAAAACAATGGTGCGTATTTACAAAGTACTTATTTTGTGTTTATAACTTAAAATTGAACTATACTTTCAAGAATTATGAAGCTCTAAAAACGTTAAACTTTCCGAAATTAAAAAAGTTTAAAAAATATGAATATATAAATTAGTTCGTTATCGAACATCATCAAAATTAGTTGAAAGAAGAGTGATCCAGGGTATAGGTTAAAAACTTTATTTTGTTTAAATTGATCTCAGAATCCCAGATAATTTTATTCGAACAAAGGAATCTGCCAATAAGTTCAAGACCTTGGAGTTCTATGACTAAATAAACAAAAACAAATTTTTAATTTTAATTACGGAATTTTTAATTGGTGAGCATGACCGACCGACCGGAAGCATACATATTTCACATGTCTGATAAATAATACCGACAGATGGAAAAGAAGCAACGAAAGCAATGAAACAGATAACTCCCCGAAACCAGAAATAAATTATGTGGAAAAATATCACAACCCAGGGAAATTAAAAATTCCATTTGTAAATAAAATTTTTGTTTTTAGCCAAAAGGTTGGAGAAAGTTTTGTGCCAAAAATAGAAATTCCGGTCTTTTCAGTGGTGTAGCACTATATCAAAAGCAAATCCGGAAGGGACTTCAACAAATTGGAATGACAAATGATGTTTTTATTTTTGGTGAAATTTGTCGTCAGTGAATCAGCCAGCCAGGCGGACGGGTGGGTAGACAAGCAGACAGGCAGACAGACAAGGACAGTCACGTGTAATTGGAATTTTGATACATAGAAAAAAGGAATAATTGAAAATAATTTTTAAATTTTTAGGTACAAAAGGAGGTTTTGCAAGTTTCTACTCTCGAGCAAAACAGAAACAAAGTTTCACTTCTTTAATTTGACTTTCACTCTTGTCTAGTCGCGCAACGTGGTGAAAACCGATGGACTTAATCATTGCAATTTCTGAGCTTCTTTATAGTTTTGTCAAATTTTGTTGTGCTAAACTTTTCCTCTAAGTTTTGTTAACGTTGTTTTCGTGACTTCTACATGAAATTTTTCTCTAGCTATTAATTTATTTCACAATTTACTAGTCATTTCAACTAGCTATTGATCAAACTTGTTTGGATTTATTTCACTTTATTTTATCTTCTCTTTCTAAAGTTTTATTCTTATCTTTCTCTTATGTCATTTTCATGTATCCTCATCCTCGAATTTTTTCCTTTAATTTATTCTTCTTTATTGCATCCTCTCTTGACTTGCCTTATCCTACTCCGAAATTTCAGAGTCCTTTTCTTTCGTATCGTATTCCTTTTTGGTCATGCTACTCATTTGCTAATCATATACTTTATTTTATTATTTACTTTCATTTACTTTAATTTAAATATTTTGAAACATGTCATCAATGTCCAAATCACCGTAATGTTTGCTCAAAGATTAAAGAACAATTTTGTTTCAAAATTGTTCCAATCGATTCTACAGAATTAAATTTTTACGGCATTGTTTTTTTAAGCTATTAAAGTTATGAGTAATATGATTGTGAAAAACAAAAGGAATATGAAATCTCGTTAGTTCTTTATTTCAAATTTTCTTAATTTTATTTAAACCATTCAGCACTGATTTTTACTTTCACAGAAATGAGTCAGTTTGACTCATAACAAACTTGAAACTTCATTGAAACTTTTGAAAATTAATTCAAACGAAAGCTTCTTTTTAAATCAAAAATATGCTTGAGAATATATGACCGTATACAGCTAATAGCTTGACTGTATACAACTTGAAACCAATAAAATTGATTTAGTCCTTAAATCTATGTTTACTCTTTTTTAGGAACAATATGATTCTCTAATCAAATACGACTGCAAGTATACTAGTCAAAAATTTGGATTTACTTTCAGGTCCTTTCAGTTTCCAGAATTCTGTTACTTAATCCTTCAAAAAAATGACTTAAATACTATAAAAATCGTTAAAATCAATTAGTTGGAGGATATATTCAATAAATTAATTTTTCTCTCTCTCTCTCTTCCTTTTTTCTTTCATTCAGTCTCTTTATGTCGCAAAAACCTCAAGTTTAGACATTTGAAGTCCTTAAAGAACCAACCGTTATGAACACAATCCAAAATGTTTTAAAAGCCATTTTATGCTGATTATCAACTCAAAAGAACTTGAAAACCTTGAGCTTGTCTGATCTGGTTTTTAGGTTTATCAAAGTTAAAAATCAATTTTTAAGAAAATAAATGTGTTGATTTAACCGCCATTGAAAGAGAATTTTTTATTTGAAAACAAGACTCCGGGTGCCCTTCCATCAAAGGTCCCTTTCGACCAATTTAATTCGCAAAATTAATCATTTGAATATAGATTCTGACCGCTGGCTAAATTAAGTCACTGATTAGACTTTTAAAAACATTTTTGCCGTCGAGAGGCATATAACATGTCTTTTTTTCTTCAAGCGTGTAACCTCAACAAAAAAAATTATAAATTATACTCCTACAGAAAGGAAACTTTAAATAAATATCTTATTTATTAATTATTCTAGAAGGGCTTACCCCTGAGCACATCGGCCGGGATCAACCTTCTGAATATCTTCGGTCGATCGGTCGTCTCACTTTCCTCCCCGAAGCAAAAGGTACCAAAAGCAACCACAAATACAGCTAACACTTTCATTTTTGTCGTTTCACTGAAAACTTGGGCGACCACGATGATAATTTAAACAAATAATTTTTCTCTTGTTTTGTTTTTTGTTTTGTTTCTTTTTAACTAAAAAGAAAATCTTGTTTTTAGTAGTACTGCTAAACCAAAACTCCGCTCAGCCAATCTGTGAAGCTACTGAATGGAAATGATGACGACAAGTCGCATATAACCATCACCATAGCCACTACCGCCACCACTACCACTCTACCACTTGACACTGGCACTGGCATCTACTGTTTTCCTCAACTCGACTGTTTCTCACTGACTCATCTTTTGAATCGAACTCGTTTGCTGTAAAATGACCCATTACCTAATATAATTTCGATTTATGTGCATGTATCTTCTCAAAATTCTCAATTTTTCTCCACTAAATTGAAAGTGATTTTGAATTTACTTTTTAAACAGTCGGTAAAAAACCGTAAGCATTAAATTATTTATTGAAATTAATCATTTAAAAGTTAGCCGTTAAAAAATGAACGTTGAGTATTTACATCCGATTGTTTATCCTCCTACAGGGGATTCAAAGTATTGCACTCAGAAAAAAAGTGTATTAACATTTGGTGGTATGTCACATGAAAGGTTCGATAATGTGTTTGTATGAATGATTATATTAATTTCATACTTTAAAAGTAATCTGAAGACAATAAAAGTCAGAGTAAATTAATATTTTAGAATACAGTATACAGCACGCAACCAAAAATAATAATATTTCTAATTTTTTTGTTTACTTATGGTTTTTACTTTACTGAACAAATAAATTAATGAATGTAAGCTAACAAAAAAAATCAGAGGGTCTGAAGATTTTTTTTAACGATTGAGTATTGAGTAGGACTAAACTCGTTAGCTGTAAAAACCAATTTCGAAATGTAAAATAAATACGATAAAACTTTTACAGTGGCGTATTGTTTGCACTGCTTGTAGTTTTATTGCTTCAGGTTTTTTGTTTTATGGTAGTGGAACCAACTGACATATTGACTGGGTACTGTGATAGGGGTTTTTCAAGAACCGTGACCGTTGACTTCATTTTCACTGCTTTTACTGTTTTAATTCATTTTCTTTTACCCTCGTTGACCGTTTTTATTTATTTTTATTGTCATTATGAAGTAAAAGTTTTTGGACCGTTTTTTTGTTTCACCTAGAAAATTCAATTCTATATGTTATCTTTCATCTTTAGCTTTGTTAATTTTTGTTTCTCTCTCTTTTTATTATTTTTATTTGTTATTTAATTCAAATATTAGAGTAAATTTTTTATCATAAACTTCAGAACCACAATTTTCGAACTTTTTACCGTTCACAGAATTGTTACTGAACCATAAAACATTGTAACGGAAATCAAATCTACATTTTTATTAACTTAATCTACTGTTGCCCAAGTAAGTAGCCCACCAAAAAATATTCCAAAACGAAGAAGATATATTTTTAATTTAATTCTTTAACGAAAGACTTAACTTAAAGAGTTTTATGTCAAAATCTACGGAAAAACGATTAAGAAAAAAGAGAAGTTAAAGTACAAAAAAGTTAAAAAAAAGAAAGAGGAGTACAAAAGTTCAAAAATGTTCTTGGCAACTTAAAAAAATGAAAGTTATATTCAAGTAAGAAGTTCATGCTTTTGAAAACAAGACGGAGCTCAACAAAATAAACAAACAACCCAAAAATTTAAGCAAAAGAAAAATTTTGAGATATGATTATAAACATAAAACTTTGCAAGAAACCCATTTTCTGGGGAATGAATGAAAAAGCCCAAAAGCAAAAAATGGTTCAGAAAACGTAACAATTTTTCTTTAAAGCTCTTATTGCGTGCGAAAATTTTCTTTACTCGGAAAACCCATGAAGACTGAAAAATCAGGGAGTAGTTAAGGGAGGTTGTTAGTTTTTACACACAGAATAAGGTCCCTTTAAAAATAAAATTTATCAACAGAAATTTTTTAGATGTTTCGAAAGTCGAAATGACTTCTTTTTTTTGTAAAATAACCGAAAGAAATGCTCACCTCTCAAGACGTCAGCAGGAATTAATCTTTGAAATATTTTTTTTTCTTCCTTCTTTTTTTCAGCTGCTGAAGAAACGCAAACAAAACCAATGGCAAACAAAATCAAAACAGATCTCATTTTTTCGTTTATTGTTATTTCGAACGCCACGACTAAAAAAAAAAATTCCGACGCCCAGACTCACCGATATACACGTTCTCCGTTTACCGTTTTATTGGGCAGTAATGCATTCACCAAGTCGGACACCTATATTTAAAACATTTCAGTACCTTTGGAGGTGAATTTTTCCGAGAAATGAAATATTACTGTTAAGGTCGACCACTCTTACGTCATTTATGACTCAGGTATAGAAGTGCATTTGTCTGGAGTCGCGAAACTTAGAACGCCCTCTCGTTTTTACTCTCGCATTCATATTTACTTTGGCTATTGATTCGTCAGTCGTTTTCAGGTTTTGTAATAAATTAGATGAACGGGTTGACTTTCGAATTGGTAGGCGTCAGAATCGTAGGAACATGTTTAAAGAGGGAGAGAGAGAGGGAGCGTCAGAGGGATGAGTTTTTATAGTTATTCTATCTTCTCATTCGTTTGTTGATTTTTTTAGTCAACTTTCTATTTTGCCCGTAGTCACTTTCTTTATTTTTTTAAATGACTTCTATTAAACCATATGGTAAGAAATGTGAGTAGTCGAAACAGAGATTAGAAATAACGAGGAGGAGACTAAGAAAGAAATGGATGCTTATTTACTACCATAGAATAAGAAGGCCTTTTATGTTTAAAATTTAATGAAAATTTTTTAACATAAACTATTTATTAATAACCGAAAATATGTCATTCTGAAAAAGAAGTCTGGAAGCAAAAATACCTGTTCGACTCTCGAAGCGAGCAACCCTTGCAGCCAAGTTGGTTCCCCTGAATTTCGCCTATAACGGTCATGAAGATTGGACAAGAAGCGATTCTTATACGATTTCTCTGATTCCCAAAATTGTATAGAAAGAATGGAGTAGTATTTATACCCCCCAGGAGGGTTTACAACCGTTATCTTTGTTATACCTATTGTGTGAATTTACTCTTTTTTTAAGCTTTTGTCCGGGTGGGTCATCTTGCGATAAAGTAAAAAATTCCACTGTCTTGTGGTATCGCGAATAGAATGATTTTACATTTCAGCGCCTTCGCAATGGTCACAAGTTTTAATATCAAGCGATGAACCAAAGGCAGATGAAAATCACGCGGTTGATAATTTTTAATCAAAATAAGTTCCTTTAAGTAGATTTTTTACTTTCACCTTAAGCAAAAAGGAATAAAATGATCATAACAGTATAATACTTGTTTCCAGGAAAAAAATTTTAAAGGGAACAGTAATTGACTTAGAGTTCGTCTCGTATTGGTGATATCTCTCCCTCTCTCGAGAACAGATTCATCGAACTGTCGAATCATTTCCCGGTTGGAATCTGGGCTGGTTCCCTCAATTACTCACGCGCAGAACCGCGTACCAAATATTTTGAATAATTGACTTTTAAAGTTTAATAAATTTAACAAATTAAACAACAAAAACAATGCAAAATACTGCATGGGTATAATTAGTAGGTTGTAGGGGTTAATTCGGATCAGTTGGTTGCTCACAATCAAGGCCAGGCTCTATCCGCTACCACAAGGTATGATACACAAAAAGGAAAAGATTTAAATCTGAGGACAATCGTTGTCATTCACATTTGGAAACTATGCAAAATTTATGACTCGTTTGAACAATAAAAAAAAATATGTTTTTAAGGCTATAAATACTGTACATTTTTTGCAAATTCGTGGTTCCTATTTTGGAAACTTGGAAAATCGGACCAACCCTTATTAATCTAAAACTACTGGAGTCGATAGCGAGAGGTTTCTTAGGTTTTTGCGTTCCAGCAACCAATTTTTCTCTTATTTCTATGTTTTCTTTCCTGGTCTCTAGAATTCAATCAAGTTTTATTTATTTAAGGCTCAGTTTTGAAATGCTATGTGAGTTTTATTAAACTCCAAAGCACTTTATTTTCTTCTTGATTTTATACAATATTTTTATTTTTAGGTTTCTTTGGATGGTAGTTTCTGTCAAAGTTATTGGGTTTTTGGAGACTTGGAATTCTCATAATTTGTGAAAAACTTTTATATGTTTTTTGAGTTTAACACAGTTATATAATTTTTTTGTTCATTTTTATACCCGTCACAATAAAAGTAAAACATTTTTTCATATTTAAATTCCTGAAATGATGGTTGAAGCTCATGATAAGGTTAGCTGTCTGTCAAACTTCTGACCTAAAGCAAATATAAACTTTTGAACTTACAGTATTTCTCTCCCTAAGAGTACCTTGCTCTAAACCCCTTTCAGACTTTGGTTAAACTCTTCTTTTTTGGCTGAACTGGGGCCATCGTGTGATGACGACTAATTTTTCTATTCCTCTTCTGAGTGCACGAAATCAACCACCATGTTTTTAATAAATTTCACAGGATTTTTCAAAATCAGAACGTCAAGACAAGTTCTTACAGTTTTTAACTTTTAGAGTCCTCACTTAATTACGTACATTTTTCTTCAACTGACACAATTTGGGGTAACGACTTAGCAAACATTCGCCTAATTAAGTATATCTCCTACAAATTTCAAAACCGGAAACTTTTTTGGGCTCTATTTATATTTGATTCTCTAGTATTCTAATTCTTTTCTCATTTCACTTTTTTCATTTCTTTTTTGCCAGCTCAAAAATCCTTTGTTCTTCATATATTTTAATGTTTTGATTTTTTTCCCCTTCCTCTTCTCCTTATTATATCTCATACGTTCTTACCAAGACGAATGAAGAAACTGACATGTAAGTTCCTTTTTTCCCTAAGCTTATTGGCAAGGTTACAAAACAAATAAACAAGAAAGGAGAGGAGAGTTACACCGGCGATGGCACTAATAGAAGGTTCAATGCCCGAAATAATTAGAAATTTTAAGATATGACGAAACAAGTTCGACACCGAATAACGGAGAAGTTTCCGGTTTCGACAGAATAACGACCAGATCACACGAGCGAACAATTCAATTAATTGACGTATGACAAATAAGTATAGTTAACATTGTTTTCAGGTTTTAGGTTAAGGTTCGTTGAAAGACCATTTTTCTTTCAACAGGATATGATGCAATTCTTAAACATGCCTTTTGTAATAGAAATGAATTCGATGGAAAAATTAAAAGGCTCAAAATTGTGATTCCTGAAAATTGGGTTAGCTGAGATTTTTCCTTCCTTCTAGTCCTGTAATCTTGCCGCCGGTCATGTAGGATATTTCTCTGCGACTTTTCCGGATAACGGTCATGCCGTTGTCTTCTCCGGAGTCTACAACTTTTTTGACTAGTTTTTAATACTTTTTATTTTCATTGCAACTTCCAAACCCCTATTTTTCTTCCGTTTCGGAGAAAATTAACTCTATGTGTAGTTTTAAGTAATTCATTATTTTTATGTCCTTCCTTTTTGTTTATGATATCAGCCTCATTGTACATTAGTCTGTTACCAGTTCTTCTTCCTCGGTTTCCCTCCTTCGACTGGTAAACAATTTTTAAGATCGTAACACAATAAAACTAAAACAAAAGAGGACCCAGATAAAAATGGCAAACAAGGGAAAAGCAAAACTGATTTAAAAGGGAAGAACGGGCCCATCAATGACAACCTGTTTTTATTAGAGGCTGGTAATACTTCAGATACTAAGAGAATACTTTTTCACTATTCACAACCATTTATGCAATCAGTTTTTTTTGTCCGAAGTAATCTTGAAAAAACGGTTTCAAAAAACAGGCCTCACCTTATTCGGAATTATTATTCGTTCTTTGAAACATGATCTACATTTTATTTTTATAATTAACCATTTTATAAACAATGTTGTCTCTCTTTCCCACACAAGTTATCTCCATGGACAAAAATTTCATGTCAGCAGCGACGGCGTCAAGTGGTAACAATCGAGTTGCTGAGAACGACGCAGCTTGTAATTACGCAAAATTTCAACGTGGAGGACGATGACCAACTTGGTCATCCACCATAACCGACTTCATTGAACCTGATAACAGGAAACGGAGAGCATTCGACTCGTTTCGATTATTTACTGACAATGATGACATCATCCAGAAACAAGCAGTTGCAAGTTAGAAACAGGAGAGCATATAAACTCTAAACTAGTTTCATACTAGTGAAGCTCAAAACTGAGGTTCAAGATTTTAATGAAAGCGGGGAACGAGTGATTGATAGTTTTTAACTCTTTGGTATTGATATCATTCTGACTTCGATGTTATCTTGTTTTCGTTTTCATCTGACAACAACACTTACGTTTCACTTTCACTGAACATAACACGACCAGTCTGGTGGCAATTTCTCAACTTCTGGGTCATAAGTTTGAGCCTAAAGAAGAAATACAATCCAAGTTAAATTCTAAAGAACCAAGATAGTAGAATGTCTTTCTTTTTAGAAATACGGCCTTTGGAGAGCAAGAAACACGAGAGCTTTTGGAGGTTATTAACTATTTGTAAGAGAAAGCCTATTCGGCTAAATAGCTTTTGACCAGCTGCCATTGTATCCTCCAAGTCAAGGTTGTCGCGCATTTCCTATATGTTTTGTCGGGTTTTTATGCTCACTTCCGATTTCCTCTCTAGCGGTTGCGGTCGCGATTGCTTACTATTGAAAAAGTTTTTAACAAAATTGGGAGGATTTTAGATTCTCAAGGTTAATTGTGCGACTCGTGGATCTGTAGCCCGTGCATAGTAATGTGCTCCCTACCACTTTCGTATCTTGTTTCCTATCTTCCTTCTTGTAGAAAAGTTGGAAGTGTATGGTTGAATGATCAAAGTGTTTAACTACAAATGTAATGGTCGAGTGTTCCAGTTTCCTCTAACACTCTGTTATACAAAGGTAAAAAACAATACTAAACTCAACTCAGCTAACACTGTGGTGAAGTTATTATTCAAGTAAATTAGGGTAAAGAGAAAAAGGAAGGCAACGAATATTCTCGTTATACAGTGAGAAAACGAGAACAAATAATATTTAAGAAGAACAGAGGATAAAAGGATATTTATTCCTTAGACTCTGAACGAGTTTTAATCACACCAATCTTGCTTTGTTTGCAATGATAAGTATAAATACTAATTTATTAACAATTACCAACCCATAAATGTTCATTGACATGAAACAAAATGAACATGCCATAGTATGTCGTATAGTATTTATTTATGTAAAACAAAGAAATCCATTTAAGTAGTAAGAATCACCGTATATAATTTTTTAACAAGACACTGAAAAAAACTGCGACCTTGCACTAAACCCAAACCTTTTTTTTGTGAGTTATAAACCGTTATAAAACGACGACTAGACTGTGAATACATATTTTTTAAAAACAAAATTATTTTTTATCAATTAATAATCAAGCAAGTCGACTGGTGATATCTGAAGGTTATCATGATTGATCACAAAGGCTGCAACAGAACATAATCGATCAGAAGCACAAACAAAATGGTGTTTTAATTGGGTTTAAAGGAGGGAAGAAGCTTTGTTTTGAAAGTGATTGCTGTAATTTAGATTTCGGGCTTTTTCTTCTTTATGTTATAATACTGTCTAAATTTTTAACTCCAAATATTAAACTTTTGGTTTTTATAAAGGCTTTCTATTACTACGATTGTACCAATGTTGGCGAAAGTTGGGCGGAACTTGGATTATTAAACGTTTCTTTCGGCCGGTGGGTTGTTTATGATATACCAAAACGGTAACTGTTCGCGTCTTTTACTGCTGTGAATGCTCACATTTTTGGAAACCTGTGACACCGGTTGTTAAAAACACCAAAAGACTAGCAGAATTGATCTTCCCTTCTTCTTCTACTGATAATTGACCATTAGTATGCAAGAGTCCTTCAGTTATTTTCTGAGATTTTTTGTTAATGGGTGATGCGTACACGTTGCAAGGTCGTTACGATTTGGGAGTACGTCTGCCTTTCAATTAAAGAGTTTAAAAAATATTTTTAAATCTTTAATCCTCTTTATCTGTGTTTAATCTAAAGCTGTGACTGAGGGGCTGATTCGTCTCATGTTTTCGCTTATTTTCCCCTCCTCCTTTCTCTTGTTCTCCCATTCATCATTGTTAAATGCTAAGATAAATTAGATTCGCTTGTAATACCATTTTGAACAGTTTTGGTTTATCGTGGTTTTCCTTTACATTCTTCTTTTTTTTTTTCTTTTATCTCAAACTTAATGGTTACATATTCTTTCTGAGAGTTGACAATAAGTTATGATTGTCTTAATTTGAAATTAGGCGTCCTCTTGTGCTTTGGTAATTATTACAATCACCCCAATCCTGTAACTCTTTCTTTCCCTCTCTTCTCATTTGCTTCTCTTTGACTTTAATTTTCATACCTTCTAAAGCAGGGATGGGAACCTATGGCACGTGTGCCACAAGTGGCACGTTTGAAAATTTTGACGGCACGCACAAAAACAAATTTTTTTTTGTATAAGTTATCTTTTTTTTGATAAAAAATTAATTAAAAATTATTAATCTACACTTGATATATGATACAAATTTCTAGTACTGAATACCTATCTCAGTATGTTGACTAGAATCGTCAAATTATACATTTTATTATTAAAATATTGCATGGATTCTCTCAAAGTATATAAAGATGCGCATTTGATAAAATTGTTTATGAAGAATTGCTTTTACTGTTTTTGTTTATTTATTTATACTTAACGTATATTTTCACCAACATTTCGAACGAAATTGTATTGTGGCACGTCACCTATTTAAAAGAAAAAGAATTTGTATGACTTTGTAGCACGGACATCAAAAAAGGTTCGCCATCCCTCTTCTAAAGGAATGCTTCATCTTTTCTTGATATGACCAAGTGGCTCGGTCAACCAAAATATAAGTCAGGATTAGCTAAAAAACTGTCCACCCAGTTGTACAGAACCGTTAAAAATCACTTCAAGGTATTTATGCGTGATCATGAGGAAGAGAGAGCAACACTCCAAATAACCTAGTTCTTAAATTTTAAATCCAGTCCTAGACGAAGATGAAGTAAAACATTTAATTTGTAAACAAAAACAAGGAAAACATCTATAAATTATGCAACGAATTTGATACAAACAATGAAAGAAGGACAGAACAGGGACAGTACATCAGTTTATTTTTTATAACTACGATGAATGAAAAATTATTCTCTTCAGTAACCAAATTTTACATGCGATTGTTTATCACATTACATTTCACAATCATTATCAAACATTATGGTTCCAGAAATAAAGTCCAAAATATTTACTAAGCTGCAAAGAATTATTCTTGCTGAAAGGAAATAATAATTAAAAATAACACTAGTACTTAGAAAATCAAGGAGATGGAAGCGTTTAAAATTCAAATAAGAATTCTTTTCGTTTGACTGGTTTCCCTAGGGATACACGATAGAATCAGGACTCTTGGGTTATCTATAGATTATCTACCATTTAGGCTTAGGAATGAGAAAAAGAAACCCCCGTAGGTTTCGTTAAGGTTTCAGCTTGAAACCTGAGTAAACAATCTAATTTAAAAACCATTATCCGTTTGTCCTGTCGAGATTCTTGGAATTTTAAAATTTCTTTTTAATATCGAATTTAGGCTCGACCTTGTTCTACTCCAGTATTTCAGTTAATACGAAACAGAACAGAATAAGACTTTAGGGAAGACACTGTTGGCACGGAATATTGGCAGCGTCAAGTAAAACCTCTAGCCTAACGACAACAAAATATTATGAAGGCACAAAAAACCCCGAAAACAGGTTTTATACGTTTCGATGCAATAAAAACTCGAATATTATGTCACTTCGAACAGATATTTCGAGAGGGAAGAAGTAAGAAACAGAGACACGACGAATTTGTAACCTAAAATCATGGTTTCCTTTGTTTCATTATTCCAATCAAAGACGGTTCAACGTTATTAAAATAATAATTAATCAGTTTCATTTTGGTTATTGGCTCGATATCCCTTCTTTCTCCTTGTCTTTCCTAGGAAGTGTTGCGTATGACATGAAACACCGTTTTTCAATAATGCAAACCAAAAACAAATCGTGCTTACTGCTTATGGCCTTCGTATAGACTTTTGTTCAATGGCAACTATTGTCCTCCTAATAATGGGATTGCGAAGGTCCTTGGAGCCTCGATAACAGATACACCGCCTCGTGAATGTCTTACGGCGAAATGTTTCTCCTCTTTAATGGGTTACATTATGCTTAAAAAGTTGATTATAAATTCCTAGGTTGTTTGCCTTCTGTTACCCTGTCAACTTCTTAGTCACATGTTTCATGCTATCCCCAAGTCACCAAGTCAATTACGATCTTGAAAAACTTTCTAAACTCTAAAAACTGTCAATAGATGAAGCTCAGACCTGATTTCGGCGAGTACATTTTTTCCTAACTTAAAAGGGGTAGATGAATCGAATTGAAAATACAAAGCTAAAGAGAAACAGATGTGAAAGGTCGTTTCAACTGAATGCTGATGAGAGTGGAAGGTCGACACCCAGAACATTGAAAGTCGAAGTGAAAGTGCCAACGAGTGAATCGTGCACAGCATAAATGTGTTTGTCCGGTTGTAATCCTCCCCATCTCATTAACTGTCTTTTTGTTACTCATCTCGTGGCTTTCGATATCTAATGGCAGGTACGTTTTCAGGTCACTTACAAATTACCTCACTTTATATTAACACTGGCCAAAGGAAAACCAAGGATTAAGTTTTAAAAGAATAACGTTGATACCCTCTTAATCCTCACTTGCGATTTAAGCGAAGTTTGAGTTATAAAAGAAATTAAGTCCCTGACTCATATTTGAGTGTTAAGAATTAGAGGAAAGAAGTGGTGACAGTACAGATTTATTTATTTATTTCAGTTAATCAATTAGCTCCGCTGATTTGAGCGGCTGTTATTCTGTCCGGCTTTTATGGTCGGTTGCATCAAGTTTGAAACATTTGTCCGTTATTTCACGGAAATTGCTATACCATAGTAGTGGCAAATCTGAATTCCTCCTGCAATGGAGTGTCAAAGGGGTGAATCTTCTAAAAACTTTAAAATTACCAATTTTTCTAACTGTATTATCTTTTCAGCCATTCTTTGATTCGATACTGAGCTAAAAGGTATGGGGTGAAAGTTATTCACTTGAAATTTTAGTATGCTGTAACCGGAAACAAAGGTCAGATACAAGAGAGTACAGGAAAAGTTTATTTAAAATTTTTTCTTGATTCCAGGCTTTATTAATTTATTTTTTGTTGTATGATTTCTTCAGTTAGTTTAGTAATTAAACGGGAAAGTCAGAAATGAGCCAAATCAAAAATGCTGGGAGGAAAGAAAATAAATAAAAACAAGGTCGTTATATAAATTCTATTGACATTTTCCAAGAATAACTTTTTATTAAACAACGACAAAAAGTTTCTGAGAAAGATAATTGCGATTCCTAAAAACGGTTTTTATTAACACAAATGGCCAAACAACATTTCAAAGAATTCACAAAATAATAATTTAGTGGTATTACACAAAGAGTGAAATAAAAGACGATCAGAACAAATGGTTAAATGTTACAAGTTTCAGGATGTAAAATGGTTTTTACACCTTTTTGAGCCAAAAACAAGATTAAGGGAAAACAATTTAAATCAATAAGAAACACGTTTTAAGCCTGATTTTATGAACTGGTTCACAAATACTTGAAAAACTGGAAGAAACAATACAAACAAATATGGTTAGCAAAGTCTATCTTAACAGCACAAACAGCCATTCTGGTTTTACTCTGCAGCTCGGGTTATTAAGGGAAGGGGGGGTTCGTTTCGTAAAAAACTGTGCTAAATATTTTTATATTTTCATATTAAAAGAGTAATTTTTTTTTAATTTAAATTTAAAAACGATGGTGAAAGCTTGATATTGTTATTTTGTTGGTTGCAACGTCGCGTCAGTTTTTCGGGATGATAAGAGTTTGCTCTTGCGTTTCGTTTATTTTGGTTTCAACCAAAGCCATAACCATTCTTTTCTTGAAAGTATTCATTTAAGCAACGGAAATAAGTTTTAATGAATAATGTGAATAACTTAAAAGATGACAGGTGATTCCAACCAAAACAAAAAAGTCTACAGCTGGGGACGCCTGTTCATGAAAAGGTGAATGAGGGGTGGGGGAGGGTTCTTTTGTGATCGCGAAATTAAATAAAATAGTATAAATAATAGTTACTATAGCCGATGGCGAGAAATTCAAAAGAGAAGTGTTAAGACTGCGTGTTCCGTGGAGAGCGAGACGAAAAAAAGGAAAAATAGCCACGAAAATACGAAAATTCAGTGGGAAAGCTTGTTTGGCTTAAAAAATCTACATCAAAACGGCATGGATGAAGTAAAGGAATATTGATCTGAAAGTTTTTTTTGCAATAAGTATTGAATCGGAAATTGTTTTCAAAGCTTTTTTTAGTAACCCGAAAGGGGCTTGTTTGTATATTTTTTAATTCAAGTTTCTTAATTTTTTAATTATTTTTAATTTAAACCGTTTTAGAAATATTTATAAACTTTTTAAAGTTTAAGGTAATGTTTAGGTGTCAAATTCAAAAGATAATTTGGGCCAAATAAACAAAGTTTAAGTTTATGTGGGCCTCAAAAAGAATACTTAGCTTTAGATGGACGCAAAAAATGGGCCGTTAAATATTCATATTTTAAATAGTACATTGTAATAAACATACATAAGTTTAATTTATTGTTTAAAATGATGCGTACGGTTTATAATTAAAGTATATTATAATTTTACATGCTGGTTTTTGCTTCTAATTCATATTTCTATTTATTTTTACTTTGCGTCGAATATATTGACTGGGCCGCAAAAATTTCATCTCGTGTTACATGCGGCTCGCGGCCCACGAATTTGACACCCCTGCTTTAAAAGCTGTAGTGGTTTGTTGATAAAATTATTCATCATACTTTGGATAGTCTTTTCTTGTCAATTTTATGGGATTCTGATTGTATTTGATGAAATAGACACAGCGATTTTTGGGCAGGAGCAGGGGTTGGGGTGGTCCACCAGTTTGGAGGAGTATATGATGGAAAATCTCAGGATTTCCTCTTTAACAGAGGGAATCTAAAGATCCTTACGGATGAGGGAGTTAGGCACAAACCATCGAGCGTTGGCTATGAATCGGAGGGTTTTGGCTTAGAATTGTTCTAGGATCTCTAGGTTGGAGTTTGCTGAGAATCCCCATAACTGGATCCCGTAGGTCCAGAATTTACAAATAAGAGGCAAAAACGCAGACAGGACATTGTGAAATCATGTCAGACGTTGAAGAGTACCATATTTCGGTCGGGTACGTCCTAAAAGGAAGTTGTAAAAGTCTTAATTTGTAATGGAAATAAATGAAAGAACTACACTGAGATATTAAAGTAGCAAACTTGAAGTTTGGAAATGTTAAAAATCAGTGTTTGTGCCATAACGAATCACAGATACTAGAGAAAAGAAGTCTCAGGTTTCTTGTAATGCCAAAAGGAAAAGTCAGTATTTAAATAAATAAATAAATGCACCGTGATTGCCATAATATATGGCAAATAAAATTTTAGTTTTGCCCTAAACAAGTGTATTAAACGCTTTATTTAATGGCGAGTTTCGTCTTAAGCAAACCAGTTAAATAGTTTCAAGTTACGCGGTTTCTTTCTTTTAAATTTATTATAGCTGAGGAAATTTTTAATGGGAGAACTATATTTTATCGTCAAAGAACTTCTACTTTTCCGTTGCTCATGACAGTTCCATAACATGGAGCTTTTTACTGCTCTTGAGAACAATGAAAAAATGACTATCAGTCTTTTGAAATATATCGGCAGGGTTCTTGAAATTTAGGCTATCTAATTTCTATTCTTCTAATTTCTAATATCTATCTTTATTTTTCTTTATTTAAGATTATGATTGTTAAAGGCCTATTAAGAAGCGACTGTAACAGGGAAAATTATGTAAAGAAAAGACAAAAAACTAAAAAGTTAGATATACGTCTAAATTAAATGAACTTTTTTTTTTCACATTCAAGTGTTTTCTTTATTCGACACTGCCTTAAAGAAAAAAACAGCACCTTAATTTTTTTTCTTATTTTCTCCACCCAGAAAAACAAAATCAATGCCAACGAGATTTTTTGTCTGAAGTGTGGAGATCTAGTTAGCTCCAAATGAACCACCCGATTACAGCCGGATTGAACTATTTAATTATTGAAAGTGAAAAGGGTTTCCTTCACCCTGGTTCTTTAATTGTTATTCCATTATTGTTTTGAAAACATTGAGTACATGAGCATTGAAAACAAAGTAGAATAAGAAAAGTCTAGTTTTTTTGCAATACTAAGCTAATTGATGTCTATTTTGGTAATCATTTAATACTCGATTTGCTTGTTTGATTCAAAGATTTTCAAGAATGGGGACTGACACACGTGTTGAACGAACCCGAAAATGTTTTAATTTAATTTTTATTGGTTTTTGATTTGTATTAGAGCCCTTTTGTCTAGGCAGTAGAGTTTACTGACTTTTGTAATCCATAATTTCAGTCAGCTCCTTTGACTCTCACCAGGCTCTGAAACAATAGTTACAAAAGATTCCAGCCCCCAAAATGATATTTTTCTTCACTCTTTTAGAGGATATTTTTTTTTCGATTGAATCTTTTGATTCGCGAAAAGATCTCGCTTATTTGCTATATCATTAGGAAACACTTCATTTTATATTGATTTTTTAACGTTAATAGTTTGATAAATTTTAAGAAAGCCTGACGGTTCGTCGCAATAGCATTGTCCAGTTACGTGCGACTGTATATTACGGCCTCCATGTTGACGTAATATGTCAACTGACCATCAGACAACGTAAAAAAGCGAACCCGGCTTTCACTCATTTCATTCCCTTATCAGAACGTGACCCGAATAGCAATCAAAGACCATCCCGATAGAGAATTAAGGTAATACGAAACGGGGTGCGTTTATCCACTCAACAAATTTTGACCTAAAAGTTTATCTCAAACCTCAATCATACCTCCCGATTATGTCATAGTTTTGATGGACGTCCCGAACCCCTCGAATTGAGTTTTGTATTTCAAAAGGAAGAAAAGGTTGGATTCGTGAGTCATTTTTCAAATCCCTCAAGGTCTCAATTTCCAAAAATCAAAAACCACATTGGGTAAAATAGAAACAGGTTTTAGGCGTTCCGCAGAGCGCATGCGAGATTTTCGTGTGTGCCATTTTTGGTGTTGATGAGGGTTTTATTATAGAACTCGAAATCCGGATTTCGACATTCGATCTGTCTTTTTACGAGAGGCGATGATTCTCAACGTTCAATTCCTGCGGAAAAAAAATCATCCTCTCATGCGATGTCTATTAAATCTCATGCCTGTGTTGTCTTAGTCAGGCATATTGAAAAAAAGTTAATTTGAGAAAGTTCCATCAGATTATTTGCATTTATTGGAAAAAACATTATACAGCTGTCACTTGACATAATACATCAAGAATTATTAATGAATTAACGATTCATTAATGGATAAATTAAAAACAAATCAGAACTCATTTACATAATATCGACACGGGAGTGCAAAATCGTGCAGAATTAGTTAGTAGGAACGAAAAGTCGTAATCATTGTTCAAACCATTCAGTTTGACTTTGTAGTTATTAATTTTTCTGGAAAGAAATCGCTTCTGAGTGCTTGCAGAAACTTGGTTCTTCGCTCACAGTCCTAGTTATGAACTAACTCCGGCTTTAAGTTCCAGACGCCTGCTTGGATTTGTTTGTGAGAGTTGAAATAGGGTGGGTTTTATGGAACAAATCATAAGCTGGCGAAACAAAACATTCAACAAACCACCATCGAAAAGAAGATCACAATAGCGATAGCCCTCGACATTAGGAACGCATTCAAATCTCTCCTATTGAGACACATCAGAGAGGCGCATTGAATGAAGAACTTACCGGAATACTTAGCAACCACTGTAGAAGATTACCTGCGTGATTGAACAATCACCTTTCTGGACCTGCAGCAAAAGAGTCACATACGCCAGATGACACGCGGAGTTCCACAGGGATCAGTTCTAGGACCTTTCCTGTGGAACACAACGTACGCTAAAGTGCTACAGACACCCACACCAGATGGAACAACTGTAGAATGCAATGCGAATGACACCCTCATCCTAGCAACTGGAAAATCACTGGAAACAGCCATAAACACCGCAGAAACGGCAACGAACATGATATTCACCGCCATAGACGAACTTGGATTGACAGTAGCGACGCAGAAAACGGACACCACCATCTTAGGAAGACAGAGACCCCCGGGTAGTATTGGCCGGGGGTCTCTGTCACCACTGGTCAATACTATAATTACAGTTGGAACCGCGGACATAGTTCCCAAGAAAAGTATGAAATACATGGGCCTGCAAATGCACAACAGGTGGAGTTTCGAAGAGCATTTTACCAAAATTGAAGAGAAGATGGACACTACCACAAGGTTAGTTCTATCTAACTTAGAAGGACAAAACCAACGTGTAGGACTACTATATGCCAACGTCGTCACAAGCATCGCCGCATGGAGCCCCCATATGGCTGAAATCGGCCGAAAACCTGCCTCCTCTTAAAACCATGTCCTTTTTTAATCTGATCCTCTTTTTTCTTATTTTTCACAGAGTTTAGCAAGAACGTGAAGGTAGCAATGCTGATTAATAGTTTGACCTTAATCAAACGTCCAGCGAAGGGTTTCCATGAATCCCATGAGTACTGAAAAAAAAAGCAATCATCACTGTTTTGAATTTTGATTTCCTCATTGGAGTTTCTTTTGGTTGTCGATGAAGTTCTTTCAGTGTATAGATTGGCGCTTCCTCTCAAAAACCAGGTTTGTGATGTGTCATTTGCCATTTTTTATACTGTGTTTGGGTCATTTTTAGTAGCATTCAAAGTGTCAGTTTTTTCATTTTCGAGGGCTACTTGTTGTTTGAATTCTAAGTTTCATTTTTCCATAAGCTTCTCGGTGTGTTAAATTTGACGTGCACATTCCTTGTTAATTCCTACAAACGGGCTGAATGGATGACAGACAAACAGATGCCTTCAACGCCAATATGTCTAGGAAGAGCAGCAGAAGAAGTCATACACACTACAGTAAAAACATTATTACATTAGAGGCTAATGAATTCCCCAAAGACTGAAGAAGAACTGTGGTGCAGCCGAAGCAGACCTCAGCCGCAACAGATAAATAATACGACCAGAATTCAGACCACCAAAAAACGACGTTTGGAGGGAAAAGACTAATATCATTGACGTCAACCTTTTTGGTTCTTACCTTCACAATAGCAACTTCCCCTCCCTACCCAACCATTTAGCACCTGGAACCCCTCCAGAAACGTCACAGAACATGGACTTATGGATGCAAAAAGAAAAATCACAAATAATGCAACTTCATAATATTTCAAAAAAAAGAGCCACCACTCTAAACATTGTAACGCTTAACATTTTAGCAATTCTCTTTGGAACCAAATCAGAGCTGCTCCTCAAAACAAGAACGTTCTGTAATACACGGTGGCCACAGTGGGAAAATCACAAACATTGATGGATAGACAAGACGTACTTTAGGATGATAACGTGTAAAATTTTTCAAGAATCTGTATCGGACCTCTTTTTGGAACTTCACCTGGAGCGACGTTTGACTGTTACCAAGAGAATATCCGATAACGATACCAGAAAAGTTCCCAGTAGCCAAACCCAGGGGACAACTGGCACCACTAATCAAAAGTATCAAATGACCTACCTAAGGCTAACAATGGCCATTCACAAGACTGAGATAACAAAATATACAAAAAGGATGGATACCAAAAGACTTCCCCCCATAACCCCTGGTCCTCTTCCAAGATAAATTCCATGCATTATGCAACTTTTTGCCTGTCAAATGAATAAGGTGCAATAGCTAAACACAATTAATTGGTTGAAGATTTAGAAATTAAAGGTTAGGTTATTGTCATATGAAGAAATTACGAATACAGGAAAGGGCAAGGGCGCTGAGAAGATTGACGTTATTAGGCTACAGAAGCTGGAGGAGTTATATATCCAAAAAGAGTTTTTCGGAATTTATAGGTTTTTAAGAAGAACCCTATGAGAATTTATAGCCATAATAATCCACCACCAGTTCGCCTTGCCCTGCTTTGTGTCTCATACTGTGTCGCTCCCAGCAATTTATTTGAGTTTTTGTTCCCACCTCCCCTAAATCACCACCACCCAATTATCCGCCGACAATCTAAATCTATCTATTTTGCTCAATAAAGGAATTCATGCGCCACAGTAAGGTTTGAGAAATGTGTGACTTGATCACATCCTACCTGTTGCCTTTTTTTTAGCTGCAAGATTAGAAATACGAATTTTACTTAAAATTTCAAAAGCGTTGATTGATGTCCATCGGTAGTTTTAGTGTTAATCTCGATTTTGATTTTTGTGTACGTATCCTTCAATGGATGTGGTCCATACCTCTAGAGCAGTGGCAAAGAGCTCTTTCACAAAAAATTAGTGCACGAGTATTATTTATTAACTAATAGTAATCTTTGTGATACCAAGTTTTGTTTAATATATTGTTAGTTAAGCTAACACACACAGTATTTAGCGAAATTAGTCAAGTTAGTCAAATTTAGTACTTTTATTAGCCCCAAATTAATTCGTTAAAAATGTTTCTATCAAAGCAAAGCTTTAAAAAAAAACCGCTCTTTAAATAAATTTCAGTTTTGTTTGGTTTATATTTCGCTCCTTTGATGATGAGTTTGCAGACCACCGTTTAGAGCTCAGTCATAAAAATCAAAAGCCCCTTTCTCTCGACATCATTATATTCTCAAGACAGTTGTTTCGCTTTTCTCTTTTGTCCAAACGGTAGATCCCTTTTCTTATTTTACTTGCTTAATTAATACCAAATCTGATACTAATTTTCCTTTACTTAATATAATAAAACCTTACTTTGGCTAAAACTTTACAGCTCTCAGCTGAACATTTTCAAACCGTGTTTGATTTTAATTTTAATTATAACTCAACCTTATTATTCGTTGGCTTTAACTCAGCGCAAAGTCAGTCTCAGACAACCTTATCCTAATACCCAGACCGGTGACAAATCCAAAGTAAAATAAAAAAAAAATAATTAATTTTTTTTAGAAATGGGAATCGCACCTCAAGGGCTTTACCTCCAAATCTATGAAGCAAAACCTGAAAATAACCTTGAAAGTATCTCAACTTTTGTCCATTTACGTAAGATACACTCATTAGTCACTCAAAAAGGTAATAAAAAAGACGTTATGTAAATATTAAACATTGGGTTTGATATTTATAAACTAATTCACAGTTAATTGTTTTTTATCTCTATTTTTTCAAAATAACACTGCTCGAATTTTCTTCTATATTTGTCGTCAGAGTAGCAAAAGTGGTCACTAGCAGTGACCCGACTACCCTTTGCTTCGAGATATCAAACACTGAGCTGACGCATAGTCTACGGTTTTACTATAATATAGTACAAACTATGGCATAGTGACAGATATAGACTATATATTAGAGTGTCCCAAAAAATCAAAAATTTTTATTTAAAGACGCATACCCCCTTAATTTTTTACTATGATGTTAAAACAATCGTAGGTGAAATTTCAAGTACTTAGGACGACAGGAACCCGTGTCGACTTTCACCGAAACATACTACTACTTAAGGGCTTAAGCGAACGTAAGCTTACATGTTGTTCTGGTTGTTATATTGTTAGTACGCGTTCTTCTTTTGATTTTCGAATATCTAAATTCGACAGTAGTTTAGCACCCCAGGAGGCAGCCACTACATTTGGTACTCGAGTTTGAGCTTGAAAATGAGCTTTTATGGCAACAGAGCGTTCTTTCGGTTTTCCCCACGAATTCTTTGAATTTAGGACTTGCTTATTAAAAATTCGTCAGTATTATGTCCAAGTGCATCAATAGTTGCTTTGAGGCTAAAAACTGAATCCCTGTCTAGTGCTGCTACTAATTTTGGAGTCATGAAATCCTTCCCAGTGTGGGTTTGAATAGTTCTGGGCAGTGTATCCCCAGCCACTGTATGCAAATCCTCTTGTAAATTTACGTTTGGTTTGAGTCAGAAGACGAATCGCTTCGTGACGGTTTGGAGGACGGTGTCATAGGAGTTGATGCAAAAAAATATTTAGCTCTTTGTTTTTCTCCCTCGACAGCTTTGATGCGCACTCTTTACTCTTTATCAGTCAACTTTTTGTCTACTCTAGCTAAATGACCAGGTCGACTGGGCTCTCTCTGACGCTTCAAGGTGATTTTATCTTTATATACTTTTATTAATATTATTAAAGTTATTGAAGTTTACCCCTATTTTACCCGTAGGGTATCAGGGGGGCAATACAATAACTACAAGAAATACAATAAATAAATAAATAATGTTCAAAGATCACTCATCCAACATAAAGCTCCTAAGTTTGAGTGCTTGCGACACAAATAAATGGACTTTTTTGATTTTTTCCGAGCCAGAGTTTCCAGAAAAAAATGTGTAGTGGCGTGGCTCCTTCCTCCATGTAAGCTTGGAGGTGTGATGCACGCAAGGGGGCGTAAGCGGGACACTGGAAGAGGAAGTGTGCTGCAGTCTCTTGAACATGGAGATTACACACTTCACAGATTCTTGTGGTGTCCCATTTGTAAAAGCATTTTATTAATTGAAGCGTATAGGTATGTGCAATACCAAACAAATTATTTAAATTGTTGACAAACTCTTGTCGACGCTGCTCGAATTCGTGTTGTGTTTTTTGAGAATGCTTCTATAAGTTCCCCCAAAGTTGGTACACATTTTTGACTTTTTTCCACACTACTAGGTAAAAATTGGTCGCTATGTGCGCATTTTCCCAATAGATAATGCATTCATGAATAGCAAAGCTTGGGCCTTCATTGACAGTTAAATACACTTCATGAGTACTGTAAAGCAAAGTACTGCCAAAACTTGCCAATTAGAGGGTAGTTTCTAGCTCATTATTTGATGTTTGGCGTCTCCGACTAAAAATGTATAATACTTTGTGTAGAACTGCGTAACTACACTGACATGCTGACTATTCAAAAACAATGCCCCTACTAACAATATAACAACCAGAACAACATGTAAGCTTACGTTCGCTTAAGCGCTTAAGTAGTAATATGTTTCGGTGAAAGTCGGCACGGGTTCCTGTCGTCCTAAGTACTTGATATAGGCGAAAATTGCGACGCAAAGAAGTAGAACCCAATGACATCACAAAGCAATCGAGGGGAAACAAAATTATTGTTGTTTTTGGTAATGGCAGAGTAGCCTGTGTTTAGTTTAATTCATTTAATATACTTTATATCTTATTTTGTTCGATTCAATGGCGTAGTTTATTATCTTTAATACGATAGAACTGGAATGCGAAACTATTCATTTCGTGATACCTAAAACGATAATAATTCATTGATTTATTTTAAGAGGATTCATCCGGACAAAAGCCTGGAAGTTTCTAAAAATTTGCACGGTGGGAAGGCTGGATGAGTCACTATAAATAACTGCTTTGTACACCCGTCTCAGGGTATAATTATGGCTTTCATAAATATGGCCTTCATTCTATAAAAATCTCCAATTTTGGGAATCAGAAAAAGCGTTCCTTCTAACCCTACCTCATCCCCATCACCGTCACAGGTGATCTGGGAAGAATCAACGTAGCTGCAGGAAAAACGCCGTTCAGAAATCTGAACACAGGCGTTGAGAAAATTTTTCAATGTCAGCGAGGAGAGACAGACAGTAATGCTTTCTGCCATTGTTTATGGTATCTCTTCTTAGCTTCTTACTTAGAAAATAGCGCGTATAGCCTGCTCTAAGGATATAAAAGGGCAATTAGGGCCGGTGCTGCTCGTATCACTGCCGACAACTACCGAACTTATTTACAAATTCCCACACTGCACGACTAAGTCCAATTTCTTAAAAAGAAAATTGGGATTCTTGGGTCTCGTCTCACTTATAGACTTTCTTCTTTCCGGGTCGACGTACCTTTCACGTCGGGATCTGGCTTTCGATTCCACTTTATCTCCTTTCCACAAATTTTCTTCCGAAACCCTCATAATTACTTTCTCTCAAATTCTCCAAACCCATATCTTTAAATCCACCCATTAACGAAAGATCTGTGGAGAACAGTATCCCTGCGATAATACAAACCATCTTCTTCCTAATTAACTCCTGTATAACTTTTAATAATAAACCCTAAACCTATCTCTCCTTCCGCATCCAAGCGATCAAAACCCGAGAACACTTGGGTACTAATCAGCAATAACATATTCCAGCGAGAACTCTTCCGAACACCTTAAAGATCGATAGGTTTGTACTAATCCGAAAACCTAACAAACTAAAAATTAATCAAAGCGCCTTTCGACCACTGTGCCTCACCAACCATTGAAAAAAAATTAAAAGGTGAAAATTTACTCAGAAACCCAGGTATAAAACTTCTAAAAACATAATTATTTCAAATGAACTCAGTAAGTCAGAGGAAAAACATTTTAAAATTATAATAATAAGGAATAAAAACATAAATACAAAATAAAGACAAGAAATTAATATAAACAACTTTTTCCCAAATTGTTCCATTGTTGGTTTTTTACAGAAAACTACTGAGCTTAGAAAATGTACGTAATGTTATTGCTTGACTAAATAACAACATTACTAGAATTAATGGTAACAGCCCCAAAACTGAGCTAAAAAAATGTTGGCCACAGGTCTTCGAAGAATTTTTAGTTCATTTCAACTTTACTTAAATGTGTTTGAAGCACAGTTCACAGTTTCAAAACAATTAACTTTTAATACTTAATTAAAGAATACAATGAATAAATGAAATGATGACTCAAAGAATACTTTTTTTTGTTTTAATAAATAATTTTCATCTATCTTATGATGACACACAGATTTAACAATTTTTCAATCATTCATACAAAAATTGTTTGTTAAGATCTACTGAGCTTAGCTTTTACTTTGAATTGGCACAAGTTGTTAAGCAAAAGAATAAAAATAAGAAAGATGAATAAATTAGAGGTTTTTGATTGCAAAACAATGTCTAAAACAATAAGTTTTAAAATGATAAAATTAAACATTCCCACAGAATATTTAATTACAAAAACTTAACTGAGCAAAGGTACTTTGAAGTGAGTATTAAAACTGATATGCAATGGAGAAGACAATAAGAAGGGAAAAGAGAAGGAATGAAAAAAAGTTGTGAAATTAAAACATTATTGTATGCCTCTTCATCCATTTATCATGTATGAACTAAGTTCTTTAAATTAATCTCATTCACATTAGTAGGGGAATTTTGATCTCTGTTCAACTTTTTGAAACAGACAATATGTACACAATATATTGTATAATGCAATAGTGGTTTTTTTTTATCAGTTTGAAGGTAAAACAATGCTAATACAATTAAGGTAATACAATTAGAAATTTAAGATAAGAAAACTGTCAAACTACAATTCCAATGTACAGAAATGCAGTTACCAATTTTGGTTTAAGGAAAAAGTTCACCCTTCTAAAGTTTTATGACATAAAATCAAGTGCTACAAATTACGATTTGCTTTAAAAACCTTTTTTAAAGAATAATTAAGTAACCATTTGAAAAACTTTTTTTCCTTCAAAAAATTTGTTTAAAATGAAAGTTCAATTCAATTATGGTCAACTAGTCCTGCAAAAGTTTCTTAATATCATCTTTTTCTGCAACTTCAAGGTAACTCATACCATCAGGTGTTTGTCCTTTTTTATCTGCACCCTTTTCAATAAGTAGTTTAACACAATTTGTATGTCCTTCCCATATTGCAGCTAACAAAGCACTAATTCCATGTTTATCTTTTGCCTGCAATTAATAATTGTACTATAAGTAAGGACAAAATCTTCTTCATACTACTTTAAGACAAGTCACACTCTTCATCACTACTTTAAGACAACTTACATTCACATTTGCCCCTTTGGATATTAAATAACTTATAACATCATATTGTCCATAGTCAGCTGCATAATGAATTGGATTTCTTCCTTCAATTTCCTTGTTAATATCAATAGACTGCAAAATATTAAAATAAATTTTATTTGGCTGAATCATACAATTAACATTTCAAAAATAAAGCTCTTCATTAAAAATTAAAGTGAATATGCAAGGAGTCTTAGGAATGAAATCAATATCTCTATTTTTGTTAAAATATATGGTACCCTGAGAAGAGTCATATATTTAATTTTACAAAAAAAAGAAATGAAAGAGAGCTTTACTCATAATTCAGTGATGCATTAGGGCATTAGGTTATGTAATTGAAGGAAAAAACTTTGCTTACGGATTTTTCCACAATGTCCTTCACCTGATCCAAATCGCCATTTTTTATTCCCCAAACTAGTTCAGACATTTTATTAAAGATTTACTAAGTACAATGAAAAAATTATTTGGTTGCCGGCTACTATCAAAATAATTCCAGTTGTTACATCACAGAAATGAACATGGCGGTTCACTTTTGTGGTCAGTGATGCCAACATAAAACTGAATGCATCTAGAGATTGATGAACCTTTGAAATTATTTTGACTTTTAAAAAATTAATTTTCATTTCAGTGAATATCCTCCGTAAAAAAAATTATTTATAAAATAGTCACAACGTATAATAAAATGAGCTTTGAAGCAATTTTATGGTAAACTCTTCTAGTGAGTTAATTACAGTGCTGATGACATCAAAACCGTCGTGGAATTAATTTGTTAGTGATCAAGAATGGCACTTTAGGTTGTTTCTCATTATTTCGTTAAAACTTATTAATCGTATTTTCTGTGAACTTATGAATTATTGATTTTCACCAAATAAATATATGAATACATTCATCTAGAGCAGAGATGTCGAACCTATGGTACGCGTGCCACAAGTGGCACGTTTGAAAATTTTGATGGCGCAAAAACAAAATTTTTGTATAAGTTATCTTTTTGGATAAAAATTAATTAAAAATTATTAATCAACTCTTAATTTATAATTTATGATATAAATTTGTTGAACCGAATAGGGGAGTTGTTGTAAGATGGCCGACTAAATTGTTTGTTTTTTATCTTTCACAAAAGTAATCTTATATAGTATTTGTGTGGACTCAAAATTTCATCAGTAACGGGGAATTCTCATTGTGTCTCGATACTGTGTTTTTAGTCCTATTTTTATTTTCTTGGCGCTGTCGGGAGAATACGTTGGAAATACAGTGTAAGCATAACCTGATTTGGTTCAGTCTTGTTTTTCTAATTTTTCTTGCTCCTTGAATTACTTTATTTTTCTGTTTTATTTCCAAGTTTTTTTATTAATCAATTTTTCTTTTCCCCTAATTTCTGTTTTCCACGAAAAATGAGCCAAAAAGCAAGACTCAGATCTGACTGTACGACCTCCATAGCAAAATTCCTGAAGCGCAAACTTGAATCGGCCGAAGACAAAGAACAGTTCGCCTTTAACAGGCTCCTTACGAGGCCCTCAACCACAACCCAGGAAGCCTTTAAAGGTGGCACCTCTCAAGCGCAAGAACCATCTCTGCAAAACCTCTTACATTTACTGCTAGAAATAAAGAACGACGCCACCCAAAATAAAGAAAAGATCAAGAAAGAGTTAACCACTCTTAGAGAAGAAAATGCTGAGTTCAGGGAAGAGAATGCCCAATTAAGGGACTCAGTATTAAAACTACAGTCAGACTACAACAGGCTACAAACAGAAAGTTGTAGAACTTAGAGAAAGGGAAGAAAAAAGAGAAAGAGAAGACAAAAAACTTAACCTCATCTCTGAAAAGGTTACACAACGCACGAAACGAACCGATGCTCAGCTGAAACGCAGTGGAGTGGACATCTGTAAAGAATTAATCGGCCTTGATGTCAACTTCCAAAAGGCACGAGACATAACAACCAACAACGCTGGGTTCGAAATGTTCGTTGTGAAATGCAAATCCTTAACCGATAAAATAGACATACTGCGACTCAAGAAGAACCTACGTGGAAAACCTATTTATATCGGTAGGGACCTAACTAAAAGGGAACAGGAAATCCAGAAAAACATCAGAAAACTCGGAGCCCGCGAAAGACTAAAAGGCCACAACGTTAAAGTCTTGTATAGAAAATTATCAATAAACGGAAAATGGTTCACCTGTGAAGAGCTCCAAAACACCTCTGAACAATAGCAACCAAGGAACCACAGCCATCCATCAAACGAAGACTCAAACAGGAACACTGCGCTAAACATTGTTCTCTGGAACTGTTGCGGCTCAAAGAACATTTGGCAACTTGACATCGCCCAACAAAAACAGATGCAGAGCTTCGAAATAATTTGTCTCTCGGAGACTTGGGCCTGGAAAGACGAAGACACAACCTCATGGCCGAGGTCCCTTGAAGCCTACACTTGTTTTTCCCATAAAGCCCACAAGGAAAAAGCCCTAGGCAGAAGCTCTGGGGGCATAGCTTTATTCATAAAGAATAGCCTGAAATGTTCCCTACTGAACAAATGTAACTGGTGGGTCGCCATTAGGGTAACAACCCGAAGAACCCTCTTGATTCTCCTCTACGCATACTTCAATCCGTCCCATGACATAGGAACTTATCTATCTGACTTAAATGAAGTTATCTCCGATTTACAATCCAACCATCCTATCTCCTGCATAATTATCTGCGGTGACTTCAATGCCAGAATTGGACAACTGAATAGCTTTCCAGAAAAATTTGGCCAGGAAGCCTTCCGGGACCTCAACTTAACACCCCTAAGAGAGTCCCTTGATCCACAGATAAACAGCAGGGGAACACGCTTGGTCAATCTAATGTAGAGTCTGGGATTTTGCGTACTCAACGGAAGGACGAAAAGCGATTCCCCAGCACAACATACATATCTAGGCCACACCAAAAACAGAAGCGTCAAAGCGCCGCTTGGTTTGGGCAAACCAAGCGGCGCTTTCAAAAATAATCGACCTCAAAGTGCTGGATTTTTCTTTAGATTCTGATCATCTTCCAATGAGCCTAAAATTTAAAGGAGACGACAGCACAACTAGAGAATGGAACTCCGTCAAACCCAGGAAGCAGAAATTCAACTGGATTGAAGAACGCAAGAACTGCTTCACAAAAGAGTTGATCAAGCTCATTGGTACTTCTTTTGAAAAATCATTTAACCGCTCAACAGATGACGCCGGAAATCAACTAATCCGATGTTTAAAGGAAGCAGCGAAGCAAGCCGGAATGTTCCAGGAAGTCTGCAATACTCAAAAAGATGAAGTGTGGTTTGACCAAGATTGTGCAACAGTAAAAAAGAGAATTCGAACAGCCTTTAGTATTCTCAACCGCAACAACTACTCCTATTTCAGTTTCTCCGAATACAAGATGGCTAAATATACCTACAAAAAACTAATCAAACAAAAACAAGAATACCTTAATGACATTAGGGCGAAACTAGAAAACGTCAAAAATTGCAAAAGTTTTTGGGGAACCATAAGATTGTTCTCGAGAAAACCATCGGCACAGCGTAACGAAATAGAAATCTCCGTCTGGGAAGATTACTTCGACAAATACCACAAGGTCGAGACACCTCGCACTCAGCCTAATCTAATGCGCATCGTCGACCCCCATTTAGATGGTGCAATCACAATGGAGGAACTCTTAGGTACCATCAAGAAATGTTCAAGTGAAAAAGCCCCCGGCCCTGACAGTATACCCTACGAACTTTATAAGAATCTCCCTCAACCAGGTCTTGACAAGTTACTACAAGTTCTTAACCACATCTTGGACATTGAAACTCTGCCGAAATCATGGGTGTTCAGATCTGCGGCCAAAAAATGTAAAGTTATTTAATTCAATGTAAAGTGATTCATTCGGCTCAAGGTCAAGAGGCTGACAAAGAAAAGGAAAGTGTCACAAAAGGCAGCCCGAATGAATCACTTCTGATACATGTCAATATTCACAAATTGTAAAATGACCCATTCGGACAGAGGCTCAGGTATGCTAAGGAAATGTTTCATTTTTTAATGGGCCGCCCGGATGGGTCATTCAATGAATGTCTTTGTTTGTCAACCCCTTTTGGGGTATAAATACTGCTCCAATTCTTTTAATAAAATATTCGGAAATCAGGAATCAGTGGTCTCGTTATTTTAACCTTACCACACTTCATCACCACAGGGGTGATCTTAAGGCAGAGGAGTTGTCCATTGACACACTTCCTCATTTCATCATGGGAGACCGCCACAGGAAGAATCAACTCTGAAACGTCAGGGTTTTCTTCGTTCGAAAGTTCTAACAATGGGCAACCTCCAAGTTGCACTTTGGCGTAGGGATGTGGCGACCCCACCGCCCAGTGGTTTTACACTGCAATCAGCCTCCCAACCCTAAGGTGTTAGGCGACCCGTGCTGATGGGGTGCATGGCACAAGGGAGTTGTGTCGTGAACGGAGCCTCGGGGATACCTGGCGCCCTCCCCGAGTAAGTAGCCTTACCCAGGTACAGGGGACACTGCCTGGGTGGACTTCCATCTCCCCAGAAAACCCCTACGATATGGATATTTACAACAATGGACTCGCCATCCGTTTTGGGAATCGTGGGGGTAAGGCGCAATGCCCGAGGGGGCAATATGGGACGGACAGCTGGACGACGACTACGACTTAGGACCGGAACTTGGAATGTTTTCTCGTTGACGGTGGAGAAGCGCCTGGAACTGGTGGAGGAGGCCAAACGGTATCGTTTGGATATCCTGGGTGTCTCCTCCACCAAGAAAAGGGGCTCCGAGACCGTGGATCTTCCCGACGGATGGAAGCTCTTCTGCTCCGAGTCGACCCTGCAATGGTGCCGCAGGCAGGTGTGGGATACTCACGAGTCCCCTGTCGGACCGGGTGATTGAATGGACCCCGTTGGGGGGAAGGATGGCGGTACTGACGCTTCAGTTGAAGACGTCAACTCTGGCTGTTCTGCAGGTGTACGCACCTAACGACCAGTCAGAGTATACCGCCTTCCTGTTGGACGTGGAAGCCGCTATGAAAATAGTGGCTAAAGCGGACAATTTTATCCTGATGGGGGACTTCAACGCCCATGTGGGGAACGACTCTGAGACATGGAGGGGCGTGGTGGGGAGGAACGGCGACCCCGACTGTAACCCGAACGGGGAGAGGTTGTTGGATTTCGGCTGTGCCCATGGCCTGGCGATCATGAACACCTTCTTCCAGCACAGGGACGTCCACAAGTACACTTGGTACCGTGACACGCTTGGGCAGAAGTCTATTATAGACTTCGTCATGGTGCCAATTTGTGCGAGGCGGATCGTGTGCGACGTGAGGGTTATGAGAGGGGCTGAGCTGTCAACCGACCACCATCTGGTGGTGTGCGAGCTCAACCTGGACGGGACGGGGCCGAAACCACAGAAGCGCGCGGTCGGAGTACCGACTCGTGTGATGTGGAAGAAGCTCCAGAACGAAGAGGTTCGGGAATCTTTTGCGCACCACATAAGGGATAGATTCGAGCAACTTCCACCGCTCGTGGCCGAAGTGGAGGAGGAATGGCGTCTGTTTAAAACAGCCGTCACCGAAACCGCGGAGGCAGGTTGTGGGGTAAACCGGCTTGGCGTGGCGGCCGGTGGCTGCAGGCGGACTCCGTGGTGGGGAGACCCGGAGGTCCGGCGGGCCATTAAAGAGAAGAAGAAAGCCTTCAAGGTGTGGTTACACCGGAAGGACGAACTCTCTCGAGGCCGGTACGTTGAGGCGCGAAGGACTTCCAAGTTGGCTGTGAAAGCAGCCAAGGAGCGGGCTTGGAGGGAGTTCGGCGAGCAGCTTGAATCCGACTACGGATCTGCCAGGAAAAAGTTTGGCAGACCATCCGCCGCCTCAGAGGAGGAATCCGGGTGCCGTTGGAGGGTAAAATCCAAAGACGGCACTCTCCTCTCCGAGGAGAGGCCATCCTTGCTCGTTGGAGAGTACTTCTCGGGCTGCTCAATCCAATTCAGGGCACCGAGGGTGGCAGAACCGGCGCCACACTTGAGGCGGAGAATAGTCCCACCGTGGCCGAAGTCGCTCGGGAGATTAAATCGCTCAAGAGCGGCAAAGCTGCTGGTGTGGATGAAATTCGGCCCGAGATGTTGAAGGCGCTAGGGAAAGAGGGAGTCCTTTGGCTCACTCGCGTCATTAAGGTGGCCTGGCAGGAAGGAACAGCACCGGAGGATTGGCAGACCGGGGTGATTGTCCCAATCTTTAAGAAAGGGAGCAGGAGTGATTGTTCCAATTATAGGGGCATCACCCTGCTAATTCTCCCCGGGAAAGTCTTTGCGAAGGTGCTGGAGGCCCGTTGCAGATCCGTGGTCGAGGACAGGCTGGGGGAGAGTCAATGTGGATTCCGTCCCGGAAGAAGCACGACCGACCAGCTCCTGACCCTGAAGCTCATCCTCGAGCGGTCCTGGGAGTACGCCCGACCAGTCTTTGCCTGTTTCATCGACTTGGAAAAGACCTACGACCGGGTCCCACGCGGGAGACTCTGGGAGGTCCTCCAGACATATGGCATCGGTGGTTCCCTCTTGAGGGCCATCGGGTCATTGTACGGGGGATGCAGGAGCTGTGTTAGGGTAAATGGCGCCACGTCGGAGCCTTTCGACGTGTCCGTTGGACTCCGCCAAGGGTGCATGCTGTCGCCTCTCCTTTTCATAATTTATATGGATTGGATGCTACAGTGCAGCCGAGGAAGTGAGAGTTTCAGATATGGGGACCTGGAGGTGGGGCATCTTGCCTATGCAGATGACCTCGTCCTTCTGGGATCCACCCAGTCTGAACTCCAGCGGGCACTCGACGGTTTCGACGCCGTATGTGCTGATGACAGGATGAGGATCAGCGTGACCAAGTCGGAGGTGATGGTGATCTCGAGGGAGCCCGTTAAGTGCGACATCCGCCTTCGCGGAGCCGCGCTGGGGCAGGTGGAGAAGTTCAAGTACCTTGGGGTCTGGTTCACAAGTGATGGCAGGACAGACGCAGAGATCGCGTCGCGGATCGCTCAGGCTGGCGCAGTGATGCAACAGTTGGGGGGGGTCCGTAGTGAGGAGGGCTGGGCTGAGCATCCAGGCGAAGCTCAGCATCTTCCGATCCGTGTATGTTCCTGTCCTCACTTATGGTCATGAGGTGTGGGTGATGACCGAAAGGATCAGATCCCGGGTACAAGCGGCCGAAATGAGGTATCTCCGAGCGGTGGCTGGTGTGTCGAGTCTGGATAGGTGTCATAACACAGCCATTCGCGAGGGGCTTCAGATCGAGCCGCTTCTTCTCCGGATCGAGAGATCCATCCTCCGATGGTTTGGGCACGTTCAAAGGCTCCCCCCAGAACGTCTGGTTCGTCGGGTCCTGTCAGTGCCCGGGAGGAAAGCGACCCGTGGCCGTCCGCGGCAGGGGTGGCTCAGGGGGGTGAAGGCCTTAGCCGAATCCCGCCTGATAACCCCGGGTTCTCTGACGTCAATAGCGGAAGATCGTGACAGTTGGAAGTCCTTGATTGCTTCCCTCATCCCGCGACCCTAACGGATAAGCGGGTCCATGAAAAGAAAGAAAGAAAGATACAAAGGTTTTTTCAAATAAAATGAAAGCTGGTCAGGGGCGGATTCAGACCTGAACACTAAAGTTCTAACGAAAATCCGAAATCCTACCCTCCTATAATTTTTCTTCTTGTTTCGAGGTTTATGGATAAATAATGCTGATGTTATCTTGTTGTTTCCTCTGAAAAGGGAATAGTTCGCCAGTTTTCTTAAATGGTACTCCCATCCCCCAGTCGACTGAAGTCAAATATCTCGTCATCCATCTTCCCCGTAGATTGACTTGGAAGACTCACTTTAAAGGAAAACGGGTCCAAGTCCAGTTGGTTCTCAATAAACTTCTCTGGCTCATACTGGCAAAAGAAAAACATTCTGAAGTTAACACTGATAACAAACTTCTCATCTACAAAGCCACCCATCAGTACCTAGGGGATTCAGCTCCGTGGCTCCTCTCCAACTTCAATCTCTTGGAGACAGATGGAGACAAGAGGAATTTAAAAAAATTTGTTCTTTTCCTCCTTTTTTCCTCTCCCGTAACTCTCAAACACCCCAGCAACTACTGCCTCGAAGGGCAAAATTCGGTGATTGCTAAAAAAGCAATATCTCGATTGAGGAAGGTACGAAAAAAAACTGAGACCTTCTCAATATTATTCAATATTTATATATTTTTATTTGTTTTAGTCCAAATGAATCTTATAATAGAAATGGTTGACATTAAATAACAATGCGCTATAACTAGGCTTCTAAGGATACAATAACATCATTTAAATTATCAATGGAATACAATTCATAATATTATTCAATAACATACTTCAACACGTAACAAAGTCCGTTTATTTATAAAATCACGTGAATTTTTGATAAAAAATAATTTTGAGACAAATAAAGGTGAAGAAAAAGTAAAAGAAAAAGTTAAACATCACGTGCGTTCTATAATTTAACAAGAGAAAAGCTATTTTGTCGAGGTTTCTGTGAATTGTTACTCTGGGTTGTTCTTTTGATTTTTAAGGAAAAAAAAGGAAACATGAGGTTGGCGGTGGGTCATTTATATAAGACCTTAGTAATCTTCACTTAATTTTAAGGTTCCCATCAAAAAAGGTAGTTAAAACCAGAACTGAGTTGGTGTCTGCGTAAGCGTTTTCTATTATGGATTCTATATCATTACACACTGCATCCAGTCAATTGTATTTTAGATTGTAAACACGCTTTTCAGAAGAGGTGATCGTTGGCGAATATTAAATGATCCTTGATGTATTCCGTTTAAAAAGTAGATATTAATGAGAAACGAGAAAAAACACAGGAAACAAAATAGAAAAGAGAAAAAAAAACATATTTTAAAGAAAAACAAGACAACAAAACGATGCTCAAGAAAAGCAAAAACAAATAAAGGAAGTTGCAGAAATGGGAGGAAAAAACGAAATTAGGTAACTAATTTGGATGAGACGGTAAAAGCTTTTCAATAAAAAAGTAAAAGTCCTCTCTCTTAACGAGACTAAAAAATATCACAGGTGGTTTTCCATTAAGGTATTCAAAACACACAATCAGAAAAAAACGTCTCAAATTAATAAGGAAAGAGAGAGATAAAATAATAAAGTTATAATTTTCCCGCTCTGCTTTTTGACTTCACAAAAGTTTAATTTGGTCCTTGAAACATCTTTCGGCCTTTCACAAAAATCATAAAAAGTCTGAAACAGATTTAGAGTATAGGCAAAAAAAAGAATGGTCACAGAAAGCCTCAATATCTAAAAACAGTTGAGCCCAGAATGCAAATCAAGAAGCCCAACATCAAGAATTTTAAAAATTTCAAAGAATAAACAAACAAACAAAAAAATTTTTTTTAAGACTGACTAAAAGATTTCATCAAAGTGATCCATCCAACTAATAAAAGTGCCCTGAATCTACTTTTTTTTAAAATTTATATTCTAAATTTTTTAAGTAACAATATTTCATCTAAGACAAAATAGAAAGAGGGAAAGGGAGAGAGAGAAACATATAGGTAATGTGAATAGAATTAAAGAGATTATTAATAAAATAATTTCATCAAATAAAAATAAATTTTATCAAAAACAAAGCATAATAAGATTCTTCTTGTTTGTCTACGCTTCAATTAACAAATTATAATGCATTTGAGTAAACAAAAGAGAAAAAAAAGCAAAGATAAATTTCATTTAAACTTAAAAGGAAGACTTGGAAATTCGTTTTAGCCTCGAAGAAAAACAAAAAATCAAATTCTGACACGCAATTTGAGTTGGCAGTCGTGAGTTTGGCGCCTTTTGCACCATCCTGGTTGAAAACCTCACTCATCCTTAATCTGACTCAACTTAAATGAAAAAAAAATTAATTACTCTGTTACAAAAAAAGGAAAAAAGGAAAACGAGTTTTTAAGTTTATAAGCATGTCACCATTCATGTAAAACTAAAGAACTTAGTCCGTAAGGTGATAGTTTTTTGTTATTGTGTTGCGACATTTCACTAATGAGTCAGGTCTGCCAACGACGAAACAAGACAATTTTCAAGAATATATTAAATGCGAAGCGTTCCGTTGGTGTCAATGAGGTTTGGTTCGTTGAATTAAATGTTTTACAAATATTTTTTCGTAAATTCAAGGGCGTGACATGAATACAGCATGTTTAAAGAAACATAAAATCAAAAATAAGTTTTGTGTTTATCCCATTACTTAGACTAGTTTATTTGGGGCTGTAAGAAATATATAAAAACCGTTTAGAACCTTGGAACTCAAACTGCGCCCCACCAAGCCCTACTGAGTGGCCCAGTGGGCAAATAGAAACCGATTGAAATTTGCGAAAGGTCGATGCTCATTGTTATGACAAGTCTGTCGCCATTTTCCTCATGTGTTTCAGACTTCTCTATATCAATTATTGTATCATCAATTTCCAACCCAACGTATAATAACATCTGAACGTCCCGCTGACCGAACGTTTTCTTTTTGTAAGAGGTCGCAGGGAAAATATGTGGAAGGACGATCGCTCATTGTTAAGTCTGAATTCTGGAACATAGTGCCTGACCAGTACGAAAATGTTCAGGCCTATGCTCAGAACATTGTTTGCCTCAACGCATCTTTAAGAGGCAATAAACAGGGGAATACATACAGAAACAGACTGACAGATACCCTGTAGGGTGGACTGTATGCGCGGAAAGCCGGACTCGTAAAAGTTTTTTTTTTGTTAAGTAGCATGGCCCAGTTGCAATGGTCGTAATGGCAATTTGGCCTGGGAAGAAAAAGCTTGAGTACCAAGGATTTTGAATGATCAGTCCGTTATTGGCAATAGAACAATGACATAAAACTAGCCCAGAGAAATAAAAGAAATTTTCCGAGAAAATAAAATGTGACGATGTGTAATGATGTGTATGACGCTGAACTAGAAACAAACCTCTAAAAAATGGTTTTACTGGGTCGTAACAATTTTCGAAAAACTCATCAATCAATTTCTTCTTCCTTTACAAAAGCTTCCCGTTAGCTAAGGAAATAAACAAATTATTTAATCCATTAACGCCCCGTGTCTTCAAGTGAGGACACTAACTTTATTATTATTTTTTAAGTATCTCAAGTTCTATTTCGAGGAAGATTTTTAAATAATATAAGACCCATCTTTGCTTTATACTAGCTATAATTTTTTCACTTTTTTTATAATTAGGAGTTGCAGAATAGTTCCTGATTGAGCAGCATGATTATCACTAAAATGCTGCAGTCCAGAAAATATTTTTGTTTCTCACTTCCTGTTGGAAGTACCGCAAAAAATTAGCACACAATCAAGATGTTGTAGAACAAAGCCATTAAAAAATTATCACTGAAATTTCAACCAAAACATAATTAGCCACAGTCATATTTTGATGTCTTCGTATGAGGACACGGGGATATAATGTATGCAATTCATACTTATTAGGAAAAACAATAGTTTTGTCAAAATTTTTCAACAACTGGATAAAAAGAAAGACAGATTTTTCAGTAATTCCTTTTGGCACTGTAGGAAAAACATGATATGATCTTAAATTCTCGGCTTTGACGGGGAAGTGGGGCCCTCTGAGTGTTCCTGAGTGGTGAAATGTTCTTGATGGATGATTGTTTTTTATATATAATGCAATTTTTTTACGTCGAGGCATGACCTTAGTCATCTCAGGAACTTGGGCTTTCAGGCCATTGGGACGTCACGAAAAAATTGAACGCAAGGTGTCCACTAAAGCCGTCAAAATAACCCAGAGGTTCATTCGACTTTTATTTTGATGTAAATGGTGATATTTTGATGTTCAGGTGGAATGCGTTCCTTTTGCCATCAACTATGACAGCTACGAACCTATCGGTAAAGCAATGAGATACATCAGGAAAGGTAGCAAGAAAATCGCTGTACCTCAACCAAAAGTTGTCAACTCATAAAATGTTAATATGGGTTGTGTGAACCAGCATGACTAGTTGGTGAGTACATACTCAGAAGCCACCCTTCGGAGGAAAATGGTACTGGGTTCTTTTTTTGTGAGTTCTTCAAATAGCAGTGGTCAATAGTTGGCTATTGTACCACATACTCACGGGCCCGATTTAATGTATTTGGTAGAATATTATAGGTGTGTGGCTATTGCCAATTTGGATTCTGGCAATGACCGTTTGGCCCAAAGCAAAATGCGCTACTTAAAATCTAGTTATATATTAAAAAAGAATGACAATGGTCATATTAAAAAGGGCAAAGCAATGGCGATGCCAACTGCAAAACCTGTAGGATAAGCTATGCACGTATTACAAAAAGTTAAATTCACTCTCTGCTTGTCTTCCTTTGCTTCTTTTCATGGCATATGAAGTATAAAGTGGTTTTATATGAAGGTTTTTATATGTATAAATAAATAGCATAAAGTAAAAATAAAAAGAAGTTTTTTACAATGCCGAATTTTCTATTCGACTATTTACTATTACGTTGAGTAGCATACATTAGATCCCGAATACATTAGATCAAATAAGGACAGCAATTTTCTGGAAAACGGTGCAAAAATTTTTAAATCATTTTTAATTTTTTTAATACCAGAATTCAAAGGATTTCAAAAAATTTCTACAATTTCTATACCTGGGCGCTAATGGGTTAACTCGGTGTTTATCTTCTCAAAATATAAATGAATGCAGCAGATTAATGATTTCAATTAATACATATAAGCTATTTATAAAAATATGTCCCGGAATACTTAATTTCTCTTTCACTTTCCCCCGGCCAAAAAAAAAATTCATTTAAAATGCAATAACAATACAAACATGATGAAATAAGAAAGTAAAGCCTCTCACTACATACAATAATGTACAAATCCTTAAAAATACAAAAAAATGAGATTCTTTTCAAAATAATTAAAACAAAAAAATTCTTCAAGGTTTCTGGTATTTAGATATCTTTTCAACAAATTTGAGATCCGAATATCACATTTCATAAAAAATAAATAAACGCTAAGCCATAAAATAACACAGCTTGATTCACCTCTGAATAAAGTTCGATGATTAACAAGCATTTTTTGTTACTTATGCGAGTTTTTGAGCTTTAATTTTTAAACAACTAAACTTGTTGAATCAGCACGGACAATTTATTACAGTAAAGAATACTTTATTATGTCTCAGATTTAAATTTTTCCAACTATAAACTGGTTAACATCATGACAATGAAATTATTTAAATTTTAAAATTTGTTATTTCGTTGAGAAGTTCACATATTTGTCACAATCGGCAAATCAAACAAAAATTCCAATTTGAAAATTTAGGATTTCCATATCTTTTTAAACAAACCTTATTTCGCTATTTACTCTATATTTAATTAAATTGCTGTTATGAAAGTATATTGATTTGTAGTAAGGAGTTTTTTTTCCGAAATGCCTTACATCAAATATTCTTGGAGAAAATAAAACGTCTTCTGATTACAAGAGTTTTAAACAAAATTCGGAGTCTTATCTTTACTTTTGTCACTGTTAAAATCAGCAATAAAAATACAAAGAAAATAATAATACAGACACAAAAAAAATTTCGTCAAATTTTAACGGGCCTAACAGCTCTTAAAAATGCTTGCACGACCATCAACTATACTCAGGAAATCCTTAGATCTTTAAAAACAACAAACTATCAATAATATTACTATTTTACTTTTCATTGAAATAAAAACCAAGAGCAAGTATCATAAGTTTGGTCCGCAGTAGTTAGGTAAATATACAAAAAGAAAAAATTAACAAAACAGTATTGAAATACTTTGACTATTGTTATTAGAGAAGTTAAAAAAAAGCGTGACGGCCCAAATTTTTACATAAACGTCTTAAATTACGGGTACCCCCCTCCTTATCCGTTCTCTTTTCCTCCTCTTACCTCCCCCAAAAACAAACTATTTTATTTCGTGAGTAAAATAAGCCGCCATTTTTAAGACACCTGTAAATCTTGAAAAGAACACACACAATGTCTTTTTTATTAAAGCATACTAATTCATAAAGCATTTAATATCAACTAATTTTAAATTAAATTAAACCCAAATAAGTTTTTTGCGGGAATTTATTGTTGTTTTTTATTAAAATTTAGAATAAAAATAAATCAAACAATAAAAAAAATTGTAGTGCTAAATTGGGCGATAGAGAAGAAAAAAAGAAGCCAGAAGGATAAGTTAAAAATAAAACGAAAGCAATGCAAATTGCGTACACCTTACAAAAACTAAACTTTCATTTTCGACCTTTTCACGTGTATTTGTTAGTGTAATGTATGTGTGTGTTTAGAAAAAACAATAAAAATCATCTAAACTTTTTATTTTTGAAAGGTTGTTTAGAAGCGGTTTGCTTTTCCCGTTGTCGCCTGATTTCTCTGCGAAAACAAACAACAGTATTAACAGAAGAAAATTCGAAAATTGAATCGGGAAATTGAGTTTCAAGTTTACGAATGAGTCGGACGGAAAGCGGAGGGGGAGACGTGAGACTGTACGAAAAGAACACATTTTACCTCACGACACATTTCAATCCTCACGGCAACTTTGTAAACAAATGCAACGACACAGGAAAATGTGAGGGTGGAATCGAGAAAAATAAAGAACTAGTGAAAATTGTGAGCCAGCGAAAAAACTCATGTGACTACTTTCTTGGAGTACTTTTGTTTTCTTTCGCCTTGAGACTATTTGAATTAATGTAAGAAATTTTTCGTCATTAACAACCGCAAGTCTGACTTCAGAATGTTAGTCCCATCACTTTCATGAAATAAAAAAAAAACTATGAAATCTGAGGTTTAAAAAATAACTTTTCTACAATATATTAAAAATTTTACTTTAAACCCTTTTCACGAAAAAAGGGAATTGAAACTAAAAACGTTGAACACTGGGTTTTTATACCGCGTCATATTAGAACTGAAAACCAAAGTTTCGTCGTTTCGTTGTGGACATCGCCAGGACAAACACTGAACTCAAAAGAGAAGAGAGAGGAAACGACTAAAAAACCCAGTGCTCAACGTTTTTAGTTTCAAGTTTGACTGCCGCGGAAGCTTAACTTCAGTAAAAAACGGAATTGTTTCAAGTTTGCATCAGTGAACATTTTAAAAGACGCTTAAGTAATTAATTAAGAAAAACTATAAACCTCAAAAAACTTAAGGGTCTACATAAATTCCCCGATACCACAAGAAAACCTCGAAAGTCGGGTTTTGAATAATCGGTCTCCTTCCAAATATACTTCGATCACCTCAAATCATACAAACAATTTAGGCCTTTTGGCTTTGAGACTTGTTTTTAATTCTAATTCATTAATATTGTATCTAAAACAGTAATTTAAACCATTCTAACCGGACATGTATAATTATAAATAGTATAACTTTGAAAATAAATGTGTACAAATGCTCATCATCAAACCCAAAAACAACGTTTACATTACATCGATTACGTAATCGTAAAATTATAATTATAAAATCCGTAAATGGGTAGATTTGTGGTTTTATCAATATTAAAACATCGGTGTGCATTCATATGTAAAATTCAATTCAAAAATTATTCAATAGGGGCAAGAACGGTTCAGAATCTTTAAAAACAGCCAATTTAAATCCGTTATAAAAGAAAAATGTTTTCCCTCAAATCCACGAGTAAGAAAGCATTCACGGAATAATATGAAACTTCTCCTCTTTCCCATAGTAACAAAAAATGGGTCGAACTACAGGCGCATAAAGCCAATAAGAAAAAAATTTAACCAGTAAACAGGCAAACAAACTTATTTCAAGTGCTTTTCAATTTATTACAAAAAGTTTTACAAGGAGAAAAAGTCTTTTACTAGAGAGTGAAAACTTCTTTGTGTTTTACCTTATTACCACATTTAAAAGTGGAGTGTACTATTCATTTAATTATAATTATGAATTAGTATTGTTTGTTTTGGTCTGCTATAAGTAGGCAAGTTCATTAAGTGTATGTATTCGCTTGCCACAATTTAAGAGAAAAATCAAAAAGCAATCATAATACCTATAGTTAACGTTGGTACTTTTTTTTTTTTTTTTTAAATTCGATCCGGTTTTAGGAAGGGGTTTGAGGAATAAAAAGGGAATAAACAAGATAAACATGGGATTTGACAGAAATGTATTTTGACAACAAGGGTTTCCTGAAGAGGTTTTAGAAGAGTAGGATTACAGTATTCCTCAAACCTCTTCCTAAAACCCGACAGGTTTATAATGGTAAAGCACGATAAAATGATGACTTAAATTTGAGATACATGTTCAAGGAATAAAGAGAGAAAGAAACTAGGTTAAAACGTGTCACGTTGTTGAATCTTCTGGAAAAAAGCCGATAGAGGCTGATGTATTCGTTCATAAAATCCAACCGAATTGAAAGGGTCAGGGTCAGGTGAAAACAACGAGGGACCAACTGCTCGTTTATTAAAATTTATCTTGAGCTGGGTCCACTGTATTCCCGATTCAAATACGATCTCGCCCCCCCGAAAGAAGAATTGTAGGTCAGAGTTGAGAAACCTAAACCAGAACTACCGTAACTACTTCCAGTCGTGCTTAAATTAGGGCGGCTCATAGTTCTCCGATCTAAACCGGAATGCGCTAAATAACTAGCCTGATTCAGGTAATTAAAATTGGATCGACTTCCCGGATACGTCCCAGACACTAATGTGCTGTTTCTCAAATTTCCCGAAGACAGAGACCTGCCCCCCAGAGGAAGAGCGAAGGAGGCCGCAGGCAAGGCAGTCCGACTTCCAGAGCAAACGACCCGGCTTTGACCCAAAGGAGACACGGATCGGCTTTTACTGTTGGACACCAACGCATCGTGTCCATACTGAACCACTTTGGATTCATAGTTGGGCACCTTTGGCTGTAATCGAATTGTTTTGGGTTTGATAGCACCAACGGGTGTCTCTATAGGACCGTATAGCATTGGACTACAACGGTTTTGCAGACTTACCGGACTACCGCTTCGAATGGCCATGGATCCGAGTTGAACCCCTTCGTACGGCGAACTACTTCGAATGTTCTGTTGAGTCGGAAACTGATTTGGACCGGTACTCGGTTGCTGGTACTGAGTTTGTCCAAAATGTCCTTGAGTAAACTGAACTTGAGGCGATTGCGTACGGTTCGGCTGATTATAACTGGGCGACATGTTTCTAGTCGGGGCGACGTTTCCTAATAAACCAGATGACGGCGATCGATTTTGTACATTGCTACTGTTGCTACCTATGCTATCTTTACTACTTGCAATATTTGTCATTTGATTACTTATGTTCGACAAAGAATTACTTAAATTTTTAACAGGAGATGTTAGACTTGATAAATTAAAAGTTGGGAAAAACGATTTTGTACTTTTCGTTGGTGAACCAGCCCCCTGAGGTTTCTTCTCCTCCGTCATCTTTTCAAAAAACCCCGTTTTCGTTTGTACTTGTTTCAACGGACCCGCCGTCGACAAACTCCCTTGAAAATTCTGTGGAGATTGTTGGTAACTTTGTTGTGAATGTTCTTGTTGGTAGTTTTGTTGTTGATAACTTGGAGGATTTTGTTGTTGCAGTTGCTTATAACCTGGAGGTTGTTGTTGTTGCTGATAACCTGGAAGTTGTTGTTGTTGCTGCAGCTGCTGTATAGGTTGAGGTTGTTGATGACTATGATGTAGTGATGGTTGATGTTGATAACCAGAAACAGATGATGTGGTGACCGGTTGATAACCTTGTGCCAGTGAATAAGCTTGAGGCGGTTGTTGATAACATCCATAACTATCTTGAGGTTTTTGATATCCCTGAACCGACGGTTGTGGAGATGGTTGGTAAGATCCCATTTGATGAGATTGGGGATAGTTTTGATGACCGGGATGTTGCGGAAACTAGGAACATTTTGAGAATTCTGCTGTAAAGGTGCAGGAGGAGAATGAGAATAGGGTTGATTATACTCCTGCCGCTCGACGTAACCAGGCGGTTGAAATCTTGGTGGTGGCGGTTGGCCATAAATTCCAGGTTCAAGAGGATGGGGAGGAGGAGGTACGGGATGCCGAACAACATCTTGCTCCTCATAACTAGTTCTGTTACCGTCGTACTGGCTATAGTTACGATCCTCGTAATTGTAAGAGAGTGGTTGGGAATGGTAACCTTGGCTATATGAATTAAACTTATCTGAATAATTTTTGTCGGAGGCGTACAACGACGGATCGTTCTTCTCGAATTCAGGAAAGATTTGAGTCAGTATGAAATAGGCAACGTCGTAATTAGTCCAGTAGGCCGTGTGTGATGTGAGTGCCGACAAGTAACTCACTCCAAGGTTCGATTCTCGAAGAATATAATCCAATCGATATTCCAAACCTAAAAATTGTTAATAAAATTAAAAAAAAACGAGGGAAACCTAGTGTAATGGTTAAAGTTCCTGACTTGGACATTATGATCGTGAGTTCGAATTTTCCTCCTGCGCCCTATTGTACCCAAAAAAGGATGAAAACGGGATTAAAACCAAAAAAATAATAAAGCCGATCACCATCAGTTTTTATAACAGATTCCTCAACTTCTTACCTTCCTGCAGTGGCTCCAAAGAAGAACCATCTTGTGATCTTCTAGAACCTTTATTTCTCAGTCCCCACAAACTCCAGGATTTATCTGCGAACAAGAAAACAAAAATGAATCCTATTGCTACTGACACTTTACGGGTTAATAAAAGCCATCTAGAATTTGGGTTTAAATTAAATCGGGCTTGTTCGAAGTTTGAGGTAAAGACATTTAAATTCTGGCTAGAAATGGGGGCAGGAGGTTGGTTAATTTTTGAACAGGACTAGAAGATTTGAAAAAGAGGCAATGGAAGTGTAAATATAATTCATAAAAGAAAAGTTTTTTTCTTTGATCACAAATCAATGTTCGTCACGTCTTCTCACTTTGTTCTTTTTATTTTCAAAAATTCCTGATAATAGTTTTAAGAAAGGAAAAGCAAAGTTATAATGGAGTGTAAAACTTGGTGGTCGATTAGAAATGGTAAATTTTTTATTTTGCACAAAATTTTATAAGAAATAAAAGAAAACTGGACTCAAACCTTTTGGTGTTCCTCCCGGACTATATTCCTCCTTATTATTACCAGGTTGACTGCTTGACCCAGTATCCTGGGCCATTGCCGCCGCCTCTACTGTCGTCGTCTGTTGTTCGGGAACAATAATCTCAATAGGCATTTCCGAATACGGAGTTCGGAAACTTGCATTGTAAGGCTGAACAACAAGTGGTGCTACTTTAGCATAACCTTTCACTAAAAGTGGTTCTATCCTATAAACGGAAACAATAAGAATAAATTGGTGAAAGAGAATGCGAGAATGTACCGTCTAAACGGAAGAAGTAAAATCACCTATAAGCAACGGGATCCGTCGGATGAAACACATTGTACAAGCGATGACATAATCTTTGTGGAAGTATGACTCCCATTTTCCCAGGTATTTGAGAGTCTTTCCATCTAAGAGCTAAAAATACAGAAAGAGGCGACCCCAAGCAGAAAAAATTCTGAACCTGCAATTAAAAAAAATTAAAACGTAATCAATTCCGAATGGGAAGTGGTATCCATAAGGGATATTCACTCATTGTCGACCTGAAAGAGGAGTCCTTGCTGATTGTTCTGAACCAAAGATCCCGGTTTTAGCCCCATAATTATGTCGTACAAAATAACGCAACCCAAACTGTGGGCGATTATGCTAATCTTTCCCCTTTTGTTCATGAAATATGGATTCCTCGCCGAAAACATGGAGTACAGTCGGTTCAGTTCTTCTCTCAGTCCTCGTTGAACCTAGTAAAATATAAGGGAAAATTATTTCTTTCATCCAATTTGAACAACCATAAGGTAGGGGAAATGTGTGCTATACTCACTTCCCCTCCGTAAAGAGGACTGGTATAATACATAATATCCATCGCCGAAGCATTGAGCATTTGTCTTAAACTGTGAAGGGTGTTAGGGGTGATGGCGTCTACTAAATCTCCGTCGAGTTGAAGATTTGATCTCCATTCAACGGGAAAAAACTCAGCACGATGATTTGGGAAGTTAGAAAAATATTTTTGCTTCAACCACGAAACGCAGTCCCTGAAACTAATTCAACCTCATCAGTTTGAATAGAAGTCATTTAAGCTCAAACAAATACAGAAAAAATTTCAATGTACCTGGAAGTGTTTCGAATGATTCGTCCCGTGTCCATTTTCTGACCGATTCCGTGAATGACGAATACCAAGTGTGTTATCTCAACGTCAGGTCTATCGCTCACACTTGCCTCGCATTTGTATCCACGAAAAAGGCGATAGCCGGATGCTGGAAACAGAACCAAATAGATTCGAGATGCCATACGTAGTACCCGCATTGGCATAAAACAGCCTCAAACTTACATTTCCGAAATCCCAATCTCGTAGACACTGTTCTGACAACCTTTGATGGGGTATTTTCACTGTACAAATAAATCTGATTCGGAGATATCCATTCCACTATAAACTCCGGAAAAGTTTCCGTGTGCATAACGTTACCCTTAATTTCATTTTCTGCGAATTCACTTAGTTTGTGACCTTGAAACAAGGTTAAATGCTTCGATTCCAGTATTTGACTGTGCTCTTGTTCCAAAGGTTGCCATGTTCCCTCATAAAACCAAGTACCTCTCATAATTAGACATTCTTCACCTATAAATTATCCAAACCAAATCCATACACTGACATAGAATCAACTAAATAAACCATAACTCAAGCACTAAGGTTTTTTGACAATCCCAACACCAGGTTATGATCTTCAAGTTATAATAATACACCAATCGGTAAGTACACCTTTATCAAATGAACAAAAAAAATTATGGCCTTACTACTCACAGGACTGATTTAAAATAAGTTTATTTTATTTGACTGAGGTATTCAGTTAATTGACATCTTGCAAGAACAAAAGATTCAGTTTTGAGATATTATCAGCAAAAAGCATCTTCTAAAATCTTTTTTCTACATCTTGAGAAACAACCTGTTACAAAATAAACAAGGGAATGAGTCACTTTAAAACTAGTCACAAAAGCCTCTTCCTGTTTCCTCCATGATCAATGCTGCTTCAGTAAAATTGAGCAATTAAAAAACCTTCAGTTGGTTAGCTTTAATTACTGGCAATTTACTTTAAAACTTGTAAACCAGGTTTTCCTGAAAGCCATTGGTTACCTTTAAAAGAAATTAATGAAACTTTAAAAAAAACTTACCAGGCCAGTAAATAGATGAACACTTCCAAGTTTCAAAATTAATGTCATATAATCCACCTCTAACAACTATTTTGTGCTGTAAATGCTGAGGATCTCCAAATTTGTTGGTCTGTTGTATGTATTGATTCCCTGATGGTTTTGATGGAAACCTGATTGAAGAGGCTCCAAAATAACTGCTTGAGCCAGGGAAATTAAAATGGCTTCCAGATGGTTTAGTCGTTTGATCTGTAATCAACGTTATTAGTTCAGGTTAAGCTTTCATATCCAAGGACAAGAAGAAAAGGAGAAAATGATGTTAACTCACCTGAAAAGGCACTGAACTTCGATCGTTCAAATATTTCTCTGTATTTCATTTCAATGTGAAGTGAATCGTAACCGCTAAACTCCAGCCATCTTTTCTCTCCGTCGCATTTATAAAACCAGCGAACTTCTTCCGGAGTCAATTCTCCGACGACAGCGTCTGAATTCCTGGTTTGTGGAGTCGTGCAATCCCAATTGGAACCAACTGGGTCGGTGTGAGTCTCGTTCGTCGTTGACGGCATCGAATAAGATCCGTCATTTCGAACGTATAAATCATCTTGTGCTTCATTGCTTAAACTTACTTTACCAAATCTTTGCTGAAGATAATCATCGTTAGGTAGAGTACGATTCGGTGAACCCGGAAAACTCATTTTTACAAGTAATATACATTTACAACAGTTAACGATCTAACAATAAATAACAAAATGCAAGTTTTAGCGACATTCACTTCACCATTTTTACTCTATTTCCACCATTTTGGATGGAAAAACTTACGGAAACCAGTTTGGGGTCGGCTGCTGCTGACGTCATTCATTCAAATTCACTACATCATAGGGTGATACTAAAATTTTTTCACCAACCCCCACTAAATGAAAAACGGCTTCTTGTGTTTCCGGTTTCAAAGGAAAACAAAGAACAAAAAATCAAAATATCGAATAAAAAATTGTTCTTTCGAAATAATTTCTATGCAATTAAATATTTGCACTCGAGCTTTGTTTTATGTCATAGAATTCAAAAAAATTTAAAAACAGAATAAATGGTTAAAGCAATTTTTTTTTGTTTCAAAAGCGTCAAAATACTTGGATAAGACAGCCTGAAATCTGATATGATGGGTTTTATTAAATTTTCGGGTTTTGCAGGACATTTTGAAAAGGTGTTTACTTTAAAGTTGTCTCATAGTTTTCTATTTATAAAGTTTAGACATAAAATAAAAATGATTTTAAGTTTTTCCCATTCAATGATTTTTTATAACAAAGGTATGGAATTAAAGTTAAGCCAGCTAGCGAAGAAAAAATAATGTAGGACACAAACAAGGAAAATAGAAAGCACGGGAACACAGATCGAATGAAGGGGGAGATTGATTTGATTTTGATTTACACTCCTATAAATAAATAAAAAAATTCGTTTCTTTAAAAGTAACAAATTTCTAGATTTCAAACATCATTCTAGAGTTCAAATTTGCAGAACTCATTAATTTCAAAATCTCAAGATCCTACCCTTAAAAAACGAATCTTTAGACACTTGGACTTGTACATTCTCCAAAAAGTGAAGAACGACATCAAAAACACAGCAAGCATTTTCAACAACCAGTTCGGCAAAATTAAAAAAGAATACAAGAAAAAATAAATAAAAAGATCGGTTGGGCCAAGTCCGAATTCCGGAAACAAAAAGTGAAAAAAATCTGTCAGAGGAATAACCTCTAACACCAAAATAAGTTTCGGTTCTTCTAAAATCTTGCAAAACTGGCGAGACAAAAAGACCAATACTTAAAAAGGTTTCTCACCCTTTTATCTTTCCCTCGATTCTCTGAAATTCTGTAAAAGGATCGCATGACACTGTTTTCGAATGCAAGGTTCATTGATCACTTGCCTGAGAAACATGAAAGGGTTGAAAAAAATGTTGAGAACTTCCTCCTTGTACCCCCACCTAAGAGAAGGAAAAAAGGAAATGACTTCTGTGTAGGATAGAGGAGGAAAAGAATTACATATATAATGACATGAATTTTCTCTCTCTAATTTTTTTGGGCGGGTGGGAAAGAGAGGGTTTAAATGAAGTTAAAAAAAAGGGGGTTTGATATCTAAAACAAAAAATCAGAACAAAGAGAAAGGATTTGAAAAATAAGAAATTAACGAATAGATGAAAAGCCACAAGATGGTTGGAAAATGTCCAAGAATTGCTTGGATTCAATAATAGGAGCAAAGGTAAATAGAACAGAAGGTAATAAAGCTTGGAAAGCAAAAGTAAGTTTAAAATAATTTATTTCTAGTCATCCTCTCAATGTTACATGTTCGATTTTCACTTCTTTAATTTTGTGTATTCCAAGTGAAAAGATTTATTTTGTAGAGCAACTTCACTCACCACCGTTTAAGTTATCCAAAAGAACAAAATCGACTTTGTACGATTAGTAACAAATTTCTAAAACGGTAAAAACGCTCAAAATGACGCACTGTCATTAAGGGTGCTTAGTTCTTACAGGCAACCAAAACAGTGTGTGAAGTGAATGAAGATTCATGGATATAGTGATCTCCAGACCTGAATCATTCAAAACCCAAAATCGCAATAAAACTTGAAACGGGAATCAAAGAGCTGACACCGATCGACTGAAATGATTTAATTAACCACACACACATTATTGAAAGAAAAAAAAATTACACATCATAATAATCCACTCTATCACCAGATTTAAAATTTCTAATCTCCAACACTTTGACCAATTTTTTAATGCTTTTTTCAGCACTGAGAATTGTCGAATCATTCTTCATGTTGATAAACATTTGCTTGACTTCTTCGTTCCTGATATTAGCTATGATGTCATCTGTCATGTCGGTGAGAACGGGACCTGGCGAGTAATTCAAAACCAAATAGTTTTTATTTTCTTCAGCCATGACGGAGAAAAACATTTCCCTCGTCGCTTTACCGACACAGTAGTAACCCATCGATGCATAGGGTTTGATTGCGCAGAGTGACGTTATATTAACGACGCAAATATCGCACGATTTGCTGAGGGGCCGTAAATCTGGCTGTCGTTTGTCGGCGTCGAAGGTTTTAACAAACTCTGCGTTCAATATGCAAACGCTGAAGAAATTCAGCATAAAATAACTCGTAAGCTTCTCAATGTTCTTCATGTCGTATGTAAATTCGGAAACGTCACCCAACGAGCCTGCATTGTGAACGATCATCGCCAAGTCGAAGTCCTCCACATCTTTCTTAAACATGTCCAATGACTGATTGATAATAGTATGAAGCTCACAACTAATAGGCTCATAGAAGTTAAAGGAATGTATGAAAACGTTGATCTTGTCATTGACTTCCTCCATCATTTTTTTTGTTTCATTTAGATTATTTAAGTTTCTAGCAAGAAGAAGAAACGTCGAACTTTCCGCGACCATCTTAGCAAACTGAACGGAAATTTGCCTGCCTATTCCTTGAGAGGCTCCAGTTATCACACAATAAGTCTTTCTCCCCCAAAAAGATGGTTTATCCCCTTCCATCTTCTTTGAATATTTCCTTTTCTTTTTCTTTTTCAATCTCCTCAAATAACTTACCTAATTGATCATATTTAATCAACTCATACAATTCACTACTTGCATTTGCTTGTCTCTCAGGTGCAATGAAGCGATGCCTGAAATTGTGATTTCACATTTATTTCCATGACTCAGAATTGAAAATGATCAAAAAGCAAAAATTTTGATGTATCAACTATTTTTATTTACTACTTAGCAAACAATTGGCCAATTAACTGATGTGACTTTAACATCAAAAACACGTTCAGTTAGAAATACTGTCAAATCAAGTGATCTTAATTAAATACTATTAGTTACAGGTCTTAATACATTTTCACTGACTTAAGCCATTAAGAGCAAAAAATGATTTCTGATTATTTTTACTTACAAGGTAGATGAAACAACAGGTTGATCATTTAGATCATGTGAATCATTTAAACTGTTCAATGAATCACACTCAACAAATCTTTCTAAATGACTTTGTTTTGTTTTTGATAATTCATGCAATAATTCTTTCTCTTGTGGATTTTTCCTTTTCAATTTGGCCAGCTTATTTTCTGAAAATATAAATCAAATTGACTCATATACAAATTAAAAAAAAAAAAAAATTTGTTGAAAAAATAAGTAAAAGAAACAAATCAAGGTTCGGTTAATAAATTACACTCAACAAAAAAAGCCTACTTCATAATCTTGAAATAAATCATCCACTTATATTTCATCACTCTGAAACTTTCACTTTCAGGGATTCGGAAATTTATTTTGGATTTCGTAGCAATTTAATAACAAATTACTAAAAATTAGTACGACAGTACCTAACTTCTCCAAATATTGTTTTGAATCAGGTAAGCGTTTTACTAAATCGAAACTATCTTCGAATTTCTCGATAGGTACTTCCGAACTAGATAGACAAGTAGAACCCCAAGGATCTTCCATTCTTATGATCGTCACACTTTAAGGATGGAGATCTTTCGGGGCCCTTATTGAACGGTTGGTCCTTTGGCCTGGCGTTTTCTGTGCCAACTTTAGCAAATTAAAATGCCATTGAGTTGATGGACTTAAAAAGTTTTACGTCTCGGCAGCTCAATCAAACCGTCCACGCCTACTTATATGATTTTAAGAGCTAAATCTATTATACTAAGAACTTTAGTTTAACAAAGAATCTGCTTAAAAGTAGTGGTGGTTTTAATCCCGTTTTTTACCCTTTTCTGGGGGTATAACAAGATGCGGGAGGATTCTAAGTCACGACCATAATGTCCAAGTTGATCACTATACTAGGCCTGTCGCAAGTTCTGATTAAAAATCAATTAAACTTAACTATAATGTTGGAAATGTTAATTTCTGTGGGGTTTTACGCCAGAGGCGTTTTCAGTGAAAAAAGTTTGGCGTCGACTGAGTAGTAAAACAATCCTTAAGGTTAAACAGTTGAGACCGAAATTCTATTGAGCATGTCCTTTATGTGAGAACATAAACGGCTGGGTGAGAAAAAATTCTCTTATGCTTTTAAACATTTAACATAGTGCATTAGTCAAAAGCTTAACATCTCTTATATTTATGATAACAGCAGCGAAAATCTCAAAATAAGTCCAACTATCACTTCGAACTTATAGAAATAAATCAAACTACTAAAAACTTTCAATCATGAGAGTTTTCAACAATCAAACTCTTTCCAAATCCATTAGATGCTGAAAATCAAACCAAAAACACTCTCCTCTTTCAAAGTTACCGCTCTGGATTCCTTTCTCTGTTAAGGAATAAAAACAAATTGTAATACAAAATTACCAAATGATACATTTTTATTTAGCTATAAATTTGACTACTGAAACGTTTATTTACAAATCAGTTTTCAGTTTTCAGTTTTCACTTTTTAACAGGTAAAAAAAATTGAAATCTCTCTTGAAATTTTATAATCGTCGATGGAAGTAAAATAAAAATAAAATGGAGGTCAAGTAAGAAAATCAATTTCTTATTTAGTTAGATTTTTTTCCACATTTTCTTTTCTCTTTTTTTATTGAGTCAAAGAAAATCATTCACAAAACGAAAAACATGCTTCCACCTACGTGTGCGAACCCACAAGCACTTTCCTCGACGATTTGGAAAACCACCAATCGAGCATTAGATCTAAAAATGAGTTATATTATAAAATTTAGTAAGAACTTGTCAGTGGTTTCTTGGTTTATCTTCTTTCCTTTCTCTCCTTTGTCTATACACGCACTCTCTCCATCTCACTAATTCATCACGCAAAAACACTCGTTTTTTTTCTAATAAAAAAACACTGATGCGAACAATGTGGTAACAACTATATCATTTTTATCCAATAACGAAGCCGCAACCTAAGCGAAAGTTCTGTTTGTAATGATTCACCATTCCTGACAAAGAAAAGGTAAACGGTAAAGGACCCAACTTTTTTTCCAGAACGGCACCCACGTTCCAATTGGAGTCGATCATTCCTACAGGAAAATTAATCAAATTGTATTGAATGACAAACGAAGAAATACAATTTTAAGAATCTTCATCAATTCACTCACCTCTAAACACCAAATCTGCTTTTGGTAAATCTATTTGATATCCTATGGTAGCTGTTGACTCTCCCATTCTGAAATTTGTTTCTAATTCACATCCTAATTGCAACTGCTCAGAAGCTTTTTGATAAAAACAAAGATGTAAAGCATGGGCTCCTATTGTTCCTGAGAAAGCACTTTCATGACCTGAAACACATGTTTCATTAATTTTAGACTTTAAATATAAGTACCCACAGGTATATAAAGATGCCAAGAGAAATAAAAAACCTGTGATTGAAAGGCCATAGCCTCTCACTAGCAAAGTAATAGTTGAGGGTTTGAGGCCCTTTCCATATCCTTGTTACAGCCAAGCCTAAAGACAGATTAATACTCAACTAAAAAATTTTAAGCAAAATAAAAAGGGAAACTTACCGTCGTAACGACCAGCAAGGGACAACAAAGCTATTTCATTACCCGGTACTTGAGGACCAAATTGATAAGCCAATTCAGCTCCAAGGGCAACTCTTTTTGATACCGACTGAAGATAATGCGCCACAACCAAACCTAAGCCAGAAAAAAATTCAAGGGGTTTACTTGAGTCATTTTAAGAAAGTGAAACAAATCACCACATAATTAAAATACAAACCAGACTCATTGACTATATCTAAATTGGCCACAGTAAGGGAAGCAGAAAACTGATTTCCCTTGTAGTCTGTTTGTAGCTGTGTTGCTGAGATCGGTTTGTTTTTCAATGTGGAAAACTAAAATTTTAAAAAATTACATGAGAACACATTTAAAAGTCCAAACATGTTGAGCACTTTTTAATTTTGACTAAATATAAATTTTTCAATGAACACCTGTGCATGCAGGGCAAGATTAAAAATTCATCTCATTTTGTGACTATTTCAATTTATTTTTATATTACTTAGTGTTTTGTAATAATAAGCTACCAACATATAACTTCTCTGCATAAAACTTCTTCAACAAGAAATAAAACACAACAATAAGAGTAAGTGATATGTAATATATCCTTTTAACAAACTCAGGTTCACCTAAAGAGAAGCATTAAAGAACACAAACACCTCAAGCAAAACAAATGAAAAGTGAAGGTCCAATTTTCCAAGAATTAAAAAAATTCTATTGAAAGCCAGGTCAACAAATATCACACTAATACTCAAATTAACCATCATTATTTCAAGAAGGCAACTACAAAGATTAATTTGTAAGTTTATCCTATAACTGTACCTGACAAGCAAGTTTGACCTTAACTCTGTCTGTTAATTGATGCAGTATATTGGCATTCATGTTACCACTTGGATCAATATCTCCTAGTAAGATGGGATAAGCTTCATTTGGACTTGTCTGTTTAGTTCCTACATATGTTGCTCCAAACCTGCAAGTCGAAATTTTTATTTCCATTGAAAATTTATTGACCTGAAACCAGCCTGTAACTTTGAAGGTGTTTCTTGGTTCATTTCATACCTGTACCCAGCTGGCGTCACCGAACTTAAATGTATAGTGTGTGAAATCTGAAAGTGATTACTGAGGCCTTTGTTCACCAAAAGCTTCACTCCATCAAAATTCAATGGAAAGATATCTGAAAGTAAGAAAAATTTTGAGTAAAAAGTTTTAAATTAATAATTAACACTCTTTGTTTCAGTTAGTAAAAAGTAATTGAACAGTTTTTAACGGCTTCCGATGTCTAATAAAAAATAAATGATTCATTCACACTAGCCTAATATCCTCTTTACAAAAGCACTACATCATCTTGTTGGAATGATAAAATACTTGGACGGATGGTTTTCACCTTTCGTTCTTTTGTGAAGATCTTCCATGACACCGGGATGCGGCCACTCCGTTGGGTTTTTATCATCTCCACCGCCTAGCCCTGGAGGAGGAGGTGGATCTGGAGCCGCAAATGATCCACCGGTGGGGCCACTCGCAGCAAAAACGTTACCCATGTTATTATACTCAAGAAATTTTATAAATAAACCGCACTAAATACTAGTTTTCCGCGTAAATCGAACCAGAAGATAACTCGATCAAAAGAAAAACAATTTTTTTTACTCAAAATCATTCATGCTACATCCATTTTTCAATTGTTTTTATGAGCACATTTTTTTTGGAAATCTATAACGTGTTTCATAAATTTAACGTTTTCGGGGCCCCTTATCTTCTCGACTGTCGGAAGGCAATGATAAACATGGAACTTTTGAACAAATTTCCGTTAAATTTCAAAAATTATAGCGATTGATTAATTTTTTTAAATATAGTTTCGTTTGTTTAAACCACGAATATTCACTCGTATAACTCTTAGGTCTAGGCAATACTTATTGTTCTATTTAAATTTAAAGAGAAAAAAACTGTATTTAGACGTCGAATCATGAACTAGAAATACATCAAAGTTCTTGATATTTATATTGATTTATCTTCGGAAACTTTAATTACACGTCTTCAGCTTTTAGTCATGGAACAAGGCGACTACGATCAATGTCCTGAGCTCCTAAAACCATTTGTTACAGTCTTAAAAGATGGATTCGGAATTATTACGAATGAAAACGGAAATGTGGATGTAGTAAAAAGATATACTTTTACAAATCAAAATTATTTAACAGTTCAGGTTATTTCATATGGAGCAACAGTAACCTCAATCAAGTATCCTGATAAAAATGGTATTTTGGATGATATTGTTTTGGGTTTTGATAATTTAGAAGGTTAGTGCTTTTAATGACAATATATTTTTTAATAATGTTATTATATATATACAAGCATACAGGTTTAAAACATCTGAACACTATGTGAGGTCAATTTTTTTTCCAGGTTACTTGTCACCATTAAATCCTTACTTTGGAGCAACCATAGGAAGATGTGCCAACAGGATAGCCAAAGGTCATTTCAAAATAGGTTGTGATGACTACCAGTTGAGTCAGAATTTGGGTGAACACCATTTACATGGGGGGTTCAAAGGATTTGATAAAGTAAGTAAATTAATTTAAGTAAAAGATCATAATTTCTGTTTTATAGTAATTGGTTGTGAAAATTTTCCCAGTCAAACTGGAAAAGTGATATTCAAGACAATAAAGTAGTAATGACATATCTAAGCACAGATGGAGAGGAGGGCTATCCTGGTGAAGTCTTAGCATCAGTTTCTTATGAATTGACTACTGATAATGAATTAATTATAGAAATGAAAGCGACTTCTTCAAAACCAACTCCTATTAACTTAACAAATCATACTTATTTTAATTTGGGAGGTCATGTAAGTTGTGTATAATCTTATAAATATGTGAAATTCTCCTCTTACATCAATTATTTCAAAATAAAATTAGTTTGTTTTCTTTTTCAGTCTAAAGGTGCATCATCTTTGTATCAACATGTAATTGCAATTAATGCAGATAAAGTTTGTCATACTGATGAAGATTTTATTCCTAGTGGAATGTTAAAAAATGTTGTAAACACTGTTTGGGATTTGAGAATTGGAAGGAAATTAGGAAGTGTTCTTCCGCATGTACCATATGGTGGTTATGATCAAAATATGTGCATTCATAAAACAAACAATGAATGCATGACATTTGTTGCAAGGTGAAGCAAAAGTATTAGCAATGATATTTATGTAGTTATGAGTGTGTACTGTTTTTAAGTACGATTGTACAGTACTGTGACAGTTTATTTGCACATGCACAGATTATTTGTTAGAGAACATAATACAAGTTGTTTTTGGTACTAACGGACGAATTTTAATTATTATGAAACAGAGTACTTCATCCGAAGTCAGGACGAACGCTAGAAGTTTATTCGAATCAGCCAGGAGTTCAATTCTATACTGGTAATCAACTTCCATCGAAATCATTCCACACAGAATTAGACGGTATGTTACTTATAACTTCAGCTTGTACTTCAGAATGTACCTAACCCTGTATACCTTATTTAAACACGTTCGCATGGAAGTGAAACCACGTATCATTTATTGAAATATTTGCATTGTTTGTAGTCCGAGACAAAGGCAAGGACATAAAAGGAAAGCAAGGCGTTCATTATTACAAGCACCAGGCTTTCTGTCTGGAGACTCAGAATTATCCCGACGCCATAAATCAGGTAAATTTTATAATGTTAATAAAAACTTGATGAATTTGTGTTGGACGTTTAGAATCAGAGATGGGTGCGGACGGTTGTCGAGTACGAAAGTGTCCTGTTTGCGGACAACTGATAAAAGATCCGGATTTTGAAAATATTTCGGAGGAGGATGCTTGCATCGAAGACAATGAGTCCGGACAGACAACAGGAAACGATCAAACTAAACTCATCGGCAAGGGAGGACTAGAATATTTTAGACATGCTGGTTTTTGTCTGATGACTCAGAAATTCCCCGATTCCGTTCATCGCGTACGTATTTCCTAGAGTTTCCCTTCGTTTTCTTCGTTTCGTTTTCCCGCTCAAATATATTTCCTACCATCGGAATCGTGATTTACTTCCACCGCCGCAATTCCAATTCTATGTAAAATATTATTTAATCGATACGAAACTTAAAGCCATAAATCTTATGAATACAAAGTTATAAAGCTCGGTCGGACGCTTTTGTTTAAAAACATTTCGACTGGTTTTTTCACGTACACCCAATTTTTTTCCCCCGTTCACCCCTATTCCTCTCTCAAGCAACTTGGTACTATTTCTTTTTACAACAAAACTTGTTGTTTTGTACTTTCAGAAAAACTTTCCAAGCTGTATACTAAAGCCTGGTGATAATTACTATCACATAGTTAAGTATAAATTCGGTATTCAAGAAGAAATCGAACTAGAACCTGAGGAAGATCTAATGGTTGTGGTTGATGAAATAGAAGGGGAAGCTGCTGAAGAAGAGATAACAAAAGATGAAGATGATCTTTTATCAACTAAACTTGAAGAAAATGGACGATAAAAATTCACTCTCATTATGAACAACTTTTTTTGGAACTCTTAAACTGATTAGCATAAATCTTTATTGTTATACACAATAAATAAATTGTCTTATTAAAAAAAAACTACATGACCCAAATTATTTTATCAATTTATTCAATGAATTTGAATTTACTACTGAAACTGGGTGTTATTGATTGAGCTATTGTATATATTTCTTTAAACAGTCATTTTTAGTCACAACCAAAGCGTTTTACACTTTACAGATCTTATTGAACAGTAGTTTATTAAGCATTTTACTCTTCTTTTTTTACTAAGGTTTAAGTTCACTAAATATCACTAGATGAAAAACATCAGGATTTAAATTGCCTTGAATTCTCTTTTATGAATTAGATTTACTATATTTCTTTAGTCTTGGATCTGGTTCTAGGAGTGACGGTGACAAATTCTTCTCAAAAATAGTTTTGGGAACAAATGAATGTTTTTTTAAGGATTCAACATCATTATCTTCTTTTAATAATCTATCCTCTCTTTTTTCTTTAACGCTCTCTAATGATGGTGTATATTTATCTGAAAGTAATAATATGGACAATGAGTAATAAACCCAAATTCACAAAGCCCATAATCTTTTTATACCCCATTAGTAAGGTTATTTCGTTACAAAACATGTCAAGTTTTTGATAGGTAATTTAGATTCGGTTGAGAGACGAACTGGTATGCACCGTTCAAATGTACGTACTACCTTACAAGTGAGCAAAATAACCTTAATAACAATAACGCGGTATCAGCCGCGAAAATTTAAAAATTCACCTTACTTAACCTTACCTGATATTAAGTTTTCTATTCGATAACCAATGAAACCTATAATTACAGAAATAGGTAAAACAACAGCGGGTGAAAATCTAGTTGCTAACCTATATAAATATCCCCAAACCATAATTCCAATATTAATAAAGATTGATAAAATGATAAAAACTAAAAAACCTTATCATTGATAAAACATAGAAGGAACCATTAATTAGATGCAGCCGGTTAGACAACCCCAGTAGGTAATGAAAGGCCCAGATAGAAGTTTCAAAATCCGCCATCAGAGGGCTAATGAGCGTCGGTCCTCTGCGCAGAAATTCAATAATTTTTTGCTGATGTAGTGACTACAAGCTTTTACAATTAAAAATGATTAAATTAAAGCAGTCGAAAAATTCTAAAAATTTGAAATCATTCCATAGTGACAAATAAGCGAGATTTGTGAAAAGTGTGCGGGAGTATTCAGTGTATAAATAATACAAATCAGGAAAACTATTTAACGATTTTTTTTATTATTTTCATCTACCTCATCGAGATTTTTCTTATTGCCCGTGTTTCGTCATTTTACATTAGAAAATGGCGGATTTTTCTTCTACAAAGTAGAAGATTTAAAAAAGCGATTCCATTAATAACATGTTTTGTACACCGGGTTCGGGTATAGAATCACATAACTATGATTTTGAAAGAGCAGAAAATGCGGTCAAGTGGAAAGGTGTATTCGTCAATTCTCTACGGAAGGTGGGTCTTTGAGGGATAAAGAGAGGGAAAGAGGGAGAGAAAAGGATTCGCAATATCGATTTTGTTGGTTTTTCATCCAATGTTAAGTTGTTACACTTTACTTCGAAAAATCATTTTTATAACAATCTGAAAGCATGATAGAATTATTTTTACTTTTTTATATACCCTTCTAGGGGTTTTACAGTTGGAAGCGACATTACAGAATAATTATAGCATTGATTTTACATAAATTGCATACAAAAGAACACATTCTAGTAGTCTAGAATATTGGTGTAACAACTACTTTGTTGTAGTTTTTTACTTCAGGTTTTTCATAGACTTTCATTTTTAGTTTAACTTGGCATAGATGAATCCCTAAATCTCTTTAAAAATACACCCCCACTGGCTTATTCCTTTGTTCCTAAGGTTTCACATCCCCTACTAAATGTATTTAGTTGTTAGCTTCCATATAAACAAAACTTCATTTCTAATGTTTGGTTTCCACTAACTGACTTCTTCAGCCTCCCAAACTAAACCATAATAAACCTATTCTTGTCCCTTTCTCTATTTTGAAAATGTAGTATTATGTTGGATATTTTTTTGTGTTCTATCAGGTTTGAAGAATTCATGACTCTCAGGTCCCAGGATCTTCTTTATTATTTTTCTCACTCATACATTCCTTTTATTTTTTTGTGTAGGATCTTAAACCATACTTGAACCCTTTACTGAGCTGTTACCCACTTAAGGTAGTATTAGGGGGTAGCACAGATCAGGGAAACATACCAAAAATTAAAATAAAATAATGAAGGAAATTTTTGAAATGTATGATATTACTTACAGGTATAATTTATATGGTAACAGAGCTTTTGAGCAGCAAAGATATTGTATGTTCTTCCTCTCTCTAATTGTTTCTTTCAGACCATTTCATATTTGACTCATATTTTTATTTTATTTATTTAACTGGATAATAATAAATAATAATAATAATAATAATAATCGGTTTGCTGAAATCAGCCAGGTTTTATTTGTTTAAAATAATATAAAAAGACAGAACAGAAACAGTTTATAAAAAGCATTTGAATAGTCTAATGATGATTTGTTGAAAACATTTTACAAGTACTTGCACTTTTTTTGCATCTAAAGAAGCCTGGAGTAGTCACAAAAATGTGAAAGATGTAAATCATAATCACAATATTAAAATAACACTTTAAAAGCAATAGGTCTTATAAACTCTTTTAATATGTACATTGTGTACTATATTCTGACATTAGAAAACCACCTCCAATGCTTCAATAGCCTTATATTTTTGATGAACAAAATCCTGATACAAACCTGTGGATGTAAATCATTTATAACAATTATTTCTTAAAAATACATTTATTTCTTGATATAAAGTTGAAGTTGAATTTTCAGAAAAGGCGCAAAAAAATTTCAGAAGAAAGTGGTTAGGAAATGCCTATTGACCCTCAATATTTTTGGAAAGTGAATTTGGTTTTAAATGTTTTATTTTTTGACTGATTTTTCTCTCCCCTATCATAAAACCAACTGAAGGAGTGCTTATCATGAGAGTATTCACACATGTTTTGTTGATTAAACAAAATTATTAAATGTATTTGATGAATTTCAAAAATGATTTTAACTGTAGGCTTAAAAATTAGTGTTTTGTGGTGGGGTGCTATGTGTTTTCAAAGGCTTGTTGCCAAAAAGACTAAAATGAAGCTTGAAGGGCTTGAGGTTAATTTTGTTTCATCTACTGAACATTGCGAACCTAAATTGCTTTCTGGTAGCATTTTGTTGACAAGCAACATGTTCTTAAACCAATATAAAAGCGTCGTTAAATGTTTAAAGAAAATTATGGGTATTTTGCTGAATTCATTGCTTTTTTCAATCAGGGGTAAAAATAATCACAATTAAAGCCTTATGGTAGTATTTAAAAATTACGCACTGTAAGGAAGTATTTCTTAAAGTTGTAATCTCAAGGTTTGTTTATTTGGATGCCTTTGTTATTATGAAAGTAAAATTTCAAAAATTTCACAAACGGAATTATTGTTTGTTTACTCTATGACTGAAATTGATGTTAACAAAAAAAGGAATCGGTGTCCTTGATGGTTTATGTATGCAATTAAAACTGACATTAAGTAAAGCTCTTATCTAATATATCTTGCTGAACATAGAGGAATAATAATTAATTAATAAATTTATAAAAGTTTTGGGTCGCTGATGTTTTGATTTGAGTATGAAGAGAATTTGACGAATAAATGTTTTTCTTAGGTGCTGGAGCAAGTGCACTCTTCACTTACGGCACGTGATGACGCCTTAGAATATGTTGAATCATTGATCCTCAGGTTACTGGGGATGCTTTGTGCTAGGCCTCCTCCCCACACAACCCAAGATGTAGAGGACAGAGTGCGGAGAACTTTTCCAACCCCGATCGATCGTTGGGCTTTGACAGATGCGAAAGAAGCCATTGAAAAAGGGAAGAAGAAGTCTCCGCTTGTACTTCCCGTTGACAGGGTTCATCAGTTGTTACAAAAGGTAGGGAAAGGGAAAGAGGAAGAGAAGTATGAGCTTTGTTTCTATTTTTCTACTCATGATTTTTTTATTTTATTTATTTTTTCTCAGGAGGTTTTACAATATAAACTCGACTCTCAGGTGACATTCTACATTGTTGCTGTCTTGGAGTACATATCAGCGGACATCCTTAAGGTGATTAATTTCTTCGGTTTGAGTTGTGGCGGAAATGAGTTTTCATGTTTTTGATTTCTCCTGTTGAGTTGACTTCTCGAGACCTTTCTTATCTCTTTTTACGGTTGTGACTTGTAGCTTGGCTCTTAAAACATTGTGTTCTCTTAATTTGACCCAATTTTTCTGTTTCAGTTTTCGGTCCCGAATTAGTTTTTCCCTTTGAGTTCGCATCTGTTTTTAAGTTTTGTTTCCTATGACAGTTATATTTTTTGTTATTTCAGCATGCCGTTACTTATGAAGTTGTATTTTAATTTAATTTTTGTTTTAGTTGGCCGGCAACTATGTAAAGAATATTCGTCACGTAGAGATAACATGTCAAGATATCAGAGTGGCCATGTGCGCGGACAAGGTGAGCATTTTCGGTTCAACGGGAAACAACCCCATTTTCGGGCGGTTTCCCCTTCCCACCCTCCCCCAATTCCCATGACGTATGCTTCGGAGTGACAAGAGATCGAATCTAAATATTGTAAATCGGTTTCAATTGCTTTTCTTCATTTCCACACCGCTACTCCCCCTTTTTACTCTCTCACTCCACTGTCGGTAGCCGAAATGGTAGAAAAAAGCTTCTAGAATGGTCAGAGTCGATTTTTGTAACAATATTTAATGGCGGAATAATTTACTATTAATTTAGCTAGAGGTTTATTTTTTTGTTTGTTTGAAAGTTGTTTAATTTACATTTATTTATGGTTTGCATTATATTAGGAAGCATAATCTCTTGGGTTTTGTATTTATTCGTTCGTTATTAGTTTGGCGTCTTTTTTTTTCGCTTTGGCAAATTTTTTCACGATTCCCTGCCCTGACCCCTCCCCATTCTCCCCTCATTATGGGATTAAAAGATTTTTTTGTATGTACATGAGAACACGTAATTGTTTAATCGTGATTATGTCGTTTCCATGCTTGCTTTGTTACCGCGATGGGAATTATAGGTGGTAGGTAACAAAAACTGAAAGAAAAGATTTTTTAAATGCACGAAGTCTTAGACCCCCTTTTGAAATGCCTTTCATTGTCCTTCTAACTCATCTTTGTTTGCACCCTCCATTTTTTGTCCCTCCATGTACCAACTACTCCCACCATCTCTGTCTCTGAGCTTTCTATTAAACCCTGAAATGTGAAAGGAGGTAATGCTTTATGGTTATTGCCTAGGTTAGTACGTTTACTTAGGGGAGGGAAGGCTACGTTTTCACGATTGTGTCGATTCTGATTGGTTGTTAGTTGCGGTCCTTGGAAAGACCCTTATAATGGTTTTGATTCTTCTCTATCTGTCTTTTGGGTTTTTCTTCTCTTCCATTTTTTCTTTCTCTTAGTTTTTTTGGCTTTTCGTAATACCTTTCTTTTTTTATTCTTTGTTTTTTAAGCTTTACTTTATTGCTTCGTTTTGTTTTTTTTTTAATACCTCACACCTTACATCTTAGGTCTGTCGTTTCTCGTTTTTTAAGCTTATTCTTTTTTATTTTCACGGTTCTGGTGTTTTGCAGTGTCAAAAAACGCGGGCAAGTGAGCCATAAGGCGTTACCATCTTTTCTCTTCTTTTTAAAGCCGCTTGTATTTTATTGTATATTAACCAGAGTTTCGAAACTGGAAACGGCTGAAATAGGTCAAAGAAGACAGGTTTAATTTTTTTTTCAATTTTTCAAAAATATGAATGTAGATGATTATAGGTTTGCGGTTTTTATTTTTTTTCTGCCTCAGTCGCGTGATTATTTGTTTTTGCTTTTGTTTCTTGTCACATGTTTGGGATGAGGTTCACATTGTATTTGTATTTTCATTCCCTTCTTTTTTATGTTTGTTGTTTCTTCTTATTTTGCTTTGCTTTTTTCTTCTGGGGGCGGGGATGGGGATATGAGCGGATTCTGTTTTGCTTTTTTATCTTTCTGCCCCCCGCCCCCTTGTGTAACACATTGCAAGGCTCAAATGTGACCATTCGTTTTATTTTTTACTGTTTAAATGTTTTTTATAATTCTATTTTATAGTTTTTCTAGTTTACATATCTCCTGACCGTGTCACACCGCCCTGTTTCTCAATTTTTGATTGTTGTATCTTAAATAGAATGCAGGTTCTTAACTTTATTTTATTTCGACATCCTTTCTTAGGTGTTGATGGACATGTTTCATCAAGATGAAGAAGGTGGACCGTCAACGGGATTGATTGAAGAGACAGAAGGAATTCAACCCCGTACGTCGCTCACGTATGAAGAAGTTGTCAAAGATCTCATACACGATGAGAAACAGTACCTGAGAGATCTTCACATGATTATTAAAGTTTTTAGGGAGGAAATCGCAAAGCTTACCAGTAATCCGAAGGTAGGAATATTGTCAGTTTGTTTTGGTTAATTGGTCTAGTTTGACGGAGGTAGTTTTCATTGGTCTTGTTTTCATAACAGGATCTAGAAGACATGTTTAGCAACATAATGGATATTTACGAATTAACGATCACGTTATTGGGGTCGCTTGAAGATATGGTTGAGATTTCGGAAGAGAAACAACTACCCCTCGTTGGAAGTTGCTTTGAAGAATTGGCTGAGGTGAGTTATTCATTTGTTGGATGCAAAAGTTAAACCAATAAAATAATGATGCTTGGTCAACCAGAGACCATGTTGCCTTGATACTTTTTAGCCGTTATTTGATGATTTTATTATTATCATTTATTTTTTTAATGAGTTCAGGCGGCAGAGTTTGATGTATACAGTAAATATGCCAAAGACATGATGTCTTCCAAGTCTCGGGATGCCTTGAACAGGTTATTATCTCGTCCCGAGGTCTCGGAGACCCTGCACACAGCTGGACAAGGCTTTTGCGAAGCCGTAAAATACTATCTACCGAAACTCTTACTGGGTCCCGTGTGGCATTGTTTTCTATATTTCGATTACATAAAAATGCTCAACAAGTTAACCCCAGTACTGGAGGACAAGGAGAGTTTGGAACAAGTTGAAGGGCTTCTTCGTCCTTTACAAGTAGAATTGACGTCACTCATCGGTAACACTGCGAAACGTGACACGAGCGTACGAATGCACAGTCGAGTGAGGAGACAAATTGCCATCGAGAAGACAAATGAATTACAGAGATCGATTGATGGCTGGGAAGGCAAGGACATCGGACAATGTTGCAATGAGTTTATTCGAGGTGAGCGTTTAGATCAGTGATTCCCAAAGTTGTCTATATGGACCGCCAGGGGTCTAGGTTAGCCAAAAAAAAATTAGGGGTCCATGAAATGAATATCAGTATGGATCTCAACATACGCGGATAATACCTACTTATTTACATTATACTATCTGAAGATATAAAGACATATACATTATTTACTAAAGTACCTATGGTTTTAACACTAAACTTTAGTTTTTAACTTAAATTTTTTAACACTAAACTTCACTACTGTGAGAAATTTACAAAAATCAATATCAGATTAGTAGGGGGTTTACCCAAAACCGAAAAACATGGCAAGAAGTCTACGACACAAAAAAGTTTGGGAACGTATGGTTTAGATGTCTTTGATGACTTTATGAAATAAATGTCTTAATGAAGTCATGCATACAGAACAGAAACTTACCTTTTTTTCCAGAGGATGTTTTGCGTAAAGTGGGTTCAGGAAAAAGGCTGACCGAAAGGAGAGTTTTCTTATTCGACGGTTTGATGATTCTTTGCAAGCCGAATTCGAAACGAACATCAGTTTCTGTAACGGCGCAGCAAACAACCGCTGAATTTAGATTGAAAGAAAGATTTTTCATTCGCAAAGTTTATATATTTGACAAAGAAGACACTGATGAGTTGAAAAACTCATTCGAAATTTCACCTAGGGTTCAACCAAGCGTCATATTGGTCGCGAAATCCCCGGAGGAGAAGAACAACTGGATGGCAGATCTGATTATGTTGAATACGAAAAGCATGTTAGACAGATTGCTGGACAGCATACTTTTAGACGAAGAGAAAAAACATCCGTTAAAGTTGCCCCCACCTCATTTGTACAAATTTGCCGAAGCAGATTCTAGGGACAATATCGTGTTAGACGAGACGGAAGGTTCTGGTGTTCCTCTAATAAAGGTAAGAGAAATGAACATAGTTTGGAGGGAGTTGTTAAGGAAGTGGGATAGTTTATAATTTGTGTGATTTTTCAGGGTGCTACTTTGTACAAATTAGTCGAAAGGCTAACTTATCACATATACGCAGATCCGATGTTTGTGCGAACATTTCTTACGACTTATCGCAGCTTTTGCAGCCCCCAAGAGTTGTTAGATCTTCTCGTGGAACGATTCAACATTCCGGAACCTCAGTTGTTCTACGACGATAACAAGGAAAGTTCCGAGTCGGACAAAACTATAAAAAACTCACAAAGAGAAGACTGGAAGCGATTCAGGAAAGAGTATTGTCAACCAGTTCAATTCAGGTATGAATAGGTGCGGCGAAAGGGGTTCCATTTTAGATTTCTTTGTTTGTCAGCGTTTTTCTTACCAAAGGTAATTGTTTTGTTCTGTATAGGTATGTTCGACAGAAAATAATTTTTGAAAGGTGGCTTTATATACAAGATCTATCGTGTGTGTTCCTGTCATTGTAAAAAATCAACGTTTCTTTAATTATGTAATAATATAATCTAAGTAACCAACGTTCTCGCATTCCGAGAACAAAAATAGTGATACATGAGAAAAATTTGAGAAATGTCCCCAAGGGGGTTTAGTTTTTGAAGAAATTAAAAATGAAATGAGAAACTCATAATTTTATAATTGTAAGAAAAGGAATTTAAATATTTTTGTCTTTTCTCAGGGTTTTGAACGTTCTTAGACACTGGGTTGATCATCATTTTTACGATTTCGAAAGGGACTCTTCTCTCCTAGAAAAACTTCACCAGTTTTTGGACAATGTGACTGGAAAAAGCATGCGAAAATGGGTAGATTCCGTACTAAAAATCGTTCAGCGAAAATGCGATTCAAATGAAGCCCAACGTGAAATCACTTTCGCTTTCGATAGAAGTCCGCCGCCAATCGAATGGCACATAAAGTGTCCCGAAGAAGAATGGAACATATTGACGGTGAGTTCTCTTTCTTCTTTTTTCGTCCCTTTTATAAAGCTCTTTCGATTTCTTGACCACTTATTTGGGCTGTTGTTTCCAGCTTCATCCGATCGAAATTGCCCGTCAGTTAACATTGTTAGAATTTGAATTGTATCGAGCTGTTAAACCATCCGAATTAGTTGGTTCAGTATGGACAAAAAAAGACAAAGAAAAAACTTCGGCGAATCTGTTAAGAATGATAAAGCATACAACCGACGTAAGTGTTTTAAAAAGCAGATCTTCTTAACATATCGGGCGCATTATTTAAGTCAAATTATTATTAATTACAGTTCACGAGATGGCTCGAGCGCAGTATAGTCGAGGCGGAAAATTTCGACGAAAGAGTCGCAATCGTGTCGAGAAGTATCGAAATTATGATCGTACTTCAGGAATTGAACAACTTCAATGGAGTTATCGCGGTCGTATCTGCAATGGGTTCTGCTGGTGTTTTCCGTCTCAAATTCACGTTTCAGGTGAGGAAGTGGAAGATAAATACGTTTTTGGTATAGACCAGGGATGGCGAACCTATGGCACGCGTGCCACAAGTGATACGTTTGAAAATTTTGATGGCACGCACAAAAACAAAATTATTTTTTTGTATAAGTTATCTTTTTTGATAGAAATGAATTCAAAATTACTAATCTGCACTTAATTTATGATTTATGATCTAAATTATTAGTACTGAATACCTATTTCGGTTATCTAGTACCGTCAAATTATACATTTTATTAGCACAATATTGCATGGATTCTCTCGAAGTGTATAGAGATGCGCATTAGATAGAATTGCTTTCACTGGATTTGTTTATTTAAATATATTTACGTATAGTTTCACCACGTAATATTTGGAGTGAAATTTTATTGTGGCACGTCACCTATTTAAAAAGAAAGAATTTGTATGACTTTGTAGCACGGACATCAAAAAAGGTTCGCCATCCCTGGTATAGACACTTTGTAAGGCAGTGAGTGAGATAGTTTTTGGTCATCTTTTTCCTTTCAGGCATTGTCTGCAAGGTTAGAGAAAGCTTTGGAAGAAGCGAGGGAACTGAATTCTGGGCACTTGAAGAAGTATCAGCAAAAGCTTAGGTCAATCAATCCACCTTGCGTTCCTTTTTTCGGTAAGAACCTTTTTTTATTTTTATGGAAAGTTTAATGGACAACACTGAAAAACTTTGAAGGGCATGAACGTAAAAGAAAAACAAGTACGTACGCCAAAATTCAAGGAATATCACGTTTAAGGCTAAATACGGAAGAATAAGTTTTCGACGCATTGGAGATAAAGGCAAGAGTCAGTTAAAAAAGTCACTTTGAATGATAAGGAGCTCTATTTCACATAGTCATCAGCAAATGACATATAGATGTGAACAAAAGAGAAGGGTAATGTGTAATTCAACCTTGAAATGGACAATACACATATTAGAGGTAGCCTCGCTATACCAAGAGACAAAAACAAACACGGCAACTCTGCTTAAAACTATTCGTAGTGGAGTGTTCAGCACTCAAGAAGAGCGGGGTCTTATGAAAAATGAAGAAAATTTTTGAGTTAGTAACGGAAAAAAACGAGCATGAAATAAGACACCACAAACAACTGTACGAAAATATCTAAAATATAATAAGAAAAGGACTCGCTCTATTTGACTTATTGCTTGAAGGAGGTCATAAAAACTACCATACTGGACATTTGAGTATTTAGTGGCAAAACCAGGGGAGGCAAGCTCAAGGGAGCAAAAATCTACAAAGGTATACTAATTTAAAAAGGAAAATAGAAAACTCGAACTTGTTAGACGAAACAGAATTGAAAACAGGTGGAAAATGGACTGAGAGAAAGAAAGGAAACAGCAGGCGACAAAAAAGAGACTGGAGCAATAAAAGAAGAGGAAGGAGTACTTTTCAAACAGCGAAAAGACGGTTAAAACATGGTTTTTATAACATGACCAAAGGGATTTTACAAAGTAATATAAATGTGATACTTCTTCCAAAGGAGAAGAGATCAGAGTCAGTAAACAGAGTCTGAGTCTGGATATTGGCTGAAATAATTAACTGAATTATAGTAACCGAAAAAACTTATGGCTTGGAATGAACTCGAAGCGTAAAATTTTAAGATCATTTTTAAGTGAGCCTTAAGGAGTTATTTATTTAATTAGCACAAAAATTAAGGGCCGTATTTTTGTTTATTAAAATGGCCAATTATTTGTCAAGGTTGTATTCAGAGTTGAGTTGATTTTTTCAAATGTGGGGGTTGTTTTCGAATAATCTGCTACCAGTTTGGAACGAAGGATTCAGTTGTTCGTTTTCAAATGACTGCAACGTATTTTTATAAAAAATTGGTCTCATCTGTCGTAAATGAGTTTTTTTTAAGATTGAAACAAATCTTGAAAGTTAGCGACGAAACTACAGTGGAACCTCTCATAACGAGTTTAATTCATTCCAGAGTTTTACTCGTAATACGAAACAATTTTTTCCATATAAATTAATCTAGAATAGAATAATGCGCTCCATGCCAAACAACAAAACCCCGAACAAAATTTATGTTTAGCATTTATTAAACAAAAATGTACATTAAAATTGTTGTTAAATATGAATAATAATCCTGTATTTTCTTAGTTATGTACCTAATTTCTTTTTGCTACAAACCATCCTAGAGATATTTGGCTTTACTGACCTTTCAAAATTTGATAGAAATTTGACACCGTGTTATCATTGAAGAATTTCGTGGCGCATGATAGCCATGTCTTATTTAGGGTGGTACTCAATATACGAAGCAACGCTTTCCTTTTTGCTTTCAGAATTTCTCTTATTTCACAAGATTGTTGCTTTGTGAATTAATTCCTCATATTTAAAAATATGTTCTAAATCCAAAAGTTTGAACAGAATCCGAGATGGAAGTCTTGCTTTGGAAAGAAAGGAAGAGAAGCGAAAAGGAATGGCTAAGAAGTTTAAGAATATGAAAATGAATAAAGTGGTAATTAAAGAATTTTGGGTGGTAGTGAAGAAAATAAGACAGATAGAGAAAGATTTAACTTAAATCTGCCCAGATTAAGAGTTTTTAAGTCTTTTTTTTTCAAACTGTCGGGGGATTCCCCGTGTACATGTCGCTCATTATGCCAATAATTGCTCGTTATGAGAGGCACTTGTGATGAGAGGTTCCGCTGCAAATGAAAATGATTTAAGAAATCTCATAATGCCCTGTAATCGAACGTTTAAAAATTTGAAGAAATTCAATAAAATCTTGAGAGCCCATATTTGTGTTTTCCGCCTTTGGGTTGCCTCGTAGCCACCATTCGTGTATTAAAACAGGTTTACTTTTCAGGTATGTACCTAACAAGCATTCTGTTCATTGAAGAAGGTAATCCGGATTACCTTCCCAACTCTCCGCAATTGATTAACTTTAGCAAAAGAAGGAAAGTCGCCGAAATCACCGGAGAAATCCAACAGTATCAGAATCAACCGTATTGCTTCAGTGTGGAAGCGAGAATAAGGGTGAGTGATGAAAATGACCATGTGGTTACAGCATACACGTGTGTGATCGATATTTTATATCATCAATTCATTCCCATTAATGGTATTCATCATAACATGAAAATATATATATTAATTTCCCGTGCCTAAGAGGAACGTAGGGCCGCAACAAATGTCTTCCATTTGTCCCTGTTGCGTGCCAAGCACTTCACTTGGGACCATGTCATTGGTGGATTTAGGCCAGTTAGTTCGGCCGCTATCGTCGTCCTCCAAGAACCCCTGGTCCTCCCTCTATGACGTTGGCTGGGGGAGTTCCATTCAAGGGCTTGGCGGCAGATTATAATATGAAAATGCTTCGACGAATAAACGGAGGCTTTTTTTTGCGAGGTGGTGGAGATGGCGTGATTTGAACTTTCGTTTTTTTTCTTTTTCAGAATTTCTTAGAAAACCTGTCTCCCTACGAGAACTTAAACGGTATTGATATAGGAACTTACCTGTTTGACAAATCTCTAGTAATCGAGCCAAGGAATTGCAAGCAGCCCCCAAGATTTGTGAGTAGATAACTGGTTGGGTTGGGTGGAATGAGGATGGTTTGAGATTATAAATAAAATTCCGATTGGTTTGTTTTTCAGCCTAGAAAGTGGCCAGATTTAAATCTGAAATCTCCCGGGACAAAACCCAAGCATTTACCAGGAAGAAGCGGGCCGCCTCTTCCGTTACCATCGATCGAGCGACACAAATCCCCGTCAACGGGCCGTCTTCTTGAGGATCAGGAGCCGGAAACGCCGAGAACCCCACACACACCACCGCATCGAGGTATTGTTGAGCTCAGTGATAATTCTGTGTTCATTACCCGTATCATTGAGGGACATGAATTTCTTCCATTTAGCAGGAAGGTAAAATTTTGTTTAACATTTTGTCTTTTTCACCTAGAAATCGGATCGGGAAATCTGTCTCCCGGGTACCAGGGTGCGGCGTCTGCATCGATGGCTGTCGCGACGGCTGCGGGTCCAGTTCCAGTTCCACTTCCGCCACCTGTTAAATCTACAGAAATCGCTCGAGCTCCGCCGGCAAAAGTCACGAAATCAGCTGTTGCACCCCCGCTTCCTCCTAGGAGAAAGAGGGAGAATTCGACTGGTGAAACACCAGTAAGTTTACACATCCATGGTTGTGTTTTAGTGGCTTTACCCGAAGTATGTAAGGAATTTTATGGTTTTTGTCTTACAGGATATTCCGCCGCGGGATCAGTCACCCCCTCCACTACCCCCCCGTAGTAATCCGTCCCTTCTGCAGCGAAGAAATTCCACTCTGGAAGTCAGTCAGAATGAGGGTCAAATGACGGTACCCCGTCGACACGTTTCAGTAAACGGACCTCTTTTTCCATGGATTGGTACGTCTTTGGTGTTATTAAAAGTTCTATTATCCGGAATTTTCTTTTTGTAAACCTTGATTTAATTCGTTTTTGTAGTGCCAAGGCCTGTTGCTAATAGAAATTTTCCTGTCAGTCACCATATTCCTGCAAATTCATCTCCTACCCTCCACGGAGGTCAACTCATCAGTCATTTTCAGGATCAACACTACCAGCAGCAGTTTGTTCCTGTCTACGGTCAACCGTCGTTTGGGAGTCATAATCTCCAAGCGACCCAAACAGCAGTTCTTGGAACCTATAACCTCTCGCAACCGAGTCGAAATACTAAAAAGACGACGACGGGGTCGCCCAATACAATGGCCAAGCAACCGAAAAAAAATTTAGAAAATCATTTTGAATGTTTGGAATTGAACAGTTCGAGTTCTCCGACGAGGAAAGCTAGTCACAGTTATTTAATAAAAGTGAATTTTACAGAATCAGATGAGAGTCAGAATAGTATCGAAAATGAAAATTCGTCGACGTTACCGACGGAAAACATCGGAATACCGTATCCGCACGACAATTTTTCTCCTAGGTTATCCTCGTCTCCAGCTTCGATGACACGACGTGATATCCACGATGCGGATTTCACTTGCATTCTTGACACGCCAGAACTTCCGCCAAAAGGGCATCTCGGAAAGAAAAGCCCTGTTTACTCGAAAACTTCCCCCGAAACATTATTCACTTTCGAACCCGAAAATGAATTTCAGGAGTGAATTTAGAGCTCTTCGGAAAGCAGCAATTAGTTCTTTTTTTCTTCTCAAATGTTTTTTTTTATGTTAAAAGGGACCAAAGAGTATATGTATAAAGGAAAGGAGTATATATATATAATATATATATATACACATATAAAGTAAGGAAAAAGAGGTTCGCTAAGAAGTTAAATGGAAATGATTGCGGAGATGATGATGGCGTTATTTCGAGTGCTGTTTTGTTGGGACGAAGGAAAGTACTTTGTTGGTAGATAAGAGGAAAGAGGAACGTGTACTCTCCCACAAAATTATGACATAAACGAAGATCCGATAAAAGTCAATCCCAACCGTTATCAGTACATCGGTACAATCGAAACATTCGAACAAGAGACGTTACTTTTAGTTTTTCGACTTTCAAATCGAAACCAACTTATTTAAGTTTTTTATATTTTGCAGCAAAATATAAAGCAAGACAGCTTTCTTTGAATATTGTATTGAGAATAATTAATAAGTCCCAGTTGCTTTTATTAGGCTACATTTATTGTCTTCAATGGGATTCTATAGTTATTGTTGAAAACCTTTGATACGTCTAACTTTTCTCCGTTTTATTTCAATTAAATATTTCAGTTACAGTTAAACTAGAGGAAAAATGTCATGGATGAAATGATTACGATATTCTAAAAGTTATTAATAATAGAATATAAAAAAGTAATATTCAAAAAAAGTTAATTGTGAAAATAGGTAAAATTAGTTAATGAACACTTCGGTGAACAAGTGAGCATTGGATATTAATAAATTTAAGGGTCTCAATAAATTTGATTAGGTCTTTAAATTTCCATTTTGAGCCGAACCCTTACTGCCTGTATCTATTTATACAGTGCTTTGTTTTTGAGACTAGAAAAATTTATTTCAATGATTAGCTACAGAAAAATTGAGTACTAAATAAGCGCAGAGTTGAATCAAAAATATATTACGGAAATAATTAAATAAATATACATAAATGAATAGTTAGATGGTTATAACTAGGTCATGAAATTTCGTTCCCTTGGATTTATCATTGTTTAGCTTTTGATTGATTTAAACTGTAATAGCGGACTTAGTCTCGTGAGATATTATTAGAACGTGTTCTTAGTCTCTAGAAACGATGTAAAAACGGAGGAAAACATAACGGTTTTTTGAGGATTCTTTTAGCGGAAAATTTTTTAGCATTCCTTAAAATCTAAATATTTTTTAGAAAAAAACTTAGCGTCACAAAAAAAAATCAAAAATGTAGTGTTGTGATAGAAAATTTAAATTCGCTGACAGAAAATGAAAAATCCTCATCATCTTCATCTGCAGAAAACTTAGAGAAAAAAAATCTCGAAACAATATTAAGTCCATAAATGCGTAAGAGAAAAAATTTTAATTATGATATTGTTGATGTTTGTACAAAATAAAATTCTGAAATGTAAAAGTAAAGTAGAGAGTGACAGACATTAAATGTTGGAAATATATATATGTTTTAAATGTTAATTATGTTAATTAGACTTATTTTATTTTATTTATATTTTGAATGCAAGGTGCATCGACCCCCTTTTGTCCCAATCCGGGAAAACCGTGAACCCTACAATTAAACTTGAAAACAAAAGAGATTGTGAAGGCATCTGACCCGTCATTTTTGGCGATGAATGATGTCCGCCCTTCATGAAGTAGATCACCGCAGTGAAGTCGGCAAAATATTAAGGGTATCGAAGACGCGGTTTGACAGAGTAATCGAATTGGTCGTAAAAGATCTGTTGAGTTTAATGCTGATCCATGAGTTACATTTCGTGAAGACATCGCCATGTTTCCAAACTGAAGCCAATTTGTCCTGGGAAATATTGAAGGATAGTGGTGGTTTTGGAATCGGAACATTAAAACAGAATAAGTAAAGACCGGAAAAAGAAAGGAGGTGTGAAGGAACATTAGCCATACTTCGTTTTAAAAGAATTGATTTACTGATATAATGAACACCGGAAATCGTGCGTGAAGAAGAAATCAATTCGCGTAAACTTTTGAACCCGAAGCTTTCGACTCAAGATGGATGACTGCATGACGTGTTTCAACAAGTGGAAGCCTCGTGAGAATTTCTTTCTTTCTTTCCTTCTTTCTTTTCATAGACCCGCTCATCCTTTAGGGTCGCGGGGTAAGGGAAGCAATCAAGGACTTCCAACTGGCACGATCCTCCGCTATTGACGTCAGAGAACCCGGGGTTATCAGGCGGGATTCGACCAAGGCCTTTACCCCCTGATCCACCCTGCCGCGGACGGCCACGGGGTCGCTTTCCTCCCGGGCACTCCGACAGGACCCGACGAACCAGACATTCTGGGGGGAGCCTCTGAACGTGCCCAAACCATCGGAGTATGGATCTATCGATCCGGAAAAGAAGCGGCTCGACCTGAAGCGGCTCGACCTGAAGCTCCTCGCGAATGGCTGTGTTACGACACCTATCCAGCTTCGACACACCGGCCACCGCCCGGAGATACCTCATTTCGGCCGCTTGTACCCGGGATCTGATCCTTTCGGTCATCACCCACACCTCATGACCATAAGTGAGGACAGGAACATAAACAAACCGGAAGATGCTGAGCCTCGTGAGAATTTCAGTTTTTTTCTCAAAGGAATGACGCGACCATCAAACCAAACAAAATTCTGTTTTCGACCTCCAATCAGTTAGAAAAAAATTCTAAATTCCAAATTCTCAAATGATCATTAACCTAATCCAGCAACTAAACGCCGACGAAAGACCATAGAAGACCGATACATCCTAAAAAAATGAAGTAAGGAAAAATATATTTTTTAAGTTCCACTTAAATCTTAGGAATGTTTCCACCGTCTATCTTTCACTCCCTCTGTATTCCCATTTCTTTATCTATTGTCCATCTGCCTGGCCAGGAGACGCCGGGCTTTTCTCCTTTCTTTTAACCCCACTGAAAGAGGTAGTGGGGGGTTTAATGGGTGAAAATCTCACACTCTCTGGGCCATCTTCCCAGATGCCTTTGGAAGGTTCCCCCACTTCCTCTGTAGAAAAAAAAAATCTTAGGAATGTAGAATAAAAGATTTTTTTTCTTTTCCTTTACACATTAAAAACGAAAGCTACATCTTTGTGCTATGACGATTGTTTGCGCCAGTTTCAGTGAGAGGCGAAGGAAGGGGGCGGAGCGAACCGAGTCGGCCGAAACGTTCGCCAGGCGAGCGGAAGGCGGACAGGTTCGCTCCAGTCTAAAAGCGAGGGGAGAATTTTCCTGGGTATGAACAGTGTCATTTACGTTCTCGTACGGTAGTGAGAGAGTCCCATTCACGTTCTCATAGAGAAAAGTCTCTGTTACGTTCTCGAAAAGTAAAGTTGTGTTCAATATTTTGCTAAAAGTAATATTAAGTGTTGCTTTCACGGTTTTGTTAAGAGTTGTGCATTAGCTTTTTCTCTCACCGCCTAGTGTTCCCGATCTCAGTTCAAATTCACGTGCGTCATTACCCTCAGATTCAACGTCCGGATAACGGTAAGCTGTTCGGGGTTCCTATCTTTCCCATCCTCTCCCCTCTTTCAGCTACCACGTCTATAACAGGACAACAAAGGGTAAGTCTCATTCCAATTATTACGATCTCTCATATCTCTCCCAGAGCCTCAATTGGTCCTTCGAAGCGAAATCTCATATCTCTGCTGGGGATCGCGAACCAGCAACCGCGCCATTGCGCTCGGCTGCAACAATGATTGTTTTCCAAAATTCACTATTCCTTGTGAAAAAAAATAACAAAAATCTTTTAAACTTCCGAAAACAAGATTCATCATCGTTTTTCTACTTCTTTTTCTTCCCAACTGAAAATTATTTCATTTAAACTCTGATTAGTAAGCATCTGAAATTTTGTATGAATGGAACTTGTCGAAACCATTCATTATTCTAACTCACGGTTTCAGGAAACGCACGATCGAGTGAGACTTTTTCAAAGAAGATTATTGTGCTTGGTTGTGGCTGTGAACTTATCGAGTGGAAATCTTGAACAAAATTTCCAAAGGGCTGTGAAACTGAAGGAGCCCGATTACTATATTGCGTACTTTATACAAAAGCGGCGAAACTTAAAAAAGTTCAAGAGGGCATTTTGGTTCAAAAGGCCGTCCAAAGCTCATCAGTGAAATGATAGGAAAATCACCAAAACTGAAATTTGGACTCCAGGAATATTGCGCACGTTTGGGACAAACTCAAATCACCCACCAATCACCTGCTGTAAACGCAATGTTACATTCTTTTATTCACCTCCTTTCTTTCACTCACTTACTCTCTCCCTCTATCCTCTTTTTCTCTGTGGTTGTCAAGAAGTTGGAGAGAAAACATAGTGATGTTTAAGGACCAATGAACTTCTAAGACCAAAAATAACAATTCCTTACCTAGCCCAATCACCAAAAATAATGTCAAATTAATCTCAAGAGAGATGGAGTACAATAGGATTCGAGATTTTATTCATAAAATATAAATTTTATGAAAATTTTATTCATCATTTGAGATGTAAAATCATTCTTCTAAACTATGAGTTCTTAGTAAAACCTCCCGCCAGTCGTCATCGTTACAACAACTTTTCTTGAGATTCGTAATATTTCTTCGTCATGTTTTCATCTGCCAATTCATTCATCATTATTCAATCAAACTTATAATTGGTGGTGGTTTTTAATCACGTTTTTCACCCTTAATTTTTGGGTATTCAGGATGCGGAAGGAGGATTCGAACTCACAATTATTGCGTCCAAGTCAGGAACTTAACCACTACACTACCCCTCCCACATTTATAATTAAAATCTATTATATAAAAACTAGGGTCAGTTATTTTGAGTAAAAAGTCTCCCCCGGCTTTCCCGAATTTATTTGTTGGACGATTTTCGATAAGTTTAAGTTCACGTGTTGTGAATTAAGAATATTGCGGGTTCTCAAACACAATGAGTACTCGTATCATTAGTTATCATCAAACTTCGACAAGTCCGGTGAGTACTCTGACGAATTATCGTCCAGTCGTTTTATTTCTTATACCATTTTTCTCTGGTGAACTCCGAGATGTAAACTTCCCATTTTCTGTTTGGTTTTGTTTTGTTTTTTTTTCTTTCTTACAGGTATATCATTATTTTTTCATTCCACTATACTTTCTTTTTCATAGGATGGGAGATAAATGGGAAAAAGTTTAGATGGAGGATCTTCTTTCCACGAGTTAATCATTGTTCGTCCCTACAAAATGGAAATTCACAAACTTTACACAGTTTTTATACAGTTTAATTGAAGGTTTTTTAGGGGTCAAAATTGAGGTTTTAACCGTTTGCTAATGGAAAAACGCTTTAAAAAGATAATGTTTCTGAAGAATTTTTCATCTTAAACAGAGCGGAGGAAACTGAGCAACTGGAAGATTTGTAAGTGAGAACATTCAAGGTTTTCAAATATCTGGTAATTTCAGCCTGCCTAAAGTTTTCAAGACCAGTTTAGAGAAAACCATTTATTTGAAGATACAATTAGAGACGATAAGTAGTGTTTTGGGGTCACCGTCTGAGCTTAAAAACGTGGTAAGAAAAAGAAGCCATGAAACGGTGTTGTGGGTTGTGCGTGGCACCGCGACTTTTCTCGAAAAATGAATTCTTCGTCAACTTATTTCACAAAATTGTTTTATTGAATTAAAATACAAATTCACGATTCTAGTTGCGTAGATGCTTTTCGGAAAGACGTGTAGTGTTCCACCAAAAAAAAAAATCACAATTAAGTTGATACTAACTTGAGTCTCTGAAATTGAATTGTCCGTGGAATTCAATTGTTCGAATTGAATTGTCGAATTGAATTCTCGAATTGAATTTTTTTTTTAAATGATTTCGGGGGTTGTATTTATATCCCGTGGATACGTGACAGAACCAATGAATAGGAATGAATTGGAATGAATAAGAATAATCTTTATCAATGACTGGACTTTGCCATTACAAAGGTTTGTTTGAATTTTCCTTATGGTTCTATCACTGAACCTATCATATCTTGAATATGCTTGTTTGGACAACAACCCCTATCAATGGGGTGGACGGATCTTTACATTTGAAATCATTCTTAATTTCCTTGAATCAACCATTGATTCATTTAAATGAATTTAACTGATTTAACATATCAAGGGTATGTTGACGATCAATGGTCAAATTACGGTCCTTTTAAGAGTTTCCAAGAATGTCGGCATATTCCGATTATGATAGATATATTTACAAAATTCTGTTGGAACACAACAACGGTGCACAAAGGATACCCGTTGAAGAGGGATAATTTATTCATTTCATATTCTATGACCCACGTCAGAAGAGTCAATAGTTAGTTGCAGTTAAGCACTCGAACAAGTGACATCAAGGAACCCACTCACAAGAATCATCAAGATCGGTAGTCATACCATCTCAATTTTTGTTTAAGTTTTTGTGGATCAGGTATCGAAGGAAATGAGATAGACTGACACAGTACTGCAATTGTAGTTTTATTTTCCATAATAATACAATCCAGACCAACTCCGATACAAACATAACAAATAAGTATACAAGTATACAAACAATACAAGCACAAGTGGATACACTAACTTGAAACGGGTACGACAACCGATCTCAGTACTAATCAACGAGTGACTTGTCTCGATGATAACCAATGACTAACTGTCTATCTATTTTGACCTGAGTGGTAGAAAGGATGCTGAGGAATGCAGAAAGAATGAGTCATCCTTCTTCTATGACCGTCTTTTGTGTATTCTTTTTTATAACTCCCTTGTTATTGAACCGTCATATTTTAGTAACATTCAGACTCGTCAAAGAGGGTTGTCGGAAGCCTTTTCTTTTTTATAATGTCCTTATAATATAAAAACAAAAAAGCCGGAGCGAACATTCGCTATCCGCGACATTGTGTATTGGAACTTGTAGTGAGTTAATACACAGCATTTGAATGAAGGGGTGTCGATTTGAACCACCGCTAGGGAACTTGGAACACAACCTGTCGGTTTAAACTTTATCCCTTCTCCTCAAATCTTATAAATACCTTGAACACGTCCTAGAAAACTGACCGAAAAAAAATTTCCTTAACTACAGATCTTTGTGAAAATCCAGGTATTAAAAATTAAGTAAAAATTTCACAATCTATTGTCCTCTTACCATTCAATTTCACCACAAATCTCTGCACCTTTTATTTACCTTCTTTCTGTTACACGCAGAATGAAACAACCTTGACCACGCTGCTCTCAACTTCCTCTGCGCTCTCATTCCCTTGTTTCGCCTTTCCATTTAGACTGTTGTTTACTTTTTGTCTTACGCAAATTCCGCGCTTGTGACAACAAAGACGAAAAAAATTATCAAGAAGATAAGAAAAGTCTCGCCAATGTTTCCGATTCCCCGCTCCGCACCATTCAAAAACGTAAATTTTTTGCCAAGACAAGGTTTTGTTCCGTTTGAAGGAGATATGAGCTCTTATCAAACGGTTCGGTGGCGTTCAAGACCTCGATGACATCAATTAAACATGGGCACACCATTTGTCTCTTTCATGCTTATCGCACATCAGATGATTCCCTGTCAACAGATGAAGAAGATAACCAATGAATGAATTTCACTTATGTTTGCTTTCTCTTATGTTGCATTGATATCCTTGGGTTCAAAAGCTTTTTTGTCATTTCGTCACAAAGAACTTTGCATTCTTACTATCAGGTATCGGACAAAAAATAAGTCAGACAGTCTGATATATAAAACTTTGTTATGGGTCATTCCACGTCAAACGGACCAGAATTTGAAAAAGTTCCAGGTCGACCATTTCCGATTTTGTTTAAATTTTACAGGAATGCTACCTCAGGTCTTGGATGAAAATCCCCAAAATTTCAATTCGAGCTCTTTTCGGGTTCGTCTTCTATCAGCGTTTAAAGAGAATGGAGCAGCTCCGATTTTGGGCGGAGCCGTCAAAAATCGCCAACTTTAATCGCTCGCTGTAGACTAACTGTACAACTTAGAGAGTTGCGCTTTTGCATGCTGATATTGCTTAATATGACCTTTTAAATGGTACAACCGCCAGTCTTCTACCTTGTTTGAGTGCTGAGCTATGGACGCTGGAATAGTGACAAAAAATTTGTCGCGCTCGACAAATTTCTTGTTTTTGCGCCGCCATAACTTTTTTCTGGGGCAACGGATCCTTTCAAGATTTTGTATGTCAATAGTGTGTTATTAGTGCTATGATCCTGTTTTTATTCAGCATTCTTACCCCCATTACTTTAGGAGGTATGGGTGTGCGAAGAAGGCGAGAAACTGATTTTGGCCTAAGTTTGCGACCAAATATCTCAACTGTGTCCTTTTTTATTCTTTTCTAATTAGTATTATTGGAAAGAGCATATCTTCAGCTTTGGAATTCCGGCGGAAGGACTCTTATTAATAACAATAAGGAGTTACTCCAATTTTTTTCCAACAAGATGAAACGACTAAACTATTGATAAATACAAAAAATAACTAAGAACTAAAATTGTTTCAAGACGGGTACTCTGACCGATCTTTTACAATGACAGAAGCACAAGCTATCAACCACGACCGACCAGTTGATTCACCAACTGATGATCTTCAACAAACATGTACAGACTCCGACTGCCTCGGGTCGGTCGCAACTGCGAGCTAACCAACAACTGAAACTGAACTAACCGCCAACTCCCTCATCAATAAAGTTCGGGGTATTTCTCTGAGCACATGCGACAGCTACCCTCTATTGTTTAAAGACATTTATTGCTTTCGTGTCCTTGTCACTCAGATACATCTGGTGAAGCTACACTCTTTTGTTGCCTGTTTTCGGCCTGACACCTTCCACGAAATACACCCGTTTGTTCCCTCGTCCTTGTCAAGAAAAATTTACCGCTTCTGATTTATTGCCCGGGTTATTACAAGACTATCGAAACTGAGTGATAACCCTCAGCTCCTCTTGCAGGTTCTAGGCTGCATCACTCAATTGCCCGATTTCTGGATGACATCCCATGATAACTCGGACAACCAGTGAGAAGAATTCAAGCGAATACTCGTGATTCGCGACCCTTACTTTGGCGCGAACACTTTGTGTTAATGCGTTGTGAGAGAACACCACGCAATTTAAATGTAAATGGACATAAACGAAACTGATAAAAAGTCAGAGGAGAGCAAACAAAAGAATCGCTCCTTCGAATCCATCGTTTCCTTTGGTCATCAAAAGGTCATCGATCCCCCGGTATCTATTTCCGCAGGAAATCACATAATATAAAATAAAACCAAACTTAAAGCAAAAAAAGAACACCTTTTTTAACACTCAACTCCAACCCAAAATGATTAATGGAAAATTCTAAAACCTTTAAAAATGTCTCGTCAAGTTTTTTGTTCTGATATAAACGCTCGAAAGATCACAGTCAGCCTAAAATAGAATCTCCTCTCAGTCTATATCTTGCTTGTAGTTGCAAAATTAATCATTTCAGTTGTCGAGAGGAGAAGTAGAGAGAAACCTTGACCTCATTACCTAAAATCAGTAATAAAATGAAAACCGAAGGAAAAAAAAGAAGAAGGATGAGCGTTCATAAGACGTGAATTTGTTCTAATGAAAAGATGGACTAAAAATTCTGTTCAAAAAGTTATGGGTTCCCGACAGAAGTTGAATGTACCAGTTGATGTGTAAAAATTATGCTATAATTACGTCACGTTCAAACGCTGACGCTGTTGGTTGACAATTAGTTGTCATGGAAGTTTGCCTGAAATATTGCAATGTTTTTCTTAATTATATTGTTTTACCAAACGTTTTTGATAAAATAAACAAAAACACTTCTTCTTCTTCTGTCTGCTTAATGGCTCACTGCTTTGATTAGTGAATGATAAAGCAGGGAACTTAAGAAAAAATTGATTTGAACCCTTTTGGTTGTGATGCGCACCCATCAACTCTCACTCTTCAACTGTTTTCTTTATTTGTATCTGTTAATTGTTTGCTTCACTAGCCGTTCCAAGCTTTTTATCATTTTATTCATCTTCTTTTTTTGTTTCTTCTTTCCTAACAAAGTTTTCTCACATATCTTTTGCCATTTTGAACGGTTACATCAGTTTGTAGCCAAAGTATTTTCTCTCTGACAATTTCTATCTTTCATGGAGTTTTTTCTTATAAAACTCGAAGGGATGTGAGCGAATAAAAAGTTTAAAGCATGTAACTCTTCTCCTTCACGGGTGAATAAATCAATTTTTAAGGTTCCTTTGCATTTATTCCCCAAAAATATTTCATTGTTTTCAGGCTCATCGAAAGGAGTCGTCGAGAACCCTTTTTGATTTAAACTACATACATTATACACTGGGTTATGAAACCCAAATGAATCTAACTTCTTTCATACCTTTCTTAATTGTTTTTTGAAAGACATGAATTCTTGTTAGCTATAAATTCATTAATTTCATTGTCAAGAGTATTACCACGTCTCGTCGCCTGTAATTCGTGAACGGCACGAACAGAAGAGAGTAAGTTGCAATAAGAAAACGGTCTGCCTTGCACCTTTTTTTCAAAATACATATAAAATCATTATATATATCTTCAGGGTCATTTGAAACGAAGATTTTTTTGCTATTTTAATTTGAATTGTACACATTAGAAGAATAGAGGACTTAAGAGATTCTTGACATATTGAAATTCCCCGAGACTTTATTGCTATCCTGACCCTTTGAAGAATTAACAAACCTATCATTTCTGGTTCTATTACTTTACCAGCTTCTGAGGCAATTCCCCGTTCTTTCTTTGCCTAAAACTATTTCCCACAAATGAGGTTTTCTACTTTATTCAAGACTCGCCCTTTGGGTGGCCTTTCAAAACACTGACGATCGATTTAGTCGACGAAATTGAGTCTGTTAAAATAAAATACACTCATACCTCGCTATAACGGCCTTCTTCAATTATGGCACGATTTCGATATACGGCCTAAAATGTTTCGATATAACGGCCAAAATGTGTCAAAGTACTGGTACAGAAGTTAATTTCCTTCCCGATTAGGCAAAAAAATTTTGGATCAAGAACTTAATCTCGGCTTTGAAGGTTTATCATTAAACATCCTCCTTGAAGCCGATCCTGATGTCGAACGTAGCTATGACCAACAATGTTGGACAATTTTTTAAAGCCAGACCCATCCTTACTAGCGAAAAAAGAAGACGACAGTGATCTGCAAGTTTTTATTTCTTCATCGTCTTCTGATCAAAGCCATTTTTAAAAATTATGTATGTACACATACACATATTTTTTTAAAATGAAGTTGTTTCAATTTTGTTTGTGGATTATTATGGGCTTTTGGAGTCTATTGTTATTTTATGTACAAATATATGTACTTGTTATGTATGTATTTTTGATTTAAACAAGATAAGATGCATTTTGAATGACACGCCATGTTACATTTTTAACGGATTTGGAACCAATCCCATTGAATTAGTATGAATTGTATTAGAATACTTGATTCGTTATACGGCTTTTCGCTTTACCGCCAAGTTTCGTGGGACGTATTTAGGCCGTAAAGCGAGGTATGGGTGTATTAGGATATGTAAACAAACATTTCGCAAAAGCACACCCAGATAACAGAAACGCCTTTGAAATGCGACGCAAGAGCTAGTTGTGTCTGTCGTCATAAATCGACCTCTCAAATTTTTAAATTTAATTTATGAACACTGCGAGAGAGAAAATGGAAGAGAAGAGAGCCAGTGCGTAAATCTGTCTGAATGTTTTCTGAGACATCAGCACATTCTCATTGCTATAAAATTGTCTGAATAGATCCGTGAAGATGAAAAAAGATAAAACAATTCCAAGAACAATCTGCAATTGCAGAATTAAATTCTGTTAATCTTATTGTCTGTTCTAACTGATACAGTCGTGTACAAAATCATTTATAGGTGTATTTGTAGTCATTTTACTCACAAGTCAAAGATAGATTTTTAAGAAGAACCCAAGCCAAATGAGGTTGGTGGATAGTGTTGTATCCTTCAACACGTAGTCATAGTCGTAGCCTATAAAATTTCAGAATCTTTTTAAAGGTGAAATATTCTTTCCCTCATTTACTTTACGACTACCCTGAAAACAAATTAAACCAATCAATGAACACCAAAAAATATTCGTATACCGTAAGCATCTTTTAATTTGTCCTCGATAAGTTTGGATTTTGTTTCAATTTTTTTTTCTGATTCTTTCTTCTTAAGTATCCAACACATATTTTTCTTCAAATTTTTTTTTAGAAAGTTAAGAAACAAAATATGCCCGTGGGAAAAGGGGCGGGTTGTAATTAAAAATTAACACAGAAAACCGATCCTGACAACCCAATGATACGCCACTGCTTTAAGCTTGCAATCATGAAACGTTGAGCACCGCAGGGAAAGTTCAAGGTCTACCAAGGTTGAAGGCCTTAAACTGTTTAAAAATATCATTCTGCCCCCGATAGCACAGGTCCCCGCCCTCCCTCAGTCTGATTAAATACTTTGAAACTTCAGGGTCCGTCCCTCTGCGCGAAAGACCAGATCAACCCCAACACTTGTACCTCTATAAAATTTGCCTCCCTCCCAAATGTAGTCTGATATCAAAAATACCTGATTGTAAAATGGTTAAAAAAGACATTAGTTAAACGACAATCACATGTACTGTGATGCTTTACTCATTGTAAACACCAACAATGAACAGTTTGGATTAGTTAGGAAAAACGGTCTAACCAAGACAGTAGGTTTGCTTTTCAAGAATCCGTTCAATTCCTCCTCCCTCGATGGTGATCAATTTTTTGTGTTGTGTTACTTTTATTCTGATGTTGACGCTAGTGCTTTAGCTTCTCGGATTTCTGTTAATGAGGTCGCTCAGTTTTATCTGCAGAAAAAAAGTTTGATAAATGGTAAAAAGAAATGACATGTGGGCGATTACGATGTGCGTGTGTGTTCTGTGGCGTATACGCTATGGCCACGTACCTTGTAACGGATGGCTATATTACTTTTATTTTTTAATTCTGTTTTTCACCTTTTGGTATAACAAAATATGGGAGAGGATTCAAACTCACGACTATTATTTCTACAGTCGGGCACCTTAACTACTGCATTACCGATTTCTCGCTATAGCTATATTATTTCATAAATGAAGTATCATATTTGAGTTACATCAATCAAATATGAAATGTAATATGGGATTGAATAAAGGTAATAATTGCATTACGTATTCCAACCAAAAAGTATTACATCCGTTTTTACTTCTCCCTTGAAAGGGTTTCCCCCTTCAACTTTCTCAACTTCAACTTTCTAAAAAATTAACCTTTTTTCCTAATTGAAATATTAAATAACATAACATAATGTGAGAGGTCTGTAGTGTAGTAGTTAAGTGCCAGACTAAGAAGCTATAAGTTCCAATCTTCCCCGTACCCCCTTATACTTATAAAGGGTTAAAAACGCGATTGAAACTCAACTATAAGCTATAACTATGATAACATAATATTTACTGTTTATTTTGCCGGGAGACATTAAAGGGTTTGTATACACATAAAATTTTTGGGTTAATTATAAACCGCGTCACTGTTCCAGCAAAAACGCACAACACTAAAAACACTAAAAAACGCGCAGAGCACTACTCGTCCCAACCGAGAAAAAAAAAATTGTCCGACGTTTCGCTAACTTTAAGCATTTAGCATCACCAGGGTTTGAGCAAGGCTGAATCTAAAAACTTCAGGTTGAGGAGACAAGGACAGGTAGGGTTGAATGGACAGGATGAATGGATTGGTCAAAAGGGAAACAGGGCGAGAACAAAGGGTTTTGATTAACCCAAAAATTTTATTTGTGTATATAAACTATGGAAAACGACCGCGAAAGTTTAAACACTATTATCAACATTAAAGGGTTGACGGGGGAGAAGACAATAGGGGGTAGGTTCACCCGTATCAATACAAATACCCCCAGAACTCGAGTGATAAAAAGTCAGTCGGAAATCTTAGTAGTCAGCAGTACTAGTTTAGTCAGTTGGAAATTGAGTGAATCCTAGTTAGTTCAAAGGCAGTACTAGTTAGTTTGAGTTAGTGTGAATCCAAGTTAGTACTCCTAGTGGAGTTTGAGATACCTAAGAACTCCAGTTTGTGAAACATAGAAATAAAATCGAAAATCCAATAAACTCTATACGAACTTCAGGAAACCCAACTTCTTCCCGAATTCCAGCAATCCAACTTCTTTTTAATACAAACCCATCTATTCCAAATTGGTGTCACAACTGATAAAAGTGGGTTCATCCATCCACTATGCAAAATCAGGTGGCATCCACTCTTCTATCTTCTACTACACAAAACTGTTAGCAGAAGTGGGACCTTCTTCACTCTAAGATAAGGTTTTCCGAGGATTCAACCGATCCCGAGTTGCTTACCTGGCAGGTCTCTGACTCCACGAGAATGTTGTGCCATCCACAGTTAACTTTGCTAACTCTCTTTCTCAGCTGGCTAAACAAGTGAGAAAGAGCAATTGAGGGTTGGTAGCTTTGGGGGTTCGGTTCCCTTCAAAGAAGTTGGTACCCTGGGACTGAACGAGTAGTTAAGAATTTTCAAGGATTTCTTTTTCCGTGTTATTTCCAAGTTTGTCAGGGTAGCATAAATCCAAGAAAGTTTCACTCCCTCAGGTATAGGGGGTCAAGTTTTGGTATAATAGTTTACAGTTGGGAAGCCCAGTTATGCTTATTGGATTTGCCCAGGCTTTTTTCGAGATTTACCAAAGGCTGTTGTTAAATTTTTGGCCATGGTTCGTTGTCCATTCTAGGAAGAATCTGCCACCACTTTATAATTCTTATTAAGGCTTTACAGTTGTTTCTGTTTCAGCCCGAATCATGTAACCTGGCGCCCTTATGTGTCAATTATAGATCAATTTATAGAAGTAATTTGTAAGCCTATCTAGCTCATTGAGGTTTTTTTTTGGGTTTTGGGGGGGGATTTTTCGTGGGCAGGTAAAAACGCTCATGCTCCCCACCATTGAGGTGTTTAAGGCCACAAATGTCTGTTACATGTAATAGAGTTGGAGAAATGATGGTTTTAAAAAAAGATGTTGTCGAGAGTTCCAACCCTCCATTTTCGTTCTGCACATTATCCCTTTTGCTGAGTGCATTGATGAAGCAGCTTTTTTTAATAGCCCACTGGGCTGGGTGAGCTTCTTGAAGAAAATATGATCCCAAAATAGCAATATTCGGGCACGATTTCAATATTTTCATTTTGAAATGTAAACAGCTTTTCAGTTTCCCACCATTTCTGAAAACTGCCATTTTCGTTTTACTAATATTTACTTACAAGTTTGTTTATGTCGCACTATTCCTTTAATGCCATTATTGGGAAATCTGTCAGAATTACCAAGTCGTTTACCAAGTTGAAAGTGTGTAATAAATTGTCTATGTCTAAGCCTCTGGCACCTTTCTGTATTAGGAATTTGGTTAAATCGTTAATGAAGAGGTTGAATAGTACCGGTGAGGCTGCTTCTCCTCCCTTGACTCGCCTGCTTGATTTAAAATGTTTGCTCTTTTCCGTTTAACGAGAAGAGAAATGTATAGGTAGTATTTAAACAAAAATCTGAAGATATTGAAGATTTTAGAGCTTAAACCTACGTGAATTAATTTCTTCCACAGAAGATCATGTGGTATCATGTCGAAAACGTTCTGAAAATCGATGAATATTGCATATGCTTTTCTCTTGCTGGGGCGGACTTCAAATGATATAGCCGAATACAGAGTAAAAATAGCGTCTGGACAACCCCTGCCCTTCCGAAAGCCGAATTGCTCTTCTCCGAAAATTCTGTGATTTCCAACCAAGTTTGTATTCTTTCTAGCAGGATAGAGGTCAAAATTTTCATTATTTACATTATTCGTGTGTGAGATTCCCTTGTAATTTTCTGGGTGTGGAGAAGGCCCATGACTACGAGATTTTTCAGTTTCCAGAACATTATTATATGAATTCAACAAAATTTTTAAGCTATTCTCAGGGAGATTTTTATAACATTTATATGTAATCTCATCGGGTCCTGAGACATTTTTTACTTTTAGGTTTTTGAGAATTGAGACTAGTTTAGGTAGAGTGATTTCACTACCCACTGATGGTATCTGTTTTCTATATATATTTCATATGGATATGCTCCGATAGTTAGATGATTGATAGTTGATTCTGAGATGTCAGTTTTTTCTGACGTGGTGCCAGTTCTTTCCTTGACCATTTTAATAATTGACCAAAAGGCTTTGGGGGAATAATAATAATAATAATAGCTTATATTAGTAGAATTGTTTTATATTAATATTTTTAACATGAATTAAGGTTACAATAATCTACCGGGCCCATCTCGGGCAAAAGCTTGTCCCGCTACTCTCCACAGTGTTTTGTTTTTTGCTCTTCTATGCCACTGGGAGCCAGCAAAGGTAACTACCTCTTGGGGGAATTAATATTCTTCTCATCAAATAACCTTAAGCTGTAATATTAAATAAAAACTAGGAAAACCAGCCTACAAATAAATTAGTGATCGAAGCTGATTTGAATTGAATTGATTAATGCCAAATTAACTATTTATGTATTTTTGACTTCCAATATTTTACCCATAAAAAAACGAAATGTATTTTGATTTCAAAATGTGCTTTTTATTTCAAATTTATGTGTACGAATGACGACTTAATACTCCCTTCTATGATTTTTTTTCACATGGTACCAACCAAAAGCCCAGACAAAAGAAAAGAAAATAAAATAAAATAAAAAATAAAACAAAAATGAAAAATAAAAAAAAATAACAATCGAATGTTCTATGCATTATAAAAACATTTCTCTTGAGGTTATTTCTTAACAGAAGCTTTAAGAAGTATAAAAAATAGAGAAATATTTCTCTATTTTATTTTATTTAAGAGACTTTAAATGAATTTAAGAGGACTTCCAGAAATAGACATCACAATCTTTATCGTGTAACAGTAGCAAAAAAAAAACAGAATTTTAGAAGAATTAATAAAAATATTTTAAATTCCTTAAAAAAGCTAATAGAACAAATCACAAACTTATTTAAACTTCAATTAAACTTATTTCTAATTCTTTTTTTTTTTGCTAGAAAAAATCCAGCATCCCCTTACCACCAGCAATAATGAAGAGGAATGCCAAACTCATTTGTCGCACACGAGTTTAGGAGAATCGGTAAACCAGCTTTCGCAACCCTTCTCTCCACGCCTTTATCTCTTCAACCCTGCCTTTGACAACCAAGCCCATATACCCATATACGCCCCCTCTCCCCCGTGAAAATTATTTGGGACACCAAAGCCAGAACTCCAACCAAGGCGGAAGGGGGGATAAATTGCCAGATTAAGTTTACCTTCTTCTGTGCTTCGGACACCCGGTGTCTGTCCCTATAGGTATTCTTCACCCAACCAGGGGTCCAGAGGAAACCCCAACTTCATCTTTTTAACTACCCTAGGTAAAGGAATTGAGCTGAAGTTCCTGTCAAGAATAAACTGTCTTGGGATGAGAATGTCATTGGTAAATGTGAAGAAGGAAGGACGGTACGACGTGCGTTTTGCGACGTGCGTTGTTTCTGAACCTTACCCGACTCTCATTGTGAGATCTGAAGAGGTATGGTATGAGAAATCAACGTTACACCCAAACCTCCTCACCATCAACTAGTGACACACTGCGGGTAAGAACCCCTAGCAATAAATACACAAGAGTTTAAGTAATAATCCGTAAATCCTGTATTATTTCGTTTGTGGTTATTTGCTTCGCTTCCACGTTTTGTGTTAGTCACACAATAAAGCACAGTTATGTACAAAATCATCCAACAACCCTCTTACACGAGCCTGTGAATCAATAAAAAAGTGCTGATTCCGTTACAAAAAAAGCTTCTTGACAATAAGAGCTAACAAAGTGTAGACAAAAGATGATCATCGAAGAGGGAGCATTTCTCATTAGCGTTCGTTCTATGATTCAGGTCTGAATGACCTTTACATTATTTAAATTCTTTTACTGATCAAATCAGAATAGACAGTTAGTCGCATTCAAGCACTCAACTTACTCACAATCATTCTACAAGACGGTAGTCATTCTATCCCAATTTTTGGTTAAATTTTGTGTACCAATTTTTGTGAGTTGGAACCTTGAAGTGAGTCAATAAACAACGTCTTTAACGAATGTAGTGCCGATCATTGCTTTTCATTTTGAACGAATCGCTGGAGAAATTTGAGAGCACCAACATGGAAAAATTGGATGGAGGGCAGTCGTCATGGAAAAATTTTTTTTAAATGACGTACATAAGGGTTGGAGGTAAGGGGTAAAAAATTTTTCAAAAAAAAAATTTGTGTAAAGGAGGTAAGGGAACACATTTATACCATAATTTGAAGAGTTACATGTTTAGGCCCAAAATATACCATGGGGCATATATGCCCCTATGTATACCAAGGCAATTTTTCACCCAATTTCATTAACTATTATTTATGGAATATCATAAAGCAGCTTCTTGTTGATGTGATATACAAATATATTTGACATGCTGAACATATATTATCGTTTCTATTCTTTTTTCTGCATACAGTTGAAGCATCTCTTTCGTTTTCCTGTTTTATTTCATATGGCGAGCTCTGGCTTCTCACAATTTGTTGACTTTGGTGCGCGTCTTTTTGTTTGGACATTTGTGGGAATTATTTGCTGTCTGCTGGAGAAGTCACCTACCAGTGACCATACCTATGCATGTCGAAATTCAATTCGTTTCATTTCATGGGGGCTCATTAAAATGATGTATCTCATTTATCCTTATACAGTGGAACCTCTCGTAACAAGTACCTCTCATAGCGCGAAATTCGCATAACGAGCAACATAAAGTGCAAAAAAAAAAATGTCTCTCATAACGAGCAATTTTTGGCGATTTGTACGTGGGTAATTCCCCAACGGCTAGAGAAAAAAAAACTCCGAACTCAGAATTAGAGCAGATTCAAAGTCAAATCTTTCTCTACCTCACTTATTTTCCTCACCACTACCCAAAATTCTTTCATTTTCACATTCTTAGGCTCATTTTCTTTGCTAAATACTAAAAATAACTTTTTTTTAGTGCTTTCTTCGGCCTGGAATGCATTATTCTGTTTTACATTGATTTACATGGTAAAAATTGTTTCGCATTTCGAGTAAAACTCCGGAACGAATTAAACTCGTTATGAGAGGTTCTATTGTATATACGATATTGTATGCATCAAAAAATATACAGAGATAGTATTTAATTCATTCTTTTCTGTCAACTTCTGATGCCCCTTATGTCGAATTCACCCTTCTTCTCTCCCTTTAATTCTGAATTACCACAGGACAGAAAACATCAACTGTGTTAAGAGACCCTGCCTTCCTTCGTTTTGGTCGTAGGTTTTGGTGAAATGAGGTTCGTCGGTTGAAAACTAAGTAAGATAAGAATAAGAAGATAACTTGGTAAGATTACGTACGAAGATAACTGCTTCTTCAAAGTTAGAGTCGACATACAGTATTTTCTTGCCAAGATAGGGTTCGAATTGAAATAAATACTGTATCATGTTCATGTCATACTTTAAAACCCCATTTTATTGTAATGACTCGGACTCGACCGGTCTTTTACACCGAGTACTTCTCGGAGCTGCTCAATCCAACTCAGGGCACCGAGGGTGGCAGAATCGGCGCCACACTCGGGGCGGAGAATAGTCCCACCGTGGCTGAAGATTAAATGGCTAAAGAGCGGCAAAGCTGCTGGTGTGGATGAAATCCGGCCCGAAATGTTGAAGGCGCTAGGGGAAGAGGGGAGTCCTTTGGCTCACTCGCGTCATTAAGGTGGCCTGGCAGGAAGGAACAGCACCGGAGGATTGGCAGACCGGGGTGATTGTCCCAATCTTTAAGAAAGGGAGCAGGAGTGATTGTTCCAATTATAGGGGCATCACCCTGCTAATTCTCCCCCGGGAAAGTCTCTGCGAAGGTGCTGGAGGCCCGTTGCAGATCCGTGGTCGAGGACAGGCTGGGGGAGAGTCAATGTGGATTCCGTCCCGGAAGAAGCACGACCGACCAGCTCCTGACCCTGAAGCTCATCCTCGAGGGGTCCTGGGAGTACCGGTGGGCCCGACCAGACTTTGCGTGTTTCACGACCGGGTCCCTCGCGGGAGACTCTGAAAGGTCCTCCAGACATATGGCATCGGTGGTTCCCTCTTGAGGGCCATCGGGTCATTGTACGGGGGGATGCAGGAGCTGTGTTAGGGTAAATGGCGCCACGTCGGAGCCTTTCGACGTGTCCGTTGGACTCCGCCAAGGGTGCATGCTGTCGCCTCTCTCCTTTTCATAATTTATATGGATTGGATGCTACAGTGCAGCCGAGGAAGTGAGAGTTTCAGATATGGGAACCTGGAGGTGGGGCATCTTGCTTATGCGGATGACCTCGTCCTTCTGAGATCCACCCAGTCTGAACTCCTGCGGGCACTCGACGGTTTCGACGCCGTATGTGCTGATGACAGGATGAGGATCAGCTTGACCAAGTCGGAGGTGATGGTGATCTCGAGGAAGCCCGTTAAGTGCGACATCCGCCTTCGCGGAGCCGCGCTTGGGCAGGTGGAGAAGTTCAAGTACCTTGGTGTCTGGTTCACAAGTGATGGCAGGACAGACGCAGAGATCGCGTCGCGGATCGCTCAGGCTGGGGCAGTAATGCAACAGTTGGGGCGGTCCGTAGCTGGGCTGAGCATCCAGGCGAAGCTCAGCATCCTCCGATCCGTGTATGTTCCTGTCCTCACTTATGGTCATGAGGTGTGGGTGATGGAATTCTACAGAGGAAGTGGGGGAACCTTCCAAAGGCATCTGGGAAGATGGCCCAGAGAGTGTGAGATTTTCACCCATTAAACCCCCACTACCTCTTTCAGTGGGGTTAAAAGAAAGGAGAAAAGCCCGGCGTCTCCTGGCCAGGCAGATGGACAATAGATAAAGAAATGGGAATACAGAGGGAGTGAAAGATAGACGGTGGAAACATTCCTAAGATTTAAGTGGAACTTAAAAAATATATTTTTCCTTACTTCATTTTTTTAGGATGTATCGGTCTTCTATGGTCTTTCGTCGGCGTTTAGTTGCTGGATTAGGTTAATGATCATTTGAGAATTTGGAATTTAGAATTTTTTTCTAACTGATTGGAGGTCGAAAACAGAATTTTGTTTGGTTTGATGGTCGCGTCATTCCTTTGAGAAAAAAACTGAAATTCTCACGAGGCTCAGCATCTTCCGGTTTGTTTATGTTCCTGTCCTCACTTATGGTCATGAGGTGTGGGTGATGACCGAAAGGATCAGATCCCGGGTACAAGCGGCCGAAATGAGGTATCTCCGGGCGGTGGCCGGTGTGTCGAAGCTGGATAGGTGTCGTAACACAGCCATTCGCGAGGAGCTTCAGGTCGAGCCGCTTCTTTTCCGGATCGATAGATCCATACTCCGATGGTTTGGGCACGTTCAGAGGCTCCCCCCAGAATGTCTGGTTCGTCGGGTCCTGTCGGAGTGCCCGGGAGGAAAGCGACCCCGTGGCCGTCCGCGGCAGGGGTGGATCAGGGGGGTAAAGGCCTTGGTCGAATCCCGCCTGATAACCCCGGGTTCTCTGACGTCAATAGCGGAGGATCGTGCCAGTTGGAAGTCCTTGATTGCTTCCCTTACCCCGCGACCCTAACGGATAAGCGGGTCCATGAAAAGTAAAAGTAAAGTACCTAAAGGGGTTGAGTGCACACATAGATAATTATCACATATTATTGAGCCCAAACTGAGGGGAATTCAAGTTACCAATTCCTACTTTCCGCTTAAAAATCAATTTTTTAATTTCCTCTTTATGGTAAAGGAAAGCAAGGAGATGAATAAATTATCACTTTTTCCAAGTGCTTTTTAGTCATTCTGCTCTCGAAATCTCATTCAAAAAATTGTTTGCCAATTAGAAGAAAAAGCAATTAACAATAATCGGTCGAAACGCAACAATAATTCTTTTTTCATTGTTTCTTTTTTTTACGCTGAGAACAATTCAAAAAACCAACGTGATTCATAATTTTGTGGAACGTGGTTTCTTAATTTTAAGTCGTAAGCGTGAGTAATTGAGTTCGAAGAATTGTGAAAAACTAATAAAAATGATTTATGACTTTTCTCCGAAACCTTAAGGACCCATTCCGGCCTGCAGAAACCCTTTTACAAAATTATTTAAAATTTACTCTAAGATGTTTTAAGATTATTAATGTTTTTATTGTATGATATTATGATGTTTAAGATTAATTAGAATTTACTAAGCTCAGTAATGATACATTTAGGCAGACGGTGTGATAGGTATATGTTACGGTTATAGTGGCTTTGTTCAAACTGATTTTAATCTTGAACAAAACAAAGGTTAAAAAATCAAAAACTTTTGCAGTAATAAATGGATTTTTGAGGGGTAGAGAGCTAAGTCATAATCGATGAAGGACGGGATTTTTACTTTTGAAATAAGAGTAATATTGGATCAATGACATTTAGCTTTTCTAATACCTTAGATCAATGACTCCTCAAGGTCTTTTTTTCTTTCAATAGCGGTAATATCTCGAATTTCATTGTAATCGCCACGTCACGTTTTGTTAACCAGGGTTATGGTTCCTTTGTATCTTTCCTTAGAGCACTACTGCTCATTCGTTCCTATTCCTCAGCGGGAAAGTTGTACAATTCACCTTACATCATTACATGTATTAGTGTTCCCTATTCTAAGAATCCCAATCCTTTTTAAATCTCAATACACCCGATTACTTGAATGTAGTTTTAGTGTAAGCTAACTTATGTGATAAACATTCCAGAGCGGCTTCTCAATGCGTGCTTTTCTAGGTTTCATTACGCAAATTAATATTAATCTATAAAAATTTATTCCACTAATTATTTTCTCTTGTTCTACCAATGACTTTGAAACTTGATTAGTTTCTCAAAATAGGTCTTTGAGAAATTTCTAATAAAACCAAATAATTCAAAACTGTTTTCAAAGTTACTTACGTCACCTTCGAATGCGAGTTACGCAATAGTTAGTACAAAAATTCAATTAATATTGCCTAGCTGATGATGCAAGAACCCTAGCACAAAGCCCCTAGTGATTTAGTCGTTGGAACCCCCAAACACTATCTCTAAGTACTCAGAACATGTCAAAAAACCTACGACTTCAGTTCGTCTCCCTCTTTTCTATGATGAAAATCAAAATCTTCACCTCTTGTCCAAAGTCTTGAATCGTGTATCTTTCGACGAAAATCAGATTTCTTCATTCCTTCCTTTCTTCTTTTCTATTTCTTTTATTTATTTTCTTTAACCTAACTTCATTTTATTGCTATTGCTTTCCTGCTTCTTTGATAAGCAGCCATAAATATTTCCTCCTTGTTCCTCGTTCTCTCTATCCCCTTCAATTCTTGACATATTTTGTCGGCCGGTAACACGATTTCAAATTTATTAACTCTGAATAACAATGTGGTCTCGTTTTTGACATCCTCTGAGCACACATGTTACAAGTCTTAGACCTATCGCAAGCAATACTTCAGGCGAATACCGCAAAAATAAGTGAAGATTTTCTTTAAGTTAGTATTTTCTTAGTTGTACTCACGCATTAAAATCGAGTGTCGAGAAAGTGAATAATAATGTTTTTCATTTCTCTGAATTTGCCGAGACTCGCCCATTTTCTCATAGTAAAGACTAAACATTCAATTCTTCCTCCATTCTCATTTTTCTCTTTTATACCTCATCAAACTTTTTTTATTTCTCAACATCTGAAATAAATTTTCTTTTGAACCTTGTGCAGGGATTCTTTGAAAATCACATGCAAAGTTTTCGCAACACTTTTTATTTAACTACTCTGATTTTTTAGGGCTTTACCCAAAGAATTTCAGCTCAGTTCCTTTCTTCTTTCTTCAACTGTCATTAATTACCTCTCTTGCAATTTAAAATTGTTTTTGCATCCTAGACAGACGGAAAAATTAGGGAAACAAAAAAAAATTTTTTTTCTTTTACAATTTTCGAACACACAAGATTTACTCATCAGGCATTGTCAAGGGTTTGGTTGGTTGCAAAGTGGATAATAAAGCGATAATTCCTATGGATAATAATGGAGATAATTCCTATCAAATAACATGAATCACATTCCTATTTAAAAATTATTAAAAATATAACTAAAAATATAACTCTGGTAGTATAAATTTGGTATGAAATAAATTGAGCTTTCTAGGAAATGCCTGGAAAAATAATCAAAGTAAAATTCTTTTTGTTGAGTGAATGGGTAAACTGTCCAACACACAAATGTATACAATTTAAAATGCAAAAGGATTTATATGAAAAGACGGCTTCAGGTACGAATCAGATCCCGGACATTTAAATTAATTTTGGGTGCATTTGACGAGTGAGACTCGTCATCGATATGAATAACCAAAGTTACAGATGACGAGCCTGACTCCTCAAATAAATCGGGACTCAAGGGGTTAAAAAGAATTTTGCAAAGTTATGATACCATTCATTGGTCAAACATGTCATACGAGAGCGAAAGTTATAAGGTTATAATGCATATTCCCTTGAATCCCTCTTCAGCACAATTCGGACAGTATTGGAACAAAAGGATTACCTGAGAAACCTGTATTTAACATGCGTTCGTGTTATAATCGGTGTATTTAAGGCATGGTTATCGCCCGGCCGTACATAAAGAATATTAACAATAATAAAATAATAATAATAATAGTAAATTTCCTGGTGAGAAGTTGATGATTTTGAGAAGGTAAGTTATGTTGTTAAGTTCCATTTTCATATTGCCCATTCTGGACTCTTTTTCGAAATGTTCCAGTCGCAGTTTCAAAAGAATCCGAGTCTCTTTGAGATATTCGTCTCCATCTCTAGTGTATAGTTTTTATCATAAAATCGTATTTTTCAAGGACTCTTTATTCATATGATCTGATAATATGGATATAAAATTCTTTGTTAAAAATTTATGACCTGAAATCACCCGCATGAAAGGTCCTTCACACCGTTAATTCTTCTCTGCTCCTCTCTTGAATGAAATGAAATAAACCTGAAGAGAAGAATAATGTCACGTTTCAAATCATCTAGAGAATAGTATAGGACAGTCTAGGTTTCACCCTGACGATGTCCACGGCTATCGAAGTGGACGAAAGGTTGGTTTCTAGTTCAAATAAGACCGGTGTAAAAACCCAGTGGTTAATATGAATATTTTTAGCTTCAAGTTTGACTGCCGCGGAAGGTTAACTTCCATAATCTAGAACAGGGCTTCTTAAACTTTTTTATTCACGGCCACATTTATTATTGCGAATTTCCTGGCGGTTCCATATAAATATAAAACAAATATGAATAAAAATTTTTTGATGACTAATTTATTGGGTAACAATATGAAAATATACATATGAAAATATATAGTTTTAGATTTCGTTTAGAAAGATACAAAAATCTAAAATTAAAAATTACACAAAAAATTGTAAAATTGTATTTATTATAGTTACAAAAACTATATGCCCTATTTTGTATCGAAATTTCATTTTTTGAATACATTTGTTGAATGGCAGAAGAACATTTAACGCCATTTCAGCGATTATGGGAGATTCAGTTCTAGTTCCCATTCAGAATTCAATCAAGGGCTTTTTTGGAAAATTTGTTTTAAGTTTGAATCACTCGAAAGCTTTTTGTGCCTGAAAGCATTCTAATCTTTGTTTGTGTGCGGGTGTGACTGTGACTCTGCAAATACACATTTATATGTTATAAAATCAAGTATTTGAATATTTAACACTAAAATCTCTCACGACCCCAGAATTTTGCTACGTACCCCGTATGGGGTGTTACCCATAGTTTAAGAAGCCCTAATCTAGAAAATAATTTTAAAAACGTCCCTCAGCTTTCAGGTGGGACATGTGGTTAAAGTAAACAACCTCGACATTCTCTTGACAACCTTCGTGATGTGACTTCATTTTAAAGTGATGCTTTCTATTGTGTTTTAATTATAGTTAAAACTCTTAAGCCTAATGCAAGAAGAAGGTGACTTTATACCATGCTTATTAATAGTGAGAAGCTTAATGTTATTTGAGAATGACCAGCTTAAACGAGGGCTTACATCAAGCTGGAACAATCAGAGAAATCAACGACAATTCTTCTTTGAAAAGATCATCAAAAGAAAAAATTAACGTAGGGCTGAACATAATATTAATAATTAAATATCTTCAACTTGCCGCTAGGGCTTCGGGTCAAGCCGCAACCATATTTCGAGCACTGGAAAGTAGTAATCGAGTCTAGCGATAGCGCATTACTAGAATTTGAAATGAAGAAAAAGGTTCCTCAGGATTCTGTCTTAGGCCAAACAATCTGAAATGTTGTGTATTAAAGACTGAATGCATGCCTCGTGAATTTGAACTCAGAAACTGTCAATTGATTTCATCTTCATTGCAGATATCATTAACATTAATGACATAATTAATTTGAATTACGAAATCACTAAAATTATGACTTCGACTTGGTAGTTCAGCGATCGGGGAACTTTTTTAATCATTACCCCAAAATATTTTGTGTAAGTTGATATTACCTCATGGCGAAGAGCAAAAATTTAATATAAACATCATTTACTCAATTTATCAATGTAATACCTAGTAATATATAAATGTAATAACAGTAATATAAGTATTTATATATAACAAATTGAAACCGATTGGGGTACAACTGAGGGTTGACAATTTGGGGTACTGTAACATATAATAATAAAAATAATAATAATAATAATGGTGGTACAAACAAAAATTAGAATTGAAAAAATTGTAAAAAAAAAATAATTGAAAACATTCTTCACTGACGTTTTGGAGAAATGATGTTGTTTCATTTTCGATATAATTGCTTCAAAATTGGGACTTTTTGATGTAAGAGTTATTTGAATACAGTCTTCAGCGTTTAATCTATTTCTATTCTTCGTTATGTTCATTAGAGTGGAAAAGCCTTGTTCGCAAAAATATATTGTTCCAAATGGCAGCAATTTTTTAAGCGCCCCTTCATGTGCAATTTTGAAAGCCTTTGCGGCTTTCGACATCCAAAAAGACGACAGATTTGGTTTACTCTCAAACTGAATACTCGAGAACACTCTAATGGGGAGTGAGATGGCGTGGCCTGCATATGTCACTAAATTGTTTAAATCGAAAAAAATACTAAAAGGTTTATCAAATACCAAATTAAAAATATATACTTTTTACCCCCAAAAATTTCATTTTTACCCCATTTGGGGTAATTTACCCCGGTTCCCCGACCGCTGTGGTAGTTGAAACCAGTGGAACTAGTGCAATCCTAGTCTCTCGCAAACGCGATCACTCCCACATTAAAGAAAATATAAGGTTCCATTAGCCAATTTACAGTATATAATCTTGAGTCTTCCGACAGTATCAAATATCTTGATAATTGAAAAAAAATTTCAATTCGACAAGCATGTTGACAACTATTGTAAAAAGCAAAATCTTCAACAGTCTATTATAAACCATCAGTGTTAAAAATCAGGGCCTGGGGCCTTCAATATTAGCAGCGAATTGTATTATTTAAAGGTATTGCCCAGCTACTGCTCTCTGCCATACTATAATATAATAAATTGAGTGTCGTAAACAAAAGCTCCAAGGCCTTCAAGGGAAGTTTTAATCACGAACAATCAAGAGTTATTTCAGTCTATTATTTGAAACTATTCACGAAATTGGTTGTATTTTCCCAACCAATTTCTTTCCCTAGAAATGAATTAAAATTTCTAATTATTGACTTTTTGTTAAAGAATAAATTAGCACAATCGACCGGAATTACGTTATAAGATGCAAACGGGCAGACTCTTGATCTCTTCACCAGTAATCCTTTAAGTTTTAAAGAAATAGTAAGTCAAGCTAAATCTCGTGTCTTAGGCCAATGGCAAGATCGGTCGGTGGGTGTAAAGTGCAAAAGGTTGCACGCCATTTGAGTTTTTCGCCTATGTTAAAAACATATTTCATGTTCTCTAAATTGTTTAGCTAGAAATGAATTATTCCACCTTCAGATCCTGTCAGGACATGGTAACTTACATATATTTTAAATGAAAAATCCTATGTAAAACTTGAATCGTTGAAATTGTCGTCATAAGCCGGATCAGGTTTCAGGAACAGATATTTACTAGAGTCGTGCACGTGTGGCTCAGGCGTAGACCAAACAACAGTTAAATTTGCTAATTTTTTAACCATTTTTCTAACCGTCCGTCACTGATTCTGTTCTTTAAATTTCTTATTTTTAAATCACTCCTTAGGCTTAAGGAAGGGTTATCTGCCTTTTCATTTTCCATAATTCCATCATATATGAGAGTGTGTTTTAAGAGAAGTTGAAGAAAAAAGTTTCCAAATGTCAAAAAAAGGAAGCAAGAAGGGAAGACACATTGTGTAGGTATGAGATATAGGTGAATGGCAGAGTAGAGAAACTTTTTTTGTAGATATGAGTACAAGTACATACGAGTTAAGTTATATGAGGTATAGTGGTACAGAAATATTGTTTGTCTATCACTAAGAAAGCCAAGAATAAAGACATCCTTGGTTTTGCACATTGTCATTTTTACCCACTTCAATGAAACAAAAAAAAATTCAATAGCCTGACCCATTACAACCACCATGTTTGAAAAAACTTTCTCAGGCCCCTGTCCCATCTTTGTTTCTCTTCTCTCCAAATTCTAACTTGACCACTCTCCCTCGCCTAACTCCCTACGTTCTCTTCTTCCTCACGGTTTATGCTTCTTTCGATCCCTTGATCCTCCCTCTCCTCAGGACTCCGATCACTCCCCAGTACTCTCCCACTCCATTTCCCTCTCGACAACATTTGATTCGTCTTCCTCTCTTACCTTATCCCTCTCTCTATAACTGCAACATCTTCCATTTCTTCTTTCCCTGATCCTTTTTCCTGCTTCTGTGCCACTGGGTATTCTTTCGTCATTTTATTCTTATCTTATCCTCCAACGTTCCGCCATTCCCATTTTTCAAAAATCTATAAGTCTTCAACCTCCAAACCCGCAAATCTAAAAGAAAAGCGTATGACTTTTACCTACTAAAATCTATTTCCTTTCTGTGGCTTTATATTCCTGTATTCTTCGATGTTTCACCTTCCACTTTTCTCCTTCTCACTTTGCTCCATCACTGTCTTCAAGTGATTTTCTCGACTCATTTGTCATTTCTCTACGGAACATCTCTCCCTACCTACGTTATCTCTCTCAGTTCCATTCATTCTGAACTCTCACTATTCTGCAATAGCACCTGGTTATGAAGTTCACCATCTTGGATTCCAGGATATGGTCTGAATTCAGAAAAATCACGTGTTCCAGGTAGAACCCAAATGCATTGACTCTATAACTTCATCAAAAATACAGTGAACATCCAACTTTCGAGCATTTTCCCTTTTAAAATCTTAAATGTTTTACATAAACAAAAAAATTATACTGAGTGTTAACAAATTATCAAATTAAAACAATTTTTTTAATATTATTATTTTTTATCTAATGACAAAATTATCTATTCTTTGAAATAAAAAATTTTCACTTAATGAGGCACGAGGGAAACGAGAGAGAGATGACCGAAAGAGGTTAATAACGACTTTCATTCAACTGTTGGCAACCATGAAAAGAACTTATCGAAAATTTTCTCTGATGCTTATATTTTCTGGAGGTCAGTTTCTAGTCTACCTGTGGGAGCTCTACTGATAATTGTTCTCCTCTCCCCCTGTCCTTATTTGCTGAAAAACCAAACTCTATTTGTACATGACTGAAATGCACAGGTAGGGTGTTTTGTCTCTTGATTTCATTTGTCGTATGTTTGTGAGATTTTTTGTTAAAGTGATAAAGATATTAATATCATAAAAATGTGAAAAAAATAAGGGATCAGAAATATCCTATCATATTATTAGAAGATCCCATTATTTAAATGTACAGAAATTGTTTCATAAATAAGGCGCCAGTTAGGACAAGAAAGCGATTAAGATGATGCAATAGTAGTAAAACTTTGCACTAATTTGGCCTTGAGTACACGAAGTAAGAGGAGGTGAATTTATAACTAAGAGTGGCTGATGGGAAGATGATTTTGGTTTAGAATGCTGTGTATGTTTTAGGATTTAATAACGTATACAAAGGATTTAAGCCTTTTTTAAAATCTTCTAAAATCTAGAGTAATTTTGGCAGAGTAATTTTGAGCCTTTTGAGAAAGTTTCTCGCTTGTGTTGCTCAAATCTTGGTATAGCTGAAAATAAAATGGGGTCTGGAATGAAATACTCATAAAATTCTAAAGCTTGACCTTCTGCAGAAAAAGGTTACATTATTCACTAAGTGTCATAAGGAAAGATAATTTTAAAACATGTTCGAAATTCACTGGGGCACTAAAAACCAACAGACAAATAAATAAAAGCGCAACAGCGATTATGAAAAAAATAATATGAAGAACAGATATATTGAAAAATAATTTCAAACAACAAATCGTTTCAAACCAGATGAATTCATCCATCGTGAAGATGTTTCAAGACAATGCAGTATATTTAATAAAAAAAAGATATGTAGATTTTTGCCTCCTTTTCTTCCGTTTCTTTTAATTTCATTCTCTAGTCCCTTTTGTCGAGCAAAAAGTAAAACAATACATTCGACCAAAAGCTGCGACAAAAAAATTGGAAGGACTTCCACTAGTTGTCGATGTCATCCATAAATGCCACCCGAGTTGGTGCCTGATTATTAGTATAAAAGGATCGATCACAGAATTATTGTTAACAAAATCATGGTTATTCTTTCTCTTCTATCTTTAATGCCCCCGGGCGAAATTAAGGAAAACTATGGATATGTAAATAAATATATTCTTTCTCTACAAGATATTTGCAATTATGTTAATTAGAAATTTGAATAAATATGGTAAAGAAAGTAAAAATTATTCTTTAAAAAATCGTCATTTTTAATTGATTTTTTCGCTGACTAAAAAAATTCAAGAATTTTATTCCCTCCTTCTATTTATAGATTAATTAATTTTTTTTTCTTAATTTGACGACTTTTGATCGCATCTTTGAGTTTTTCATTTGGTCACCTCATGTTACTTAAACTTGTGTGACATCGTGCGAGTTTTAGCTGCAACGTCGAGATTTGACTAATTAAAGGTGCCTACATGACGAAAGGCATCTTATTTCCACCAATCTGTCTCTCGAATGCACAACTGAAATTTAATTTTTTCAGTCTCAGGCAAAAGGCAAGAAGAGTTGAAAATTTGGACCTAAGTCACGCATATTGTTTGCCCTAATCAAAATAAAATCTAAAGTATATCGATTAAATAATCATACTCCCCCTCGAAACAAAATTTAAGTTGAAAATAGTGGTGTTATTTAATAAAACTCTGTTTCTCAACAGAGACTTTTGGTTGCCGGTCTACTCCTTCCCCTCCCCATCAAGAAGGAAAAAAAGGCTGGAAATCACTGTCCCGATTCATTTCATTCTCTGAAATACGAACAGCAAAATTATCTAACAAGACCGCGAAGTCATAAGGAAAACAGTATAATGCCGCGCTTTTAAGTTTCTATTGAAATATCTTAATAGAAAGAAAACTCATGAAATCCGAATGACGGTTGCAACATTCCTTTAGTGCAAACATGTGCTTCATTTGATTAGAAAACGTCGAAAAAGTAACACCGCGAAGTTTTATAACTGTTAGAGATAGAATTTCAAATTTATTTTAAAAGGAAATATTAGTTTTTACTTTTCATTTTATAACTCGTGACATATTTTACAAAAAAAAACAACTTCGCTGACAAAAAACGACAAATTAGTTCGGTCAGTCAACACGACATTTATAAAAACCAATTTTAAATTTAAATTTTAGTTTGACATATAAAAAGAAAATGTGTCAGTTAAAAATTTTTCTTGTGATCGCAGTCATCGCTCTGTCGTCCCGACAAATGGATGCAAGACCGTTTCAAGATCTCACCAGGTACCTATCCTCAATTTAAAAAAAATTTTTTTTCAGTCAATTAAATAATTTTTTATAATTATTGAAATTCATTAATAATGAAATAAGGGGCCTCTTCTCTTTCTCTATCGTAACCAACGACTAGAGATGGTCTTTTATACAAAGAGACGGTTGATAGGTTCTCCAAAAACAATTTTTTTCCTTTAATTTTCAGACAGAAAAGAACATCAGATCAACGTTTAGCTGAATTAGAAACTTTAATTGCTCTTTCGAAAATGAACGGAAAATTAGTGACGATTCCAATCGGTTTTGGCAAAATTGATCCAAATAAATTGTAAGTAAACAATTTTTTTAAGTTTACTAAATTAATTAATTTTTTAAATTCCACAGAATTTTTCCCAGTTTTTTTGTGTTTAACGAGGTTTCCGAATGACAATATTTTCATACATTTTAATACTTTTTATTGTAGCGGATAACGCTTTGGGAAAATACCTTTAACTCTGCTTAAACAAATGTATAACAAATTTATGAAGTTCAAAAAATTTTTATAAAATAAATAGAAAATAATTGTTATTTAATTCAGTCTTTCACCCTTGGGTATAACAGGATACGGGAGAGAATTCAAACTTACGACCATATGATCTATAGTAGTGTACTTTAAACACCACATAAAGACCCCCGCAATAGAAATGAATTTTATACTCAGACCACCGAAAAAATTTAGAAAACATGAAGTGGTAAGTGGGAGAGAAGCGTCAAATTTGTGCTTTGTACTGATTTAATAATATTTCTTCAGCTCGTTTAATATAATAGTTTACTGAACACAATGATTTGATTTATGTTGATTTAAGAGTAACTGATTAATTGACTTAAAGGTTTTTGGAATAAGTTATAATAAAAAGGAATCAGAACCTTTACTTAGATAAAAATTTAGGAAATAAAAGAAAAAGGATCGAACAGTCTCTAAATCCACACGTGTGGCAATTTCAAAAACTCTTTTCTGTTTTTATTAATATAAAAATTTTTTTGAAAGTAATGACCGACATTTGTAAATTATTCTGGGAAAGCAGGAGAAGAAGGAGTTTTCTTCCTTAGAACTTCAATCTCCAGACATTGAAGCAAAAATATCGAAAAAAAAATTTCAAATTTGACTAGGGTAATATAAAACAAAATCCAACCGCAGCCTTATTAAACTTCTCACGTGACAAGTTCGGGCAAGTTTCGAGATTATTCAAAGCCACTCGACATTTTAATTAAAATTTTTTTCTTTCTTTTCACAGAGGAAGAAGAAGGCGATCCGTAAGCCTTCTCCTCCAACAATTAATCAACGATTTATCAACGGAGGAAAAATTAAGTGATGAAATCTATCAAAGCATGTCCTCATTTAACAAAGAAGAAGACGGAGGAGAAGAAAGCGAACCAGAAGAACGAAATACTGCAAATCACGAACCCTTTGAGAAGGTTCACCTAATGAAAGCACGTCGATACCTAACGGAGCGGCTACTAGAATGAAATTTAGCTGACAATTCTACATTATAGATCAATTTTATTTATATATATAATTCTGACAGTGATATAGTCGGTCAGAAAAAAAATTAAGAATTGTAGCTTCTTTTCTTTAGTTTCTTCTTAGGTAAGCGTAAGGGCAGCTTGTGAGAATTTTGTCAAAAAAAACGCAGCGACAAGCTTCTCGCCAAATTAAAAAAAAAAAGAAAAACCGTTGCAGTATTGAATGACCAAAAAGAGTTTTTTCTTTAGATTTTTGGAATTAAATATTCCACTTAGTTTTAGTTAGGTAATTATTTTAATTATTTCAGTTTGATGATCGTCTTAAATTTTGTTTTAACATGGAGCTGGTTCTTCATATTTTTTTGTAAACAAAACCGCTGTAGAATCTATGTACGTCGTTCCGTTTTTTCTTCATTGATTTTGAATTTATTACTATTTTATTTTTTAATTTAACTTAACACGTGTAATCATTATTTATTCTAACGAACAACTATGTACTTAGTGTTACAAAATTGGTGTAAGTTTGATTTCTGAAATAATTTTTTTTTCATTACCCGAAACTCCAAGTCTCCAACTAAAATTTTTGAGGAAACTTACTCGATGCCCTGTGCATTGTCTTACTTCTTTACACTGTCTTTATTAAACTGGACAAATATCGACTGTTCAGATTCATTACCATTTTTTTACTGTTTGTTTGGTATATCGAAACTTTTCAACAAAAAACCAAATTCTTTTTTTAAATTTATTATTGATATTTAAATTTAGTTTTAATTATTTGAAAGGTTTTTTTATTTAAAAAAATTGTGAACGCTTAAAAGGGCTTAAACTTAATTAGTTTTCTCTTTTCAATAATTTAAAAGGGAAGACTCCGAAGAGTTGAGGGACTTTTAGACTTGTGCGAGCAGATGGGATATGCGAAACTGACTGCAGGATAATATGAGGGCAAAAACCAACCGTTACCACTGGTAGGAGAAGCGTCATGAAAGACTAATTTTGACTTAAACGAATAGGTTTTTTTTTTAAAGTTACATTATGAAGACATTACTTCTGATTTAGGCCTATTATTTACTACTAGCTTAGATGATTTTTTAGGTTTTTTCTTCTTGCTTCCTCCCAAAGCTTATACTCTCATTCTAACTCATTTATCATGCACGGCCGATATGCTCATATCTCCACAACCTCTATCTAACGTATTTCACTGCCATCGCATTCAAGCGGATTCAGATCACCTCAACTCATTTTGCCTGGCACATTGTCATCACTACTTGTTTCAAATAAAACTGTCCAATAGACGAAACGGAAACAATTTTGATCAAACCAACACTCAAAAATTTTTGTTATCCGTCTACAACGTTCCCTCGATTCGACCGTTTTATAAATCTACTCATTGAAGTGGACCAGACTTTTAGAGTGCTCATAATCAAAACTCTTCTCAATTCTATCCTTCTTTTACTAAATAAATAAAATTTTAAGCATCTTTAATTTTTTTATTTTATTTTTAATTCTAATTATTTATTTATTAATTTATTTTATATTAAATTAATTGCTGATATAAATTTTCTTTCTATTCCTTTTATCTTCATGTTAGTCCGACGATCGAAAAATCACTTTTATATCGCAAAGAGACGAATATTCTTTTTCCTTCTTAATTAAAGCTCGTACTTAATTAATTTCTATTATTCTTTACTTAGTAGTGTACAGGTTATTTTATCAATTTTAATATAAAATTGATTGATTGTTTGTGGATAAAATAGGATTTAGCGCTATTTAGTTTAATGTTTTGTACTTAAAATTTTGTTTTTGTTTAATGTTATTTATTTTCTTTCTTTTTGATGACGTACACACTTTAGTTTTTTAATTTATTTAATTTATTAGTCAACCTTTGATTTAAATTATTTTGTAGTTAGTAATTTATTTAACTTTAATTTTTGTATCGAAACAAAATGGTTTCTGGTTCCTGTTAGCTTATAAGTACTGAATTGATTGATGAATAAAAATGTTTACTGCAATTAGTTATTTGTTTAACCTGGAATTTACGTTATACTGGGGTTCGTACCTATTTGTTTTGGCTTCAAAATCGGTCTCGAATTAGTTCTTGAAGAACTTAATAATGACTTATTAGAAGCGATGTGGTGGTTTCGGTTTGGGTCATTTTTATAATTCTTTTAGAAAATATTGGCGATGATAACTTTTTTTTGACGAAGCTCTAACTTCAACTCTGACCTTGTTCTTAATTTAACAGGTAATCCTTAATATCCATACAACTGGATTTTAATTACTCTAAAACATGTTAACTGATTTTAACTGTTTTAAAGTTACCTATTTTAAATGTTTTTCCTACTAAGAAAAGACATTTTGTAGATGTCTATCGTTTTCCCATCAATAATTATATTTTAATGTTTGAAGCTTCAAAAAAAAATTTGGCATAAGGTAATGGACCTTTTCATGCGTTGTCAGAGAAATGAAGGATTTTTTAATATAGTACTAATATTTTGTAAATAGTAAATAATTATAGAACAATTGACATATATGAAACAAATTATTTAAGTTACTGGTATGTAGTAGTGGTAAGCCCTATTTTGCACTTTTTGGGTATAATAGGATGCGGGAGGAAGATTCGAACTCACGACCAAGTCAGGAACTTTAACCACCACACTACGCCTCCCGTATGACTCTTAAGAGATTTGTGTTTTAGTAGTACAAAATTTTGTAATCTTTAATTAACTGCCACGCATCTACGAGAATAAGACATTTAAAAGTAGATATACCTTTAGAGGGACTTGTCCTCAAGGGCAAAGGTGGGCAAACTCCGGGTCGACCCGGGTCGCCGGGTCGCTGAAGATTGTTGGGGGTCCCCAAATTTTTATAAATTTCGAATTTTCAACATGGATGAGATAAGTAAAAACTTGCAGTCTCATACATCTCATTAAAGGAAAATCAACTGATTTTTATGTTGTATAAAAAGTATTTTCTCAAAATTATAAATAAAATAAATATGTGTCATATTTGATGATGTTTTTATTCGATGAAATGAAAGAAATGCGCGAACTATATATCGCATTTGTGAATATCTATCTCAACGGGACGCCAAAATCTTTCTCTCTACTGAAGGGGTCGCGGTCGGAAAAAGTTTGGGCACCACTGCTCTAGGGAACAGACAGATAGATCAATTAGATAGACAGTTAAAATATTCGCTTCACGATGGCCCGTGCTTTTATTGACCTTTAACGAGAGACGAAATAAACACACCAAAAGTCTTATAATAATGATAATCATGGTGAAAAGGATCAGGGTTTAAGACATCTTAACAAAGCGAAACATCGGATCAGATCTAAATAATCTTGCATGCGTTTTCTTTGGAGACGTCGTGGTAGAGGTCTCTGAATTTTTAGATCAGAACTCTTTTCCCAGAGTGAATCTTGAATTAAATGTAACCTCACTCTGGCTGAGGGTTAGGAAACTCTTTGGCTTCAAATTCACCTCTCCTCATAACAGTCTTAAGACTGTCTTGTAAGAATTGTCTTGGGATATCCGTTTCGCTCAGGCCAGAGCCCAGAGAAAAGCTCGCTACATATCTTTTAGCGTCTCTATAAACATAAAAATGACCTCAACTACTAGAGGGACGTGAATGGTAACGGGGAGAGGCAGAAAAAGAGGAAAGTGAAAAAGGAGAGAGAGGACGAATAGGGGCAGGGTATGGGTCTTCATGGTAAGTCCTGAGGTAACATGACCTCTGGAATCATAGATCATCTCAAGCCCTCACACTGCGATAAGGTGGCAAGCCGGGTGTGGGAGCAAGCACCGAACTTTTCAAAACAATATTTGTTGTTTTTTTTATTACACAGAGTCAAACTGTGTTAATAGTTTTTCAAAAGTTCAAAAACAATTTATGATGTTACTGAATATTGTTAACTAAATAAACTAATTAATTAATAAATTGAGAAAACTACAAGACCAATGCTAAAATAATAGTGAACCATGCTATTTGAAAGTAAAAAAGCAAGAGAAAGCATTTTAGACCTCAGCAAAAATTTCTTTCTCTTCTACATTAGCAGACATTTTTGCAATACTTTTCCAAACCCTTGTTTATTATTGGTTTCAAGTAAAATACTGCAAAGAGTTTAAAGTTGTTAACTAGTTCAAACTAGGTTATTCGAGATCTAATAATCTAATGTCTTGAATTACAAAGTACAAAATTAATTGGCTGATAATTTATTTAAAAAACTGTGCTACTTTAAGCACTACATGAGTTCATCAAAAATATGGACTTAAGAAAACCCTTCTGTAGTGATTTATTTTACTAATTTAAAGCATCTGTCAAAACTTAAACAAACATCTAACATATGTAAAAAATAGTTTTTTTTTTAAATTTTAATTTATGATTCTAACCTTCAAATTAGGGGATCTGATCTCCATTCATATTTTATTTCATTTTAAACCTCTACCCAAATGGTTTTGAACTTAACTTTTGAAAGAAAACCCATCAATTGCTACAAAATTATTACAGCAGAAAACCACACATATAACAATAATTGTAATAATTATACAGGCTTACCTGATTTAATTTATAAGATTTGTTTTCATAAAGGAAAAGAAAACAAAGTAGTTTATGCAAAAATCAAATTATTCTAAACAGTAATTAGGTGTGTTTTTAATTTCATTTATTACTTCAGAATCTAAAATAACAAATAATTTTTGGACCATTCCCATTGATCAAAATTTTAGATTATTCATGATAATTCAAAACAGATGACACATGATTTCAAGAGAAAACCAAAAGTTCTTCTTGGGTCAAAAACCACTGATAAGTGAATTACTATGTATTGGGGATTTGTAAGCTTTTGTTATTCATGAAAAACAGATCTCTAATCTAAGCTTTTCGCTTCGACACTTATTTAAAGTGATGGCACGCAACAAGGTTCAACCTCTTTCTCTGATTAAAAGGTGACTCGTAGAGTTATTATTTAATTATTTATGGGTTGGTGTAAAAAAATTATTTCACACTAAGCCTCACTGACATGAATTAATGAAAATGTATGAGCTATTTATATTTTGAGATAGGCAAACTTCTTTAATATTCTTAAAATGTTGCGTTAATAATTATTAAAATCTAGAAAAATTTTTCATGTTTAAGGGTATTAGGAAGTTTTCAGGGAGGTAAGCGTTACTGCCAAATGAAAGTTTCTTTAATTTCTGTCTTTGTTTGAGTCCTACCTAATGATGAAACTTAAAGACTATATTAGATAAATATTATTATTATCATTTCCTATTACCACTATTTACGTCAATTGTGGAATTTAAAAAAAAACTTTCGGGTTTATGTAATAAAGCGGAAATAGTTTTTGGGGCCATATTGCCTGACTTTTAGAAGATATGTTTTAAAAAATAAATCTTTAAGAAATAATGCTAAGATTTCAAAAACAAGTCAAAAAAAGTTGATACTGTATTTTATACGAAAATTATAAAACTAAATTAAGTAACTTTTCATAACCAATTCAAAGCGAAATTTTGACCAGTTGGCACTCTCAGTTAATGTTTCTATGGAAACTCAGCACATCGCCGGCAATCATTAAAACAAAATGGCGGTAAGTCGTGTTGCACTGTAATTTAATGTTTTAAGGTTTTTCTCTGCGTTTATATGTTTAAACCACTTCCTTCGTTCGTTTTTTAAAATATTTTGTTGTAATAAAGCCATAAACTATGTAATTAATTTAATTTTTGAGTTACCGTTTTAGTAATTTTTATGCCATGGAAAGATTACGATTTCAAATATCTCTTCAACTACCTATCATTTCATTTAAAAACCATCGGTCTCTTTAGATTTTTCGTATGACACAAGGAAAACGATGGAGAAGCTTATCTGATTTCTTTGTTATATGCAGATCCATTTTATCCATACATTTTTGCGGTATTTGTTTTTAGGGTATAGCAGCTGCGAAAATCCAAGAAGTTAGAGAAATTACTCATATCGAAAGAATAGGAGCGCATTCACACATTCGTGGTCTTGGTCTAGATGACACACTTGAACCGCGTGAAGTGTCCCAAGGCATGGTGGGCCAGAAATCAGCCCGCCGTGCCGCTGGAGTTGTTCTTGAAATGATTAAAGATGGGAAAATTGCTGGAAGAGCCGTACTTCTTGCTGGTCAACCTGGAACAGGAAAAACCGCAATAGCAATGGCTGTTGCTCAGGCACTTGGAGCTGATACACCATTTACAAGTATGTCTGGATCTGAAATTTACAGTTTGGAAATGAATAAGACTGAGGCTTTGACACAGGCTATAAGAAAAAGCATTGGTGTTCGAATCAGGTGGGTGTTTTACTTAAAAGGTGCAGTGAGCTTTATATTGATAGAAATTACAGTTTTATGATCTGAGAAATTCCTTGATAGGGAGGAAACAGAGATGATTGAAGGTGAAGTGGTTGAAGTACAAATTGATCGTCCAGCATCAGGTGTTGGTGCAAAAGTTGGAAAATTGACTTTAAAAACAACTGAAATGGAGACCATATATGATTTAGGAACCAAAATGATTGAATCATTACTTAAAGAAAAGGTATGTTAAACTCAATTATTTTTTAAAGGTTTTTGAATCATATACATGAGTGTGATAAAAGATATTGTTGTTAGGTACAAGCAGGTGATGTGATAGCTATTGATAAAGCCACAGGAAAGATTAGTCGTTTGGGAAGGTCATTTGCAAGAGCCAGGGATTATGATGCTACCGGGCCTCAAACTAGATATGTTCAGTGTCCTGAAGGTGAAATTCAAAAAAGAAAAGAGGTAAATGTTTTTCATTTTTTAATGTTGAAATTGAAGTTTTTAATCAATGAATTAAAAACTTATAAGGAATTTCTTTCAGGTTGTACACACTGTGACCCTTCATGAGGTAGATGTCATTAATAGCAGAACCCATGGTTTCCTTGCTCTATTTTCTGGTGACACAGGTGAAATTAAAATGGAAGTTCGTGAACAAATTAATGCCAAAGTAACTGAATGGAGGGAAGAAGGAAAGGCAGAAATCGTACCAGGTGTTCTATTCATTGATGAGGTAATATTAATAAAAACAAGAACAAGAAAAAAGGCCAGGAACTTATTTGAAATAGTAAAATGAATCTGTGTGCATTATTGGCAGGTTCACATGTTGGATATTGAATGTTTCTCCTTCCTTAATCGAGCTCTAGAGAATGAAATGGCTCCAATTGTGATTATGGCAACAAACAGGGGGAATCACTAGAATCAGAGGAACAAACTATCAGTCTCCCCATGGAATACCAATAGATCTTTTGGATCGAATGATGATTGTTCCTACAACTCCTTACCAAGAAAAGGAATTAAAAGAAATACTTAAAATAAGGTTCAAAGATGAGACATTCAATTTTTTTTTAAGAAATGGAAACCTTTGAAAAAAATTGAAAAATAATTTTTTTTTCTTGTGTCCATAGGTGTGAGGAAGAAGATTGTGAGATATCAGAAGACGCCCTTCTTGTTTTAACAAGGGTAGCAGTTGACACATCTTTGAGATATGCCATACAGTTGATAACAACTGCAAATCTTGTGAACAAAAAAAGAAGAGGAACTCAAGTTGAAATAGAAGACATCAAAAAGGTTTATTCTTTGTTTTTAGATGAAATGAGATCATCTCAGTTTCTTAAAGAATATCAAATGGAGTTTATGTTTAATGTTAAAGGTAGGAAGTTACACCTTTTTTGTTGAAGAATTCAACAAAGTAACAACCACTTACAGTCCTATGGGTTTATTACAACACCACTCTTTTTGGTTTTATTTTTGAAGATGTCAACAGCAAAATTTATGTTGGTTCTTTTTCCTAGATGTTTTACTGTTAACATATGTAATTTATTCATAAGTACTGTAAGTGTTTGTAACAATGGATAAATATTGTGGAAGTTTAAATAGCAAATTTAAGAAATAATTTTTGATTTACATTTTTTGATTTGAATTTTTCTGTTTACAATTTCAGAGGAAGAACAGATGGATGTGTCAGTGAATTAAAAATCTTCATCTCCCCTTTTTTTAGTATTATGAAACATTTAAAATGAAACTAGTTTAAACCATTGATTCTTATTTACTTTTCAGTGTTGCTTTTTTTCATCTGTGTAATACATAAAATACAATGACAAGTTTTGGAACTCTTTTAGCCTTAATTAAAGCAGTTTATAAAATTTTTTTAATAATTTTCGTCATCTTCATTTTATTTTATTTTGTCTCTGCCTTCCTTCTTTCTCTTTCCCCTGTTTTACTTTCTATTTCATTCTATTCCTTATTATTACTATTATTATTACTCTTTTCTACTAAATCTTGTCCCATCCTATGGACCCAAGTTTTCTAAACTGTGAGGCGCGAATATTAGCCAGGATTGACAGAAAAAAAGTGAACAAGTAACTAATACAATATATAACATATGGGTACATATTAACCACTATGCTGCTGATGTTAGCCTCTCCTGTAGCAAATACCACAGTTCAGGAATAGATTGCCCGGAAAAGATTGTATTGTCTATGGCAGGGATGGCAAACCTTTTTTGATGTCAGTGCCACAAAGTCATAAGAATTCTGTTTTTAAATAGGTGACGTGCCACAAATTTGAATCAATTTCTATCAAAAAAGATAAGTTATTAAAAAATAATAATTTTGTTTTTGTGCGTGCCGTCAAAATTTTCAAACGTGCCACTTGTGGCACGTGTGCCATAGGTTCGCCATCCCTGGTCTATGGCATAGACCAGAGGTGCGCAAACTAGGGGTCACCAAATTTTTATAAATTTCGAATTCATAGTTGAAAATGGATGAGATAGTAGAAACTTGCAGCCTCGTACATCTCACTAAAGGGGAACTCTACTGATTTTTATGCTGCATAAAAATTATTTTCTTAAAATTATAAATAAAATCAGATTTGATGAAATAAAAGAAATGTGCAAACTATGAATCATATATGTGAACCTCTACTACAAGGGGTCGCAGTCGGAAAAAGTTTGCGCACCTCTGGCATAGACAATAGACATTTGTAGTATTTCACAAAATGGAAGAGAGGCGCCATATAATCAAACAATTTTACTGGAGCCATGGAAAAAATAAAGTTTGGAAACCACTGCTATAGACTGCACCTTGAGTCACCTGTTATACAATTCCTGAGGTTGACACACTGATATGTTTCCTAGATATAAAGAAACTTCCAAGCCAGAACAACTACTTAATTTTTCATGTAAAGTGGCAGTTAGAACTGGTATAAAAAAATTCCCATTACTTGAAACTTGTATAGTTTTAACCCAAACAATTTTTGCTCTTGGAACCTAGTTATTTATTTTAATCTTATTCAAACTAACATAAAAATTAAATTTACAAATGCTTGGAAAAAATTTTTGTGAAATAAGCATTGTAATTGGCAAGTGAATATAGCCTTGAAGTATTAATTGCAAAGCAATTCAACTTGGGTAGTAGGTACCTAGCGAATTGACTTCATTCAATCAAATTTAACTGGTACTTTTTAATCCAAATATGACTACAACTTAAATCAAAGGGCATACTGAAAATGAGTGTTATAACCAAAAAATTTAATGCTGGCTTGAATACACCAAAAATGTCCAAAAATCAATCTCCGGTGTAAGGACACCATTTAGAAATACCCTAAACGTCCAATGTACATCACAACTAATAACGAAGAGGCGGTAATTGCGTTGGTAATATCCCAAATCTCTTTTTAATCAATATTCTTTCTCGTGAATATTTATCTTCCGGTGAGAATTTAGCTGGATGTGCCGACATCGTGGGCCTCCCACTTGGATCAACCTTTCCAAAGAAATTGAGAAAAAGCAATTAATTCCAATAAATGAAGCCGTAATACAACACTAAAAACTCAAATTTTATGACTTACTTTACTAAACGTGTAAACACGCTCTCCTTTCTCATTTAAATAATACATCAAGTACATGTTACAATTCTTAAAAACTACAACGTAAACATGAAGCATGCAGGTTGGATTTTTCGGGGCCCGTTTGCTTTTTCGAAATTCGTTTTCCCGCTTTCGATAGTTTTCAAGATGGCGAGTTTTCTAAAAATTGATTTTCAAAATCAGTCATAATTTTAACGTAAGTAATTAAAAGTCGGTTTCAAACCGAGAGTAGAGACTTTAATTACATTGTTTTATAAAAAATATAAGGTATTTTTACGACTGGTACTTTTTTATCGGCTTTTCTTCCCTGTGAATTCGGTTGATTCACCGTGATGGTGAACATTGGTGGTTCGGTTGGTTTTGTGCGTCTCGTGTTCTATAGTGCAGTATTTAAGTGACCTGTTGAAAATATGAAACTACGTGTTCAAGAAGTTAAGTTTCCGCGGCACTTATGAAACTTAAAATTATACACATTAAATATTGGGTTGTTATTATTAGTCATATTAAACATGGCGCGGTGTAATAACCCAGTATTTAATGTATATAATTTTAAGTATGAAACTACGTGGCCATTTAAAAACCCAAAAACTTTTGTATTTAAACCATACTCATATTTTGTTTTGTCCGCATTTACTGTACGTAAATGGAAGATTTAGCGGGAGGTCTGTGGTTAAGTGCTAGACGAAGAAGTTATAGTCGCGAGTTCAAATCATTTTTTATTTTTGGCCAACCTCGCGGAACTTCCGAAATCGGTTTTTCCTTTGGGGAGGAGGGATTATTTCAGAAAAACCTCTGAGTCGACGTCGAGCGGGAAGACTCGAGGACCCGGAATTACACTTCCGAAATCTTCCCTAATCCGGTGACTTTATGTTGTCAAACTTCCATCCCCTAAGAACTGGTGGTCCACGCACCAGCCCGCCTCCACCGAAGTTGCTTTGTCTCGTCTCATTCATCCAAGTTAGTCGAAGGTGCGAGCCCGGAGGGTATCCTTATTTTCTCAAAAACGTTCGGCCTTCTCCTTCAGCAACATCATCTCGCAGATGGAGGGGCATGCAGCCCAGTTTCTCTCGCTCCTGAGGATCCCTCAAAAGAGAGGAATCCTGACCCATTACTCCGCAGAGACACTCTGCCCTACCGAGTTCAAACCCTCCACCCATATCCTGTTTGTTATAGCCAAAAACGGGATATAAACGGGATTAAAATTCAACTTTTAATTTAATTTATTTTTTATGAAATTTTATATATATTTTTTATGTAATTTATTATTTAATTTAATTTTAATGTGAATGAATTTTGTTGTGTTAAAATGTTTTTATTAAAAGAAAGATATGTTACATGTAATCAATTTTTACAATTGTTTCTAATTTAAATTCAAGTATTTGTAATTGAACTGATAAAATCATTTGTTTTAATCTGGAGAAATTTTTGGAGGGAATAAGTTAAAAGAAAGGAACTACGCTTACTCATCGACCATTTAACTGTATGATTGCTAGATTTCTGGAAACAGGACGTTAGGTAAAGTTCTATCGTAACGTAATATTTCAGATTTCCACGTGCCTTTTTTTAAAGAGCAACGTCGCCAATATGCCTTATATCTTCTGAATCTGTTCCTACTGAAGATCGACTGCGATTGCTTTCGTAAGAATCTATTCTATTTCGAAATTTAATTGAAGATGATTGACAAAAAAATTCAGGTGGATAAAAAAGTACCCTTCCTATTTTCTCATTAAAAATGTACATTCCTCGATTAGAATAAACTTTACTCAATTGATTGTCAAAATATGAGGGTTCTATTCTCTCTGTTAAATGCTCCTGTTTTGGCGGATTAATTTGATAAATATTTATATCAGTTGATTTCTTGTTGAGAAATGGGGAAAACTTAGATAAAATTTTTAAATTTTTATTTCTGATAATTATCCGGTCCAAACTGCCGGTATTATTTCCTAGCTTTTGTGAATTTACTGCATGTTTTTCTGTAAAATTAGCATAATTTGAGGAAAACGGATCTACTAGATCCGAAAATTTGACTACTTCTACTTTATTGAAGCTTGATTTCGATAAGTCAATTAAAGAACGAGTTTTTGTTAGCGTTACATTAACCATTCGATTTAAGCCGTCTACTTTTCCTGCTTCAGGATTTCCATTGAAATCTTTTGCCTTCTTTCTTACTGTTAAATAGGGCATATTTTGGAGACGAGCATCAATTATAGATGGGTCAAAACTAGAAGCATTAAATTCGCTACATCCACCTTCATTAGAAAAATATGAATCTTCATAAAGATAACTTTCACTTTTCGTGACTTCCTTGTTTGTAGCAAAACGTAAATTGCCAAATGAATTAGTTTGGGGTTTTTGGTTTAGAACTCCTGTAGATATGTCTTTCGATGTGTAACCCTGATAAACTGAACCCACATTCAATCTCTTCTCCCCACGGTTCTGGTAAAGCTTGGTCAGCGCTCCGTTGTGCTACAAATATATTAATGGCCAATAAGAATCAATGTTTTCTTCTTTTTTTTTCCTTACTTATTAAACAACTGATTAAAAAAAAAGCTTAGGAAAAAAACCTAATGTAGGCATTCTTTAACACTCAGTTATAAAGTCATAAAATTCTTGTATGGGTAAGTGAATTCTTGCAAAATGCAGAAAGTAGTGATACTAGGACGTCTTGTGTGAAGATATGTGTGTTCACCGCAGTCATATTGTGCTTCCCGGTAAGTCTTATATACGTAACAAACATTCTTTCTAGCGGTTAAGCGAAGGTTAGATCAAAAGTTACCGATGACGAAGAATAGAGAAAAACTTTGGTCTATAGTGATTGAAGATAAGATAACAAGGTAAACTTACCGAATCCACTGCAATTGTTTTCAAAGATTCAAGTCGTAAGAGGACAGATTTTTCCTCAGTCCAAATTGAGTAAAGAGATTGTACACACAGTAAACTAACAGCCTGAAATTAAAATAAAATCAGGTACGAATTAATGATAAAGTTAATAAGTTTGAAATATTACTAATTAATAAAAAATACCAAAATATTATAATAACAAATTTTTATAAAATTATGTGATGTATGAACTTATACTGAGTTCCACCAAATACGGCTATTCCTCCTTATCTATTGGTTAAGTCTTTGTCTTTAGTTTGTTCGTGCAGATGAGACTCTAGTGTGTTCTCCAGATAAATTTCTTATCCTATTTTGTAAAAATTACTTACTAAATACTAAACTATATCCTAACTAAGACCAGGTGCTAGTCCACTGGAAGATTTATATATATTTCATTATTTTACTTTCAAAAAGATAAGATTCAATACAACAAAATATAACTTATGTATAATATTTATTAGGAAAATAATATATAAAATATATGTAAAAGAAAGTGGTAAGGGATTAAACCGAAAATATTCTTAGGCGCAATCAAAAACCTACCTGGAAAGATTCTCCAATTTATTCGTAAGCTAAACTTATACGGAGTTATCCCCAGAACTAATTGATCTGCAGTTTGACAAACACTTCAGATTACTCAGAGCTTAATAAGCATATTTTCTATTCGTAACAAAACCGATCCACCGCTTTATAAAGACTATCAAAAATTATCAAAAACAAGTCTGTTTTTGATACCGCAGACAGTTCAGCCAACATCCCTTGCAATTTGTCTAAATTTACTATGAAAAGCATCAGTCAGTATGCATATAGTCATCATACACACATATATATATACATATACATACACACACATACATATATAGAATATGTAATGTAAATAATGAAAAGTGAAAAATATTTTTTCTTATATGTATGCATAAGAGAGAAAAAACGGATAAACTATCTTTTTTTTAAAATGAATAAGTATTTTGACAGTACCGAAATATTTTTCGAATGCAGTTTGTAAAAAATTGATTTTGAAAAGTAAAATCTTTTTTTTTCTTTTTGGTTTTGCTAAGTGTAATGGCCAGTGTTCTCCATTAAAGCTCAATATATGCTTTAGTATACAGTGCTGGCCTGAAATTAGGACACCTCAGTTTTTTGACGATAACATTTCAGGTTTGCGATGTAACGACCCAAACTTTTTACTGTCCCTGTCTGTAGACCAAAGACAGGTTTTGCCATAGAAAAATTAAAAATAATTTTACACAGTTATCGGAAAAGCGGAAAACAGCCAAATAATGCAAGTTTTCACTTGGTCATGACATTAGGACACTTACAGTTTTCTGCAATTAAATGATCATTTTACTGTTATCTGCAAAGACAATCGGTGTAAATTAAAACCCCATGTATTTATTGATTTTAAAAAATTAGTTGTAAGTTTATATTTGTTGACTGGACGGAATGGGGAGGGAATCAGGACTAATAGCTGTCGAAAAACAAAAATTGATATTCTTTGAACTCGTGGCCAAATTCTAACTCAGATTTCGAGCGCTATAGGGAGATCTCAGCATGCTGTCACAAATTATATTCATATCGGTGAGAATTATGGCTTGAGAACCCATAAAAAAATGGAAAGATTCCGTAACCGAGAGAGAAAAAGGATGGTTGTCCGCAAAATCAGCAACTCTAACATTTCCGCTGCTAAAATTAAATCTAAGTTTGGTTTAGAGGTGTTCAGGAGAATCATTTTAAGAGTTCGAACATCGCCAAAAACTATCAACTATCAAAAAAATGCCGCGTAAACCCTCCCTGACTACAAAACATAAACTGGCAGGGCTGACATGGGCCAGCGAGAGGATGTCTTGGACAGACAGTTGGACGAAAATTGTCTTTAATGACGAGAGAAGAAATGGAATTTAGACGTTCCAGACGGTTTTCGCCACTACTGGCATGATTTGATGAATTTCTCTCCAAACATCAATGTGAGGGTGGCTCAGTAATGACATAAAAAGCACACTGGGTTTTGCTGAGGATAAAATAAAGTCTGAGGACAATATAGAGATCCTTCAGAAGCACTTGGTTGGGACCGGCTTCAAACTGTCTGGAAGAAACTGGATTTTCCAGCAGGACAACACCCACACCCATAATTCGCAGTTCACAAAAGCGCGGTTTGTTGGCAAAAAAATAAATGTTTGGTCCTGGCCTCCAAGAAGTCTTGATCTGAACCCCACTGAAAATCTCTGGTGTGTCTTGGTTCGGCGAGTGTACGCTTAAGGCCGTCAGTTTTCAGCCAAAGAGGAGATCAAAATGGTTATACAGCAGGAGTGGAATGAGATAACCGTACCAGAAGTAAAAAAATTGATTGAAAGTATGCCAGCACGAAATTTTAATGTTATTAGAAGCGGGGAGGAGGGGGAGGGGGATCAGACAAAGTAGTAAAGTTTGTTTGAATTGTATTTAAAATTAAAATAAAATATAATTTTTTAAAGTGTCCTAATTTCGTGTCAAATGCCAATATCAATTTTGCTGTAAATTAAAAAATTTTTTAATACAAAATGGCGGTAAAGTACCTTAAAATGAAGGTCTTGGACAACTACACCCACAGTAAAAATGTGAAGGATTTCTCATATTTCAGTAAGTAGATAATCAAAAATTTATAGGTGTCCTAAATTCGTGAACAGCACTGTACATTATCATTTTTTGTTCTAAATTAATGGTAATAGAAGTTATTAGACGTCATGAAAGAAAAAGATGACAGTACAGTTTCATGAGCAGAGGTTCAAAATTTAACACCATTTTTGGTACACGATGTATTTTTGTTGACTTTGAAATCCTATTTACCAATAGAAACACAAATAAATTCATTTTTATTGTTTTTTTAGTTAGTACGCAATTTAAGTTTCAAACTTCTTAAATTTCTTACAGTAAAACATTTAAAACAATGATTGTGGAACCTAACCTCATCCACTAACAAGATATTAATACATAAATAAATAGATCTACAGATCAACTGTAACTCCTTACATTGACTAGAAGGCGGCATGTCCAACAAGTAATTTCAACAAGTCCGTAAACTGAAGTTAGTTTCTAAAAATGATTATTAGTTAACAGTTATGAATCGAGTATTATTTCTACTGTATTTCTACTGCTTGCTACTTGCATTGCGTGTTACCAAAAATATGAGTATTTTGTTCCACCACATCTGTGTTCTTTTATTTATCTGTTGGTTTAATGCAGTGATTCTCAACCCGGGCGATATCGCCCCCTGGGGGCGATCGAAAACTTACAGTGGGCGATTATTTGACTATACGCTTTTGGGGGGCGATAGTCGTTTTGCGTGGGCGAAATCATTTTGAACATCCGACTTAGTGCTGATCCTACTAATACTCCTTCGCACATTCAAGAAATATCAATAAATTTCCAGGCAAATGTAGAAGCGAAACATTCATTTGAACATAGTACTTTAGAAGAATTTTGGATAAAAATTAGCAGTACTAACACATTTCAGAGACTACGGAAGAATAAGACTATTAATCATGGCATTTTCAACGTTATACCTAGTGGAAAAGGGTTTTAGTGCGGTTTCTCAAATGCTGACTAAGCAAAGAAATCGCCTCAACATTTGCCAACAAGGTGATTTACGATTATATCTGTCAAAATTAGAACCCAATATTATGAAACTTTGTCAAGATCACCACCTCAAGGTTCTCAATTAAAATTTCATTTAGTTTATTATTTCTTTATTAAAATTAAAACATATTACTTTATGTATCTTACTTCTTTTGTAAATTAAATTAAATTTCTAACTAATAAATGTTTTTCTATTATTGTTCCTTTCAAAGTTCTTTGGATATATCTTACTAACGTCTAATGTAAGCCAAATTTACCTTATATTAGGGATTATCGTACAATTTTCATCTGTTAAAATTTATAGGGTAATTTCTCGCAAGGCCCAATCTTTTGCTTAGTCAAGTATTTTTGCAAAATTATTGGGGAGGCTGAGGAGCCTAACGCTTACCACCACAGATTATTCTACCATTTCCTTTGAAGCCGTTGACGTGATCGCCCGAGTTTTACCATGTGAATGGTTTCTTCATAAACCTATTTTACAATACTTTCCAAATACCGCTTTTATTTGGCAAATAAAAGAACAAAAAAACACACTTAGCACAAGTTGCAGTTTAGAGACGGCAATATTTTTGATACGGAGAGCAATGAAGTGATTGAGTTTAAGGATATAAATAAGCGAATTGCGGCCGACATTTTAAAAAAACGGCAGAATCAGTCAAATACTAGTGAAAGAGGCCTTATAGCTTATAATTTTTTTCTTTCAGTCAGACAGGTTTAAACTCAAGAATATTTATATTAACTATTATATAACAAAGGTGCTGTCGAGTCACGGTAATTTTGCGCGATATTTACAGTACATAAATTTTCAATAACTGAGTGTGCTATCAGTCATGATTGCATGTTGTAAAGGGTAGCTCTCGGCCTACCCTTCGTTACCTCCATACGCTCATGCTCACACCATTTTAATGGTACCTCAGGGCCCAAACTCTTTACAAGAGTACTCCCCTTATTAGTATTTATTTAAAACAGTTCTGTGCTGTAGGTACATATTAATACAAGGCAACGCTGTGCCGAGAAAACTCACCCAATAGTGAATGCTTAAATATAACACCAGTCCTGCTTCAGGACCCAAGAGGAGGCCCATCATAAAGAGCCAAATCAAGAGAAATGCAGTTTTCTTCTGAAAAAAATAAATATAAAATAAATTTATAAAAGTTCTTTAATTTTTGGAAGGAAAAAATAGAAAAGCGGTGAAAATGATCATTAATAACTGACTCTGAAATTTAGCAAATTTTGCTTAAGAGTAACTCAATATTATTTGCTATTTAGTTTTAAAAATAGAATAGTAAAAAAACTGTGGAATGTTGCTTTATTTTCATAAACATAAATACAATATAACAATATATTTTAAATACAATAACAATATATGAAATTACAGTCGCGAGCTGAGTAGTAGTCTTCTCTCCGTTTTTTTCTATCCCCAATTAAACGACTACTTAACCTCGAGGAGGGAACTATAAGTTGTTAGTACGACACAGAATTTGGGGTTTGCTAATAAACAGACAATGCCCAAGCCCCAGGAGCTGAAAGGAGAAAGGTCAGGAGGTAGGTAAGGATGAAAATGAGGAGTAGGGTGGGTTTCCTCTCCCTAGAGGAAATATTGTAGGAGTATGTTAAGGAAAGTAAGGTAATAGAGAAGACAAAGGAAAAGAATAATCTAGAGGAGTGGAAAATCTCTCGATTTTCTCTTTAATCGGGAATCAGGAAAACCATACGTATGATGGATATTAGGGTATACCAGGAAGCGTTAACTATTAAGTTAACGGAGGGTTTTAACTTGGAAGCCAAGATCTTTAGATTGGAGTTGGCGGATGACTCTGTAATTTAAAAAATTAATTTTTATTAGATTTGTATTTAGTAACCTGAATCGAAGTTTCGAGGTCCATACCCACTGTAATGATTATTTTATATTGTATAAAATATTCATTATATAACACTTTTAAGGGCTTTTCCTTTGCATTACAAAATACCAGGAGCTTAAAATTGACCGAAAGTGTGGTTTCTGTTTATAATGCTAAAAAGTTCTGTTTATAAATGCTATAGTGCAGTATAGCATTTCTTATATTCGCGGTACAGAAAGTCCTGTGTTTAATGTTTCCAAGTGATGCGGTTTGTAAGAGGGCCCACAAAATAGCGTATAGAGTTTCTGTTAATATTAAAACGCAAATTTTTTTAATATTTAATACTTACTATGGCTAAACCATGAAGTAGTAAAGTTGAAGACATAAAAAGAATGAGATATTGAAAGCAGAGAAGATAGGCTGCAGTTGGTGGAGTCGCTAAAAGTACAGAAAATAAACATATGAAGCATTTCACCTTATTCAAAATCATTAAGTTACAGCCATTTTTTTCTTTTTAATTAAAGCCACCTATCCGCTGTGGACAAGTTGGGTATTATCACAACGTTTCATCCACTATTTTGTATGCAGTATTCAATTTAAAACTTTTAAATGAATCTGACCTAAATCTCAGGATTTTTTTGAATGGTACACTAAATAAAGAATTAGCAACCAGAGATTCACCAGACTGAAACCCATTCCAATAAAGTTATTAGGTTTACTAGTATCCAAAAACGCGATTACTTATGTGATTACACACACGTGGTGTGTGTGTGTGTTTTACGAATATTAATATTAATATTAGTACTCTTCTGTTATGAATGGAATATACGTACTTTTCACGTCTCATATTACTTTCAAGTTTATTATTTCCTTATTATAGAATTTTAATATAGTTTCTTCTAAATTATTGTTTTTTTTTAGACTGTGCAACACTAAAGATATGTGTTTAATCCTAGGATGCCCGACAGGGGTCTTGGAGGCCCGGTGCCTACTTCAAACCTCAGTAACTCCTTTACTATTCTTTCAAACGAATCCTTCTTTCAGGAGTGCTATTCTAGGAAAATAACTGTGAAAACAAAATTTTTTAAATTCGTCGGGGGAGCGGAGATATGTAACAATTTGCATCGATACTCCTCATTTAGACGACGAGAACCCCCTCGTTATTTTCGTTTTATTTGCCTACTTTTATTCAAAATTTTATGATTTTTTTTGGTGAGCTTTGCTTAAGAATAATTTCCTTTGTCTTTGGACGCAAGCTGACAGTCAAAACAGATCAGTATTTCTCGAAGAAAAAAAACAGCAGCAGACTCTTTGAGGTTTTCTTCCGACGGTTTTATATGAAACTGACGATTAACCAATGGAATGAATCGGTTTACATTTACTTACAACTTTTTTCTTTCTTTCTTTCTTTTTTTTTTAAATCCAAGACCGGCAGTCGTTGAAATTCACCCAAGAAGCTAACACGGTACAGAAAAACATCAGAATTATGTCATTTAGATATTTTCAGTTACACGTTTTAAAATTGATTTTAGGACTCGAATAGTACCTTCCCTTTTGTGCAATAGCCAGTGTCAAAGTGATAAAGATTTTGATTGATTTTTTTTTGAGTTTTCTGCCTATATTTAATTTTCTAGACAGTCGGAAGTGTTTATATCCACGAAATTGAAAAGTGTAGAAGTCGTGTTCGAGATGAGGACGTTGAGATATTGTCATAATTTAACGTTGAAATCTACAGGACCGTTGACATCAAGGTAGTGTGACGTAGATTATTATGTGAGTAGTGTTTGTTTACTTCCTTTATCAAGGAAGGCGCGAAAGCCCTTTTAGCTTTTAAAGTCAACTTTACGATAGTGGAGCATGGCGTGGACTAAAAGACTAGGGGAGTCCAGGCAGAGGGCGAGTAGCTTACCAACTCTGGATTCCTTTGTAAAGAGGAAAAGAGAGGAAGAAGAGGAGACAGTTTTTTTAAAGAAGTAACCTCACGCAAAGGTCTCCAGCAAGAGACCATGAAGAGAAAGAAGTACTCGATTCGTCAGAGCAGATTGTCGAGATCAAATAAATTCTATAGAGCCTATGGAAGGAGATTAGAGAGGTTGGAGAAGGAATCAAAGAAACTGGGAAGGAACTAAAAGATGAAATAAACCTACTGAAAGAGCAAAACAGACTAATAAAAGAGGAGGATGAAAACTTAAAGAAGAAGGCTAAATCATGAGCAGGAAATGTTAAATAGCAGTTTGACGGAAAGAGTGAAGAGCCTGGAAAAAGCGCTGGATGTAGAGGAGCAGTACAGTAGGAGAAACAATCTCGTTGTGGACGGCATTCCGGATCACAGGAATGAAGACACTATGGGCATAATATTAAACATGGCCAAGGTAGACCACAGCTCGGATGTAGATATCGCCCACAAAGTGCAGAGAGGTAGTTCAGGGAGACCGGAAAAAATCATAGTCCGCTTCGTCAGTAGAGAGGCCAAAAATGAGTTCTTGAATAAAAGCACGAGCAGACCCCTACTCACGGGTAAAGACTTGGGCCTGAACTCATCTTTTAAAATCTTTATCAGCGAAGATCTAACAAAGAGGAGGGAAGACTTTTTCTTTCGGAATAGAAAACTAAAGAAATCAGACAGTAACCCGGAAGGGAAATTTAAATTTGTTTGGACCAGGGAGGGGGAAGTGTTCCTGAGAAGAGAGGAAGGCATAAAAGCGATTAAAGTCACAGATGAAGAGGAATTGAAAAAGCTGTAGGATGCAGGGACTGGACCATGGAGAAAGGGAAACTCAGGTGCTCTTGGAGAAGAAGAGCGAAATGGAGTGTCCGAGCTTCCATGACTTCCGGTTGACTGGGTCTTTCAAATATTTGATAAGGCAGTTAGGCCAATTTAAGGTTGTGGGGCGGAAGTTTGGGGGGCTTATATCCAGAAAGAATGGCTAAACAGGGTAGGAATCAATGTGTGAGGGAGATCTTAGGTGTGGGAAAGAGAACCTTAAAGGAGGGGGTGCTTTGGGAGGCTGGTAGGGATCAAGTGAGTGTGGGACTGAAGGAAAGGTGGCTAAAATATATTTGGAGGTTAAGGAGGATGGGGGTGAAAGATAAATTCAGCAAAAGGTGTCTGGAGGAAGGAATTAAAAAAGGGTTGGAGTGATCTATAAGGGTTTCCAAGAGGTTTGAGGAACTCGGACTACAGGGGGTCTGGGTAAGAGGAGGTGAATTAAGAAAATTTAGAAAGGACTAGAAGAGGGCTTTAAGAGAGGAAAATACCAATTATGCCAAAATGATGCTGGACCAAAGTAAAGCCTTGGGCTTGGTAAGAGAGTTGGGATTAGAAAGGGGGCTCTTTATATAAAAGCACTAAAGAGGGGGGGCCAGAGCAGGGGTGACATGGATGCGTTTGGGTGGATGGAGGGGCAATCGGCCAGGGAGGGTACGAAGAGGTTATGCTCGATCTGCAGGGAGGATGATGGGGAATGGCATATGATTGGGGGGTGTAAAGCAACTAAGGATATGGGAGGACAAGATCACGCCTTGCAATTGGAAGGATTGGTTTTTGCATATGGAAGGCGCAGATCTGGAGGGGTTTGGGAGGTTTCTAGGGAGGATAAGAGCAAAAAGAGAGGAGATCAGGGTTGAGGACTAGAGGTACCCAAGCCTGTTGTTATTGTCCTCTTTTGTTTCCCATTTGTGTATTTATTTATTAGTATTTATACTCGCCATTGTACAACAAACCCTCTTGTCATTTTGAGAGTTTTTGTTTTGTGTTGTACACTTCATAATTGTAATGCCCGAAAAGGGTAAACAATTTCAAAATATATAAAAAAAAAAATAATCCAAGACCAAAAAAATTGTGTATAATTCAACAGTTACCAGAAGTCAGTCGAAAGTAGTTGACAATTTTTTTTTGTGAATTTACGTTCGAGTATTTGCAAATCTCAAATTAAGGTAGGTAAAATATTTTTGAGGTCGAACCGCAAAGGAAAAATGTATTTTCAACGCTTATTTTACAGTCTTCTGAAAGCTTCCATGCTACAATAGATACACTTTTGGATGTCTTTGAGAAAAGCCGAAATATAAATTTCCAAAGAAAGACAAAAAGGTGGCTTATGACATTTTTTTTACATGTTTTTACAATGTTTTATTTTTTAATAAAACTCATTACTAATTTTTTCATGCTTTTAATACAGTTTACGTATTTGCGGAATACAGATTCCGTGAAGTCTTGGATGACGGAAGCCGTAAACGGGTCTTTTGGCCCCCGCGCACACCCTTTTTTGAGTTTATCTCAATGTCCGAGCCACCGAGGGCTGAAAATTAAGGTGTGGTGATTCTTTAAAAACTGTATAAAATAACTAAAAGAAAAAAAATCAGTAAAAACGGCATTAATATTTAAGAAATTTACAATTATTACTTCCGGATAGGTGCTCCCCTCCACCTTTCACCACAAAAATGTCTTTGATGAGTCGCCCACTCATCGAGGGCTTATAAATTAAGGCATATTAATTATTGATAACCCATATGTTAAAAATAAACAATTAAAAATGCTTAAAATATGAAAAATTCGAGATTATTCTGACCGGGCCTCGAAGGCCCCCGTCGTGTGAATGTGTTCGAACCGCTCGGGCATCCTAGGGTTAAATTCATTTACAGTGGTAAAAAACCTTGCAGACCTCTACTCTAGGTCAAAAAGACGAACCTTTTGATTTCGGTACGTCAAAATTTTTATTAAAAAAAGCAGTCGAATGTACTATCACGTCTGGAAACGACTACGATCTTGCGTTATTTTTTTTGTCCTAATTTAACAAAAAGATGAAGTAATGAGGTTAATTATATATATTTTTTAAATTTTAACTCCGTTTTCATCCTTAGGAATAAAAGGATACGGGGGAAAGATTTGAACTTAAGACCATAACTTCTACAATAAGGTACTTTAACTATACCACAGAGCTCCTTTTAACATAATTATTAAAAAACAATAATTCCTTTCAATTGGTAGATGAATATCCTAACTTTATGTACTGATCAGTTTCTTTTATTGGCTTTAATATTAAGTTAAAAGTAAAGCAATAAGCGCAACCCTTGGTAACTGTGATTCCATGAGGTGTTTTGGAATGTGACTTTTAACGTGTGCGTTCGTCATCATTGGTCAAAACTGGCGATCATTCATAAGTAGATTTTGCCATATTTTTTATTCAAACGAATTTTCAGTTTTAATAAATTTTGGGCGTTGACTAAGGTGGATTAAAATGATTAAGATGGAAGAACTGAACATATAATTCCTTTCCCGGTGCAAAAAAGGCACTATACAGACTATATCGAAATCGAGTATTTGTCGGTCAATTTTAAAAATTCACCTGGAGACTCAATTATTTGCCATAATTCAACAGCAAATGCAATGACGTAAGCAACCTGCAATAAAATAAAACAATGATTTAAAAAAAAGTTTCTTAAAGCTTAGGGTGGTTATTTGTAGATTAAAGTAAGAAAAAGGAATAAAATAAAGAAAGAAGAAGATTGTAAGTTTTATGAGTTCATCGTATAAAGAAAATAAATGCTATGAAAATCAGAGGAAATTTTAAACTTGTACTTCTCGGGATTTTTTATTAGAGAAGGCTTGGAAGTACAGCAAAAATAGTCGTACTTTTTAACGTCTTTTTCTTCGTAAATTAAAAATAGAGAAACCGACTCATTTCATTATGACAAACAAATCATAGGAACAATCACAGGAAACCGATTTCAAGCGAATATTTTCATTAATGCATTCCTTAAGCATTGCGTCATTTGGCAGGTGGGTCTTATTTCATACATCCATTATTATGTAGACGACTTAAAAGTTTCACTATATTTATTTACTTTTGCTACAATATGTTGGGATAGGTGATTCTAGAGTGGAACAATAAGTTTTAGACATTTTTTGATTTGCCTTGTCATTGGATTTTAAAAAGTAGTACTTCTTGTCTTGAATACAAATAATTTAAAATTTGGTAAAATCCCGGACTAAGATAACAACCAAAATAAATCTTTACACTTCTATATTTTCCTATCAACTGGTTGTGATACTGCAAAATCACCTGCAAGGCTCGACTGCAGGATTCAGAAATAATACTGTATTAACAACGTGTTTTAATAATAATCAAATTAAAGAATAGTGACAAATCACTGATTACGACCAACTTAATATATACCAGATAATAATCAATAATAGGATATTATTGGTAGCTAACAAGATAATTAAATATTTCAACTCGCTTTTTTATTACTGAGAAATTATGGAATCAGAAAAAATAAAATAAAATTTCTATTTTTTTGCAATACACAGAGAGACACACATATATATTAATATATTGTAATTGTAATTTTACTGAACCTCAAAAATGTAAATGAGTTTCAACCGAAAGTTAACGTGAAAGTTTATAAACGCTTATTCAAATAAGTCACGATACGAGTTCTAATCCATATTTTGATCAAATATTCAAAAAAAAGAATTAATTTTTTAAAAAATTAATTGGGCCTTCAAAATTCGACTAAAAATAATTTTATTCACTCTATTTTCTTTAACCATATTTCATTATAATTACAAATGTTCAGCCATTTAACTCAAAAATGTTGTTTATCAAGAAGTACTATAAGTAATCAGAATACATTTTCTATAAATATATTTTAGCTCTTACATATCAAAGTTCATCCTTTTCAAAAAAATTGCCACACAAGCTCTTACTAATACTACTCATGCCTCTAAGCGAGGACAAGTAGTCCAGTTAGTCAAAGACAAATGATTTTCAAACGATAAGGTGAAAAATAATTATTTACACGGTATAGTTTACCTTTTTTCTAATCGTCAGAAATAAGAAGTTAGAAAATATGAAGCAGTTGAAAAAATTATGGTGTGATAATTCATCTGAAACAAAAAAAAGGAAAATCTGAAGCTCACCGAAAGATACACTCCAAGAACTGCAGAGGAAATTGCCAAACCACAACCACAGCAAGATCCTATGAGCGCCATAATTTTTACACTTTCTTCAGACCACTAAAATGCTGGTTAAATAATTTTTTAGATATAATATAAAAAATTGAAACCTATAAATATAATTCCACAGAAGCACCATTGTCAAGTCAAATAATTGCACTCCGATAAATTCCTACAAACTTATACAGAATTGATCGTGTGTAGCAAAGACATGAACGCATCTTTGCGACGTGAGGGTATTTCAGGTACTGCGTGATTCAGAGAGATGGGACACAAGTGAATCAAGGCCATACGTCATACACCTGATCTGGAGGTGTCTTTGCCTTCATTCATGACGTAGTACTTCTTACTTAAGTGAAATGGATTTTGAGTAGGTTATCAATTTTTTGTTTGTCAAAATATATACATCTACACATTCTTCAAGCGACGCTTTGACCCTCTTTTTCGAGTTACAATTTTATACTCTAAATACACTGTTTGACATAATCGTTCACTGTCCTCAAGTTTTTCTTTTGTGCAGTTTAAAAAAATAATTTTTCTTTCCTTTGTCGTAATTTAGACATACAACAGAATCTAACTTCTTAGCATTTGCTTGCCCCTTCAGATAATTATAATAAAATTGTCTTACAATTACTACCTGTCGTACCTCATACTCTTTCTAAATCTTCAGACATTTTTCATTCACGCAAGTTTCCTAAAAAGGTATTATTTATGCTTTTGGTGCGAGGAGTAGTGTAGTGGTTAAGTTCCTGACTTGGACGCAATGATCGTGAGTTGGAAGCCTCCTCCCGCTTCCTGTTTTACCCAAAAAATAAGGGTGAAAAACGAGATTAAAATCACCATATATTACTTACACTTTTGATTCATTTCAGACTTTTAATTAACAAAAAATATGAAAAATTAAAATTTTTCACTATATTTTCTCCTTAGGCCGAATTGTTATTATTGTTTTCATTATTTTAAAGCTGTTTTACAACTAAAATAAATTTTGCTATCACAAACAAAATATATCTAGTACTAATTAATGAGAAAATGAATGTCAACTCTTTGTTGACAGCCAAAAGGCAACCCAACGAACAATACAATAACTTTGTGACAGCAAAGATTTGCCACTGCTGGAATCTAGAACACTCCCCATCAAGTGTTCCAGTTCCAGGATTAAGGTTTCCAAATCAATACCCCCTCTGCCCCAAGTGACAACAAGTAGTATTGTGAATTAACCAACAAATCTTTAACTGCAGATAATTATTTTTTACAATAATTCAAATAGAATAGCACATTAAGAAAAGATAAGAGAATAGTGGGGGAAGTGAAAGGAGAAAATTTAGTAAAGAATCTTCATGATATATGGATGGTTGATACTAGAAAAAAATTAAACTAGGATCAATACAACATTATAGTAGGCAAATGCAATATTTATAAAAAATTGTTGAGTTTGTCATGCTTTGCATTTAATTGTATTATATATATTTTTTTTACTGTCATTAATACCTGGCCTCTCATTCATTATTCTCTTCTCTTTCTTTCTTTCATTATTTTTGTCAATTTATTTAATTTAGACAATGAATTTACACATATGTCAAGATAACAGAAAGATTGAGAGCTGATACTTATTTAATAATATAATCCTATTCAAAAACATATAACTTTTTCATTTTTAGATTATACATTTTTCTACCTTAGGTCTTGCAAATGTGGTACTTCATTAACCGGAACATAAAATTATAAATTATATCTGTCTCCAAAAATATTGTAAAATACCCAAAGTCATCCAAGATGGATAATAATGCAATGCAATTGAAAATTTTTCTCATAAATTTTCTCATAAAATGACTGAGTACTCAAAACCAAGACTACATGTTGCATCATACACAAAAGGAACTGAGAAATTACTCTTTTGGCTTATAGGTTTCAGCAAAAAAATTATCTACTTATGACAGCTATATAACATAAACTAGTTGAAAAATAAATATTCTCACAGAATACACTTAACTTTCTTTTGCTTAGTTGTAATCACTTTAATGAAAAAGATTTAGACTCACCCACTGCCATGACATTTATCAAATCTTATATTTAAATTTTAATTACTTTGACCTGTTCTACCCTTTCTTGCAAAATTTAACTTATAAAATGGGCAGTTTTTTAAATGGCATTCTTTTTCTGAAGTATTTCCTGACAAGAAACCTGCACCTCAAAGTGAGGGGCAATGCATATATGGACTCACTGATTTGATGCTTAAAAAAAGTTGGATATAACTAAAAGGTTTGATGATGATATTGTATATATATTCGGGGAGCCTCATAATTAAGCTATATACATTTTGCAAAATTATTTGGTTTTAAAAGTGGCTAGTTAAAAACCAAAAAATTGCACCAAGTGTGTACAGCTAATAACTAAAAAGATTCGATACTGAAGTTAACTTAAGTGGAAAGACATAAAAACTCTTTTTCTGTAACAAGCATCAAGCATACGGATCTCAGTAAATAGTAAAAAATACATATAGATAGTTTTTAATAGTTAAAATAATAAATAAAAATCTTTCGTAAAATTTATTACGCACTTTACTTTTAATTCTTTCGGTATTTTGAAAATTAACCTTTTGTGACGGCCCAATTTCTAAGTAATTTAAAAAAAAACTACATTAAAATTTCTTACACGATAGCAAATGGTACTTGTGTCAGAAACCTTTATTGTCCACATGATATGTAGAACTACAAAAAAAATATTTTTAAACAATAACATTATTTTACATCTAACGGCATCTTAAAACTTTTAGTTTTTATTTTCGTATAAGAGGAACGTTGGTATGAAAAAAATTACAAAACTAAAAAAGCCATCGAGCTAGAAGAGCTACCGTTAATTTGCAAAAAGCGGTTACTTTAAAAATTAGGGCCCTGGTGAAGGTAACGGAGTGCTTCTAGTGGTTAGGGCGTTTCGTGGCAGTTTTCATTTATTTAAGAAATAAGGAATGTTTTAGTGGTTTTTGTCTGTCTACGTGAGATTAAGAGGTATTTTTACCTCTGAATACATGTATGTCTCTAAGTTTATGTGGAGTGTAAACAGTACTTTTGTTATGCAAATACAAACCATTCCTTGCGTATAACATGGCAATAAGTTTTTATTATGAATACCACTTGTTGATAATATGGCCGATTTGATTTTTTTCAGTTACTCAAACGTTTCCGGCTAAAACTTTATGAGACATCTTGCAGATTAATCATCTAAAATTTTTTTGTTATTTCCGTGGCTGTCTGTTTATTTCTTAATTGTTCTTCCCTTTTTCTTTTCTTGTTTTGTGTCTAGTTTCATTCTGTTCGTCAAATTTATTATTAAAGATGACATCATGGCTCTAACCTTAAGTTGTACAGTTGCAACCCCATAGTAAAGGCGGTATTGGCTTCTACGTTTCTTTGGTTATTAATGGATTTAAGTGCGTGGCAGACTTCAGATTTATCTGTTATTGTTTATTATTAAGAACTGCTATTATGATTAAAAAGAAACTTGTGCTACACAAAAGTTTGGAGCTACTGAAAATACAAACGTAAAATTTATAATTTTTTTTTGCGATAGGTGCTGTCAAATTTTGATCTATGCATTACTAAATGTTACCACAAACAAATTATTTCAAATTTTTTGACATTGAGTACTTTATTTTTTAGATTTCTTGCTAACTGGTGGACATTTTGTTCATAGAAATATTACAGTGATGGTGTTTTTTTTCAAGAGAAGCCTAAAATGATGAATTAAAAGAAAAATGTCAGTAGATGTTCAAAAAGTTCTAAAAAACCATTGATGGTATTATTATTATTTTTATTTCATATAAGCACTAATGAAGAATTCAAAAATGGCTAAGCAAGAAAAACTTAAGTCCAGTGGGAAGTTTGTAAGTATCATTTAGAAAAATTAACTTTAAATGAGTCATTACTACAATAAAAAACTTATTTTCATTTACTGACTTTTTAGTGCCTTAAAAATCAACATAATATACCAAGGCCATTGATTTGTTAATTGTTGAAAAAATTATTTTTATATAATATGCTAGAACGTATATTATTGTTTAAACATTTTGAAATTTGAGTTATAAATTGATTTTTCTTTGTTTACTTTTATAGTTATAATAATGTAATAATAGTTATTTGATTAAAAAATGTTATTGTAAAGCTAGAAAAGTTAGCAACTAAAACTTCCAATAACATTTTTGTGTATTAAATTCTTTTTAGTTGGACTCTCTTTTTGTTAGACCAAAAAAAGGAAACAGGTCAAGTGTGGCAAGTAGGCCTCAATCAGATACTGACTTCAATGAGCATGAATTACAAGAAGCTATCTTAAATACAATGGATGAAAATAAAATTAATGAAAAATTTGAAGAAATGTTGGTAAGTCATTTAAAAAATTAGAATTCCTCGAATGTGTTGTTGAAACTAAAAGAGTATGAATTTTATTTTTGTTTTTATTCAAACCTTTTAGTCAACCCATTAATTTATTAATTAATATGTTTGAAATTCCAATTTGAAAATGAAATTTTTTATTATTGCTTTGGCAAAATTTTATGGTGAAAATTTTGTTAATCCACTGTCAAAATTGTAGCATAAGATGACCAAGTATTTTTTGAAAATCAAAATTTATTAGTTCTTATTCAATTATACTTTGATGTTTTATCTCGAGATTATTTAATAAGGAAAAAATTTTTGATAAAACTTCCTCCCTAATAGACTTCTGTGCTATACTAGTCTTTATTTTTAAAGTTTTTTTTTTTAAATATTCCAATTTTTGTGGCAGAGACTGGCCCAACTGATAAACACTTTGTATCAAACTTGGAGACAGGTAGCAGTTAACTAGGGAGTACAAAATTGTTTTTTACTAATGTTGTGTTTTAAATATATTCATTCAACAGGAAGACATGAATTTGTCTGAAGAAAGGAAACAGCCATTACGCGAAATGCCGATGATGAATAAAAAAAAGTTACTAATATCTCATTGGAAGAACTCAATTCAGGTAAATTGAAATGCAGTTGTTTAAGATTCTTTTTATTTATTACTAAAGACGATGAACGGTATATTACGTCCACAAAGTTATGTCAAATTCACAGTTGTCACTTTTCAGTTATCGCAGTCTTGCTATTGTTAATTTTGTAATGATTTAAAAAAATTCCTTCTTAATCCTTGGTTTTTTTTGAGAAATTGTTTTTAACTCAATTTAATAATATTGGGTTGGAAGCTATGAAACGGGCGTTTTCTGTTTAATCTGTATTCAGCTGCGAATGAGAAAGACACTTTGTAACGTGTGCTCGATATTTTTATTTATAAAGCTTCAAGGTACGTTTCTCCTTACACATTTTGTACAATTTTTTTTGTGTTTGTACCCTATATTTTATTTTTATCCAAAAACCAGATGAAAACAAAACGCGATTTACATCTACTTGTACGAAGTTAAATTAAATCATACCGCAGCTCAAACTTCAAGAAATATTAATCAGACATTCGGAGATGGATCCACCAACAAAAAAATGCTCGATATTGGTTCAAAAAATTTTGTTCTGGCAATTTGAGTCTCATCAATGAGCCTCGAGGAAGACCACCGACCCGTATAGATTACGAGGAATTAAGGATGATTCTGGAGTCCGATCCACACACAACTAGTCGAGCACTTGGGTCTAAACTAGGAACCAGTCATACAGCTGTGTTAAAACATTTGAGTGCAATAAATAAAGTAAAAAAATGAGACTTATGTGCCGCACTAATTGACACACCTCCAGATGATCGACTGCAAAAGCAAATGCGCATCTTTGTTGCTTCGCAATACACGATCGCAATTTTTACACCAAATCATCACTTGTAATGAAAAGTGGATTTTATATGATTATCGAAAACGATCAAGCCAATGGGTAGATAGGAATACACCCCGAAACCGAAATTTCATTTTAAAAAAGTTATGGTCACCGTTTGGTGAAATGCTCAAGGAGTGATCCATTATTCCTTTCTACAACCAGACGAAACTATAATAGCGATGTCTTATTGTCGTGAAATTGATGTCATGAATGAGAAACTTATGAAAAAACAACCAGCATTGGTCAATCGGCACGGCGCAATATTACTGCATGATAACGCACTACCACAGAAGGCTTCAATTACTGTTGACAAATTAACTTCCATAATAAAATATGAAATTCTACCACATCGTCCGTATTCACCCGATATTTCACGACCGATTACTACCTTTTCCGTAACTATGAATTATTTTTAAGAGAAAAAAAAATACAATAACCCAATTGATACAAGAAACGACTTTGGGTACTTTATAAACTCCAAAAAATAAACAGTTTTTTCACAAAGGCATATATGATTTGCCCAATCGTTGGCAAAAAAGTCATAGATGCCAATGGAAATTATTTCGATTAAATATAACAAATAATGTGAAAAATTGAGCGTTTCGTTTTTTACCTTCATTCAACGCCCTTTTCATAGCTTCCAACCCAATATTAGTATCTTAGCTTCATAAACATTTAAGGAGTTCTCCTCCCCCAAAAACAAAAGAAAATATTGTAAAAAAAACTATTATAAAGGATGGACTTAAAAATGTTAAACCACATGCATATTTTTTCTAACATTGTATACATGAAACGGCGCATGTATTTGCCTGTAAATCAGCACAACTAATAAGTCTAGTGCAAAATAACGTCTACATTGTTAAAAACAAAACTTTTTTTTTATTTTCAGCAAGACAACAAGAGTAAATTTGATAAACCAACGGATTATATAACATTTTTGTCAACGCCTGATCTCAGCTTGAACAAACGTTATTCTTGCGTAGAATCATTGCGAATAGCACTAACTAATAATCCTTTAACTTGGGTTCAAGAATTCGTCGCTGAGGGACTTCAACTACTTTTAGGAGTTTTAAATGAGTGCTACCTCAAGTAAGAAATATGTTGAGTGTAGAGATTTTGTTTCATTGGTATTAGTAATTTTACACTTTTGGCCATTAAGCTGCGTCAGATTTTCTGGAAAATAATGGAAACTAAACGTTAGTCCACTAAGGATGCCTTTAACTAATAAAGAAAGCAAAACGTCTAACCAACATGAGAAAATTCTTTTATCCAATTAAAAATTAGACCTGACTTAATAGCCATAATTTTAAAATTATTTAAGCTAAGATATATGTTACTTAAGCATACTTAAGTTATAAATTAATTATAGTTTTACTTAGTTTTAGTATTAGCCTGACGTGTCGTTACATTTTTTTATTCATTCTTTATTCCGGGCTATTCCGGTAGTTCAGTTGCCTTTGAGATTTTTATCATTTCTGGTCAATTTGCTCTTAGGGTGAGAAAGATCTTAACTTTGATTTTTTAGAAATATATTTAACCTCCTTCTTTTTAGATGCGATTATTATTTGTGGGTAGAAAAACCGCGGCAGTTGAAAAAAAAGTATTGAAGTTTCTTTCATTTCGCAATTGCAGTCACTGCTAAGGTTGCTGTTGCTCTGAGAATGTTCATAGCAGTTGAAGTGAAGAAAACATTCAATATTTTTTTATCAATGGACACAATCTTGATACCCAAAAGTCTTAATAAGTTTTTTAACATAAATCCTATTTGTATTTTAACCATCAGCCTTTGATGGCTAAGTAATTGAGAGGTAATTTTTATAAGTCTTGAATTTTTTCAGTAAGACTTTATATAATAGATGTTAATAAATAATAGAGCGCTGTTTCAAAGCCTAAAAAGGCAGATGTGTTCCATATTAGTTAACGACATAGATATAGTTGTTTTTGGTAATACAGTAATTTTTTTTAAGCGACCCGAGGCATGAAAAGGTGCAATACGAATGCATACGATGTCTTCGAGCAATCATGAACAACACGATAGGAATTAAGAAAGTTTTTGGCCAGAAAGGAGCCATGACAGTTTTGGCAAGATCTTTGGATATTTCCAAGCCCAAAGTCATGTTTGAAGTTGTACAGGTTAGTTAATCTGGGTTTGGAATTATTACAGATTTCAAAATTTTCTAGGGACTACGAGCTATTAATTTTTCGAGTCAATAAATTTTTGCAAGTACGTTTAACATTAATGGGGTGACATTTCTTTTGTAAAATCATTAACACTTGTTTATGTGATTTGTCTTTCTCAGCTTTTATTTTAATAAACGCTTATTTTTCTTTATTAAGTCTGCTCTTTGGTGGGATTCCTGTGGTTGAGTGGTCAAAGTACCTCGCAAAGTAATGGTAAAGAGTTCGATCTTTCTCGCAAATCCTGTGACATCCATGATTAAAAACGGTATTAAAACTCATCTGTTGTATTAAATCTGTTATTTCACAATTATAATTTTTTTTGTATAATAAAGAAGGTAGTATATCCTTTGCTTAGTAATTAACAGTATCAGTAATTACAATTACTGAGTTTCGGTCTGGTAACTTAATAGTTTTAAATTATGTATTAGAATTTTTCCAGTTAAATATTACATTATTAGGTGTCATATTAAATTTAATAAATGAGAATTAGCCCCTAACTAGAGTATGTGCTCGGACAACTTCGGAAGGTTTCAGTAGACGAAAGCTTTCAAAGTCAGTGTTCGAATGAGTTAAGAGTAGTTTTCTTTTGCCGTTTACAAAAATTTGAAGGTGTGGGATAACCATATAGTATTAATAGCATTATATTACAAAATTTTGGAATTTAGTTTTCAAAAACTCTTTTTAGGTTTTGGCAGCAACTTGCTTTATACCACCTGATGGTCACGACAAAGTAGTTGAAGCCATTACAATGTCTGCTGAAATTAAAGGAAAGGAAAGATTTCAACCAGTGGTTCAAGGGCTCTTAGCAAAAAACAATGAAAATCTTCGAGTGGCCTGTTTAACATTAATCAACGCCATAGTGACTCAGACGGACGACTTGGAATACAGGTTGCATTTGCGAAATGAAATCATGCGAGCTGGTCTTTATGATGTTTTAGAGGTAAATAAATTATTACTTATATTGGTGGAAAGTTTTGATTAAATTGGTTTAGTTACATAAAACGGCACACTCTAGGTTTTTAAATTCCTTTCTCTTCGATTAGGAATTTCCATTTGTACTCTTTACACTGTTAGAGAATTCCCAGAGGCGTGTATCCATAATTGTTTGGCATTGCTCATTACATGCTTGGAACTGCCTGCCAAAAAAAATTTCTCTTTTGTTTCAGGATTTAGAGAAAGATGCCCCCGAAGATTTAATTGTACAAATTAATGTATTTAATGAGCATAAAGAAACAGATTTTGCAGAATGGGTGGACAAATTTGATTCGACGGTTAGATTGGAGTTTGATGATGTGAACGAATGCTTTGAAATGTTGAAAAACTTGGTTATGGAAAGCCAAGCTGAGCCTTATTTTCTTAGTATTCTTCAACACTTACTTTTCATTAGAGATGACCATTTAATTAGGTAAGTAAAAATCTAAATTAATATTGCATTTATTGCGTTAAAACTTGGACAGTGCCTGAGAAATGGGGTACCTATCAAAAATACATGGGTTTCAGAAAGTGACCCCTAAAATGTACACAGTCAACTATTGGTTTATGAGAGTTACTCTCTCCAAAACCCTACTCTTATATTAGACCAGACTTTCCCACTAAACTACTATGAAAACTGGAATGATTTGTTTGAAATTTAAAATTATTTGCACATAATAATATTTACCGCAAATTATATTTTATATTTAAACAAGACGACAGGAAGTGCACTTAGAAGAGCTTTGACTTTAACTGGCTGTTAATTAATCTGATTTAATTATTATTACTAATGTAATCACTTTTATTTGTTTGTTCACTAGAATTTATTCGTCTTGCGGGACGTCGACAGAGAACCTATTAGTAGCACTCGATTCATTTTTACATTCACTGTTATGTTATCGCTTCAGCCTCTAAAGCCCTACTGAGCAGTGGCTTTCTATAAAATTTTTGCGATATTCAGATTTTACCCACCTTTCTAATTTGATTTGAGAGTGCTACCCATCATTGTCTCTTCCTCCTATTAGTATCCCTCCCTAGTATGTCAATTTAAATTTTAAAAATAAAAAGTTTAATCGCCAGGGGAGAAAAACCATATCCTGCCGCATTTTCAGTACTGTTTTTTCTCATTTACTTCCAGACCCGCATACTATAAATTGATAGAGGAATGTGTTTCGCAGATAGTATTGCATAAAGGAGGTTGTGATCCTGATTTTAGAGCTAACAGAAGATTTCAAATTGATGTTGCACCTCTAATTGATCATCTAGTCGGTAGGTTTTACCAGTATAGTCTTCCTAGCTTTCAGCTCAAAAAGCTGTTTGTTATTTGTTTATCATTCATAATGATACTTTGTATAGTATTTTTGAAACATAATTTATATTGACTAATATATACATAATAGTTACTACAGTGGAAAATACAGATGCCCATTATGTGAAATGTAAATAGGCAAAACTTTGTATAGTATTAATTTCAGTTTTTTTGGCAAAAGCTTTGTTGTTTGATGATTTAAGTATTTTTCTCCAATCTCAAAGAATATTATTTTGTTTAAAAATTTAAAAGCGTGTAAAAACATGTACATAAATAAAAAATTTTTTTCATTTTAAAAGTGAAACATTAATGTGCTATTGACATGATAAAGCTTATTTGTATTGTTTTAACGTATTTCAGAAAAAGAGTCGAAAGCAGAAGATGAGAAAAAGCTGGCTGACTTAAAAAATAAATTAGAAGAAGCAATATCACAGAGACAGGAATCAGAAGCGAAATATTTGCAACTTGAAAAAAAAATTCAAGAACTGGAGCAGGGTGTCGGAGGAGGTGTTGGTAATGTCGGAGGAGGAAAACTAAATACTACTAGGTTACAATTAGGAATGGGTGGACCTGCACCTCCACCTCCACCACCGATGCCAGGAGGACCACCACCTCCTCCGATGCCGGGGATATTAGGAGGGCCACCGCCACCACCTTTGCCCGGAATGGGTCCTCCTCCTCCGCCCATGCCAGGAATGGGTCCTCCTCCCCCACCTCCACTAGGTGGATTGGGACCTTCACCTCCGCCTGTTAAACCTCCTGATGTACTTCCTTATGGTCTTAAACCCAAAAAGAAATGGGATACCATTCGTCCAATAAAAAGGGCGAACTGGAAAGCGGTAAGATTTTGGCAACGAAATAAAATTTCGTTCTTAATTGGGTAACCAACTGCATTTTTTTTCCTTTTCAGATAATACCACAAAAACTGTCTGAAAAAAGTTTTTGGGTAAAAGTTCAAGAGGAAAGGTTGGCTTCCCCAGACATTTTAGAAGGGTTATCTGAAAAGTTTTCTACAAAACCTGTTTTAAAAAAATCTGAAGATGACGTTGAAGGGTATTTAGTATTTCACATTAAATATTTCTAATGTTTTGAAATATCAGCATTCAAATTTTTCAAACTTTCAACTCTTCGTCTTTGCTTTACTCTCAACAACCCATTAATAGAAAATTTTAATTTCAAATTGTAATTAAATGAAATAAAAATGTTAAGATTGTTATGTGTAGGTGGAAGACATATTATTATAAAAACAATTTAAAATTTAAAAATTAGAACGCCTTATGAATTTTATTTAGTTTTCAGCATTTTTTAAAGGGAGTTTTTTAAGAGTGCAAAACTATTATTAATAATTTATTTAATTAATTACAAACATTTTTATGGAATTAACTCTAATTAAATTTAGAACTGGAACATTAAAAAGAAGAAACGAGCTCAAAGTGTTGGACGGAAAATCAGCGCACAATATTTCAATTCTTCTTGGGGGTTTGTTAAAACACTTGTCGTACAAAGATGTAAGAAGGTGTATCTTACGCTGTGATGAAACCGTCCTTACAGAGAACATTCTAAAACAACTCATAGACTATCTTCCTCCTGCAGACCAGTTGAGCAAATTGAAGGAACTCAATCTTCAGTATGATGACTTAACTGAAGCTGAACAATTTGCCGTAACGGTTTGTAATCTAAATAAAACGTTCCAGAAAATAAAAAACTTTTTCGATAACTGAGAATTCACAAATTAAGATTCCGAAAGTTTCTGAAAATCAGTTATGTATATGTGTTAAGAAAGTACTAACATTCATGTTATAATTATAAATTATATTAATGACATTAATAACATTAATCGTGCAGGCACAAAAATGTATTGCACAATGTTTAAAACTGTCGAAAGCGGACATACGAACAAATGAAATCTTTTCAAAATTTTTAAAGATAGCTATACAGTAACATTCAATTGTAACCTTTCTTTTTGTTTTAATAAACGAAAAATTATTTATTCATTTTATGCTTTAGATTTCAGATATCAAAAGACTTCATCCACGTTTAAAATCCCTTGATTTTAGGCAACGATTTTCAGAAATAGTTCAAGAAATAAAACCGGTGGGTTTAGTTATTTTTTTTTGGTAATAAATTAAAATTATTAGAAGTGCTAGTGTTTTGTTTGCTTATTATTTTTCGTTAATTTTATTTTTATAATTTTTGATTGCAGGACATTGTCGCCGGGACTGCAGCATGCGAAGAAATCAAAAGATCTAATAAATTTGCACGTATTTTGGAACTTATTCTTTTACTGGGTAATTATATGAACAGCGGATCGAGAAACGGACAAGCTTTTGGATTTGAAATTAGTTTTCTTCCGAAGTTGACATCGACAAAGGACGTGGAAAATAAAACCACATTGCTCCATTTTTTAGTAGAAACAATTGAGAAAAAGTTTCCAGAGTTACTTAATTTTTACGAACAATTGGAACACGTAGATCGAGCATCTCGAGTAAGTTTTTGAAAAACTGATTTATTTATTTTCTGGAATTGTTATTTGCATATTTGCTTTTCTTTTTACTTCTGATGAAATATTTTATATATCACTCTGGCAATCAAATCTACATTTAGATTGCAATACAGTACTCATATTTAGGCCTTTCACAATTCCTTTGCCTAGTCTGTCTTTTTTTCCTGCTTTGACTGCTCTTAATTTTTCGCGTACTCAATTTTGGCGTTAGACCGACTTTCATTATGTTTAAAAGTTACTAAAAATCCGAAATTTTTTTTTACGATTGTCGCATATTGTGGTGACAAAAGATTTTCTTAAGTGTACTAAAAAGTCTTTAAAGTGACTGAAAACTTGAATCAAAACACTAAAAATATTTGTTTTGCAGGTTTCATTAGATAACATACAAAAAACTTTGAGGCAAATGGACGCTAATTTGAAAAACTTAGAGACTGATTTGCAGAATTCAAAAATTCCACAGTGTGAAGATGACCTGTTTTTTACTACCATGAGTGTATCCTTTTCGGCTTTGGCCAAATTAAATTTTACTATTCAATTGGATTAGATTTTCTTTCTTTCCTTGATGAAAAGAATCAGAGCTTTGCTAAGGAAGCCCGCCAACAATTTGAAATACTGCAGAATATGTTCAGAAACATGGATTCTTTGTATTCTGATCTTGCTGAATTTTATGCATTTGACAAACTGAAATACACTTTGGAAGAGTTTTTTGGAGATATTAAAACATTCAAGGATCTTTTTCAGGTTTGTTTTAGTACACGGTACCCCTCCTTACCTGGAATTCACTTGTTTCTTCAAGTTAAAACATTTGTTCTAATTACTTTAATATTTAAAAAAAACAGTAATGCTGTATGTTTTGGAACGTGCGAAAGATTTCGACTATGAATTTACAAAGAGAAGGCCTAGTTCCAATACTATTGTCTCGTGAAAATCATACTGCTACGTTCACGATATCTGTATTGGTGGAAGGTTACCATGACCTTCAATGCTTGTTTTCTAGTCATTACCTAGAAAATGTCAAATTTAATTCTAATCCGTCTACACGTTTTAAGTTGTGTTATATCCATACAAATCAACAAACTTACATCTAGATCCTTTTAGTGAACATAACAGGATAAGAAATATGAACAAATATTAAATGGTGTCTATTCTTATATTGGTTTTGCATCATAATTTTTTAAGTGACAGTTGGTTGTACAAAAAGTAAAAAATGTTAACCCACTAGTAAAACGAGAGTTCAAAATGGATTCTAGGCCCAATCCAGAATCCTTCAACGTTGTTAGTCTTATCTGAATAAAATGATATTTGACTAAATTCGGTGTTAGTTGGAAACACACAAATATATTAAATCATAAACATGGAAATGATGGGATAATGGTTAAAGTTCCTGACCTGGATGCAATGATCGTGAGTTCGAATCCTCTTTCCCCATCCCGTTATATCACACATATAAACATGAACATAACATCATACTGAATAATACTGGACTTTAATTTAGTAAATCATAAGGATGAAGGATAATTGGTGACTTTTAATTTAAAAAGAATTAAAGTTGACGTAAGTAATGGTCAACATTTGATTAGCCGATAGCTAGTAGGTGTAGTTTTTGGGAGAGGGGGTTCAATCGGAAAGCTTTGCTTAGGTCAAATCGTTCTTTACTGAAAAACAAGTTGTAGATAGCGATGATAATACATTATAGAATCATGAATAAAAAGTTAGAAAAATAGAAAGTTTTACAATGCGGGGGTTTTAATCCCGTTTTTCACCCCTTTTTGGGCATAACAGGATGCGGGAGGATGATTCGAACTCTTGACCATTTGCGTCAAGTCAGGAACTTTAACCATTTCACTACTCCTCCCGTTTTGAAAGTTATATAATAAAAAAATACAAACTTAAAAAAGGTATTGTTTAAAAAATTTTTTTCATTGTTTATTTGTTTTCTTTAACAGCAAGCACATAAAGATAACGTCAAGCAACGAGAAGCCGAAGAAAAAGTGAGACGGGCAAGAGAAGCTAGAGAAAAACAAGAACAAGAAAAACAAGCAAGAGCAGCAAGAAAAAAAGCACTAATAGACATGAATACCCAAGCTCAAGAGGGTGTAATGGATTCTCTTTTGGAAGCACTGCAAAGCGGTAGCGCTTTTACCAGGGATCAAAGAAGAACAAGAGCTAACCCGAGAGTAGCTGGAGGTGGGTCGATTAATTTACTTTAGGATGTCAGGCTCCAGTTTTTTTAAATAGTTAAGAAAATGTGGGATTAAAACCAACTGAATTTCATTTTGTTTAGTGATCACATTAGGATGACATTGGGTAAAAATGTAATAGTAAGTTGTTGTTTTAAGTAGAAAAGATCTCTTTTTAGAGCAACGTTACATATTTTCCCGTTCGTATTCTCCCTTCTTTCCCATTGTCTCCAAAAAAGGTTTTGCAACTAAATAAGATCAAATTTTGCAAATGTTTTTTTTTTGTATAACGTATTACGTCAAGTTTTTATTCGGGAAAATAATTTTATCATATCTCTACTACTTTTAATGCACAACATGTAGGTCGACTATTTAGTTTGGAGTGATGGCAAAAGGTCATTTTAGGTCAAGAAAATAAAGTCCACTGACCTTACATATTTTTTTACCTAGCAGACTAATCATAAGTCTACCACTGTGGATGTCTTTAGTCATTGTATTGAGCATTCTTAGATACAGTCGACGTGTGAGAAAATTCTTGCCGGGAACCGAAAATTTGACGCTTCGTAGCCGTGATACAATGACCCGATAGCCAATAAAAATTATCATAGTAACAAATGGTTTTTTTTTGGGATGAGACCTTGGTCTTTAGATTAAAAGCCCCTTCAAACCTTGAGCTACTGCTTTTTGACTCATACTTGGAGACAGGCGGCATTTGGTCAAGAGATTTAAAAAAACTGCATTAGTAATTACACCATGACTCGGGAGACGTAGTTTAGTGGTTAAAGTTCCTGACTTGGACTTTACGATCGTGAGTTCGAATCCTCCCCCCACATTCTGTTACACCCAAAAAAGAGTAAAAAATGGGATTAAAAAAAAACACCATGACGTCTGGTGATATCATGTTAATATAGTGCAGAGTTCGGCAAGGTGCGCTTCTTTCACGAAATTTTTAGTGCAGGCCCGCAGAATTATTAATTAATAATGTGGCATTAATGTGGCGTCCACAAGTAATGTAGATTTTTTCGTGTCGGTGCCGGTGGAACTGACTCATGCTGCTTGAGCACCCGCAATATTTTAAATTCACAACATATGAATTTTAGTGGTAACGTCCACATATGCAAATAAGTATAAGATCGCCAGCGACGCAATAATTTCTCCTCAATAATTTCTCACCGGCACTCAGCCGATAGTGTTTTGTGAAATATTGGATGGCCTCAACGTGGAGCCGTCGGACGTCATAGTGTCAACATGTTAATAATATTATCTTTATATAGGTATGATACCAATATGTATCAGTATATGTACAGGATACACAGTAGATATTGGGATAGGTATAGGTATGTACAATGGAACCTCTCATAACGAATTTAATTCGTTCTGGAGTTTTACTCGTAATGCGAAACACTAGTTATGCGAGACAATTTTTTCCATATACAACAATGTAAAAAATGATAATGCGTTCCAGGCCGAACGGAAAACCCCGAACAAAATTTATGTTTAGCATTCATTAAAGGAAAAAATACATATAGACTGTTGTCAAATGTGAATAATTATACAGTATTTTCTTAGTTATGTACATAATTTTTACTACAAAGCAGTCTAGAGTCATTTGTCTTTGCCGACACTTCAAAATTTGATTTAAGTGTGACACCGTATTATCATTGAAGAATTTCGTGGCGCCTGGCTACTGTCTAATTTGGGGCGAGGCTTCTCAATGTACGAAGCAACACTTTCCCATGTTTTCAGATTTCTCTTATTTTGTCGGAAGAATGTTGCTTTGTGAATTAATCACTCATATTGAAACCTGCCTTAAAATTCCAAAAGTTTGAACAGAAGAAGTTTATGAATGTGAAAATGAGTGAGAGTGGAAGTGAGAGAATTTTAGGTGTTAGTGAATAAGACAGGTAGAGAAAGATTTAACTTTGAATCTGCTTTCTGCCACTCCACAATTCCTTTGTGGTCTCTGTCAAACTCTGGTTCGGAGATCTTTTTCTCTACCGGGGATATCGATAGGGGGATTCCCCATGTATATGTCGCTCATTTTGCCAAAAATTGGCCATGTGTATGCTTTCGATGTGGGAGGACGCCCAAACTTTTAACTTTTACATCGTAGCCACTCAACAATATCACGATATTTTTACACCTTCGTAAAAATAATTTGTGAATTTGTTATTAATTTAATTCGAATCTTTTTATTACTACTAATGAGAAAGAAGAAAAGCAAAAAAATTTTTGTCCACTTGCTTTGATCTTTTGTTATTCCAAATAAAATTTTTTTTAATGATTTTCTTGTTTGGTTTTAGCGGAAAGGCGGGCACAGCTAAACAGGAGTCGTTCAAGAAGTGGTTTAGTTGTAAACGCGATGTTAGCAAGGGAAATAGCAAAGTAAGTAAGACATTGAATAATTTTGATGGTTCTTTGACAGAATTTTAATAGTATTAATTAAGAAAATAATAATAAAAAATACAACTTTATTCTTCTACGTTTTTGGCTATCGGAGCTTCATTATACATTATTAAGAGCCTTAAGAAATTTCGTCAAAGATTAGGAATGGTACAAATGCTTCTGTACAATTTCGATCTCATATTACTTTGATTACTAAAGATGGTGCATGTTGTAAAATTGGCTACACGCTTGGAAAAGTATAGATGAGCATTTTTGTTGCTCCAAATTGATACGACTTAAAATCAAAAGTATCGTTTTTAAATTTCAAATGTTAAAAGCAAAGTTATTATTAAATTAGTTTTTTTATACTGTGGAAATAATTTAATCCAAAGATTTGAAAGAACAGTTTGAATCAGGCACGTTGTGTGTAGGGGAAAGGTGGGATTGTTGATCCTGTGGTATACATGATCGCCATTTAAAATTGGCGCTTGGGGGGAATTTTTTTTGTGCTGTTGACGACATTAGGTAGCAGCCATGATGTGTGCTAAATTTTGTTTACCTTATTTATGAAAAAAACTTGTTGTAGAATTTGATTTTTTTCACAATCCAACTTCTTTATACGTATGCATGATAAGTCGCAACAATTTAAATAGTTGGGCTTTACGATTTGTTGCTTATTTTCCTAAAACATTGTGTTTATTTAGCTATTTAAAGGCTATTAAGAAAGATTATTTCCACAACAAATTTGCTTGACTTCTTGCTGGTTTTTTCAATTTTCGACAAAATGGTTGCATAGGGATAGTTGATCCCTTCATATAGGGAATCCTGATTTTGATTGAGAACTTGATCCTAGAATCAAGTATCCTTCTTATGATTCTTTTATTTGTGTCTCATGTTTAAGAATTAGGTTTAATTGCCTTAGTTGTATACGGAAGTACACAACTATGGAAAGAAAAGTAAAGTAAAAGAACTTTTCAATAGAAATCTGAACTGATTTTTTTTTCTATCTAAGTACTTCTGTGATTGCCAATTACACCCCATTAAAAGTCAGTTTATTTAGTTTATTTCTGTCTTCAAATGTAGTGTAAACATTTTTAGTCGAAACTGGCGGAGGGGATGATTGATCCTCCGGGATCCGGGGGCGGTAGTTGATCCTTGCTCAGGAGTTTGAAAAAAAAAACTGATTTGCCACCTTGTTCGAAAAGTAAGAAGATCTTCAAAGGTGCATAATTGATGGTATGGAACATAGATACATGTCTCGTTGAAAAACATTCAAATTTATCATCATAGTTCGAATTATTAAAAGAAAACCAAAACAGGGATCAACTATCCCACCTTTCCCCTATAGATATTTTATATTAATATATTCAAGGATCCTAAAAAATTTTCAAATTTACGACAAATTCAAATTGTACAAGGTTCATTGTTCACAATTTTTATTATAAATATAACCACTTGTGTTGTTATTCAATTTTGACTAGTAATTAGTTTTTGATTTTACTTCGAAATTTTAAGTTTATAATTGCTTTTGATTTCAGCGATTTAAATTCCTAACACAACGTTCATCTTCTGGAACTCGATCATGATACTCCCCCATTTAACTAAACGCCATGTAACATTAATGTGCACTAAGTAGGTAAACAAAAAATAAAAATATTTATTATTAATTTGTTTTTATTTCCATCCAAAGTCAGTCTCGTTACTTGTAAATTTTGAAGAATTCTTGTTCACATTGAAAAAAAAACTACATCGCCTAAACTGAACTGCTCTGATATCGAAACATGAAGGTACTTGGAAAAAATTTTATCAAAGTAAATGTAGTACAGCAAGCAATTTTTACGTAAAACTTTACCCTCTATTCGACAAAATTGTAGCTTAAGAAAAGCTACTTACCATTCCTAGAATTTACGAAGTAGGCAAGGGTCAGAGTCTGGTCTTTTCTATTTTTTCTGTTTGATTGTACAAGTGTTTTCAAATTGGAGTGATAGGAAAGTGCTCCAACCTCTCACCTACCAGGCCCCCTTATTATACTTATAATTAGCATTTCGGACACGTTTATAAAATCCTACTTCAGGTACCAACATACTTGTGGACTTATTTTAGAAAAGACAAAAGACAGATTTTAACAAAACTTAATCAGAGGTAATGCCGTTTCCAAATTTAAAATCAACCTTATTTAAAGTTAGGGATATTTTAAGTCCATATCTATTGTGGAAAGAAGTTGTCGTTTTAATACTAGGTTTAGGACCCGTCAATTTGACGGATTTTAAATGACGGTTTTGAAATGAAATTCCGAAAAAACCGTAGTATTAATGTTAACCACTGTGTATAGTAATTTTAAATGTTCATTTAAATAGTTCATACACACTATTATTATTTTCCTAAGCTTTCTAAATTTGGAAATTTGTATGTAGTATACCTATCCCTACGAAACCCGTCAAATTTCCCATAGTATTTAAAGAAAGAAAAGGGTGAAAGAAAAGTATTTAGTAAGATGCCCCGATTACCTCAATAGCGCCTCAATAATGTGAAATAAAACGAATTGTGTGACCCGAGTGTCATCTTACTTCACATTCAACGATATCGCTGAGCAAAGTGACTCTATTCGCTATTCGAAACATAAAGTATGCTGTAGACTAAATGTCTTGGCGAAAAGTTATCCGATTCATGTATTGGTGCACACATAACAAAGCACACAACCCATATTTCACAGTCGGAAGAGCCAACTGTAGGCTGCGTTAGGCTTTCATTTTCGTATGACGTGAGGATCAATTTGTAACAATTTTTAAGACACGAGACGATCTTCAGTATAGTTGCTGCAGTGACAGTGGTAAGAAAACTTCTCGAAGACAGTGTGGAAAAGTTTGAGATACTGTAGACAGTCATGGCTTATTGTACGTATTTACAATAGGGTAATTGAATTTGGGCACACTATTTTTTTTACTTGGCCGATCATCTTTTTCTAGCATTCATGAGTAAGAACAGGAAATATAATAAGAAATTGACCGAAACTGCCAATATCAATGACGATTGTTCAGAGAGTGCCTCTGAAAATCATTATGAATCAGGTAAAAGTGAAGATTAAAGTGAATAATGTGAATCACTGAAACTGAAGAAATGAAAGGATGTTCGAATAGTGAAGAGGAAAACTTCAAAATTCGTCTCAACAAGAAAAAGATACGAATTATTTATAGTTCTGATACCGAGGATGAGAAGACGAGTATTCCAAGTACATACCAAGATGCAATGGAAGGTATTAAAATTGCAGTTAAAGGGACACAGTGACTGAAACTAAAAGAAGGGAGATGGCAGCGATAAACACGTGGATTCTACATAAAGGGTGCACCTGATCAAAAATATCCAAAAAATAGTTTATATTTTGTTTAGCCAAGAAATTATCTGAAGAAAATAAGGACGTTCGTCAAAGTTGTGACGTTTCAGTAATGTTACCGACAACCTCAGGACTCCGAATAATTTGCCATATGGGTTACTATAATAAAACAAAAGCAGTAGCTGCTGTATGTATTGCAAAAAGACTATATGCGGAAAATGCACCAACAATATTCAATACATTTGTTAAAAATGTGCCCTATAACGATGATTACCCTGTACTGTTTATATTATTATCATCATTTACGTTATATGCTAATAATAGTAATAACTAAAAAAATTTTTTTTTGCTTATTTATATTTTTACACGTGAAGCCTTATATTGTTTAACTCAGACTTGGTTTGAATAAATTGATTTTTTTAAAAGTAAATACGAATTTTCGTCTCCCCGTCAATTTAATGGGTTCTCGTAGGGATAGGCAAATAAGAAATGCCCGTAAACCTAGTATTAAACATTGTTTGAAAAAAAAATTCAGTATAAAGGCCTTCAATATAAACAACTATTTAGCCTTCATATGAGGATAATCTTTTTATCTCTGGAGTCAAAATTTTGATGAGAGATAATAATAATTTGCTGAAATTGCTGCTAAAACAATTGGTTAACCAAACAATTTTTTAAAAAGTCAATTTTATGATTTATATGTCTTATTAAAGTTTTGTAACCAGAAACACCATAACCCAAAACATAATATGTTACTTCAAAAAACAGTTTAAACACCGAGTAAAACATTGATATTTTCTTTTCCAATGCAATTTCGTTCCAAGACTTTGTAAAGATTGATTTTAACATAATTAGTTTTGAATTTAGAGCGAAAACTAGACAAAGTACTATTTGGTGAAAGAAGTGAGATCTTTAATTTTATCTCCCAAAGTCTTAACTCTCCTATTGATTACTTTACAATTTTTTTGTAAAACTGTCAAGTTTTTCATAGCTTCTGAATATTCTGTTGCCCGAAGTCTAAAGAGTTTTACGGGTATATCTGGAAAAAAAATTTTTTTTTCTATTTATTTAACAAATAAAGATCTTTATTAGACCTCAGTAAAAGTTTCAATTTACTCTTTCCAAGCCTACCTTCCACATTCTCGTGAAGTATTTCCTGAATGAAAGAACCGAACATTGAAGTTTCTGTAAACCACTCCAAAAAAGTTTGCGTCGAATTTGAGGAGAATGATTTAATAAACTCGCCTTTCTGCAATCGAATAAAAACAAATAAATGAAGTTTTATTGAACTAATGTTTTTGAATTTTAAATGGTCTTCAAATGATTGATACTAGTTGCGATTTATTATGCGTATTTTGTTGACTTGTAAAACGCTTAGGTATTATTTTCCTTATGATAAAGTATATCTAAACAATTCTGTTTCGATTATGGCAAACTTACCAAAATCCAACAAAATTTTGATCCGTTCCGTTTCTAATCAGTATTTTTTTGGGTAGCTTTAAAAGGTGTTAGTATCTTAAATACCAAAGTGTTTTGTTTTATTTATTAAACACACGACTTATCGCTAACAAATTTATAACAATAGACTATGTTTATTTTGTTTAATTTCAATAAACATTTCTGGATTCAGTGGTGCTATTAACATTTGTATATCTTAGACATTACAATGACAACAAAAGCTGCAAAGTTCTCCCTCTGTAAGGGACTTATCAGTGGGAAATGAAAACATTTCTCCTTTATGTTGTGTTTGATGTTTAATTTGTTTTTCATAAGACATCGAAAATTTTTATGCCTTTTTAAAAGAAAGGGTCAATGGGCAAAATTCAACCTACCATATCGAGGCTTCAAAGAGGAATGACTTGTTGTTAATAGAAATTTTCTTTATAGTCTTTTCGGTTTTTGTTTGCTTAAATTACTTACTTTTTTGCAACTTATTATTTTACTAAAAACTTATTCATAAAGTATTTTCAGTTCTATAATATTTTCCTACCTCAAAAATTTTATTTCCATTGGAAAGTTTAATTACAAATTTTGAGTAATTCCCACAAACTTGTACAAAAAATCGAATGAAGGCATCCGATATCAGTACGTTTCGATTAGTGTCCGATAAATTAGTTGAAATCACAGCTAAGCTTAACGATGTTTTAAGATCTTTCACTAATTTTGGAGGTATTATGCTTTCTTCATCACCACAGCATTTAATAATTTTCGAATCATCCAAATCCACAAGAATTCCCTAATAAAAAAGTTGTCGGTCAATGGGCGTACACAAAAAAAGGCAACAATTTATAAGTAATTTTACGTAGCTGATAACACAGAATTAGGGAAGCACAGAGATACCGCACTTAAATTCTTGAAACTTTAAACTTACTTACGTCTTCAAAATTAATGTTTGCCATTAAGTGTTCAAAATTTTTGTGCTTAAGTAATCCAATAACGTATGGTGTTGGGGCGTCACACATTTCAATTAAATGAGCAGGAAGCACAGGTATATAGGTATGCTTCCAAGAAAATGGAAGCAGTATTGAATGTAGGGCTTCACTGCAGGTAGATAATTTCCTGTAGAAAATAAATGTTTGTTTAACGGAATTCCATTCTTTTTTAATAATGCTATTTCAACTATTGCGGGCATTTCCCTTTGTAAAGATCACTTACAGTTTTGTGGGAATATTATAAACCATAAAGCTCTTGGCATCTTCAGGAATTAAACTAAATAATTTAGCTTCACGGTGGCAAAACGATTGGTTTCGGTTTTCGGAGTATTTTGCTGTTTTTAAAGACAAATCAGTCATAGTTTCTCTTAATTTTTTACACCATTTATATTAATAATATCTATAAAAATTGCGAGTGTTCTTTACTTCCCTTCCTTTTAAACTTTAAATATGAAAATAAAAAGCCAATAATTAAAATGATTTTTGAGAGTATACGCCAGAAAAAATTCCTTATTCGATTTCGATAATATCTGGTATATGTATTAATGAGCCGATCACTTACCACATCCAAAATTTCTTCCGTAAATATTCTTATTTTTTACATTAAAATTATTAACTAGATTTGGTTACTGATTACTAATAACGAAGTTTTATTGGAATAGAATTTTAAAAGTTTTTATAAAATGATAGATCACTCATTTGATTGCGATGAATCAATTGTCTTTTGTATTCGTTAAAAAAAAACTGAAAGAACAGAAGAAGAATGAAGAGGTACCGAGTCAAAGAAGATGAAAAAATCAATCTGAGAAGAGCAATGAAAAAAAGTCCTTATACGTAAAGGAAAACAATTTTTTCCTCTGGTTAACTTTTACCTGTCTCTTAAGAGAAATAAAGTAGTTGGTTTACCTTTAAAGGGGCTTTATATATAGAAAACAGACTAGTGTCTTATACCCAGGATTTAAAGAAAACAAAATTAGTGGTGGTTTTAATCCCGTTTTCTCTCTTTTTTAGGTATAACTAAGGCGACCATACGTTCCGAATTTTTCTAGAAGCAAATTATCCCTGATTCAGGTTTTTTGTCCCGAATTGTCCCGAAATTTTTGAAAAGGTTCATATTTTCAATATTTATTTTAAATATATTTCAACTAGAATAATTTTTCCAAAATTTGAACCGAAAAAATTGTGCATATCAAACTACGCGGCACGCTTTAAAAATACGGATTTTTATTATATCCTCAAATAGTATTTAAGGTAAAAGTACCAGTAGTTGACCATTTTGTTTAAAAAATGATGAAATAAGGTTTGTATAAGGTGCGCACTTCAGACAACCGTGACTTAGATACCAAGACATGTGTTGTTTAAATTTTGGAACAATTGTGCGTGAAATCAAGTGCGTCTATTAGCAGCGAATATCCGAGTGCAGTAACGTAAGCAATGTGGCGATATATTTCTATTTCCTTAACGATTCTGTTAAGGACGCTGTATAGTCCAGATAAAAAATTTATATGTTGCGAACATTTTATGAATAAATCAGTTACTGTGTAAGCGCTTACAATGTTTTATCAACTTATAGATACATTGTTTTGTCGTTCTAACCTAAAAAAACGGTAGTTTTTAAATGGTCAACTTTTGAGTATTGTTAATGTACAACTTTCAGAAGTTGACCGGCATGGTCAATTATTGACACTACTCATTTAAATTTGTTTACGATTTGTAATGTATTCGTTTTACACTTTACTTTGTTAGAAACACAAAATATAAATGTGCATGTTATAGCTTACTGCAATCTAATTGATGACCATAACGTCAACTATTAACTGCATTAGTTAACCAGTAGTTGACCATTTTGTTAAAATTTAAAGTTCCAATAATGACACTTCGCAAGCTGTACTACTCGAAGACAGCATAATAAACCGAAGATCCTGTGATACTTGAAAATTTGACTACATTGCACGTTTCTCCTATTGCTAGCACATAAAATAATATTCCAAGCCCATTCAAAAGGCATTTTTATGTGCTAGACAACAAATGGAATGCTGAAGTTTTTCATATTAATGAGTCTACCAAATCAAGCAGAACTCGTAATGTTTATTCTGTTCCTAAGTTGAGTGTTTCATTCAATTAATTTAGTTAATTTCTTCGTTTTATTGTTTAAATATGATTTGTGCTGCTAATTGTTAAAATTAAACGATAATAAACTGATTTCCAGCATAAGTCTTTTAACCTTGCTCCGAATGTTCCGAGTCCGCTCATTGATGCGTTATCGTCAGTACCTCTTGGCTTGCCTTCATATCCTTGCACTTGATAACAACAGCCAGTTTTGGGCAACACGTCACCCATTGCTTGAATCCAAACCGTATAGGCTTACACCCCATGTATTGCTTTACGTAATGACGTCCATAGCATTGAATCATTTGTCTATCAATACTGATATTTTCTGAAAAGACTCCAAATAGCAGTAAGTTCTTGTTCAACTGGTCAACCAGTGGTCGAATTTTCAACAGTTTATCGCGTTCCTGTGGTGCTATGTTTTGTAAGTCGGAGTTTTTACTAATGTGAAAGTACCGTTCGATTTCTAAGTGTCTTTTACGACTTATGCATTTTCTCATGCTTTCAATGTTTATACCATATCTTCACACCAGCAAAGCTTTTCTTGAGGAAGATAATAAGATTGTCCAGAGAAAACAAGTATCCTCAAAAATTTCGAAAGCATTCGTTTGAAAATATAAATTTCAACATCTATTCGGAATCTCAACAATATCTATAGGCTCTTTGTCAGCATCCCCATGTTAACAAGATAATAAGACACCACAGTGTATTCAACCATCGATGTTCCTTAAAGAAATAAAACGTTGAGAAGCCATAACCAGCAGAATACAAATCCAATATACAAAATCCTAATATACGATAAAAGTACACTGCATGAGGCATGATCCCCAAATGGGGATCGAGATATTTGGGGCCATATTACCCACTTAAGTTACAGTAGCATCATGGAACCTTTACTAAAGTATACAGTACTCATCAACAATAAAAAAAAAATTCGCCACTTTGGAAATTAAGCCCCGAGAAAATAATTTTTTTCGCGTTCAAAATTAACGAAACTCACTAACGACAGAAAATCGCGACTGGCCTGATAAAATGACCTTTTCTGACCAAGGGGATGCATGTACTTGGGCAGTTTCGGTGTCTTTATATTGGTAAGATCCTACTGAACCACGTGAACGTCGAATTTTTGTTCCTCGACGTCAGATGGATGTTGTAGGTGCGTTTAAGCACTCGATCCCCAAATGGGGATCATGACACGAAATGGATTAAAAAAATTAAAAATCAAACTTAAGTTATTTAACTTAACTACCTCTCCCTTCCCCGCTATAAGTTCCTGTCCCGCATTAGAAAAAAATATGGTCACCTAAGTATAACAGGATGCGGAAGGAGGATTTGAACTCTAGATCATTGCGTCCAAGTCAGGAACTTTAACCACTACACTACTCCTCTCACTAAATAAAACAAAACTAATTATCGTGATTTAGACCCCCAAAAACAAACAAACCTTAAAGAATTACTGAGTAAAAGAATTTTTCTTTCACGAAGGAGGGAACTGAAGACTTTTAAGAGAACTTCTATCTGTAAATAATCCAACAGTTGGGCCAAATCCTTTTCCTCCAGTCTGAGGTCGCATGGTCTTCTCACCAAAGTTGTGGCTGAAATCAAAAAATTAAATTAGAAACTGACTTTACTGAAACTGACTCCTACATTAATTAAATCTCAAGAAAATTACACAAATATTCATCCTTTTTTGAGGGAGTTATTTGTGTTGCCTTTTCAAAAATCTTCATTAATTTTAATCTTCCTCCAGGACCAGGAAACTGACAATTATAAAGGCGTTGAATAAAATCTTCTATACCCGGAGATCCATGTCTAGATTCCAATTCTTGCAGTACCTTATAAAAAAAACCTTATTAAGGAAAAATCATTTTAAAAAAACATTGTCACTACATAATAAAAAATTTTCTTAATTACTTTGTAATAAAATCCATTAGCCCTGTGAGGGCTAATGATGCAATAGGTTAAAGGCAAACAATAATGGCCTCCTTCGGGTAGCACACGTCGGCAATAACCGAATTTTCTGCTTCCATCTTGGTTGGTTATGACTAATGAATAGTACTGCTCCTCTGGCTGATTGCTTTCCGCGGTAGAAGGCCAATAAGAGGCATCGGGAAAACACAAAGCTTCTATTAAAGGAGGGGGTTTTACCTGCAATTAATTAACAAGAATAAAAAAGAATTGAGGTTTTCGCCGTGATAAATGTTTAGGAATTTAATTCTTATAAGCTTAGTCGGCAATCCAGATGAGTGTGAATGAGTGAAAAGGATTTTAAAAACATTACTTCATCAACTCATGAAAACGACTCAAACCAAAAAATGACAGTTCAAATGTTGAGAAGGTCAAAAGAGATGGAACATTTAGAATTTTTAGGGGAGGAGTAGTGTAGTGGTTAAAGTTCCTGATTTGGACACAATAGTCGTGAGTTCGAATCCTCCTCCCGCATCCTGTAATACCCAAGAATAAGGGTGGAAAACGGGATTAAAACCACCACCACATTCGGAATTTTTAATAATTTGACTGCGACATTAATAATTTTAAAAAATGAAAAAAAAATCTAGAAACGAAAATGAGGATAATCGATATTAAGAACATGAAGTAATATTCTCTAATAAAATGAAGGCAAAAAAGTCATACCGTTAGCAAAGACCTTATCACTGACTTGGTTTTCAGACGTATAAAAGTAAACAAAGTTCTAAAGCTTTAACAAAGTGAAGTTTCACCACTTGGTGTTTCTTACAATACACTTTACGTGATGGTGTAGTTTACAATAACGTTATTGATTATTTATATGTTACTATAATCTTGAATCTAAATACATACTTGTTTTTGAATATTTACTTACGTCAGGCGGAAAGGCACTTTTAATGTATGGAACATTTTTCTTTGACTCACATAGAGTGAGCCCCACAAGCAAACAAGACTCGAATAAATGTGTAGAACTACTGTTAACATACTCATCACTGAGGTTTTTACTATCCACTATGGACGAAGATTCTTTTACTTTTGTTCTGGCAGTCGCCTCCGACATATTTTCAATTTTTACAGTTTTTGGCTTCTTGTCACTTTCGGCTTTACTGAATTCTGAAAAAAGTGAGTATCGTAAAAATAACAAAAAAATAAAAATTCTTGAATGAAATGTATTCAACGTAAGAAGTATTTGTTGACATCATTATTGATATTTGAATTTGAATCATGTTATTTGTTCAAATTTTAAAGATAATTAAAATATTGGGAGGGATTTCTGGAAAAAGAGACTTTCTAAAGTGCTGGTTACTTTTCTGAGTAACGCCTAGATACGGCCGTGCAAAATTTAAATAAACTGAGAAAAAAAGACCTTAAATATTATCATTTTTTCATTTGATCTACTTTCTATGAATATAAATTCAAACGACTTTAAGAAAAACAGTTCTCCTTTTAATGATAAAAATGAAAATGGTTAATACAAGTAGCAAGATGGACTACCACAAAGTATACTTCCTGAAATAAGGCATTTTATGTTTCGCGGTCTCATTTATAAGCATTTAATTTTTATTCACAGAAACACAACGAACCCTTAAGCTGCATCAAACTAAGGCATCCTCTTAATTATAAAAGTTATGGCACAAATATATTTTCTTGAATTATTCTGCCTCATCAAGATAGTCTACGGGAGATGATAGTAAACTTAAATGAATTTCAAACTAAAAGAAACGTAACAAAACAAATTGGAAAACTTATATTTACTGTTCCATATTTACCTTTCTCCGTTGAAAACTTTATCGGATATCTAATTTCACCCAAGGTCAACAAAGAATCTGAATCAGTTTCCCTACTACTATAATAAAATATAGTCGATTTTAACGTATCAATTTTTCTTTCTATACTTTCATTGTAATCATTCTTTCGTACTATTAAGTTTTTAAGAGGTTCAATAATTTGCTCCCCGTCATTTTCTATTTTGCCCATACTACTCGATACTCGCTTGAGAGCATCATTTGAAAATTCCAATCTCAAGTTAAAATTTTCCGCCCAACTTCCGTTATCTAAACTTTTTCTGCGGTTTAAAGTAGTAGGATATGACCATTTGTTAGCGCTCACCACGTCGGTACACTGAAAGTCAAATAGAAAAACTTTTAATCATGTAGTTGTATTTTTAATTTCCAATGATTTTAGGTGTAATGTTCTCAGTACTTTTTCAATAATATTTCTACATCTATTATGACATAATCAGTGTGGTTCGCGTCTGCTTATACTCGTCAATTGCTAATTCTCCCCACTAATTTAGAATTAGTATTAAATTAAAATAAATTCATATTATGAATTAAGGTATGTTTCTCTTTATTTACAGACACACAGTAACATATAATTACTATTTAAAAGCATTTGCACCTATTTTTTGAGCACCTATTTGATGAAATATTCTAAAATTTATGCCTCGACATACGACGAAAAATATGAGATACGAATTTGTGATGTGCGATAATTGCATAGGTGATCTCTAAATGGTAAAACGTTCGCTCAGCTTTCCTCCCACCACTTTTGCCTGCTATGTCCCTCTGTTTGGTTGTTGAGACCAGAGTCCTCTGTATGGCCGCCACAAAGTGTTATTCTCTTTCTTTGTGTCTGAGTAATGATGGAACTCAGCAGTGAGGAGGAGGTCGAGCCGTAGGAGATACTTACTTCACGTGAGTTTAGTGATATCCGTGGCAAGTGGCAGGAAGTGTTCGATTTTTTGCAAAAACACCCAGAGAAATAGTCCGCAGGGAGAGCGAGTGCCTTATTTGATGATAGCTGTCTCACATTCTTTCGTAACATTTTCAAAAGAAGGCAGAAACAGACCTCTCTTGATCGTTACCTTGTGAAGGTCTCACGCAGTGAAAGTCAGGAAAGTGAGGCCAAGAAGGTCCGACGTTAAAGTGATGATTAATAAACATTGTGTGTTATTAATATATTATTAGATAAATTGATAAACAGTACGTGTTCTTGTTTGTTTGTTTAAAGACAAATTGTGTATATTACATGTAATTTAACTGTGTTTTGGGTTAGTTTCATATCGCTAGAACGCATTTGATATACATAACATCATTTTAAATGGGAAAAATTGCTTTGAGATACGATTTTTTTGACATACGACGATGATCACAGTACGAATTAAATTCGTATCTCAAGGTACCGTTATATTTATGTACACATATGTGCATTCTTTAGGTTCAGTAGAAGTCTTTCTATGCCAATAAGACTAACAAAATAAAAACAAAAAGGGGTTACACTTACCATGTAATGAAGTCCGTCTATTTCTTGTGGTTTTAAATTTACTTGGTTCTCATTATGTTTGCCAAAGGTTTTGAAATCATTTTTTTTACTAACACAAGGTACATCATAAATAGGTTCTAAACTCTTGGCTTTTGAAAACACATCTTTCATTTTAATTTCTGTTAAAAATAAGAAAAATATTGAAATCAAAATACTACCATTTAGAATCTTATAATTTAAAAAACAGTACATCTACTTGAGCATAAAAAAGTAATGGTCTTTTTTACATGTCCTCATTAAAATTTGATCTTACCATTAGTGGCCATTTTCTTTACTGCACACATTACATGATCTGATGATTCTGAATTGAATGAATTCGAAACTAAATAACTTTCACTTTCCTTTTTAAGTGATTTTTCATTGACATATTGGTTAATTGTGCTTGAAAGTTGTGAAAAAGACAGATTTCCATTTTTTTTAACAGGAACTTTCAGTGCAATTCTTTTTTCAACTAGTAGAGAATTTTTACTTGATTTTATATTTATATCACACTCAAAGTTTTCCTTGTAATTCTGACCTCCTAACTCATGAGTTTTTATAACTTTCTCTAATTTTGCTAATTTTGATTTTAATACTGATATCCCTGTATTTAATGTTTTAGACTCTACACAGCTATCCTGCTTTGAAATCTGAGAATTATGACAGAATGTTCTAGGAGGTTTTTTAGGAGGTGGACCCTTTGGCAGTGGTGATTCTAATGCCCTTCTAATACTCTCACTAAGATCCAAAGCAATGTCATTTTGCTGGTCTATATTAATAACTTCTAAATCCTTCTCATATGTTTGAAACTGAGGCAATTGTTTCTCACTTTCTTTATTTTTATCATTCTTATTAACGTCTAATAAATTATGTTCACTGGAAAATAAATGACTATTAATTTCAATACTTTTGTCATAAAATTTGGAAAGGTATTTTTCACTCTTTGATTTCTGATTATTTTTCAAATCATTGTTCACTAAAACTTCAGTTTCTTCTGATCTAATTCCCTTACTATTTCTAGATACAATTTCTTTATCACATGAGTTACAACCCTCATCTTTTTTGCTTGAAATGAGATTTTTTACTTTGCCCTCTCGAGATTCCGCCTTTTCTCGGCGGAATGCCGGGGTACGCTTAACGAGTGATTTTGTATCAGTCATTTCCATTGCAGCACCACCCTTTTTTTTGGACATTATTTTATCAACACTATCATCACTCAATTCTTGAAAGATTTCTGTTTTTGAAGGTAAAAAACTGTTTTTTGAAGGTAATGTTTTGTTTTCCTCAGAAAACGAAGTCTCAAATTTTTTTTTAATATATTTAACGCGACTTTGACGACATGACATTATTAGGTTCGTATGAATGATTTGAATTCATGAATTAAAATAAATCGACAATTCGTAGCACTAAAAACATGTATGCTAGATTCTCATCAATAGAACGATAGTTCGAGGTCTAAATATTTCATGGTAAAAACTAAATCAATTTTAAACCAGTGGTTTAGATATAAAACAATGCTTAAAAAAATAAAATCTTTTCCAACTACAACTTATCGTGGCTATAGACTCTTCTTTGTTTCTGTTTAGTTGGCAGCAACTCATAGTGTAAACAATTCTAGCCCGTCTAAATGGGACGTTTGAAGTTATACGGGAAAGTCTTAGAGCTTGCTTTTGTTTCCACAGAATCTTAAGAAAAATGTTTTGTGAGAAATGAGGGTCCAGTATAACTTTTCCTATAAGTTTCATTTTGCTCCAGTAATTATTAATGTCTCGTGTTAAGAAATGGATGATAAAAGACTAACCCTCCTAGAACTGATTAAAAAAAAATTAATAAAACACTGGAGTTTGGGGCCATTCTTCAATTCCAAACTGTAGGCTCGTTTTTTTCTCTTGAAAACGTAAAAATTTCATAAATGATAATAAAACATGTATAAATGGTTAATAGTTAATACTATCCCGTCTCCCCCCGAAAATAAATATTTCCAGATTAGTTGATCTGAAACTGCAATTTGTTATGTTAGCCAACGATGAACTATTAATCTTTGTGCAGAAACTAATTGCGGTGTCAAGTTACGAGTTCTAATTCTTCTTTATCATAGGCTCCACTTCCTACGCCTTCCTAAAAACAATTTGTCTAAAGTACAACTTTAGCGGCATCTGTTGTAAATATTCGAACCATTAAAGGTCACGTGATAGTTTTGTGAATATTTCTTGATTTTATAAAATAGTTTGTAATTAAAAAGTTTTTGAATTAATTAGTTTAAGATAAGATGCTATATGTACAAAATGAACGATAGTATTAGAGGGACATCGATATGGATGTCATGCACGAAGACTTTTTCATTGGTAACGTATTGGATGTTTTTTCCTTTTCAAATTTCATTGTTTTGGTAGGCGGTACCAGCACCTGAGGTTTACAGGTGGTTGTTCGCTAATTAAAATTTGATGTATTCTTTTTAACTTTTCGTACAGTCATTATTCAGTTTAAAACTGACAAAGCATTTTACTTATTATTAATATTTTCTGAAGTTTAAAATTATTTTCAAAACTTTTACGTTTCGTGTATTGTTAACCATTTTCTGTCTCATTTGTTTTTCTGTCTTTCATTACACTTGGCCCCATTTTTGTTTTTAAAAGTCAAATTTTAAATGTCTTTTGGCCTTTTTTTGTAAGCAAATGATTTTTTTTGATCTTTCAAATGTATGAAATTTTACATATAAAGTAATGAAATTAGTGAATAAAAGTTTTACTGACATTTCATTTGTCCTTGAGTAAAGCAGTTCTTTTGCATTTATTGTCTTTATTTTGATTTATTAATTGGGGAATTTTAAGTTTTAATTTTTTAATTTGTGTTGAAAATAATTGGTTGTAAGATTCATCAGTATTATTTTTTTGCATAGTTCTCTTTGGATTGGTTGGAGCAACAGCTGATTTATATATGTACTTTTTCGATGAATGGAAAATACAGTTGTACTTGGATGCAAAATGTTTAAGTTAACACTTCTCAAAAATTGAAAGCTTGGGTTCAGATTATGTGGAGTTGGAACAACAATTCTTTTTCACCCAAAATAATTCCTGCCATGAGTCCTGTACTGAAGTATTGTTTTGAAAATTTAGTTTTCTGTAATCAGTGAATTGTTTTTCATAAATTTCATTAGGCTTTAAGTATTTGTTTTTTTTTAATTTTACTTGAATTAAAAAAATACTAATGTAAACATTTTTAGTACTATGAAAGTGTTCATATTTATTTTAGTATACATTTACAATTAAGTTCTGTACCAAAATGTTTTTGGTTTTAAAATTAACCTGGTGTCTTTGGGAAAGTTGTAAATACAACGCATAAATAACGGTCGTCACTATCTTTTGGTTTTCCTATTTTTCAGTTGAATTTTCAGTTTAATAATGCTGATGGAGTCATATTTAAAAACTATTTTACATTGAAAAAATAGTGTTCCTTTTTTAAAAAAAATATTCAAGAAAGTGCAAAAACAACATTCATAAAACGAAACCCGACTACATCGTTTTTGCAAAAAGGTTGAAATTGTTGGTTTGATGTTGGCTTCTAAATGAGTTATGTACAGATTCAATACACTGGTTACATTGTTACTTTTCTCTTATGATTCATGTACGCAAAACTAGCGATCTTTATTCCAGAAAGCAGGAGTTTAATTTCAGACGTCCTAATAACTGTTATTGTATTGAAATAAAGAAAATTTTGGCTTAAATTTCTTCAACGATATAAAATGCTTTTTTTTTATATTTCGTCATTAGAAAACTTTGTTTTTTTTTGTTAAACGTGATGTATTATTTTGTGTAAATTAAATTCCAAAAAATCAAATACTCACATTTTTTTAAAAATTGAGAGCATTTGCCAATCTGTATCTGCAAAGTATCTGATTATTGCAGCTATATACTTGGTTTTGACAGGTATATCGCATATATTTTGTGAAATATCGCATCACTAAATAAATCACATGTGAATAAATCGCACCACTTCTCTATAATTAGTGTATTCATGTAAATTATTTCAGTTTAATTATTTAAAAAGTTAATAAAAATGTTGCAACAGATATTAATGTAGCAGATAAGTCACATCAGTGGTCAATTCTCTTCAAAGTAAGACAAAATTGTTGGTCTTCATCAATTTCGCATCTCTTTTCTACTACTTACTGACTGTGTGATTCCCATGTCAATACATTATTGAATACGTGAGTGGTTCCCAAACTGTGCATCCTAGAGTGCTGTAGTATTTTTATTTGGACACTCCGAAAATTTCAAAGATTTGGGGTAATAAACAGAAAAATGAAGTACAGAAAGGGAAAAGCGCTTCAAATACCTGGGGTCCAGACTAACAGAAACAAGCAACACCATCGAGAAAATCAAGGAGCAGATAAGGCGCGGTACCAAGACTCGTATGGGAGTTCGCTCCCTGGGTACTGACCAAGTGAAAAAGATACATTCTGGACACCTGGGTGAGAAAGATTTTAAGGAAAATGTATGGACCAGTCTGCATCAATGGGGTTTGACAACAGAGGTATAACCAAGAGCTATATGACATCTACGAAGAAGCATCGCTATAGGCTGAGGTCAGAAAAGCTCGCCAGCAATGGGCCGGCCACCTGGTCAGGATGGACTCCAGCTATTTACCGACACAAGCCCTCAACAAGCACCCTGAGGGCAGGCGACAACCCGGCAGGTCACGGAAAAAATGGCTGGAGGATGTGGAAGATCACCTAAAACTGCGGGTGTCCGGGGCTGGAGAAACATCGCCAAGGATCAGGACGGATGGAGACGAGTGAATGTAAAGGCCAAGGCTCTTACAGAGCTGCAGTGCCATTGAAAAAAAAGAAGGGGAAGAAGTGGAAAATGCGTTCATATTTATTGGCAGATATCGTTTATATATAATACTGTTTGGGTAGTGAAGTAGTGAAAGTAGCTATAGAATTAATATGAATGATAATGGTGAAAATTTAACTTCCTTTAAATTTTATTTTTGCAAAGAAAAGGTGACTTGGATTTCTTCGCCCACTGTGCTAAAAAACCTTTATTCTAGAACCGCGGCCTTTTAATCTCTTGAGTGTTTCCAAATAACACGTATTTATTTCAGCCGAATCTTCCGTCACGCATTAATTAATAAGAATATGCCAAAAATTCTGTCGGTTTTCGTATAGACTACCCGTCAATAATTACATTGTTACTGACCACGAAATCCTGAATTTTAAATACAGTATAATCGTAGTTTCATTCATTGTAAAAACGAAACAGTTGGCTACTGCTGTGATTTCTGTATAGTTTTTGAAGTTTTGCAAAATTAAATACAAGAAATAGATGAGGGGCATGCAATAGGTGCATTTGGTTCAATTTTAAATTTCCTCCGTGATAAATGTAAAGCTAGTTAAATCTCTTTCCTTTTTTCACATAGGATGATGAATTTTGTATTTCCCTGCAACTTTGATTTCAAACAGGAAATGTGATATAAATCCTGCGGATTTTCACTGTTTGGGTGATTTAAACCATACCGAACTAAAGAAATGCTATCATTGTTTTGTTATGTTTTCCACAAAAATGATTTCGCTGTAGTAAAAGAAAATTTAAAAATAAAAAATCTGTGTAACTTCAATGCAGACGCATTCATACTAAAGTAGTAAAATATTTACTAGAGACAAGTAATATTTGGCCTGTTATAAGACGGTAAATGTGAGTAAATAAGGCAAAATGAAATTTTTCCAAAGCAAAGAAATGAAAGAACGTGGTGGTATTTTGAATGACGTATTTTTAAAAGTTACTTGCAAAAGAAAACGTATACTTTACATTACCCAACAAAATCTTTAATTTTTCTTTTCGTGGCGGTCATCTATTGACCACGAAGTTTTACCACTATTTCATTTTTTCTCTATTGTCTCTTCACCTCCTCCAATAATTCTTCATTTCGTTGTAAAATTCTTTGATGGTATAATTCCCAGTTTTTGAGTAAAATTAAGCTTATTACAATATTGATCACCTTTAAATTCTTTAACCTTTCCGTTATTTAAAAATTGACGATTATTTGGTTTTGCATAGAATTCTGAAGTGATGTGTTGGCCCATGTGTTTTGCTTTATTGTTTACCTCATTACCCAGAGCTATTATTGTTACTTATGCGAAGGGTGCTGAAAATGATATCCATCTAAAATATGTCTCGCCAACCCCCAAAGCTGTTCGATTTCACGCTCAATAAACATAAAATGTGAAGTCCACCTTTGTGGGGATCACGTACCGTTTCAAAATTAAAAAATACCAAAGAGGATGCAGCTGGCTTTTAAATAATCAATTTTTTTTAGGTCGCTATGTAGATTATTATTATTATTTATTTTTTATAATTCTCTTAAGCGCTCACTGTTTTCATCATTGTAACAAATATATTAATGTCACTGTATAGATACGTGATGTTACTCTACCGTCTTTTCTTATTCACATTTTATTGTGTGGACAGCTTTTTACGAATTTAAACGTTTATTACGCGTGTGATTGAAAAAAAATTCTTTATTCATCTTTACTTTTTATCTGAATAACTACCATTAAGCCTCTCAATAATGTTATTTTTCCTTAGATTATTACGCCGTTTTAAGTTTTTAAAACTATAATTTTAACTCTGGCCGCAAATTGGACGTACAGTAAAATATTGTATCATTATTTTTTTAGCGTTTTATTTTATTTGAGCAAAAGTATTTTGTCTTTTTTCTAGTCCTTACCTTTGACAAGGATTTTTGCTCAACCGTCGGCAAAGTATCCATCGGTTGAATCCATCCCGTGGTCACTCTTCGAGCAGAAGCAGATGGTGGTAAAATAATATTAGCTCGTCTGTGAGTTAGTCATATCTCTAACGCTTTTCATTAACCTTGATTTCTGCATGTTGCACACTATTAAAAAATGAAAATGTGTATTTCCTTTGAAGAAGAAGCTTTGAAAATGAGGAAAGGTTCAAAAGTCAAAAGAAGACATCCATGAGAGTTTTGAGATATACGGATAGGAAAAGATGCAAGTAAATGGAAAGTCAAGGGTATCCCGTGCCTGGGTTGGGAGGGGATGGCGGTGGGTTGCGCACCCAGACATCAGTATAAAGCTGTTGGGTGCTGAGTAGTATCTTACGTATGGATTATATTGTTATTGTAATTCATTACAAACTAGAACACTTTGTGTTTAAAATTCGCGTATGAAGTGAGTGTTTCAGTCAATTAAATTTTGCAAATATCGGTGTAACTGTCCATAAAGAGATCTGTAGTATAGTGTTTAAGTGCCAGGCTAAGAAGGTATAGTCGCGAGTTCAAACCCTCTTCCCGTATTTAGTTATACCCAGAAAGGGTGAAAAAACGGGATTAAAAGTCAACAATAACTGTAATTGTCTAGTATTTCTTTACTTAATGGTGTTCTTTAAGCAATTCATGAAGTACCGAGTTTTTAGAATAAGCCTTTGTTTTTTTAGGAAGAAATCATATTTAAAATTTATTTATTTTGCCATCAAATTAATGACCAAGAGGTCGGGTCTGATGTGACACGTGTAAACACGATAGTGTTTACAGGTTTCAAAGAAATCAAAGCTTCTACGCGAGGAAGAGTCTGATTCATTGGAAACACAGCAGTATTTATTATGAAATATTATAGGATAAAATATTATATTTCATTTCATGGCAAGAAATTGTGAAACTGCGAACTCCCATCGAATTGTGATGAAGTCATTAAATTCAAATTATCAAAAAAAATTTCATAGGTTTCAAGAATTATACACAACATTTAAAGGTAATTGTGTTTTTTGTTATTCCTCTGTTACATGTAATGATAAAATTTGGCACTTATACCAAGTATTTTTTGACACGGAAATAAAAACTTCTGTTATATTTAAAACTCCATATAAAAGTAAAATAATAAGATTGTAAAATGTGCTTCAAACTTTTTTTTACATACTTCAAAACGCTCGTATTGAAAAAATAAATTTACACTGATTTACCGATTGTAATAATTCTGTAAAAAAATGTCTTCAATATTATATTTTAAATTTTGGGGTTAGGTCGTGCTTTAGGCCTTGTGACAATCGTGACAAGAGAATTCTGAATGTTTGCTTACTTGGGGGGATAATTCATATTGGAAGGGAAGACGATTCATCGTTTACCACCGGGCAGTAAAAGTAAAACGAGTAAGACAGCTACGAAAGGGGTTGAAAAAAAAAAAAAAATCATTTTGAAAGTAAATAAATGACATCGTTGGATATATTTTTATAGCACGCAATCTCCTATTTGATTTGAATAATGTGGTTTGTATTTTATTCTTTGCTTAGCTTATTTTTCAATCTTTATTTTGCAGAGTCGTGGAACCTATTTGACGTCACGAAAAACAAGTGGTTTTGTTCTCTTTCCCCCCATTTTTCTTTTTCTTTTCTGTAGAGTCATTTATAAGATCATTCTATTTGAAAAACTTGCTATAATTTAAGTGATTTGAAAATAATTCGGTGGTCCGAGTTAAAATATTGCAATAGATTATTTTACATTCAAGCATTCTAGAAAATAAGATCTACGTTGATAATTTGATATTCAATTAATATAGTACATTCCATCGCATTTATGTAATGTTTTTTTTGTCAGTCGAATACATATTTAATTCTGAAACACTTTTTTTTACTGTGAAAGAGAACTCTTATTCCGTATTTCTATCTTTAAATTGATATTATTGGTAGTAATATTATTCTTTAACAAAAAGAAAATGATATTAGTCGCAAAAATTTCAAACTACTTAGATCAAGTTATAATAAATTTTTGAATATTAAAAGATGGAAGAGATAGAGAGAGTGGGTGTTTTTAAAGAGGCTAATATAACATATTTAATTTTAAAATCTGCACTTCAGTGACGAAATTTCAACCTGTAGCAAAGTTAAAAAAAATTTTTTGACATTTATTGGTATATTTTAAATGTGAATGTATATTGTAAATGTGGTATTTAAAACTTTGAACTATTCTTTTTGGTGTACTGAAAATGACCTATTATAAAATTGTATTTTTCCTCATAGCGACCTATATTGTGCCTAATAACATTTGAATTTTTTGTATTTCTTTAGCAGTGGAAGTTAGTGCTCGTAAGCAAATGCATAGGCTATTAATAAATAAGTTTAATTGTCATGTTTCGAAAATAAAACATCTTGAGCCGTATATCTTTTCCCTTCATAATAAAGCGCCTCTTAGAATGTTCTATGGTATACTTTCATTAAATTTAAATTTTTAATAGAAATGAAGAAGCCCTTCGGTGCAGAAGACATGAAAAGTAATGCCTAGGAAAAAGTTATTGTATTTTTTGACATGGTGAATTTGATAAGCAGAAGTCAAAGAATGGCGTTGTTTTTTAAAATAATAACAAAAGACATTTGTAGTAACTTATGTATATTTTGCGTGACTTGCAGCAGTTATTGTTATTATACTTATTAGTATTATTGCGTAAAGAAAAAAAGTTTTAAAATTTTGGTTAAAAATCCAATTTTGAACTCCTTTTTATTTATTTATTTGTAGAGGTGAAAATTTTTTATGTATTGAAGAATTTCTCGAAGTTTTTTTTTTAGAATATAGAGAAAATGGCAGCTTTTTTTTTCTTTCGGCCAACTAGAGACCTCGATGTTTTCAACTCATTTTCACTCCTATTTGTTGGAGCAAGTAATAACATGAGTTGAAAATATGCTTGATTATGAGTCAGTGTTGAAGACGAACTCGCTGACTGAACATTACTACCAAGGTTGTGAGCCTTGGAGGGAATTTTGGGGAGGGGATAGTGGATAAATTGAAGGAAAACATTTCAGGTAAGGAAGAGTGGGAGAAAAACAGGCTGAGATTTTCACCCAGGTGGGTGAACCACGGCCCTTGGAGTGATACGGTGGAATATGTGGTCAACAAACGAATTAGCACAAAATTCTCTTCGGATAAAAAAATTTGGTATCACCTGGTAGCCAGCGAAATAACCATACTAACGTAACAGTAGTACCTAGAATTGAACATTAGTATACGACCTTAAACCGTTTCTAATGTCTAAACTTGTACCTAGGCATAGGTTTCCTATGGGTCAACCTATGTCAAACGGACCATATTTAGAAAAAGTTCCTGGTCGACCATCTCCGATTTTGTTTAAATTTTACAGGAATGTTGCGCTTTTGCACGTGCACGTTGCTTTATATGTCCTTTCAAATGGTACGACCGCCAGTTGTCTACCTCGTTCAAGTGCTGAGCTATGGAGGCTAAAATAGTGGTAAAAAATTTGTCGCACTCGACTAATATCTTGTTTTTGCTCCGCCATAACTTTTTTCTGGAACTACGGATCTTTTCGAGATCATGTATGCCGATGGTATGTTAAAAGCACTATTCGGCATTCTTATCTCCATTACTTTAGGGGTGTGCGAAGAAGGCGAGAAACTGATTTTGGCTCAAGTTTGTGGCCAAATATCTCAACCGCGTCATTTTTTATTCCATTCTTACCAATTTCATTGGAAAGAGCATATCTTTAGCTTTCAAAGCGATCCAATTTAATTTTAGAGCGGCAACTATTAGTGGGTCAAATTTGACTCTAAATATTGTCTAGTTGAAAGAATTTAGAAACTTTGTTTAATACGGCTCTTTTAACTTTTTGACCGAGTAGCTTAATTGAGTTAAGCTAGTAGAATGAATGAGATACTTGTAGTAATAATATATGAGGCTAGATTTTTTAAGTAAGTACCGTTTTGCCACGGCGCGGCCGGCCGCAGCGCTGCGGTTGGTGTTCTTTACATGCACACTGGGTACCTACATCTGTTGCCTACGAACTGACGCCATTACAGTCTGATTCTTCCTTGTTTCTGTACTGAGTGTTTAACATAGGTCCGATAATCTGGAGTCCCGCCGACTGTGGAGCACGGGCTCTTATAAGATTTCTTAGTGCTAAAGGCCTAAAAGCGATCGATATTCATCGTGAGATCTGTGCAGTTCAATGATGGTTCACGGAAATTTGGTGCAGGAAGTGGACAATAAGGTGAGAGAAAACAGACGCTTTAGGATTTCGTTCTTGTGGGATGATTTTCCGTCTTCAAGACGATGACAAAGTCAAAACAGTTGTGATGCAGTGGTTAACAAGTCAGGCGGCAGACGTCTATGAGGAGGGCATCCAAAAACTGGTACAACGTTATGAAAAGTGCCTCAGTATTGGCGGAAACTATGTTGAAAAGTAGATTAAGGTACAGGCTTTCATGTTAAAATAAAATTAGTGACATATTTTAGCACGTCTTTATTGAATTTCAAAACGGTACTTACTTAAAAAAACAACGTAGTATTATTCTTATAAATATGATGCTGTAAAGTTCAAATTCATTCATAAAAGAAGGCATGCTTATGTACATGTTATTATTTATTACATTATGTAGATTAAGATTGATGTTATTGTTAAGTGATTATTATAAATAACATATAAAAGATCCATATAAAAGATATGAAACTAATGAATGTTAAGTTGAATTGGTTATTTGGAGTTTTAATTCGTTTTTTTCTTGGAATATAACACAATAATTAATCAAGTGGGGGAGGGGTCCTAGGTTCAAAGAGAGAACCCATGCTTTATAGGCCTTTATTATTTTGGTAATCAGATCACACTGACCATTAAACCAAAAGGCCTTTGAATTTTGGTTGAATTTATATTCAATATCTACCCGATGTGCTATGATGTTATTTTCTGTACTAGAATTGAAAATGGCCATCAAAATGAAACTCACAAATCTACATATCTTGAAGCTGCAAAATTCAAAATACACGTGTCTAAATATGTACTTAGCAAGAGCCTGTCAGAGCACGGTAATTTAGCAGATTATTTTTTCAAATTTGCTATAACGGACATGGTCTGATTTAAGAAAGAAATGTGAAATAGTGATGGTTGAAACCCATTAACGCCCCGTGTCCTCAAATTATGACGCTAACTGGAGCATTTTTAAGTGTCTCAAGTTCTTTTTTCGGAGGAATTTTTTTAACAGTAGATTTACCAGCCATTTTGATATACCTATTTCTACCAAACCAGTCAAAATGACTGATGTATAAGAAAGAAAGCTAATTGTGGCTTCCAGTCTTCCTTCACTCTTAAAAATTGACCAAAAAGGTTAAACTATATTAATTGTAATAAATAAATGCCATTTTCATTTAGTAATTAAGGTGATTTATAGATATTGTCAAATAACAAAATATTTAATTATTTGCAATTCCGACATATGTAGATTTGTCTGTATGCACACATATGTCTGTATTTTGTTTTCTGTGCCTAGGAGGCGCACAGGGCTGCAACAAATGTCCTCCACTTGCTCCTGTTGCACGCCAAACACTTTGCCTGGGACCATGTCATCGGTGACTCAAGTTTGCATAGTTCAGCAGCCATCATTGACCTCCACGAACCCCTGGGTCTTCCTCTGCTGCGTTGGCTGGCGGAGTTCCACTCTAGGTCTTGGCGACAGATCTCTTTTGCGCCTTTCCCTTAAGGTGTGCCCGATCCACCTCCATCTTCGTTCGCGGATTTCCAGCACCAAAAGCCTGTAGTTACATTTTTTTGAGGAGGGTCTCATTTGTAAGCCAGTTGTCAGGCCATCAAGCCTTTGTTATGTAGCGCAAGCAGGAAATATTTATGGTCTTATTGTTATTATACAATCCTATTTGACACCATTTGCGTTCAGAATAGTATAGTTTGTATATCAACTTCCGATATTCTGAAGCAAGTTGTTCTGCTATTTGAAACTGAGCCTTTCCGTGAAATAGTTTCTCCGGTTGTTTTTTTGTTCAAAATCCAGCTCTTTATTCCAGCTAAATCTAAAATATTAAAAAACACATGAAATAGCCACCTTCTGGAACCTGATTTCACCGTATATGTCGTGCCATTTGATCAATGTAATCGATGCCAAATTTAGTGTTACAGAGATAGTTTCGAGTAATTTCTTAGCATCCTAATTAATTTTAACGTGTTTATGTTTTGTACCTAGTATAAGTACTTTTTTGAACTTATACTATAGTAAGTGTTTTTGTGCTTACAAACGGTGAGGGTACAAGAAGTTTCATTGCGACAAATTCGCTTAGGGAGGTTGGTGTATTTCGAGTCTCGTCTTTTCCGAAATACAGAAAGCCATTTACCACATATTTAATTTGAACATCAGACGCCACCCAAAATTTTATGCCAAATTTGTGAGGTTTGTTTGGCATATACTGGGTAATTCTGCATCTGGTCCGTGTTGGAAAAAGTTGCTCATCCCTGTAATATAAGCTTTCGGTTTGAAGCAATTTTGACAATTTTCAATAGCTTTGTCCCAAACTGCTGATACTAAAGCAAGTTTGTCTGTTCGCTTCTCTGATTTTTTTGTGAAAACAAATATATCGCAGAATCTCAGTAATGTCATGTCTACTCATTGTGACGGAGAAAAATGCTGGTCCCCAATTGTTGTTCCACAAATATTCAAGCCTCAAAGTATTTTCTTCGTACGCCCCGTACTCATGGGTGCTCTATGTGCTGCACAGGTCTCATGGTTGCCTCAAATCGTACATTATTTTATAGAAAAATCATCCATTTCTTCATAGATACAAGCACCAGTCATTTTGACTGGGACTGGTTTAAATGGTAGTAACAAAAAATATATATAAAGTGTCATTAAGTTTATAAAATTTTTTCTCTACTTATACATTTAAAAGTTATAACATCAATTCGGAAATCAAATATTATATGTAGTAGGAATTTTGAATCGAAATAGCACGACCAGTCATAATGACTGGTCTGATAAATCAAAACCCATTTTTTGTCCATAAGTAGGTACAATTTTTTCATTTCTTTATTATCAAGAGTTGCGCGGGAGGCGTGGTGTAGTGATTAAAGTTCTTGACTTGGACGTTACTATTGTGAGTTCGAATCCTCCTCCCGTATCCTGTTATACTCAAAAAAGTGTGGAAAACGGGGTTAAAACCTCCACTAATTATAGGAGTTGTAGAATAGTTCCTGATAAAGCAGCATGATTATCACTAAAATGCTGTGGTCCAGAAAATATTTTTGTTTCTCACTTCCTGTTGGAAGTCCCGGAAAAAATTAGCAGACAATCAAGATGTTGTAGAACAAAGCCATTAAAAAATTATCACTGAAATTTCAACCAAAACATAATTAGCCACAGTCATATTTTGATGTCTTCGTATGAGGACACGGGGATATAATGTATGCAATTCATACTTATTAGGAAAAACAATAGTTTTGTCAAAATTTTTCAGCAATTGGATAAAAAGAAAGACAGATTTTTCAGTCATTCCTTTTGGCACTGTAGGAAAAACATGATATGATCTTAAATTCTCGGCTTTGACGGGGGAGTGGGGCCCTCTGAGTGTTCCTGAGTGGTGAAATGTTCTTGATGGATGATTGTTTTTTATATATAATGCAATTTTTTTACGTCGAAGCATGACCTTATTAATCTCAGGAACTTGGGCTTTCAGGCCATTGGCACGTCACGAAAAAATCGAACGCAAGGTGTCCACTAAAGCCGTCAAAATAGCCCAGAGGTTCATTCGACTTTTATTTTGATGTAAATGGTGATATTTTGTTGTTCAGGTGGAATGCGTTCCTTTTGCCATCAACTACGACAGCTACGAACCTATCGGTAAAGCAATGAGATACATCAGGAAAGGTAGCAAGAAAATCGCTGTACCTCAACCAAAAGTTGTCAACTCATAAAATGTTAATATGGGTTGTGTGAACCAGCATGACTGGTTGGTGAGTACGTACTCAAAAGCCCCCTTTGGGGGGAAAATGGTACTGGGTTCTTTTTTTGTGAATTCTTCAAATAGCAGTGGTCAATAGTTGGCTATTGTACCACATACTCAGGGGCCTGATTTAATGTGTTTGGTAGAATATTATAGGTGTGTGGCTATTGCCAATTTGGATTCTGGCAATGACCGTTTGGCCCAAAGCAAAATGCGCTACTTAAAATCTAGTATTATATTTAAAAAGGAAGGCAATGATCTTATTATATATTAAAAGAGCAAAACAACGGCGATTTCAATTTCAAGGCTGCAGGATAAGCCACGCAAGTATTCCAAAGAGTTAAATTCCACTCTGCTTGTCTTCCTTTGTTCCTTTTCATGGCATATGAAGTATAAAGTGATTTTATATGAAGGTTCTTATATGTATAAATAAATAAGTAACTTAAAGTAAAAATAAAAAAGTTTTCTAAAAATACCGAATCTTTTATTACTTCGACTATATACTACTACTTTGAGATTCATACTTAAGTACGATAAGTACGATCATTTTTAAGTTTAAGGGTTTTTAAAATGTTTTCATGTTAAACGTATTGATTATCAATGTATTTTAATAGGCAACAGTATAAAAGTTTTTGTTTAAAAAAAAACTTTTGTTGCTGTTTTTAACGTTTTAAGGGGTCAATATTGGCGTAATGCTGTTAAATACTCGCATCCTCCTCAACACGGTGAGAATCGCCCTTGTGGGTAATTTCACGCTTAGATGACCGCACCTGATCTCACAGAGTTGTTTACAGGGTTAGCTTTCACCCCTCTGTTGTGCTTAAACAAAATTTTTAGCGATTATAATCGCTAGAAAATACCCTTCATTTTTTGAGATCGAAAAATTTAGCCTTTTTCTGTAGAAAAAAAAGCATGAACTAATTTTTTTAAGTAGCCCATTTTTTTCAGGTAAAAATTTGTAAGTTAGCCAATTTCATTTTCCAACTTAATTTGAAAATTGTGTCAGTAAATGTATAAAAAAATCAGTTAAATCATCCAGTAAAATATGGTTTTCGTGACTCTTTTTTTATTGACTCATTGCGAGTTTTTCCGCCTCCTCGTTTCTATGGAAAACTTTGTTGGCCGCTGTTGTCCACGCCCCAGTCACTTCCTTTTTCCCCTCTTCATTTTTTTGAGAAGGTCAAATTCCACGTTTGGCATTGGTCGGTTTTGACCTCCACATTTTTATTATCAATTATGAATTTTTTAAACAATATTACTTAATTGTTTTACTTATATTAAAATTATAGTGTTTTTATGAAAGTCCATAAATATTTATTGCGGAATATTAGTGTACTGTAGTTATACTGATGTATTATATACTGTAGTTTATATTAAATGTACTGAAAGTTTAATTGCAAAAGGTTACTGAGTACTATTTGATAAAATTTTGAAGAAAGGAGTGTTGGTTTTGAGTTAAATTTATATCCCCCTGGACAAAAAAATCGGGCTAAACTTTTGTAAATAAAGGTTATACTCGTCTGTTTAATTATTTTTTTATTTTTAAAGTTCACTATTTAAAATTTTTAAATTAATTTAAAGATAATCAAGGTGAATAAAAAAAGCTTTGTAGCATTAAGCAGTTTATAATTGCCGTTACAGCTGAGTTGTAAGCAAGGTTTTCACCCTTGGGTATATCCCATACTATGGAGGGGCTCGAACTTTCAACTATCTTAAAGTTCTTGGAACTATAAAGTATTGATAATTTTCTTCTGTTTTGTCCATATTTTTCGCCTACTTTTTCAGCTGCAAGCAGAATCAGAGGACCAAAGACGTTTCGACTAATCTACAAAGAATTATTTCGATTGAAAAAACAAGGGTTCTTCATTGAGCGAATTGAATGACAAAAAAAATCGTGTCTAACTGTTTTGTAGATATATAGAAAGGAGTAAGAGTTAATAAAATTGACAGGCACTTATTGCTTTTCAGAAGATTTGAGCAAGCGTTTTTTCGAAAATTGGACCATGTAAAGTTCAGATGAAAATGTTTGTTGTCTGTTGAGGTTACGGTGTTTGAGATTCCAAAGTTATTAAATCTTATTCGATGGGTAACACTTAATTATTACGATTAAAAGACGAAAAGGTTGCGCGGATAAAAATAAAAAAGGAGTAATTGAGTCATTCGACAGTGCTTAAGCCATAATGGTCGAAAAAACTTGTAATTGTAGTTAGTACTTTAAGATCCATTATAAAACTGAAGTAATTCGGTTTTACAGTAAAATTTAAGATCTTGTAATGAAAATAGTGTGTCTTCAAGCAAACATCTAGTAATAAAATGGTTCAAGAATTTTACTAAAACATTCAGGCATTAATATGATAGTTCAGAGGTAAAAAATGGGAAAATTTGCATTATAGGTACTGGTGCAATATCCAGAAATGTGTTTAGAAGCCGATAATCAATATTTTTTAGGAATTTTTTTTAATACTCCCTTAAGGTTTGTTTTCAGATTAAAGCAATAACAAATTTTAAAATACATATCTATAAAATATTGTGAAAGTATTTTAGATGACCCTTCCTGAAAATATTGTAAAACTGTTTGTTTAAATCATTGTTTTGCTTCTCTAAAACAATTTTATTATTTTCTTTTCTTTCGTCAGGTCTGACCATTTCTCTTTTAATTTTTTAGTCATACGTTGCATTACAAATCACTGTATCTGAAAGTTGCTAAGATAATTTAATTTTTTTTCATACACAACAGCAAAATTTTTACTGTCACATTTATTATGCCGCATAAAGTCTATTTTTCAAATGTTGATTGAATAGGTATTGTGACAGAAAGTATCAAGTCTGTGATAAAAGTTGGAGAAGGGTTTATTATTCGGGTTAATAATTCTGCTTTAAGGCAATACATTATTACCATCGCATAAAATTTGTTGTTTATTTGGTGTTTTAATTTTTTTAAAAATATTCTTCATAAAAAAAGGACCATCCCTTCCCGAGGAAAAAAACCATAAGTTGTTAGTGTGACATAAGAGTTTGGGGTTTGTCTGGTTTGAATGCAAAGATGTAGTTAGGGGGGTTAGCAAAGCGTTGGTATAGTCCAGGGGTTTGTTTCTTTGTTTGATTCCACGTTGATCATGATGTTCGTTAAGGGAGTAGTTTCTTACTGGCCGGCCTGAAGAGATATTTGAGAGAAAAATTACTGATTTTGTTCTTCGCGGTGGGCATCTCTTCAAATGTGATTATTCGGGAACTAACGGGGGACATTGGTTTTAGACTATAATTCCTCTAAAGTTCGAGGTTTGAGCCTCATAATTTGATCCCATAGATTCAAATGGGTTTGAGGGTGACTTTATATAGAGTTTCTCACTCTGTACAATATATAATTCATTTCATGTGTTACATATGCTAAGTTGAAGGGAAGTGCAGAAAGAGCACGAAGTTCTGATCATATTCCTGTTAAAAGTGGCAGTTAAGCGAGAAATATTTTTTAACAATTGCAAGATTGAGAAGAACAAGCAATTGACAAGATTGTTTAAAGATTTCCTGCTGCTTTCCAAGTTCTAATAAAAGCTACTTTTTGTCATATTGTTACAGCAGACTTAATGTAAAAGATGTGAAATAACATTTATATTAATATTAAACATTCCAGATATTATCGTTTGACTTACGGAAGCTAAACTATGATTTAGGTATGAAAACATTAATAAGGTAAAAAGGTAAAGGTTGTCTTTAAAGTTTCTCAAAAATTTGCGAGTATAAAACTCACATAAACCAACAAAGATAGGGTTGAAACGTGACTAATATCCAAGAACGTTTAGACTTTGGGAAAAAAATAACTCCAATTTTTTTGGGGGGGCAAAATTGAGGAGATAGTATTTTTTTTAACAAAGCCTTAAATACTGTTTAAGTCCAGTAAATTTTGTTAGTCCGTACCTAGCACCAACCATCGCTTTCCCCTTCCCATTCCTCTTAAATTATGGAAGGGAGGTCTTTTTTGAACCCCTCTCTCATCCCCATCATTTCCTTGTCTAAGAAGTGATTTGGATTTTTTCCATTTAGTTCAGCATTTTCCAGTGCTCATTTAAATACTCAACTTATCGTCTCTTTATGGTAACAGAACTTACCTCTAGTATTTTTCCTCGACTGTTTATTCCTTAGACGCCTTTTTTATTCTTAAATTTATTTGAAATTTTTCATGTTGTTCTTTTCCCGCTCGGGTGTACTTTTTTTTGAATGTGAAAGAAAATGAATGCATTTTTATTTGAACGACCATGGCAGCTTAGCACTAATACGGTTTTCAGCAAATTTTGAATGAAATTTCAGAAAAGCTACCTCGTGCTTTAAAATTTCCAGTGAAAACAAAACTATGAAAATGTAGTTTTTAGTGGAACAAACGCTAAAGATAAGTTGAACTTTGGCTCATTATGTAACTTAGAAAACAATGGAATATACCTGGACTTTGTCTGAAGAAAATGGTGATGAAGGAGATCGACACGGTTCTGCGTTAAGACCGACCGAAGGTAAAAAATCACTTATTTTCTTGTCACTGAGAATTATATTCCAAAAATAATTCACTCATTCCTAATAAGAATTGTGTTACGGAAAGTCTAAAAACATTATAACTTTAGTTTTAACATTTTCAGACAAATTTTTAAAAACTTGTGTGAACTTAGCATGTGCTCCCTCCAAGTTCTGTAAATTTTTCACTGTGTTAAAAAAAGTGAACTTAAATGTTTAGAACTCAATACTACTAATATTAAAAAAATTGTTTCAAGATCCTTATTTTCACGTCTTCAGGGCATTCAGGACGTTCAGAGTCTAGGACACAGAGTCAGTGGTTTTTTAAAACTCATCCAATCTTTATTAAACCTAATTAATTTCTAGAATAAAGAGTCTATGCTCTAAAGTTATGCTTTATTTTCAAAAACCGACAACTTTCTTATGACAAGATTTTTTTTTTTTTTTAAATTAAAAATTGTATGGTTCATTCCATTTGACTGTTCATAACTGGTAACTCTTGGTATCTCCTGTAACACACACATTTAAATATGTACAATTTGTAACGACAGTTGTTATTTTACCACTTTCCGTCTTGTCTAGTAGAGATAACTTTGGGAGTTGTTCTAGATAACAACCGACCGTCTTTAGTTATATCAAATGTGTGTTGTATTAAATGTAAGCAATACAATGGTTTGTTAAAATTATTTTGGTTTTGGTAGCAGTATGGGTTTTCTATAAGGTAATATTTTTTTTACCTTTGGTTAACTGCGACCTACCTCTAAGGGAGACAATAAGTCGTTGATTTTGGCTCTAAGAGTGATTCTTACCCAAGGAACGGACTTCGTGGAAACCTTAAGAATTGGTTAATTTAATATAAAATTAGTTCTTTCTGAGCTTTTGAAGATAAAATACGCTTGTGAAATTAAAAAATTTTTCTAGTGTCTATTCTTAAAGCAGTAAGACATCTAAATAAGAAGTATAAGATTAAACATTAATTTTACTTTCTTCTTTTTTTGTATTTTTTTACTAATAATTACCGCCAAAATCAAGAATTAACGTTGGCCTTGAAGCCAAAAGTGGTAGATAATAATATAAAAAACAATTTAATTAATAAAAGCAAGGTGACTCTATCGAAATCTTTTTATTTTTATTGTGTAATATTTTTTAAAAGCCATTTACATTAATTTAATTTAATTCTGTAAAAATGTAAGTCAGCGCTTACGAGGGGAAAAAATTAAGTATAAAAGCTCTAAATAAATATACACCCTTTAAAAAATCTAATTTCCGCAGCATTTTTCAGATTTAAAATCTCCCTTATGCCGTGATGATGTCAACAGCCGTGGAGTTGGCGAAACGTCGGTTATGGGACACGGTGTGATAACCCTGTAAATAATGTATATACTGTAGTTTTAAGTATATGCACTTGTTTGTTTTTAAAAATGTTTTTAAAATTTTTAGCTGTTCTAAAATTTAAAATTTTAATTTATCAGAGCTTTTTAAATTCCTAAATTGAATTTTTAAGACGGTTTGTTAGCAAAACATTCCTAATACCCCGAAGTTTTCTGATTGTTCTAGTAATGAGTGGTGGTGACTGGGTAAATATTTGTTGGGAACCAATACTTGGCAAGAAAGACTAGAAGTGTTTTTAAACTCTACCATAATAGTTTTATGACGGTTGATTGCATGAGGAAAATCACGACCGGTGGAAAACTTTGTGGTTGATTGTTTGATCAATATCTGTACTTTATGGCAGCGGCAAAGATTTAAAAAGAAAGTTTGAAGTTCTTGGGGCAGTTTTTTTATGCACAAGACTCTTGTTTAATTCGGCTGTTGGATGTTTATTCTATATTAACAAAAATAATAAAATACGATGTTTAGTTGTTAAAGCCTTTATTAGATTAATGGGTTGGATGAAATGAGTTTGCTGATTTTCGTTGGCTTTTTTCTCATTCGTTGGATTTTTATTAAATAAGTATTACTTTTGTTACTCATTGTTGTCCCAGTGAAGTACCATTTTCCTGGATTACTATTAATAATTTGATAGAAACAGAATCAATTGTTTTTAAACCAAAAATTCTGTATAGAAATACCTTTCATATTTTTTCAAAATGTTTACAATCATAAATAATGTTTTTCTATAAAAAAGACAATCATATGTTATTGGTTAAGATTTATATATTATTTGATGGAAAAATATATGATATTTTAGTAAATGGAATATCAATTGCGTAACGTAAAACTTCGTGGCTTACTTCATACTTCTCATTCTTTATGGGTCATTAAATGTTGGAATTGGTGGTGGACAGCACCCGACTGACAGATATCGGACAGATAAGACAGTTAAATAACATTTAACAGAATGATGTTTGAGAAAGTGGAACTTCCAATTGAAAATTCATTCCGGAAGTTGCACTTATTATAGTTTTTTATATTCAAACAAAACGGAGAGTTAAAATCCTGCATTCACAAAATCCACGATTTCTCTAATAATATTTTATGTTTGAGTCTTTGTCAGTTTTTATTTGAGGTCGCATGTTAGGTATAAAAGTTTAAAAAAGATTTATATGTTTTTAATTTTTGAATTGATTACAGGACGAAATGACTTTGTTGGTGGAATCGACAATGAAGCTTTAGATTTTAGTCAATTGGAAGATTTTATAAATGATGAAAGTGAAAATGGAAATGCGTAAGTTGAATTTGTAAAAATGAAAGCTCACCGATATTTGAAATTATTTGACTTTAACCTTGCTCACGTTTTAGAATATTAGAAATACAGTTAGAGTCTATGTGGTTCATGGTCTCTGTAAATTATGTTTTGTTGCTACTTTACTATTTGGTTTTGATCATGATTAGACGATAAACTTGTGATTAGGTTCATATAACCTTTTATCGTACTTTCTTTCAAAATAAAAAGCTGTTGTAGAAGTTAAATTTTGTAGTTTTGAATTATTAAGGCGTAGCCTGTGTCAAATTTGAGTGTGAATTGTACAGGTGAAAAATACAGATTAAACTTTAATTTTGTATTGATTTTATTCAGACATATTTGGAGAAAACGTCCAATTTCTTTCAATACAGTTAATATGTGTAATATGCGTATAAAGCATAAGTATATCCTTGATTTTAATTCTTATTTGATTTAAAACGTATTTATTAAATAAAGAAAATTATTCACACTCACGACATTTTACACATAAAAATGTTTTCATTTAGATCTGAGGTAACATTTGAAGAAGAAAAATTATCATTTACTCTGAGATTTATTTAACAATTATGAGTGTCGTAAATATGGTTTTAGATATTAAAAAATTACCAAAAAATAAAATATGTATTTAGGATTTTAACTTTCAGTTTTTCATATTTCTTAACATTCACATTGTCGACTTTAAGTTTTGAGTTTTCATTTAGTTTTTGATCCTGGGGTTTTACTGCAAAATATATAATCATCATTTCCAAAACCATATTGTTAAATGATTGTTTTCCGGTACTAAATAATCTAAAGCCTAGAGGGACTAGAGATAGGAGCGCTTGTCTTCAATTCCAATGTAGAACAAATCACAGAGTATGGTTTCTCCCATTCTATCAAATTTACATTAATTTAAACACCATCACCTTTTGCAAAACTTTACTTCAAGGCTCACAAGCTTGATAGTATTGGCAGTCTGTAGTGTAAGGTATGTAAATAACTCGTAATATAAAGCTATATTTCAAAAAAAAGTAACTAATATTACAGAAAACATCAGGTAGGACAACCTCAACGCAAGCTTAAGTTTAGATTCATACTGATACACTCAAAGGTGTTGAAACAACACAGTTCAAAAACAGATTAAAATTTTTTAATCTATAATTAATAATCGGCCATTGTTCATTGAATCGAACGTCCTATACCAGGGATGGCGAACCTATGGCACGTGTGCCACAAGTGGCACGTTTGAAAATTTTGATGGCACGCACAAAAACAAAATTATTATTTTTTAATAAGTTCTTTTTTGATAGAAATTAATTAAAAATTATTTGTGGCACGTCACCTATTTAAAAACAAAATTTTCATGACTTTTTTGCACGGACATCAAAAAAGGTTCGCCATCCCTGTCCTATACTGTTTTAGTACTATAATTACATTATAAACGGTTTAGAAAGCTGTCAAAACATTTTGTAAAGTAATATGTATCGCATTATCGATATAATAAAAGCTCAATAATTAGGAATAACGGTGACATTTTTAAAAATCTAATTGCCAAATGACCATAATTAATTTTAACGTGTCACTTTTAGATAAAAAAAATTGATATTTAATAATTTGCTACTTTACTTGTGTTAAAATTAGATGCGATTTTCTTAGTTGGTCACCCAATACAATTTTAAAAATAAATTAACAAGGAAACAAATTTAATTAAGAATATTTGTATACCACTGGTATCTTAAAATCACAATTAATGGATATTTTCTCCTTCTTTCATTAATTAAATATACGCTCAATTAAAATTTTTATTTCATGTAACTTCAGAAACAGTTCAAGTGTATAACGTGTAATTCTTTTTCAGGTATTTCGTCGACACTCTCGGTCACAATGACTCTAGCCGTATTCAGCCCAGTGAAACTACAGTTTTGGTAGTCGAAACACATGCCGATGAAGATGTTCAGCAACATAGAGGCTCCAGGTTAACCCTTCAACCTTCAGGGGTTATTACGAACGCTACCTTCACTCCCTCGTGAGTGAACCTTTATTTTTGTCCAAATGCCTGAGTTTTCCAAAGGCTATTATAAAAGCAAATCAATAATAAGTTTTATTTTTTATTTTTAGACATAATCTTCCAGAGAGCCCTCCTGATTCAGGTTCAGAACCTCCTTACTCCCCACAACAAGAAGGAGGAGGAAAAAATTCTCCTAGTAAGTGTTATATGAATGCAGTATTTATTCTTTTGTTAACATTAAAAATTATATGAAGGGACGATTCACAACTTAAAATACGAAGAATGATTTTCGTTTTTTTTAAAATAAATGTCAATATTTTTTTTATTTAATTACTATAAGAAATATGAGGAAGTGTGTGTAATAAATATAATATATATTTGTTTGCAACAAAGTGAAAACACGAAGATTTATACAAAATAACAAAAAAAAGTTTTATTTATAGGAGTGTTCGTTTTGTAAATATCCCACGAGCACTATTTAATTCACAACAGTTAACATTAACATTAACACCTATACTTAGTATTTATAACTTTAGAAACAAAGGCTGAAAAGTTCTTCCAACCATTAAGATTTTTCAGGAGCAAATTTTAAAAACTCATCTATTTTGTATTTCTTTCTTAGTATACTTCACTTGCTACAATCAAACAGCGTACGATGTACATTGTCAATATCTCCTGAGTTACAGTTTAAACAAATATTACTGTCTATTATGGAAAGTTTATATAAAAATTCTGCAAAGTAGCCAGGCCAGAAAAACTTGACATAAGTGGTAGTTGTTTGTAAGTTTTCTAGCTTAAAATCCGTCTACAATGGAGAGAAACATTTTACGGTGTGCGACCCTTATTACTGACTATCTGTTGCTCTTGCCATTTTTCAAAGGTATATCTATCTATGCATTTTTTAATTTCTCGATTTTTTTAATTGGAGTGTGACTAAATAGATCGATGATACCGCCATCACTAAATTTCCACTGAAACTGGTCGTCTTCATAAGAGAAGTTATTTTCCAAAGATAAATATAATATACAATAGGAATATAAGGAATAGATGTACAATAGTAAAAATAAATTACTTTTATGTACTTCCAATACTTCTTAATTTAAAAAACACCACGTACCATTTCAGGTTTCCATTCATCGAAAGTTTATACTTATAAACTTGTTTTGTGCTTAGTTTGTTACTTAAACCTTAATTTTTCAGTTTTTCCTAAAAATGATTGTCTGCTGATGTTTGTGTCATAATCTGTGATGGCAGAAAATGATTTTTCTTTAGAAAAAGGTGAAATAAATAAATGCAAAAAATAAATAAAAATTTTTAAGAAAAAGGTTGTATTAGTAAATTATATTCAGAACAACATGAATGCCTAAAAGTACATTTACCAAATATTTTACCAGTTTCACGGGCTGGTTGCTTCTTCAGTGGATAAAATAGAGCAGTTTACTCGCCATTACTGTATATGTAAAAGAATTGTAAAAGTTTAGAAGCAATTTTAGATAAGCAAAAGCATCCTTTTTTTCTGATCTTTGATTTGTAGCAAGATTACAAAATTGGAACTACACTGTTAAATTTGAAGTTTTTTTTTAAATTTCAGATCAAAAACATCCATCTCGTGTCATCAGTCAGCAGGAGATTCTTCTTCATCCATCACATACTACTTTATTTCCTCAAGTTTCATTGAAACCTCCACAAGTTCATCCAGTTCCACCTTCTCATGTTCATTGTGAACCAATGTTAATACAACACTCAGTTTTAACACCACTTCTGACAGCCAACCCATCCATTTTGAATCCTACCAGTAATAACAATAATAATAGTAATAATAATAACAATACGAATACCAGAACAGATTCTTTGTTATTGAGCCGGGACATCGCTACTTCAAGTTTAAGCACAAACCGCGACACGGTATTGCTCACAAGGAACGACACCACAATTTTATTAAATTCTGATTCGCAGATTTTGAATTCTGATAGAGGTCTTAACAATGATGGACAATTGTCCAATAAAAATCAGTTGATAAACTCACCCAATTCACTCTTAGCTTCGGGCAGCGTATTAAATTCGAATTTGGGGAATCCTATGTTATTGAATCAAAACAATCATTCTCCCCTCATGCATTCTCCTACAAATGGAACTTTAATGTCTCAGTCTCCTCAACGTTCCTCACCAGCTTTAAACACAACCAATGGGACACAAAACTCTGGATCTTTACTCCAGCAAAGAGGTTTGTGAGTTTTTCTATTAAGAAATTTTTTTTTTTTTAATTAATAAAATTTTATTGATCACTTTTCATATATACATAATAGTAATGCTTATTTTGTAGTATTGTCAATAAGCATATACCAGGGACGGCGAACCTGTGGGACGCTTGAAAATTTTGATTGCACGCAAAAAAAAAACAAAATTATTATTTTTTAATAAGTTTCTTTTTTTTTGATAGGAATCAATTAAAAATTATTTGTGGCACGTCACCTATTTAAAACCAGAATTTTTTTGACTTTATAGCACGGGCATCAAAAAAAGGTTCGCCATTCCTGGCATATATTATTTTTAAATTTAAAGTTCAAAAACTAAAACCTGTGCTGTATATGACTATCAAATTTATATCTTCAGACAGCGTGCGTTCAGGCGATTAAACCCGTAGAGCAGAATAGGTATTATGTAAAATTATAATATTAATCTGAAGCAGTTTATAAGCATACTTATCGATGTTTGGGTTTGATAAGTAAATAAATGAAGGTAGGGCACGCACGGGTAGAGGCTCCCCCCACAACGCCCGGTTCATCGGGTCCTGTCGGAATGCCCCGGAGAAAAGCGGCCCCGTGGCCGTCAGTGGCAGGGGTGGCTGAGAGCTTCCCGGGCTTTCTGAACTCGATAGCGGAGGATCGTTCCAGCTGGAAGTCCTTGGTTGCTTCCCTCACCCCGCAACCCTAACGGATAAGCGGGCTCATTAAAAGAAAAGAAAATAAATAAAGGTAATAAGTGCACAAATAAATGATTTATAATCAAAAATAAATATGTTATTTATCATCAGAACAAAAGATCACATTAAACCGTAGGTTACAATCATAAAGTCATTTTTCCTTTCAGTTTGAACGCCACTCTACCATTTAAGAAATGTAAAAATTTTTTTTACAGATGGCAGTATATCAAACATCTATTCATCTCTTCAAAGTGGTTCAAAAAAAAGAAAGCTTTCCCAAGATCTCTCCAGTTCAGGAAATGGACCAATTTTATATGTAAAGCAGGAGAAACCAGATGCTAATGTGGGTAAGTAAAAAGGATTTATTTGCCAATATGGATCCACATAGATGTTATTATTACTCAACTAGTTAGAGTAGGCATACTATTTCATCCTTGTTATGATTATGTGAAATGTGTTATTCTATTTTTAGTGAAAATCATCCCGAGTTTCAAATTTTCTTTTGTGTTTACATCTTATTTAATCAATTTTTGGCACAATAAAATACTCCAGGAATCATTTTCTGTTGTGACCCACTATACTGATAGCTTTTTTTGATTCAGTGAGAATTATCTTGTCCGCCAAAGAAGATCTTACTTTATTATTTTATTTACTTGTATGAAAATGTCAACATAATATTACCAAACAAATTCTTAAACTACTCATTACTTGTAGTGAATTTCAGTGTAATAGTACAGTACTGTTTTATCATGCTTATTTCTTCTTTTGTTGTTCTTGACAGTATTGTAGATCTATTCAATCGACTTATTTGGAAATTTATTGTTCCCACTATGATGTCCGCTGGCCCCACTGTGGGGCCTTAAAAACGCCAACCGTTGACCGCCTACGACCCCAGAGTAGTGCCATGAAATATTCACAAACACTATTGGCTGAGCGCCGGTGACGTCACATTCGGATATTATTGCGCATGCGTCGCTGGCGATCTTATGATTATTTACACATGTGGTCGATTACCACTGAAGTTCATATGTTGTGACTTTAAAATATTGGTGCTCAGGCAGTACGAGGGTCAGGTCCATCGGCACCAAAACGAAAAAATTTACGAGAGTTGCGGACGTCATAGTGTTAAGACTAACAGTGAATTTCCTTTTTAATGAAGTTTTTAGGTGTTTCTTACTTAAACAAAAAAAAATGTTTAACCTCTTAATTTGTTAGAACTGTCACCAGATTCCAACTCTAATCACACTGGGATGCTTGATGAAGAATACAATATCGATGGGAATGCTTACTCAGATTCAGCGTATCAATGTATTCGGTTCCAACCTTTTCAGCAATCTCAGTGGCATGTTCTTTGTGACCAAAATTTGAAAGAACTGTAAGTATTCTTCATCACTACTTGAACATAAATTTTTTATTCGCCTAAATCATTAAAAATTTGTAAAAAGGAAGTTTTGCATTCACCCAAATATATGATACACAGTATTTGTTCCTTATTATTAGTCTTCAACTGTTTTGTATTTATAATTGTAGGTGTGAAAACTGAACGTATGTCCATGGTTCATGGTTGTTTAGTATCTTTGGCCATCATCGTTATTTTTATTCTTATTCTTGTTATTGTTATTTCATGCATGCTTCATATTTTTACCTTTAAGTTACTTTTCTTTGTTCCAACGGTTCTCGAAACACTTCAGTAACTAGTCAGTAGATACAAAAGCATTCATTTAATGACCCAGAGCATTTGAGGAGAGAAGTGAGCTTTAAAAGACAGCCGTTAAACATATTTATTGTTAAATATGTTTGTTAAATATTTTATTGTTAAATATTGTTAAATAATTGTTAAATATATTGTTATTTTAATAAATTTCAAAAAAATAGGAAAAAGAAGTGGAGATTGTTTAAGGCATAAGCAAACTAGGCGACCGCCTAGGGCCCCGACTGTCGAAGGGACCTTCGGCAAGTTTTTAGGTAGTCGACAACTTATTATATGCCCATATATTTGACAAGTAGTTAGAAATTTTCTGTGGTGACAGAATTATCAATATTATGGCTAGGCGCGAGCAAAGGCGAGACAGGGACGGCGACACTAAATCTCTCGTCTGAGGTCCACTCTGCAACTTCACGGTTCACTTTTGCTCTCCTCTCGGAGGGGGTCCCCGAACCCTTCCCCCATCGAGGGCTTTCATCTACGCTCTCCGCCTAAGACCCTCAAAAACCTAGGAACGGCTCTGGTTTAGGAATCGAAGTAGTGGGTTAAATAATTGGCAACAAAATATTAGAAAATAAAGGGAAAGAACAAGAATGGTACACGAGGTTCTTAAAATATTTCTAATCTATCGGCATTCATTAATGCTTTGTTCTTAAGGTGTAGCATTCACAATAAAATGTCTTGCTGTTAATACATCATTCATCGTCAACAAATTTTTTTTGCTGCTTTCATTTTTTTTTTGAAACCTCTGCTTTTACGCGGATTTTCGCATCCGCCATGTCAATTACTAGCATCTTGTCGTTCTGTAACCTGAATTTTCAAGCCACCTCAAAGATTTGAAAGGATAAGGATGCTTGCAAAAACGGGTGCCAAGTATTTGGTTTGCCTTTTCAATTTCTGTTTTTTAAAGTGCCTCTTTTTACCCTGAAAATGAAAGATTTTGTGACGTTGGCGATGCGTTTGGGTAAACATTTTTAGCGTTTCAAATTTGTGGGTGTGAAATAATAATTTTTCAAAGTAATCACTTTAAAAGAAAACGCACAATATGATAATAAAACATGTTATTTATAAATAATACTCGAGAATTTATGTAAATTATAATTAATTCTTTTTAACAGCCCAGCACCACATTATCGGGTCGATGCTGATAAAGGATTTAATTTCTCTAATGCAGACGATGCGTTCGTTTGCCAGAAGAAAAATCATTTTCAGGTAATTTTTATTTTTATTTTTATAATCAAACATTAGGAAAATAAGATGTAATTTTATTTTATGATGGCAATTTGTAACATTAACATCTATCAAACACAGAATAGGGAGAAAAAAAATTGTATTTTCACTCATTCTTCAAATTTTTTTATTTATCGAATTATTTTTCACATTGAAAGAGAACAGTTGCTGAGGATATATGAATGTATTCCTTCAGTACTTGCTTTAAAGTGTTTTGGAAAGGGCGATCTGGGAATACGTGTAATGACAATACATAGCGTTCGCTCCGCTTATTGGGATACGAGCTGTTTGCTTCAATTCTAGGAACACAGGCGGCCAGACATAAAGCTTCTGCCGAAGAAGGCTCACTGGCCACCCAGACAGAACATGAAATACGTTTAGCTTATCTAAAGTTATTAAGCAATTTTGTAAGATTTGTCTTAAAATGGTTGGCGACACTCTTTCGTCTATTACAGGGCTTCTTAAACTTTATTCATTCACGATCCCAATTTATGATTGCGAGTTTCCTGGCGACCCCATACAAATGTAAAAGAAAGATAAATGAATATTTTTTGGTGATTTATTAATTTGGTAACAATATACATATGAAAATTTATAATTTCAGAATTCGTTTATAAACATACAAAAATCTAAAATTAAAAACTACACAAAAAGTTGTAAAATTGTATTTATTACAGTTACACAAATTACATGTCCAAATTTTTCATCAAAATTGCACTTTTTGAATGCATTTGTTGAATGGCCTTTAATATTTAACGCCTTATCTGGGACTGTGGGAAATTCATTTCTAGTTCCGATCCAGAATTCAGTCAAAAGCTTTTTTGGAAATTATAGTTTTAAGTTTGAGTCACTCGAAAGCTTTTTGTAATCTTTGTTTGTATGTGTAAGTGTGACTCCGCACAAATACGCATATAGATGGTATAAAATTATGGTATTTAAATATTTGACATTAAAATCTTTCGCGACCCCAGAATGCTTGCTACACGACCCCATTTGGGGTCGCGACCCATAGTTTAAGAAGCCCTGGTCTATTATTATTTTTGGTTTTAGTGCATAACTCTGTGTTTTTTTTAATTAATTTTCGTTATTCTAGTTTCTTTGATATAAATTCAGTCGTTGTTCAGGTCTTGACAAACAAAAATGGGGGTGGTTTTAATCCCTTTTTTCACCGTTTTTTTGGGTATAACAGTGTAATGAACAAACTGGTGGGGATAGGCGAATGACGCAGACCTTTCTTCTTTTTAAACGTTTATTTCAATCTTATTACTTCTTTCTTTTCTTTCACCAGTTCTGCAGATGTCCTCAACCTTATTGCAATTCCTGTCCTTCTTCAGCTGGCTTTCCTGAGCTAACTCTAGCTCTCGACTCTGACTTCTCACTCTCGAGTCCACTGTCAGACTGCCACTCTTTAACTCAACTCTATCATGGATCAAGGCATGATTACCTATTATTTTCTCACCCTTGATACCAGATAGTATTATCTTATCTTCTGGCTTCTAAAGTCAAACCAAAGGGCTTATTGTGGGTCACTTGTATTTCTTGCTGATGAAGGATTATTATATCCTTCATTACCAAGTTATCCCTTATCTAGTCATTTAAACAACCCTTTTTTATGGTTGCCTCATGACTGACTCAACACCTTTGAACTGTTAAGGATAACCGAAACAAGTGACACAAAACCCTTATCTATGTTCGTTGCATGATCAACTCAAAAGAGCAACCTCCGGCACTAATTGCCCGGACCATTACAACAGGATGCGGGGGAAGGATTCGAACTCACAGTCATTTCGTCCAAATCAGGAACTTTAACCACTACACTACTCCTCACACTTCGAACAATAAAAATATGATTTTTGTTAATCTATGGAGTGTTGATTTTTCTATTATTTGAACCGACCGCTAGGCCGGTTTCGCTTCACGTGACGTTCGCATAGTAACACTTAGAATACTTTAAAATAAACCATAAACGGCTAGTATCACAGGTCAATAGATAACGTAAACGGAGTTAAATACAATATAATTGAAAACTTCATCTGAACCTAAGGGGTCGGAAGTATAATATCAAGGAAAAATCGTTTCCTAATATTTTCAACTGTTGTTTTCGGTGAAAAATCCGTGATCATTTTGTGGATTTTTATGCAGTCTGTAAAAAAAATTAACCCATTAAGTACCGAATTAAAAAAAAAATTTTTTTTTCTTTATTTACGTTTATTTACATCCCAATAGGAAGAAAAAAAAAATGTATTTTCACTTTTTACATTATCACCGTTTTCAAAAACCGCGATTTTAGTCCGATCCCTAAATGGGGATCATGCTACATGCCGTGTACTTTTGATGCTATGTCTGAAAGCATTGTATACGCAAGCTAGCATCACATATTTCACATTGTTTCCTTGAATTTCTTTTTCTTTAGATCTGCACCATAGGTTAGTCTAAGACAAGGGCCTAATATGTCCATGATTGGTCAATAGTCTTATGCAACTCTTGTCAGTCTATGTGACAGCCAGTGTTGGAAGAATCAAATCAGTGGTCGTAAGTCCTCCTCGTTGTTATTTCATATCTTTGTCTGTTCTAATTTTTCATCCTCTTCAATGGACCAGTTCCTGTTGCTCGTAAATTAATATCGTGTAAATGTAAGAAAGGTTCCCGTGAATTTACTGTCCGAGTATACTTCGTGTTTCCAAAATAGAAATCATCTTTAGGACAACAGATGTTCCGAGTCCGATAATGGATGCGTTATCGTCAAAACCTCTTGGCTTGCCTTCATACCCTTGCACTTGATAACAACAGCCAGTTTTGGGCAACACATCACCCATTGCTTGAATCCAAACCGTATAGGCTTACACCCCATGTATTGCTTTACGTAATGACGTCCATAGCATTGAATCATTTGTCTATCAATACTGACATTTTCTGAAAAGGCTCCAAATAGCAGGAAGCTCTTGTTCAACTGGTCAATCAGTGGTCGAATTTTTAACAGTTTATCACATTCCTGTGGTGCTATGTATTGTAAGTCTGAGTTTTTACCGATGTGAAGGTACCGTTCGATTTCTAATTGTCATTTACGACTTATCTATTTTCTCACGCTTTCAATGTTTTTATCCATATCTTCACACCAGTGAAGCTTTTCTTGAGGAAGGTAATAAGAATGCCCAGAGAAATTTCCCATAAATTCCCAAAAATTTCGAAAGCATTCGTTTGAAAAAAGAAATTTCAACATCTATTCGGAATCTCAACCGTATCTGTAGGCTCTTTGTCAGCATCCCCATGGTAACAAGATAATAAGATATCACAATGTATTCAACCATCGATGTCCTTTAAAGAAATAAAACGTTAAGAAGCTATAACCCGCAGAATACAAACCCAATATACAAAATCCTAATATACGATAAAAGTACACTACATGAGGCATGATACCCAAATGGGGATCGAGATATTTGGGGCCGTATTTCCCACTTAAGGCTCCATGATGCTACTGTAACTTTACTAAAGTATATAGTAGCCTACTCATTAACAATTTAAAATAATTCTCCACTTTGGAAATTAACCTCGGAAAAAATAATTTTTTTCGTGTTCGAAATTCAAGAAACTTACTAACGACAGAAAATCGCGACTGGCCTGATAAAATGACCTTTTCTGACCAAGGGGATGCATGTACTTGGGCAGTTTCGGTGTCTTTATATTGGTGAGATTCTACTGAATCATGTGAACGTCGAATTTTTGTTCCTCGAGGTCAGATGGAAGTTGTAGGTGCGTTTAAGCGCTTGATCCCAAAATGGGGATCATGACACGAAATGGGTTAAGTTCGAGGTCGTCATCGAATTTTTTTAATTTTCTCAAAGTATTGGTTTGTTGCACTGTAAACAAACAATGAACATTTTAAAGGAAATTCTAGGTCGTTTTTTATTAGTATGCATAATTTTCGTTAAGTTTTTTTCCTGGTAATTGTATCTTTTTTTTTCATTTTAACCTTCTGTTCTCTATTTTCCCTTAAAAATGAATATGTATGCATGTAAATTCGTTTGTTTTTGTAAAGTTTCATTTCGGAAGAAATAAACACTTATCATTGGGATTACTTTTATGAAAGAGAGGTTAAGTGCTCATGTTATTTAACTTGTTTAAATTTTCTACTTTGTTTTATATTGTTATTAAACTCAAATACTTATTCGTCAGTTCCATTAATATACACTGTTACCTTTAATTGAAATCCCATTTTCACTTCAGCCCTACTTTTTTTTTTGAAATAATAACATTATATTGATCCGATATCCATATGTACATTATACACAATAATAGAAATGCTTATTTTGTGGTATTATCAATAAGCATATTACAATGCGTTTAAGATAAAAATACTAACATGCATTATAATACAATATACAGTTTGCACTCTAAAGGAAAGAACAATTCGTTAGTCGACAATTTTTTACTTTTATTACTTTACAAAAAAGGAAAAGCATACATGTCACTTAAATGAACGGATACAACAGGCACACCCAAGGCTGAGTGGGTTCAGTTAGTGTTTGTGCTTAAGACTCTTGAGACAAAAGCTGAAAATTTGCTTAAGGCTTGGTAATCCTTCTGGCACATGTTTAAAAAGGTTTCATCTATTCTAAACTGGTTTCTAAGGTCTTGCCATGCCACACATTCGAACAATGTGACTGGGATCGTCTCTACAGTTAGAGATGCAATCGAGGCATCTATCTGAGTCCGTTAGCTGAAACCTATACAGATAACTCGAGAAATTTCCATGCCCTTGACAAGTGGCAAGTGTGATAATTAATATTTAGCTTTTTGTTTCTCATTCTATCTTCGATATTGGGGAAAAACCTAAAAGTCGTTCGGCCTTTTTTGGAAGAATCAGCCCTACTTAAGTTCGGGTTACATTTTTTCCTTCACTTCAGTATCGATATTTCTTAACATTTTTAACTTCCCCTTATAAATGTTTTCCTTCATTGACCCCAAAAACTTACGTAATTTTGAAACAAAGATTTCTCTCTATGAATTTAAAATTACAAAATATGTTTTTAATGTGTTTAAGATCACTTGCCACACTCAGCTTCTGGGAGATGCACAATTTGTAAAAACTTCCGAAGGTTTAAAAAAAATCTCAAGCTTTTACCTTCACTTTTATGGAGTTAAAGTAGAATCTTCAAGTCAAACCATTAAAGTAGAACAATCACAAAGTGATCGAAGCAAAAAGCCTTTTCATCCAGTTCTGTAAGTTTCTTTCTTTCTTTTTAAATCGATGTGAGAAGAGTTTGTGAAACTCAAAAGCCTCTTAATAGCCAGAAGTATTTTTTAGAGTCGAACTTCAAAGCGAGCAAGTCACCAAAGTAACAGTGGGCAGGTTACACTTTTCAGAAACTACTTCAAACAATATGAGAAAAAAAGGAAAACCCAATCCTGATCAGAGATATTTTTATCTTGTGGTTGGGCTTCATGCTCACACGTGTGATAGCAATTATCCAGTTGTATCTCATGCTTCGGAAAGAATTATAGTTCGTGTAAGTTTCGATTTAATTTATATTAGTTTATATATTAATTTAATTTATATAGAGTAGGAAATCTTTAAAAGATATTTGCAGTAAAATACAAGTTTGGCTGCATATCTTGTGTTTTTTCTTCATGAATGTGAAGAATTTTCATGAATTTTGAATTCGTTTTCTAAAAAATACTTAGCTTATACACATAAGCATTTGAAGTCATATTATTGGTTTAGCTAATGCCCGGACCTAGCACAGTTCTTAAACAACGGTCAAGGACAGACGAACTGCTGGTAGTTCGCCTGTACCACAGGCTCAAAAAAATATATATATAGAAAAATCAATTTCAATCTATTTTTTTTAACGCTGGTTTGAGCCAGAATCTTTTTTCATAGCGGGCAGTTAATTATCAGTTTTGCTGTTTTTTAAGCAAAAATAACTCATTATTGACACCTGACAGTTCCTCTGACTCTTCATTCGTGTAATTTTAATTTACAGGCTTCAAACCCCGGGCAATTCGAATCGGATGTTGAATTATGTTGGCAGAAGGGTCATACACCCGAATCTATTTTTCACGCTGGAAAAGTTGGCATTAATACCGATAGGCCTGATGAATCATTGGTAGTTCATGGGAATTTAAAAGTGACTGGGCACATTGTTCAACCAAGTGACTTAAGAGCAAAATTTGAAGTAGAAGAGGTAACTTAGAATTTCACTTTTCGGCTATTTTTATTTAATTATTTATTTTTATAGAAGTAAATTTTCCTTTATTTAAGGAGCTTATCATAAAATACCTTGAAGTTAAGACCACTTCCAAATATTTGTCGTGGTGTTATAGCCAAAAAATAACATTATTGATATTAAGTGATAATAATCCCAAAAATCCAAAACTTACGATAAATACCCTTGCTTATTAACCTTTTATTATAAAACATAATTTGCCCTTCATATAAATTAATCGAGATGTAAATTTTTAAAAACTTTTGTACTCCTGTCTTCTGTATTATTCCCTGGATTCTAACTAAACCTTCGGTTCTGTGCTCAGAAAAATAACCCCAGGTCATAACAGAACCACCTCCATCCTTCACCAACTGCACCACAAAATCTGGTAACATTTTTCTTCAGGAGAACGTTGAACCAAATTTCTATTGTTTGTTTCAAATAAAATAATCTTTGGCTCCTCGGCTTAAAAAATATTTTAAAAATTTGCTTCAGTCCAATATCGATGTCCATTTTATTCATTGTTCTTGTTCAGCGGTTTTAACAGCAATTTTTGGACGGCAACACACCCAAACAAAATGAGCATCTCTCAATCGTCACTATAGAGCTGTAAGCGAGTCAGGTTTGGAACCTGATTGGTTTACATCACCATTAATTTCTGGGGCTGTTGGCGTTTACTTCGCTTTCCAGTAAGTATTATAACATTGTCCTTCCTGAATATATTTGGTCTTAGCCTTCTTGCCCGTGGAAGATCCTGATTTATGCCGGTTTCTTGGAATCGACCGAGTGTGGAATGACTCGGTCAGATTTGCTCTCATTGTAAACTTCAATGATGGCAGAGCTTGTATCAACTTTAATTTCATACTTTGCCCCCATGTTTAAAGAGTACCGCTGAAACACAACTACAAAAAACAATACGCCCAGAAATTGGGTAAAATAGTAAATTCCAACCTAGAACTACTTGTTTTAAATCCTTTCATAATCAAAAAGTTTGGTTAAAGCAAAAAGTTGTGAAAATCAAGTCACCATTTGGTGGTGGTTTTAATCCCGCTTTTTACCCTTAATTTTTGGGTATAACAGGATGCGGGAGGAGGATTCGAACTCACGACCATTGCGTCCAAGTCAGGAACTTTTTTTTAAAAATGAAATAATAACATTATATTGATCCAATATCCATATATATATTAAACACAACAATTGAAATGCTTATTTTGTGGCATTGTCAATAAGCAAGTCAGGATCTTAACCACTACACTACTCCTGCCACAAAATCAAGTCGCCAGCTGAGAAATACACAAAAAAGTATCACTGCTTGACCCGCTTATTCCTAAATTCTTTGATATTGGTAAATATTGCCTATTTTGAACCCATTTTGAGCCTTTCTTTTAATAATTAAGCACAGAAATTGGTTCTTGAGACATTCCCCAAAAACTGTATAATACAATTGAATACATTTTACAACTTACTTTCCAACAGTTTTTTAACATTAAAAGTGAAATTTTTTTGAGGTGGTCTTAAACTTTTCACTGGAGTCTATGAGACTTCTGAAATTGACAATTTATTTTTATGTAGTTTACTTGTTTTATTAAATCGATGTATGTGCCAAGTTTGGTTGAAATCGATTCATGTCTTCATGTGTTCGAGTTCATACACACGCCCTTTGGCTCTTATGTAAATTTTTTTAAACGTCTGTTTGCAGTGCAATACTAAACTGCAGTTAAAAAATATCGAGCAAATTAGAGTAGTTAAATATAGATATGCCACAGAATTTGCGGAAGAGGTTGGAGTTAAAGAAGATACAGGTGTAATAGCTCAAGAAGTTCAAAAAATTTTGCCGGATGCAGTTCGTCGGAGCGGTGACGTCATTTTGCCCAGCGGAGAAATTATTGAAAACTTTTTAGTTGTTAATAAGGTCTGTTGCTTACAATTTATTTTCGCTAAAAACAATAGTCGAACATAGAAAAGAAACTCAATAAATTTGAAACCTTAAATGGATTTTAAAATTCATACAGGATCGTAACACCTACAGTTATAGTGTTCGGTTAGCGCCTCGCCCGTATAATTCTTTCACCTTTCTTTCTGAGCTTTGTAAAACCTTAAATATTTGAGTTAAATAGAAACTGAATTATAATTCTTACAGGAGAGAATTTTCATGGAAAACATTGGAGCTGTAAAGGAATTGTGCAAAGTAACTGATCATCTTGGGAAAAGAATAGAACAGGTTGAAAAAATGAATAGGAGGCTTGCTAAGTTGAAAAAACTTGATAGCTTTAAATCTAATACCAGTTCTGCAGGTGCGTAAGCAATGAATTTAGAAGTGATAAATTTAGTTTGTATCAAAGCATATCACTTGTATTTTATTAATTGTTTTTAGTTGTGGGAAAAACACCATCTTTGGAGTTTATCACTGGAAAAGAAGACAAAACATTAGATGGGAATCAAATAAATCCAAATTATAAGTTTTGCAGCAATAAAACTATCCAAGTATCAATGGCATTTATTGTAATAATGCTGGCGCTCTGCCTGACTGCTATGGCCACATTATACTTTTTAGAAATTCAGAACAAAAACACCATCATAAAGTAAGCATTAACGTCTCCATTTAAATATATTCTTTCCAACAAGAATGTGAAAAGTTTCAGATTTAAAATTTAAACAGAAAGATTTCTGGTTTATTCTTTCTTGACAAAATTTGAATTTGGTAGTCATATTCATGTCAGAAATAAGGCAAATATGTTTAAAAAGCAAAAATCAAAAAAAAAGAAAATATTAGGATTTACTGCATTTTGAACTCAAAATTTGGGAGCACCGAATTTCAACATGTCTAGTTCTCCAATAAGTTTTTAGGGTTTCAGAAGTGAAGTGTTTTTTAAATTTTGAATTGAAATTTGAAGTTTATTGATTTTGTAAAGCCATTAAAAGTAATATTTTAGATTTTTGCCGGCGCTAACGGCCGATCGATCACCTTTGATTTCTCTTTCTTTTTACTATTATCAATATTATATAATTTGCTTTTTAAGAGATTATAAAAGACATCATTACAACATATGCAAATTTTTCTTCAGAAAGTTAGCCTTTGAGGAAACCGAGCTGTATTTTGTAATGTAATTTTAAAAATATAAGCCATCTATCGAAAAAAAAATTTGCACTCAAACTTCTTAGAAGGCTTTGCAGTATTTAAACTGGTAAAATTCAAACTATACTTTGCTGAATTAAAATTAAGATACTTATGAAATCTTACTCTTTTTAATGCTCCATTGGTTCTACAGGCTTCAAGGAATTTTATGTCGTAGAACGCGGTAAGACCTGAAAGACAATTTTCTTTTTATTTGTCAAGGCTTCTACAACTTCAAAGAAAAAAAAATCAGTTTGTAGATAGGATGTTTACCAAATTTTGTTTTGGTTCTCATTTTATTTTTTTAAATTTTACTACTGGCTCTCATTACAATAGATGTATAATTAACAAATACATAGGAATCGGTACCTTCGGACTTGCGATAAATTAATAAAACAATTTTTAAGACGTGAACCTGGAATGAATCGCCGGTTTTATACCTCGTCAATAGGGAGTTTCAACAAAACCTATACTTCGTCGAAAGAACATTTTAATAAAGATAAGACTAAAATTACAACAAAATTGGCGCCACTTTTTAGGTAATTCCACTGGATATTGTATTTCTTTTTTTCAAAACGCTGCTAATTTTTTTTTAGTTTTCTATTGAATCGTGGAAGAATTGGAATTCGTTTGTAAAAGGCGGTATAGAACTCTAAGTTTGGGCATTAAAAATTTACATTTATATACACGCTGAAGTAATATTGAATCGCTCAAGACTACAGTGCTTTAGACTGTCCGAAGTCTTGCTTATGTATATTGTTTAATCAACAATAGTTATAGTTAGAGTTAGAGTTAGAGTGGAGTTTTAATCCCTTTTCGCACCCTTTTTGGGCATAACTGTATACAGGAGGAGGATTTAAACTCGCGACTATAACTTCTTAGTCTGGCACTTAACCACTACACCACAGGCCTCTCTGTTTTTCAATAATGGAATGCCTCCTGCTTTATGAAGCGAAATATTATTTGGTCCGCTATCATAATTTTGTTTTACTTGAACATCAAGTTGGTGTCGTACACATGGTAACGCCACTTGGCCTTCGACAGGACTTAAGTTTCATTTACAGTCTGTTTGGATCTGTGGATGCTGTCGACAGATTTCTAGTTGGCAAAAGTAACACTCACTAATACACATTTTCAAAACTAAGTAATGAAAATGAAGATACTCCCATGGCCGATTAATTAATGTGACCGGCGACAAGAGATGAAATTTTTAACAGACATGCGGACGACAAGGTTAAATATATTCTGTGATATAAGTAACATTGTTGTAATTTTTGTAAAAACAGGCCAGATCGGAAGAACGTTTAACAAAAAAAGGCAGGATTTCAAAATAAATTTTGATACATACATACACATACAGTATACCTAATGAGTGTATTAAGTGGAACAAAAAATAGGTTGACAAATATTTTTTCTTTATTTTGGACTGTCACATTTTTTGATGTATTGTATGTATACATAGGAGCATGTAAAAATTATTTTCAAATATTTTCACAATAATTTTGTTTGTTTTAAGTTATCCAAAAGAACTGGTTAAAAAGGAAGCTTCGTCAGAAAAGGAGGCAATAGAATCGTCTCCTTTTCCACCTCCAAAAACCTTTCCAGTTTTGGGAAGACCTCCTGATTGTGGAAATTCAGGATCCAATAATTTTTACGGTGATGGCGATTCCAGCACTTGTCAGGTTAGTATTAGTTTCGATGATATGTGTATCCTCAAAAAAGTTTCCTGTAGCATTGCTGTTTTATTTCAGACGTATTGTTGCTTTCTGGATAGTTCCCATTCAAGTGAAGAAAAAGCAGAGATTATGAATGGTGCAAAGTTAATAGTTGCCCAAGAAATTCCACTCGATGATCAATCTCTTTCTTTTTTGCCTTCAAGCAAAAACGGTGAAGGTAAGTTTCTGTTCTCAAAGTTCAAAATTTTTCTATTTTCTCCAAAGAGAGTACAATGAACAAAATCTTTTTATTCAAATTTAGAGGGAGTCGAAGGATAGAGTTGAAAATGTGGAAGATGATTTAACTAGTAAAGAAAACTAGAAACTTTTCAATCCCTCAAGGAAGTTTTAGGAAGCTAAATCATTTGGTCGTTGCGCCTTTGATACTTTGATAGGTAACTTGTTTTGTTTTTATTTCAGATGTTGGAAATCCACATACAGGAACAAACGCAATCGATCAAGGGAAAAAAAATAATTTTGACAAGGATATATCCCAAAGGTCGAAACTACTAAAAAAGTCATCGAAAATAAATTCAGAAAAATTGAATCAACATCTTGCTAGGCACAAAAGGGATCCGGATGACTTAAATGAAGAGAACAGTAACTTAGAATTGCCAAATGGTTAGTAATTTTAATAATCTAAATTAGTAGTTCTTGAAATGTTTCGCCCTGGGTTGTCCTGTTTATGATCGACTCTAGAGGAGTAGTACAAGAGGTTGAAATATTAATGGAATTTTACGATATATCTAATTGATTATTATTGTAATATATTTATTGATATTTTGATAGAATCCAACCACTTACGTCAAATACCAGTCAATTGACCACGTAAAATTGTTTCAAAACTATCTTAGTGTGCCACGAATTTTTTGAATTATTAAAATTCTTTTAGTATAAGAAAACTTCTAAACAATATTATATACAACACTATATACGAAAAAAGTCATGTTTTTTGTTAAATGTCGATGAACATTTGAGTACATATTATTAACAATTGTCATTTTATTTTGCGAATCATTAAATTTTAAACAAAAGCTAAAAAGTTCTCTCTTAGGAAGTTTTCAAACTGAGATACAATCTCGTTTATCTTAAACTTATTTCTCAGTTGAGACCACTTTGTGCATTTTACAAGTGAGTTCTCAACATTATCAACCTTATTCATGTTGCAATTGCGCAGATATTACTTTCGAGTATAAAAAATTTGTTTAGATATTCATCACTGTTCTGACAGGACTTGGTTGGTGGCAATCAATGGCAAGCCCTTTTACTCAATATCTATCTCTGGGGAAAAACCTGAAAGCAGTCCAACCCTTTGTACTTTTCACCATCCGTTCCCGCCATTGATCTGCGATATGAAAATTAACTCGACTAACTATCCCTTTAAAACTGAAGGGGTTTCCAGTGGAGAGATCAAACGTCTGCCCAGCATCAAATTTTATACAAAAATCTAGGTCAGTTATGCTGACTTTTCCTTTGACCAAAAGCAAAAGGGAAAATTTTAATTCTCTTGTAGAATCAATAGCCAATAACGTCGAAAAAAGATGGACTGAAATAATTTTTGTAATCCTTGGTAAAAATTTCCTCTTAAGACCTTTGAGCTTTTGTTTACTTACAATATGTAGTCTGTTATATTATACAAGACAGCAGTAGCCGAGCGTCGTTTAAAAAATGCCTTTAAAAAATATAACTCGATGCCTATACTGAACTCCCCAGATCGTGTTCCCTAACACTGATAGCTTATTATGGATGGTCGAAGCTCTTGTTTTTAAGTATTCGACGTACTTGTCGAATTTAAGTTTGCTATAAATTACTACGTCCAAGTATTTAATACTATAAGAAAACTGAAGATTGCGTATCTTGGTTAAATGGAAACTTAGGTTTTCTTTAAGGCGGCACGAATCACGTTTGTGGCCGACTAACATTATACTGGTTTATCGGTTCTAGCAACTGAATCGAGATATTTTAAGAATTTGTAATTTTTTGAAATTTTATGACTAAGCTATATTACGTCTTTGATGTTATTGATGCCAACAAGCTAGTACAAATTATTGAGTTGTGTTAATATTGTCTCACAGAGGAAAAATCTAAAATGAATTATATTATCTTAAGTTTATAATGAGATTGGCTTTGTTTTCTTTTTTTTAATGTCTACGTAACTGTCACAAGCACATTCTTAAGTTTCTTGTAACCGTTTGTGCGTCTTAAAATCGTTAGGTAAGCTCTTAATGCAGTAGTAACCACTTCGATTTACCAAAGGGTTTGACTCGGTCGCTGAATGGAACTTACCATTGATACTAACAGAACAGAAAAAAAAACATTGTTTTTGCATATTTTCACCCCAAGCAAGTTGTTAAAAAACCCGTTTTTGGTGTTTTGTTTGTTTGATGACGACGACAGTATTTTCTTTTGAAAATACAGTTTAATGGCAATGTATTTTCTTCTTTTTTAGATAGTTGGTGGGGTATCGGAAACGGGATATCAGTCACGGTTTCAGCAGCAAATGTGACTCAAACTCTCGGACCTGAGTTTTGTGCTTTTTCCAATAAAGAATACACTCATTGTATTGACAGTAATGCGGTAAATTCAACCTATCATATACCACTCAGCAAGTATATGCCGGACGATTATGTTGTAGTGCAATTTCGGTGAGTTAACAAAAACTTATTAATATTAATAAAATTTTAATTATTAATTAAAACAAAGTGCTAAATCGACACCTTATTACTAATTTGGGTATAGTTATTTTAGGACCCGTCATGTTCTTAATCTGAGAAGATAATTTAATCATATGTTGCCTAGACGTGTTAGCCACTTTGACAACTGATAAAAGCTGATCAACAATTAAATTCCTTTCCAGGGGGTGTCCTGGAGTGGGGGAAAAAGCGAAAGGAAAAGTAGGATTGATTTGAAGAGTCAATATTACGTAAAGATCAGGGAGAAACTTTGATTTTTGTTGAGGTTGCGGGGGTGTTTCCAGTCTCTCTTTAAGAAAAGAGATTGAGGTTCTAAACTTTGGCTAAGAACTTGGTGATTTTGGAAAAACTTTTATGGTTGGCTTGAAGGGAATGTTCGTCTACAGTAGTTTTTTTGGCTAGACTACTCTAATATTCTTTACGCTTTATGATGATGAAGAAGTTGTTATAAAATATACCAGTCAGTCGTACTGTAGTGTTCAGTCATCATGTTACTGTGCTTACACTGTTAAAAGGAGTAAAACGTCTGGCTAAAATATAGAAAATTATCATATCACAAACTTAAATTGGCCACATTACTGATAAATTTCGTGAAAATTTTAAAACGCATAGGTTGCACTGTTAGTTTTGTATGCCATGAAACGATGTTTACAAGTTTTATTTATACTGAGCAAATGCTTAGCATTTAATATATAAGTCACAAATTAAACTATTATTGTTTTCAGGCTGAAACAACATCGCTCGGTGAAACCTTGCCAGAAAATAATTCCTCAAACCGATTTTCTTTGTCAAAAACGCACGAGCAGCTCTCTTGATTTAATTGATTCAGGAAACGTGTTTCATGTGGAAATTTCTAATTACTGGTCTATAGCAGTAAAATTCAGAGTGCCACTCAATCATACAGATGCGCATTCTGTAAGTGTTAACTTTTTTCAATAAGTGGACTTCGCTTTCACCAGGCTAAAGTTTTAAGTCAAGTTGTAATAACTGTAATTATTTAATATGTAGAGAGGATAATTGGTCTGGCGAAGAATTTCATATTGTCTTTTGAAAAGGATTAGTGAAAAATTTGTATTCCTTTTGAGAAGGGCATTGACTGTCTGAGAGACCTTTAAATAGGCTCTAGGACTTCAGTCCCAGTATATAAAGTGACAAAAAAGTTCTTTACCTCTCCTTGTATAATAATACAGCTATAAGTATTTATGTGTGGAGATCGACTTAAGCTAAGCCAAAAAATCTTAGTTACAAGGATCTTTTAAGGTTAACCGGGACTTTTATATATGTAGAGGGAACACATAGGATAAAAATCGCCAAACTATGTTAGCTTTTCAAAGTATTCTCCGCGCTCGTCAAGGCACCGTCACCATCGTTGAGATAGGTCCCTGATTCCTTTGACGTAGAAAGAACTTGTTTGTTGTCTTAGCCACTGGAGGACATCGTTCCACAGTGCATCATCTGTTCTGAATTTCTTTTCTCCCAGATGATCTTTAAGAGATTCATAGAAATGGTAGAAATGGTAAAGTCTGGACAGTGGGGGTATGATGCAGAACTTTTCAGTGCATTTCGGCCAGAGTCGTTGTTGCCACATTGGTCGTGCGAAGGGCGAATATTGCCATGGAGAAGAAAGACATTTCACAGACATTTCCAATTTAGAGAAGAATGACATTTCCAAGATCTTTTCATGCGAAAGTGGTCTTTCGCACAGTACCACGCAAGAACATAGAATAATGTGGCAACCAAATTAAAAGCCGCTATGCGAAAATATTCCACGCAAAACAAAATAAAAAACATAAACAAAAACAAACAAAAGAAATGCAGCGGCAACAAAAAGAAAAGCTGAGAATGGTCTCGAAGCGCCCGGAAACTGCGAGAATCTCTTCCATATTAAGCTTATGGGAAGAGAAGTTTCCATAAGTTTCTCGAGAGTTCGAGCATGTGTTTCTGGAAACTTCGAGACTATTCTTAGCTTAGGTAAAGACGTATAAAAGAGGACACGTCAACAGCAATAGTAATTCAGTTTCGCAGCCATTCAGTTTTGCAGTTTTTTGGTTTTACTCGCGGTTTTTCAGTGTCGGCGTGGAACACATTTATGTAAACACTCGTATTTATAAATAAAATAGTTTTTAGTGAAGATAAGAGTTTTTTAATATTCTCTCATCTCACAAATAATATTGGACATTAATTTCGTTTTTTCCTATAAAATTCACATAGATAAGACCCTTCATATTTCAGAAGACACTTGCCATAATCTTGACTTCAAAATTTATTAAAATTTTTTGTATTCATAAGGTCACTTGACAAAATTCTGATTTATCATTCCTTTTTTTATAGAATGTTTGCGATCAGGTGGATGGACTAGGAATCGCCTACTTAGAGTACAATTTACTTTTTTATAGGGATTGTGAATACTAGGAAAAAAGTAGTGTCATAGAAATTCTCCTAAAATTTAAGCCAAATTTTAATTAATTATGTAAGTTGTTCGACCAAATCGAGATCACAATAGTTGAATTAATGAAAAAAGTTAAATATAGTTTTGTATTCTCGGGTTTGTCTTAAGACAAGTTATTCATGTTACAATTCAAATGAAAAATGCTTGCGACAAATAGTGTACTATTTTTCCTATATACTTAATATTATTTTATAATCGATAAGGCAGTAGAAAATTAAAGTAGCAGAATTAATTAGCAAAAATTTTTCCTTAATATTTATGTATGTACGGATACATAATTAGAAAGCTTGTCGTGATTTTTCTCAAATACCTTAAATTGCCTTAGACTTTGATGCATATTAACATTATAAATTGTCGTTATTAATGGTATTAAAACCGAACGTAACTTGATAAAAATAATTTGAGAACTTCTTTATTTCTGTATTTACGATCGGGAGTAAAATTTCTTTTTTAAATAAAGTCATTTTTACCTTAAAGTTAAAAAAAGGCGCAGTGCAAATGGGAAGTTTTGTTGAAAAACAAAGAAGGTTTGTTTTACATTTTGCGGGTTCTTAGGAAACTTTTATATAATTATTATGACATCATGTGTGATTAAGTTATAAATTGTGAACCACCAGCATATGAATTATAATTTGTCAGTCATATATACTTTGAAAATTGGTTTATTTGAGTGCACGACGTTATGCAATTTGCTCTCTACCTCTAGACTTTTTAACTTAAAAATATTTTTTGTTAAGTTGCTTTAATTTTTTTTAAGAACAGTAAAACTTGTTATTTTCAAAGAATTGTCAAATTTGGTTTTGTCAGTAAATTAACCACAAAAGGAACTTTACAAATCTAAATTAATAAGTAACAATTAATATTATAAATTACTTTGGGAACGTATTGGCACTCATTTGACTGTATTTATTTTGCTGACTCATAAAAGTGTAACTTTGTGTTTATTTTTTTGTATAAAAAACCATGCATAGTAATTGTCAATATCGCTTTTTTGTCTGATAATCATTTCAATTTAATTATTATGGAATTACAAATGATTTTTGAATTATTTTGATTACAAATGAAAAACGACTTAACACAACGCCTTAGCTGTTTTAATACCTATAAAATTTAGCTTGCAGCAAATTTTATAACTTAGAATTGAACTGTGTTGACAGCTTGTTTATTTGCGATCAATTTAGAAAATTAAATTTGCTATATTATTATTTCCTCTAGCAAACAAATGAAATGAACTTTATTTGTTAAAAAAAAAAATTGCAAAATCTACATTGTATACTGTTTATTTCACTAAATTCTTATTGTATAGTCTTAGCTTCTTAAACTTCTAAGGATGTATGAGTTTTTTGGTGTTCTTTTTTTGCTCTGTATAGCAGAATCTAGTATTTAATTATAAATGTTGACATGTCAGCGTTGATTTTTTTTTAAAGTTAATATTAAGGCCTAAGAACAGTTCACTGAAAGATTACTATTTATGAATTTATGTTTATGTCATCTCATTCCAACGTTTTCCTTATTTGATTTGAATTAAACTTTTTTAAGCTTGAGAGTTTTTTTACTAGAAGTATTTCGCATACTTGTTTTCCATAATGGTATGTCAAACGACAATAATAAAACTTGTACTCCGCAAAAAATACTTTTGTCACCCTTCATTTTCGAACGGGGGGGAAGTTTTTAATATTCCAATAAAATTTTGGTTTTCGTTAAATTATTTAAGGTACATGTCGGAATTAGGTGTATGAATGGGACTAAGTACAATTCCTATTCCGAACAATGGTAAATTTATTGAAATAAAATTATGTACAAGAAAATCTACAAACAGAACAGAATGGTCGTTTCGATATCCGTTCGAGTTAATTCGTCGAGGCGAGAGTGCGTAACCATCATGCGCAATCTTTCCTCGCCCATGCTTTGTTCTCCATTTTTTTGTCCAGGGAAAACTTCTCGAAAGCGTCCGTCCTTGCGTCCTTCCGTTGGGGAGGAGGGAGGTATTATTTTGAGTTGGCACCGTCCAGTACCCTCGGGGGCACCCCCTAGGCTCAGGCAGAAAGACCCGGGAACGCACTACCTATCATTTTGCAATTTTTCCTCAATCGTTAGCCTTAGATAGTCCAAGTCCCAGCCCTTACGACTCGGTGGCCTCCTCCGAATCACTACGTCCTGCCTAGGCCGCAAACATAGTCCGGGGTCGAACCCGGGGGGCATCACGGCCCTCCCTTTCCCGAACACGCCACGCATTTTCCTTCCTCTACATCACCACCTCGCGGAAGAAAAAGAATTCGCCCGAACTCTCACCGTCGAGGATCTCCCTAAAGATCACCGGCGGGGAGAGATCTTGCCCGATTGTCAAATTATCTGTCGCATGTCGTGTATGGATCTGTTGGACTCCGCCAAGAGGTTCACCAGAGAAACGACCCCCTGGACGGCCATCGCTGCACCTGAAATGGTCCTGTACCCTCGAGCCAGCCGGTACTTTGTTCTTCATGCGTCAACTTACTGTAACTTTGGCCTTAGAGTAAGAAATAGGAATAGTTGAGTTTTAATCTCCTTTTTCACCCTTGAATATAACAGGATGTGTGAGCAACCTCGAACTTTCAATCATCACCTTGCTTTGACCACTCAACTCGGCTTTAAGCTGAGGAGGTTTTCGGTCTTCCACTTGATATGCCAGAAATTAGAACCTTGTACCACCATTGCAGGTAAAAAGAAACAAAAGTGAGGGGTGTCAAATTATTAGGTAAGTACAAGTTTTACAAGTCTAATTTCTCATTTTACTTAACTTGTGATTCAAATTAAAAAGCTCACAAATTTTTGGGATTGCAAATCACAAGTAGCAGGTTTCATTAAGAAATGTTCATTAACCTGTAATAAATCAGCGCTGTCCAACTTATCATAACCCGCGGGCCATATTTTCTTCACCAAATATTTGGGGGGCCAAAAAGATTGTTGAATGAAGAGTCAGCTTATGTAAATTAAAAAATATTGTACTTATAATAAAATTTATACCAACTTTTACTATATATAACTAACTATACTAAACTTATAGGCCTGCTTATATTATACTAAAAAGATAACTTTAAAATTTTCGTAATATATATTAACGACAACATTGTAGCCATCATTGCAAAATAATTTTAATATAATCAATACAGTAATAATTTAGTAACAAATTTATTCTTAGTAAAATGTACTCGCGGGCCGTATACGACCTGCGGACCGCCAGTTGGACAGCGATGATCTCAATCAAGGGTCTTCAACCCGCCGCCCGCCGATATGTTTTTTGCGGCCCGCCAACAGCACTTTCAATAACGACTACACAAAAATAATTTTTAGAAAAAAAGTAAAACTAACATTGACCAACTGCATTGAATTGATTTTTAATTTGCCCCTTTTGTTGATGTTGGCTCAATAAATAAATGTTTTCTAATTGTTTAATCATTCTGACCATTGCCAAAAAAAAAATTCTTGTAAAATACCTATGGTGCGGCCCGCTGTGCAGAAAAAAAAATTTATTTGGTCCTTAATGTGTACAACGTTAAAGACCCCTGATCTAAATGTTAGTTGCTCAGACTACTGTGTACAACTGAGTAATAAGTCTGGCTTTAAAGAATTGAAAGTAAGATTTTTATAAATTAAATAAATAGATAGCTGGAGTATAATCTACACACGTACTGAGGAAACGGAAAATTTTTCTTTCATTTTTTATAGCTGTATTAAAAAACCTTCATGATAATTGGTTTAATATAAACTTCGATGGGAAGAAAAGGCCCCGAAAAAATATTTTATCTGCTACATTTATGAAATAAGTCGTCACGGGTTTAAGTATATTATTTTATTAAGAAACGTTGATTTTTTTCTCTCTTTTTCTGTATAATCAACATAAATTATGGTGCTTAAGAATTTAAAAGGGTTTTCAATAGTATTTTTGGCAAATGTGAAAATGCACAAGCAACGTGAAAAAAAAATGATATTGCAAATTCATAGAAAACACTTGTCACAGGTTGCGCCTTTTCAGAATAAGAATGGGTTTTTGAGGTGTAAAATTGAAGAGTTAGTAAGATGGTACGATGAATTTACAGGAATGGACGAAATTAGGGACGCTCAAAAACGAGTATTAGACGACGAGCAGAGATTTAGAATAAGGCAGGAAGAGAGGAGAAGTGTTTTGCATGAATTAAATGAAATTCAGAATAAGATAAAGGAATTATATGCAGAACTAGACAATACCAATAGAGGTGAAGAACGTTATGTATACCTTGTCACTCAAGAACATAAGCTGCTTAAAGAAGAAAAAGTTATTTTGGTAAGCTTGGCACTGTTCAAATAAGTATAAAGTTCATTGAGATTTATTTAAGAATTTGTTTAACAGCTTCAGCAGTGGCAAAAGGTTAAGATAGCTTTATTTTTGCAGGAAAAGTTCTCAACTGCTGAAAAAGATGAAAGAGATGCTTTTGCAGCTTTAAGCAATAGTGTTAAATTATCTCATGAAAAGGAAAGGGCTCAAAGAGAAAGAACAAAATATTGGTCTGTAATAGGTTCTATAATGGGTACAATAATCGGAATTATGGGTACATCCATTAATAATCATTTTAAAATGAATGAGTTGAAAGAACTTATAAAAAATTCTCCAGAGAAGCTGTTTATTAAAAATTTGACCAAGCGTCTAGAAGCTAATGAAAACTTATCAAGTTTACTTAATTCAAATGATAAATCACTTGAAAATAAGGATGGTGTTGTAATTGATGAATTATTAAATAAATTAAATTCAAAATTAAGTGTGATAGAAGTTAGCTTAAAAAATATTAAAGAAACTAGCCAAGAAGTTAATTCACATATTGTCACAAATGATGAAAGATCTTTTAATGTCACTGTTCCTATAGAAATATCAGAAAAAATGAAAAGTGAATTTATACACATTAAAATAATGCTCTGTACTTTGGCAGTTTTAACCATAATAATGCCTGTTATTTCAAACAGATACTTATAAGTGTCTCTTCATAATTAACAAATTTGTTTTTCAATTGAAAGTAAATCTTAGCAGAGTTTTTTCATTTACAATTAGCAGCATACTTTTGGATATTGTAGAAGTTTCTCATTGTCCAACAGAATGTTTTTCTTTCTTTTTTTTGTGTAGTAAGATGTTATCAGTTTATCAGATAATTTACAGTGTGAGAAATCAATAAATTTTTCCCCTTTTATGAGTCATGTAAATCTTTGTTTTTAGAGGTTGTTTTAATATGAGTTGGATTATAAAGCCATCACAACATTTAACTTAAGCTTCACAGAAAGTTTTTTTTAAAGTGATACAATATTTTAGTCATGCTGTATCTTTAAGTATTTTACAGTTCATTCTAGTATTGTTAATATATAATATATTCTTCAAAATTAAGAATTTGCCAATTATTATACACTGAGAAGTGAAAAACTAGAATTTGAATAAGAAATCTTAAAAACAACATTGTTTACTAAGATGTAACTAACTATATATTGAAATTTTCTAATGTTGTTTTAACCTTTCTTTTTAATTGCTTTTCTTCAACCGTGTTTTTTTTCTTTTTGTGTTTCAAATAAAACTTGTCCTAGATCTTCCCATGTTCTAATTCCCTCGCAAAAGCTTTGGACTTTGAAAAATTAAGCTTGGAGCTTAATTTTTCTTCAACGAATCTGCCAGCCTTTGCCTTTTGTGCTCTTTTGGTTTGTCATGAGAGAAACTTTGATTTAGGAAAAAAGAATGTATATCTACATTTAGATATCCGATTTGCATTTCGAAACACCTTACCATTCTAAATTTACTACCATCTTTTACGGGAGATCGCTACATTATCTATTTGCAAATTCGCTTAAGTTTTTGGTTTACAGGTTTTTTATTTCATTTGATTGTTGATTTCATTTTTATGCACAAATCATTTAAAATCAAAAATTAAAGTCTGGGAACAAATACTTTTTTCTAGATCGTATTTTGTTTTCTGCAATACTAAAGAGGATAAAAATAGAAGATATGGGGAATGTTAACCTTAATTTAAAATCCTGAATTTAAATTATTCTTTACTATTTTGTGATTTCAATTTCGTCTTATAGTCCCTGTTCCTAAGTACTTTGTATGAAGTCTGCATAGTTTGCAAGAGCCGGAGCTGTCAAAAAAATGCCACATTTAAACTCAAAATGGAGGAAAATATCTTGGAGTTAAAAAATCTGATCATTCTAATAGCCTCGTACACAGATTCAGTCATCTTACGGCATGAAGCCCGCTTCTCATGGTTTTATTTTTAAAAAAAGCTATATTCTCTATACTTATTAAGCTATAAATTAGTCATCTTACATTAAAAATGTTTATGTATCTTACTGAATTTGGCTTGATGCGTCAATGGAAAAGTTAGTTACCAGAATGAGAATCTTCTTACAATAAAAAAGCGTTCATTCATAAAATTTTCTACTTGTTTCAAACATCTCAACAGTGGCATCCGACGATTTCGAAAGGCGCATGATGTGTATCGTAAAAAAACTACCAAAATTTGTATTACTCCGAGCTCTAGTGTTTCTGTTTTTTTGAAAGTGTTTTTGTAGTATCTCTTAGTTTTACGTACACATAAGTTCTTATGGGCTCCATTTAAGGATCTTTAATATCTTATTGGTGAATTTTATAATCGATTTTCAAACGTGGTTCATCGAGTAAATTTTACCAGTTGTTTACTTTCCTAATTGTTACTTTACAGTCGTTTCTACACACATGGAATTATAACTTTGCAAACTAATTACCCAATAAAATCCTAGGTATGTTTTATAGCCAGACTAAGAAGACTGTAATGAAAATTGGGAAAGTAGAAAAGGAGTGGCTGAATAATGAAGGAAAAATAATTTTGAGGCCCTATGAAAAAACTATAGTGGAATTGTGAGAATTTCAAAAACCCAATATTACGTAGGTAATGTATGGAACTCTTATTCCTTTTATAAAGCAAATCAGAGTCCCCACTGTGATGTATTTTGAATTCCATTTTACAAGCTAATAAGTTTTTGTGTAGGTCTTATTACTACAACTTACTCCCTCAACTTCATTTTGTTTTTACCTCACCATTTTTATGTCACGGGCAACTTTTCTGCAAAGTTGTATTTTTGCTCTCCTATATTAATATTTTTTTCTTCAGTCTCACGACACCAGATTGTATTTGTCGGAACCTAGTTGCCGGTATGTTCCAGGACGCAACCATAATCATTATTACATAATTTTAGAAAATGAAATGGAATCTCTATGACAAAAATTTTCTATGAATGCCTGCGACATTAGTGCAATACACAAATCAAAACTGTTTTTGATTTATGCGGACTACGGTACCTTTGAATGAGAAATTGAAGGAAATATTAATTGATACCATTACCATCTAATTTAAAAATGCTTTTTGTGAATCAAATTACCCGTTCAGTAATTTAGGAAAATTTAAAATTTTTGTCTTGGATTAAAATTAATAGATTAAAATTCCCCTTCAATCTTTCATTTTCATTCTAATTTGTATTAAGTTAAAGGTGTTAGAAATCGTAACTTTTCCTCCTCCCTTTCTGAAAAATTTCGGAAGCCGTAAACGTCAACAAGTTGAAATTTGCTGTCACTTATCATACACTTTGCTCATTTAGCTTTGTTAGATAGTGAACATATTGAATATATTTAGAAAAAACTTGAATTATTTGAAAGAAGTTGAAAACATGAAGTTTGCTGAAATATTTACTGTAGCTGAGATACCGTTTGGTACTCGTATTGTATTCGAGTATGTAATTTATAATGGAGTATATTGAATATTAAAAAGTAGAGCTTTTGTCTGTTAGTTTAGGTAGGCGGGAATACTCAATTTGCCGTAGTCAAATGTAAAATTAAAAAGTAATTTTTATGTGTACATAAAGTCTATCTATATTTTTGAATAAAAAAAAAAAATTATTTTCGGTTAATCTCAGTACATTTTCAGTAGTTCCTACAAGAGACGAGTGGCTAGGATGATTTTTAGGGGTGTTTTCTATCTGAGGAATAGGCCAAGGTATTAGCCTCAAGAAGTAGAGGTCGGAAATGGGTAGGTCGCCTTTTGTGGATGTCAATCATCAAACCTGACTGCACTCAATCATTATCCTTTAAGTGACACTCAAAAAAATTACTCATTATTATTTGTAAATATTACTGTTATTTTGACCTTTTTTCATAAGTTTCACAGCCTATGTATTGATGATAATCATTATCAAACTTTCTTCTTTTTTTAATATTCCTTACAATCAATACCAATATTGAGAGAAACCATGTTTCAATAGAAACAAGTGAAGATTCTACTGATGTAATTGTTTTTGGGATCTATAAAATGAACCCTTAAGAGCTAAGCTTATTAGATAGGGGAGGGTTTCGTGCTACCTATCCTAATTGTGACTTAGGAAGTGGTCTTCGCTACTTCTGTTCAGCTTCATCAGCCTAATTAGGTGTGCATATGCAGTGTTATTTTTTTATGTTTTTTTCCCACGTCTTTATGGAGTAATATAAGGGAGAAGGTATTTTATTGATCTCAAGTTTTTTTGTGAATCAAAATTACTGATTTTTATAAGCTTTCCTATTAAACTAGCCTTTCCTTACGTTTTTATTAAGGCTTAGCTTTATTTGTGCGTCTTATTCTATGTTTTTGTGACTAAATCGCTTCGAAAAAAAATGTTTTGTTGTGAGCGACGAATGATGGACAAGGAATCTATTTTGCGCATGTCCGCGTCTGACTGATAACGTACTAAATGAATGAGATGGAGAGGCCTAGTTTCGTTGAAAATAGAGAGCACCCGTAATCAATAAGCACAAATCAATTAATACCATTCAAACGCAATTTCCGGTTTTCGTAGATGCTTTAATTAGTAAGCTGACCACAACAATAGAGAAATTGTAGAAATAAGTAATGCTCTTTCATGTCTTTTTTTATACCGGAATTTCCAGCGGATTCTTATCGCTTAAATATCTTAAGTTCATTTTGCTGGGTGTTTTAAACATTTTCATTATCCATTTCTTATGCAGCTTCAAAGTTTCATTCCTTTATCACTCTTCTTTACAAATTGAGGTGTGGGGGCCTGTGGTTGAATAGGCATCTGACAAGTGAAGTAATGGTTGACATTTCCATTGGGAATGTGATACCCAAGGATGAAAGGATAAGGTTTTGTTATAAATTTTATATGGCGTCCACCCTGTAGACCGGAAATGCGATCGCACACAGACCGATACTTGCATTCTTCCTTTTCCCTCGCCTCATCTAAAAAATGAATGCTCTCAAAGCACTCGCAAAATTGATTTAACCGATTGAGTATCTTCCCTCTCCTCTCGAAATACAACACCTTTAAAAATTCTACCAACATTCAGTTACTCAAAGGGAAATTCAATCAAGCGCTGAATGTCAAACTATTTTCGAAATACCTACAAACCCTATCCCAACAACCTATTTTTGTAAGCCTTCCTTTCTTATTGATTGGTAGCGACAAAAAATGGGTGTGCGAAGTTGAGATGCCTTCATAATCGGAACAGAACTACCTCGGTGTAGATTACTTAGATTTTAAAAGACATAACTAGTAACTGTGACCACGAGCATAACCCAAACTCTCAAACCCCCTAAAGCTTCTTGATCATTTCCCATTCACGTGGGTCTACTAAACACCCTTCCAAAATAGTAAGGTGATTATTGGTATGGCCGACCGATCCGTTACATTCAGGAAATTCGCATGTATATGATATGATGTAGAGGATAGCATGTTAGGTTTCCTGAAGTCAACTAACGAATTTCCTTTCAAAACATACAATTCGTACCCTATTTTCTTACAGACAGCACACGGACAGTTTATCAATCACAACCTCAACAGAGATCAGGTTTTTCTTTTAGTTCTACATCAGGGTTGCCCACTCCGCCTCCCACATTAAACATTTTTTTGACACGCTTGATTCGCTGAGCTTTTGAAACATATTTTTGTTTATAATGGCCAAAGTAGGTACATGAAAGTGAGAGGACAAGAAAAAATAAAGTAAATGTGAGAACAAAAAACACTTCGAATTATTTAAAAGTAACACTTATATAAAAGAACAAAATCACAACAATCTACTTAAAACTACGGGAGACGAATGTTTTAATTTTTTAGTTCCTTTTTCTGATACCTTCTTTTGTTTTTTTTTGATGAAAATTCTAGAACGTCGAATTTATTGGCTTCTGTCATCAAAGTATTTTCTAGTCAGTTGTTATCGCAACAGTGAATAATAGAAGAATTCTAAATTTTGTTGGGCAATTTTGTAGCTGAACGCTAGTAGTTTCATAAAATTTATGGCAAGTATAGAAAAAAAGGTTCGTCTTCACTATAGTAGACCTGCAACCTCTAATTAATGAGACGAAGTATGCATAAATAATAAAAACAGAATTCAATGCCTGATCCCACGACTGCGTGTAGCCATTACATGCGCCGCCTGAATAGAGGAGGCTTTGCCTTCGTCGTTAAGAATGAATTTGTTTACGTGCAAGTATTGGGGTTTTGAAATGGCAGTTGTCAGATTTGTAGTAAGAAGTATGAATGGGTCTTTGGGGAATTATATTTTTAATTCTTTTTTCTCTTATTTATTATGAATATTTTGTAGAGAACTCAGAACTTTGATTGTGTATTTCGTGCCCCACCAAAATCCGTACTTGTCAGAATATTCTGACCCTGTTCATCCTTTATATGCGTTTTTGAAATCTCAAGCTACTAATGCTAAACGGTTGTACAGTTGTCTTCCAGTTGTCTTACCAAGATTCACGCTAATCACGGTTTAGCATATTCGACTAAAATTATTTGTTTTATTTAAATTCATAGAAAAACGTCTTCCCGCCTTTTGTTTAGCACGTTGGATTGTGGGTTTAAAGTTATTAATAAGTTATTAAAACAGAAATGGAAAATAATAGCAAAATGAAAAAGTGACTTTGGAAATATAATAGACAGAAAATTTTAACTGACGAAGGATGAGCTGCTTCCTGTATGTTGATGTTTTTATATTTATATTGTATGTACTTTTTAACACTTATAAAATTTTGAATTTTTGTTTCAGGCAGAGTGGGCCCTAAATTTGGTTTATCAATAGTTAATTTTTTTTTTTTTTTGGTAACAAAACTATTTGAAAAGTGAATCCTGAAGGAATATTCTTTGATGGATTGATGATGACAGTTCAACATCATTCTAATGGGAAATTAAATAAAGGATCAAAGAAATCATTGCTTAGATTTAAATATCATATCACTGAGAGATTTTATACTGATAGCATTGAAGTAACTCTTTTAAATGGTAATAATATATTATGTTGATGTCTTACTCAAACTCCTAATTAACTTTTGTCACACAAAAGAAATTGACTGACAGTCTGCTTCAAAGAAATTCTTTACAGACTGCAATTGAGCATAACTTTAGTATTATTTATCTATATCTCAGTAGTCATAGGTGAATGTAAAGAATTATGAAGATTCCGAACCAAAAATAAGTGAAATACAAGTAAATTATTTCAAACAACATTGAAAATCACCTATTGAAAATTCCTTGTTTATAGGATAAATAAGGATTAATGAGATAAATTTTTTAAAACTTGAATATTTTAAATTCTATTGAAATCATTTCCCATTAAATACAAGTAAAATATATAAAAATATGTAAATAAAAGTAAAAATATAATTCATATATTTTTACTTTATTCAAAAAGAGTTCTTATTTTCAATTTTTTGTCAGTAAAAATAACCTGTATTTGTATAAATCAAGACATCTGATTTACTGGTTTATTAGTAATTGCTTTAACCAGATGTCTTTATGAAGTCATTGTAGCATAGCCTTAGTGTAAAGGAACACATCCTCATGAATGTTTTATTGATTGATCAAACTGTTGATGTTGTGTTATAAATTTTCAAATAACATTAAAAGGTGCTTTAGTTTACTAAAGCTTCAATTCAGTTTGATTGAACTTGAGAAATACTTTATACTTCACCTGGTTGTATGGTGTGGCTTAAAGATATGTGTCACATATTGTTTGATACTGGATGTATGCTGATTTGTGTGTTTAATACTGGATGAAATGCTGAAATCTAAGGGGCAAAATAACTCTGAAGAGAGATCATTGTAAAGTATTTTTGATGGTGACAAAAGAGAAAATGGACAAAAAAAATTCTTTTTAAACTTCAGAACCATATATCAACAACATAAATGAATCTGAAATGGAAAATCTAACTATAAATAGACAGGATAATGTGTCAGTACTAAAAAATGAAAATTCCGACAATGGGGATGGTGACCAAGATAATATAGGGACTTGGAACCCTTCTGTGATTAAAGAAAATTGGTGGTCTTTTTGTCATTTACCACTTCTTGCAGTATTATTTGCAATTATTGGAGTGCTGGCAGTTAGTCTTGTTGTAAGTATTTTCTTTTTATTAAATTGGATTTTGTTAACACAAGGGTTTTTTTTGTACTAGAAGATAGGAAAGTAGTAACTCCAAGTCTGTACAATATTTTAATTATACATAGTAATGTAAAAACAAGAGTTAACTGACATTGGGTTGACTTTTCCTTCAACATCTGATTTTTGTCTCTCACATCTCTATTTATTTTGAATTTTCCTTAGCAAAAATATTGGTCTTATTTCTCACCACATGGAAGAGCTCTTTTTTCTTCCATATGTTTATTGTACTAAGGTTTTCTGTTTCATTAAAAAATGACATTCTTTTAAGTTATTTTTAAATCTTTAAGACAGTCTTTCATTGCTTTTTCTTTATATGTCATTTGATTGCACAAATTTGCATTTAACTTTATATTTTCTGTGTAATTTTTTTCAGTTATTATTATGGTTGAAGAATCAAATGATTCAAAGTGAAAAAAACAAAAAAAAGTTAGTACTAGACAGCAATAAAATACAGATTAGTAAAAATACATTTCCTTGTCAAAGTTCTGGCTTCGCATCTGAAGAGAGATGGATGTGCCACACAGTGATCAATTTGAAAAATTCAAAAGACAATGGTGACACAAATTCTGTGTCAGTGCAACCGCCGGGTTAGTTATAAATTGTGTGGTGTGGTCTATTCTCATGTTTCTTCCTCCCTTTTATAAATCCTACTTTTCTTACAGAGAAGAACGTTTTGCTGAGAAATCTGAGTGATAAGAAAGAGGAAGTCGAGAAAAGAGCAGAAGTGCATATTAAATCTAAGGGGTTGTTAGAGCGGCGGGGGTCTAGTGCTAGTCTTACAATTGATTTACCACAATCATCTTGTGCATCTGGCAGAACGGACGTAACGCCAACTCGTGAGTGGTAAGTTTTTTTGGTCCTTGTCATTCTTCTTTGATGAATTAGAATAATATTTTTTAATTTTCAGTTTAAATGAGGAATTCCTTTTGTCTGCGGGAAACGTTTTGTCAAGGTCGCAGCTAAAAAATTGTCTGAAAAATGTGCAAAATTTACATCAAGAATTCTGGGAGATACCATTAAATCATCCAGAAAAATCTATGGTAACAGGGTGTGGCACCAAGAACAGATACCAGTCTATTTTACCCAATGAAAAAACAAGGGTTAAGCTCACTGGAAATGAAGAACAATCTTTGGATGCCTACATTAATGCTAATTACATAAGAGTAAGTATTTTGAATGTTTCAACATTACACTTACAAGAATTTTTTGGCTATGTATTTTCCATTTGCATCTTCTGTATACAGTGGAACCTCTAATAACGAGTGTCCCTTATAGTGAGAAATTCGGATAACGAGCAACATAGATTGCAAAAAAAGTCTCTCATAACGAGCGAAGCTTCGCATAACGACCAATTTTTGGCAAAATGAGCGACATATACATGGGGAATCCCCCATCGATATCCCCGGTAGAGAAAAAGATCTCCGAACCAGAGTTTGACAGAGACCACAAAGGAATTGTGGAGTGGCAGAAAGCAGATTCAAAGTTAAATCTTTCTCTACCTGTCTTATTCACTAACACCTAAAATTCTCTCACTTCCACTCTCACTCATTTTCACATTCATAAACTTCTTCTGTTCAAACTTTTGGAATTTTAAGGCAGGTTTCAATATGAGTGATTAATTCACAAAGCAACATTCTTCCGACAAAATAAGAGAAATCTGAAAACATGGGAAAGTGTTGCTTCGTACATTGAGAAGCCTCGCCCCAAATTAGACAGTAGCCAGGCGCCACGAAATTCTTTAATGATAATACGGTGTCACACTTAAATCAAATTTTGAAGTGTCGGCAAAGACAAATACCTCTAGACTGCTTTGTAGTAAAAATTATGTACATAACTAAGAAAATACTGTATAATTATTCACATTTGACAACAGTCTATATGTATTTTTTCCTTTAATGAATGCTAAACATAAATTTTGTTCGGGGTTTTCCGTTCGGCCTGGAACGCATTATCATTTTTTACATTGTTGTATATGGAAAAAATTGTCTCGCATAACTAGTGTTTCGCATTACGAGTAAAACTCCGGAACGAATTAAATTCGTTATGAGAGGTTCCACTGTACTTTGTTCTTTCTTTGTAATTCCTATCGTTACCATTGTTTGTTCAAAAAAATTGTCATATAAAAATTTTTTTTGTTGAAATTTTGTTACAGGGATATGACGGTGAAGAGAAAGCTTACATTGCAACTCAAGGTCCATTGCCAAACACTATTCAAGATCTTTACACAATGGCTTGGAATGAAAACAGCCGCATTATAGTAATGATTACAAAGCTTTTTGAAAAAGCCAAAGTGAAGTGTGAATCATACTTTCCAACAAAAATGAACGAAACAGCGAAATATGGTGACTTTCATGTCACTGTTATTAGTGTGCAACCAAAAGAGGGATTTAGCGTCAGAGAACTGTTAATTGAGGTTTAGTAAAGCATATTCTAAGTTCGATTGTCAAAAACGTTTTTTACAGTGGCCCTATTTGTGGATAGTTTTCTGTTTAAGCTATTAAAATGTCAGTAGTTCTCAAGTCTTTTGACAAAAGTAAAAATGAACGACTAGATTTACGACAAATGGACCTAAAAACCTAGAACTAAAAAATATTAATATTATTGCAATATTAACGACGGCTTAAAAAATTTTGTATTATTTGCTTCTAAGCAGAGTCATAACCAGTTCTCGTTGTTTTCAGAATAAATGCGAAAAGAGAAGAATTCTTCATTATTGGTATGACACTTGGCCTGATCATAAAACACCACAAAACCCTCATGCCATAGTTGCTATGGCAAGAGAAATTGAAAGTTACCGAGAAAATTTGAGAAAAAGTAAGTGATTTTCCAAAAATTGTTTGTATATTGTAGTTTTTTGGACACCATTTTCATTCTTTACAAATTTTTTTTTAATTATGGGTGTGATAATTTCTGTATTTTCCCTTCCCTGTGTATTTTTTGAACTGTTTGTTTATTATTCTTCTGAAAAAAGCAATAGCAAAATGATTTCGGATTAAATTATGTGTGTTTTTATAATATTTATTGCACAACTTTGATAGTGTTCAGAATTTTTTTTTTTTTCAGTTAGTGTAGAAGATAGGTTGAACAGAATATTAGTGTTAACTTGTAGATTTGAGTGATTTGGTAGTTCAAGTAATGCATTGCAGATTTATCGAATTAGTCTTCTTTTACAGGAGTCTTTTAACAATAATGACAATCAGATTTGTTCATGTGGTCCAGTAATTGTGCATTGTAGTGCTGGAATAGGAAGGACAGGATGTTTTATAGCGATCTCTCTGGCCATATGCCAATTATTAGAAGAAGACAAAGTTGATATTTTAGGAATAGTTTGTCAAATGAGATGTGATCGGTAATTATTTGGTTTATTTTTGTTTTTCTCTTTTTATTATTCATTTAGAGTAATCACAATGTTTGTTTTGGTTCTAGAGGAGGAATGATTCAGACAGCCGAACAGTACGAGTTCGTTCACAAAGCTATAGTTCTTTTTGAACACTCGTTACCAAATTACAGCGCCGAATAAATCTTTTACTTCAAAATCGACACTTTTTATGGTTCTGTTGATTCCAACACATCTAAAAGATGCTTAGACAATATCACATTTGGGTCATTATTACTTGTTATTTTCTATAAGTACCTGCCCGGTAATTTGACATATTTTTACTGTGTCTCTGAGGGCTTTAAATGGAGATTACTTATTAAGGTGCGATAAATCTCTAAGCAGGAATAAGAATGAAGTATAACGTGAAGTCTAATTCTGGTGGTTGACTGTTAAAAAATGGTTTACAGTTAATTTTTATTAATATTTTCACCATTTTTATTAATTGATTAAACAAAATAACTCCAGTTATATTTGTTGAAAAGTCCTCGTTTTTTGTGTTAAAAATTTTTTAGGTCATTTATGTAAATTAAAGGATAGAAATTGAGTGTGCTTACGCAGTATATTACACTAGCTTTTTTGTACTGTTCAATGGTTTTGTACAATGTTTAAAATGCAAGTACTAAGTTTAAACAACAGAATATTATTAAGATTAAATTTTTGGCATTCAACTTGCTTCGAGTTTTTTATGGCTTTTGGTTGTTCGGTTTGAATTGTGTTACGGCAATAGCTTCTACTGCTTGGCAGTTGTAATATCTTGTAAAATAATTACAAAATTTTATCGTATAAGGAAAAAGCACGGGTTTTGATATTATAAGGAAATATTCATGCGAAGTTCAACGATATTTGAAATTAAGATGAAAATTATGTTCTCAAAAATAATAGAGGCCTTCGCAAATTTTAGTTTTTCAATTATAAATGATACATCTGAGCCTTATATCTTTAATCCTACTGCACACAGCATTGAGGACTTGAGAAATAGAGTATACTGTAGATTTTCAAGACCTCAACTAACGAAAGTCAGTCTTTAAAAACCATGTTTTACCTTTCCAAATTGAGGGAAAATAAAGTTAAGGAATGAGGATTGTTTTGAAATAATCAGCATAATTCAACGGATTTTTGGCTGCGTAATTAATTTTATTAGATATTTTAGGTCTGTTATTTGTTGTATTTTAAAATAATTTAATTTTTTTGTTGAAGTGCGTGTCCAAGATTGTTCCTTATCACCTAAATGTTGTCTTAAAAAGGTTATTTTTAGACGTAAAAAGTATAAGGATAATATAAATTTGCGCGCAAAACTCAAAATCTGAGGTTCGTGTTTCTACTGTTCCTTGTTAGTGCAGACTGTGAAAATGCAGCGCAATGCGTAATATATGAGAGCTTTCAAATGAACTTAACAATATTGTATATTTTGCAGATTTGTGTATTTTTTTATGATTGTCTAGTCACGTATTTTTAAAACGATAGTATAAAAGGTACACTAATTTTTAATATAATTTATATAAGTAAAGGGAAATCAAACTTATTTTGTAATTTGCCCTTTTAATCTAGACAATGGAACTTTTTTTAAGCTACGTAAACGTCTCGAATGTTTTAACACTTGCATACTATTGCTCATTTTAACTTTGTAGATTTCAAAAGTTTATGAATTGATCTGCCAAATCACCAAGAATTTAATTTATTCCGCATACAAATTTTAAAACAATGTTCATTGAATCTTTGACATTGGTAGTAAATGAGTATTAAAAATTATTTTTAACGGAATATATAGATAAAATTGGTCTTGGTCTTGGTCTTGGTTCAAGTCATTCCACGTTTCACGCCAAAGGACCGAATAACAGATACCGTTAAACTAGCGGAAAGGTTGCTGGAATCCGATAGTTATGGAAATTTATTACTTGTTCTATCGGAGATCACTGACTTAATAAGAGTAGTTTTATTCAAGTACCTCTCTGAATCCAACAGTACTCGGACAACGTCCAAATATTGTGTGCATCCAGTGTAAGTCACCAGTTAGACCAGTTAGTAGGAAGAGCTAAATCCGAGTAATCAGTAAGGTTTAAGAGTACTTTTTTTCTTTTTAATCCAAGGAAACACTTATGATTATCCGTCCCTCTTTGGGGAGGAGGGAGGGTGTATGTCGGACTCGCACCGACTAAACCCCTGAGTGGACATTCTAAGGGCTTACAGAGAAGATCCGAGAGCAAAATCATCCGCGATCTTCCCAACCCTGCGACTTTACAAGTCAGACAAGTCCCTTCCCTCAACACCCGGCCATCCACTATCCTGCAGCCGTCTTCCTCAGAGGTCGTGTGCAATCCTTACCGGCCCATCCAAGTCAGTTTGGAATAAGACCTCGAAGGTAAGGTTTAAGAATACCTAGGTAATTGCAATCAAAGTTAAATAGTGAAAGAACAGCGAATAAACCTCACGTCAATTTAACTGATCCTGTTATTCGCTTATATCCCCGAAATAAGTTGATGTTAAAGTCAAAATCGCACCGACCCACACTCGCGTTATTTCATTACAGATTAAATTGGCGTCAGAAGTGGGATAGTCTGTAGTGCTACATATTCATTCATTTTGTTATTAAAACAATGAAATTATACCAAAATCAAGTCAATTCATTCTTGCAAGCAGTGCTTCGAATTGTTTGTTTACAGGTAATTGAACCATTGAGTCAAGTTCGATCTAGTAGCAAATCGTTTTTTTAACCCCCCACTGACCGGTAACTCAAATGAATTCTGGCGCCACGTACTTGGCAAAATCTTTCATTTGACCTCTGTAAGTACTGGAAGTAACGAAATGTCTTTAAAAAAACTGAGTATTGATTCTTTGTGTTTAACAGGTCACAGGGTATTAATGAGGTGAGTGCAAAAAACTGTTTTTATCAATTTAGTTTTTTTTTAACCTTGAACATCTTTAAGTAAAATGAGAACTTTAGAATTTTACGGTCAATGTAACTACGGAATTTTACATTAAACAACTTCCAATATTTTGTGGCAATAAAAGAGTGAGAAAACTGTCATTATAGCGGAATAGACCTATATTTTCAAGTTTTACTTCACTCGAAGGTACCGTGTTACTGGTTGATGAACAAGTCAAATTCGAAAAGTTTTTTAAAACAAAATGTAGTCGTTCGTAGTTTAAGCATACCTACCTATATAAAATTTCATTTAAGTCATGTAATTATAAAATAAATCTGTAAGAAATATATTTTTTCTTATTTTAAAATCTCCTATCTTAGGAAATGTGTGTTAAATTTGCCAGGTTTATGAGTCCTTAAAAAGCATAATAATATTTAAAAGCCTAGTTGTGTTTGATCCAAGCCTTGAGAAAGGCAAACGAATTTTACTGAGTGACAAAAGGTCAACATTGCTTGATGTAAAAAATTAAAATATAAACTAATTTATAAGTAATACACTATTTTGCAGAGTGGATTTCAATGTTCCTCTTAAAGATGGAAGAATTACAAACAATCAAAGAATTGTTGCTGCACTGGATAGTATTAATTATGCACTTAAGAATGGAGCAAAATCAGTGGTGCTCATGTCACATTTGGGTCGCCCAGATGGATCAAAAAATGAAAAATATACCTTGAAACCTGTTGCTGAAGAATTGGAAAAGCTATTAAATAGGTTTGGAATAAAGTGCTTGTGAACAAAAATTTTATTATTATTATTATTATTATTACTGTTGTTGTTGTTGTTGTAAAAAAGAGGTTTAATAAAAGTACATTATAACAAGACATTAATAACAGTATATTATTATAACAGAAACAGTTATTTCAAGTATTTTTTTTGCAGAAAAGTGACTTTTTTGCAAGACTGTGTGGGACCTGAAGTGGAATTGGTATGTGCCAATCCAGATAATGGCTCAGTTATACTTTTGGAGAATTTAAGATTTCATATTGAAGAAGAGGGAAAAGGTGTTGATGTACAAGGCAATAAAGTTAGTTAAATAATGTTTCAATTCCAAATATTTATTTCTTTAATCATTTTTTTTGTCAGTGTGCAAAACTTTCTGCACCAAAAAAATTAAACATATTTAATAAAATTTACCAATTTTAATTGGATAAATGATGAATGAAAAGTTGAATTTGGTGATGTTGTAATCATTAATGGTGCTTGAGCTTAAAAAGTTTGACCTCATTTTGTTTTACATCATTTTAGATAAAAGCTTCTGAAACTGAAGTGAAGAAATTTAGAGATAGTCTTTGTAAACTGGGAGATGTTTATGTTAATGATGCTTTTGGAACAGCCCATAGAGCTCACAGTTCTATGTTGGGTGAAGGATTTGAAAAGCGAGCAGCAGGTTTCCTGCTTAAGAAAGAACTCTTATATTTTACCAAAGCCCTAGACAATCCTGAGAAGTAAGCTATAGTCAGATTGCAGAATTGTTGAAATTGTAAAATTTTTTATATTTATTGAATTGCTTGTAATACTCTGTTTGATTTTAGGCCCTTTTTAGCCATTCTGGGAGGTGGAAAAGTTGCTGATAAGATCCTATTAATTGAAAATCTATTAAATAAAGTCTCTGAGATGATAATCGGAGGAGGAATGGCCTTTACATTTCTGAAGAAGTTAAGAAATATGAAGGTGATTATATCTGTTGATCATAGATGTTGCGTTTAATTTACAATTTTTTTAAATCTTGTTTTTTTTTCTCATTGTTCACTTTAAAACTAGGGCATCTGAGCTCAAATAAGGGCTTAAAAGAAGTTAAATGAAGGAGCTAGTATAAGCAATAGGCTGTGTAAAACATTATCAGTGTAATTTTTGTATGTTTATTTCCTACTTTTTTTAACAGATTGGAAATTCGTTGTACGATGAAGAAGGTAGCAAGATAGTTGAGAAATTGATGGAAAAGGCTGAGAAAAATGATGTCAAAATTCATCTGCCCGTAGACTTTATAACTGCCGACAAGTTCGACGAACATGCTCAAGTTGGAAGTGCTGATATTGAATCAGGAATACCTGATGGTTGGATGGGATTAGATATAGGACCGAAATCTCAAGAATTATTTAAGGAGCCAATTTCTAGAGCAAAAGTTATAGTTTGGAATGGGTGAGTTTTAATTTTGGTTTGAAGATTTTCTTTTCCAAACCTTAATAATAATTATAGTGAAATCAATAAAAAAGTCCTGAGTTCAACCCATTTTTGAGGGTTATAATATCAAGTCACATGGAAATAACTTTTGCAATGTTTTACTATTTATATTTGCTTGAATACATAAATGCAATGTATGAGAATCTAGCAAGAGGAAGAGGTGTAGCCAACGTCATTAACAAATCTTCGTTTAAACAAAGAGGGGGAATACCATTATCTATTTTATAATAACAGTGATAATAATTTTAAAATAATAAAAAGAGTGAAAGTTCTTCCTTTCTTTTGTAGAGTAAGTTGATTTCATATAATACTAGGAAGGTTTTAATTGTAATTTCAACTATTTTAATAGGTTGTAATTGTAATTTAGAATTTGAGGGGTAGCATTACAGGCCTACTACTGGGTTTTCTCTCTTGTTTTTATTTAGTTTTATTTCTCTTGATGTTTTTTTAACAAGTAAAATTGTTTTTTCTATCACAGACCTGCGGGTGTTTTTGAATTTGAAAACTTTAGTAAGGGCACAAAAACGGTGATGGAAGCAGTCGTAGAAGCTACCAAAAGAGGAACTATCACCATTATAGGTGGAGGAGATACAGCAACATGTGCCGCAAAATGGAACACAGAGGATAAAGTCAGTCACGTTTCAACAGGAGGTGGTGCGAGTTTAGAACTTTTAGAGGGTAAAAGATATTTTTATTATCTTAAAATTTTTGCCATTACAATGTAAAACCTAATAGGAGTGGACCCTTCTAAACAATCCAACTGAAATTTGTAGTAAGTTTGTCTTTTCATTGTACTTGTACATTTATGAATCATATTCTAGAAAGTCTATTTTAAATAGAATTTATAGTTATAGTTGTTGAGTTTTAATCCCGCTTTTTACCCTTTTTGGGTATAACTGTATGCGGGAAGAGGATTTGAACTCGCGACTATAACTTCGTAGTCTGGCGCTTAACCACTACAATACAGACCTCCCTTTTAATCAGATTTGTTTTGACATGAACGTGAAATTCTTAACTATACGTCCAATGAGTTAGCCCTTTTTTTAAAATTGACATTAAGCTCTGAATAGATTTTTCGAACTAGTTAATTTGTAAAATTTGTTTTAATTATTAAATTCCATTGGTAATATAAATATATATATTTTTTTTTAAGGTAAAATATTGCCAGGAGTAGAAGCTCTCTCTGATGTTTAGGAAATTGCAAAAATGCTTGAAAATGAAACTGAAATATTAATTTACAAAGTCTACAAAACCAAGTTATAAAGACATATTTTTAGAGAAATATATTTTTAGAATTTATATAATCTTGCCTTTTGGTTTTTGTTGTGTAACTTGGGGGTGCGAAACAACAATACCCCACTGATTTGTTTTAAAACTATAACTAAATTATTCCAGTTAAGTTTTGCGCCCTCGATTTTACCTACTTCAGTTTTTAAAGTTTGTTTTTAAAATACAAAACCAACGTAACGTGAAGTTGATATAATATCCTCTATAAGTGTTGAACTAAAAGGTCGATTGAATGCAGAATTTTCTGTTTTTAATTTCTCTATGTCTATTTTACGGACATCATGAACTTGACAAAGTAAATTTTTTTTGTGATGAGAAACTTGGAAAAAAATGCTTTCAATATACAGTTCCTTTAAAGCCACGCCAACTATCAAATGTCTCGCTTCGAGACAGGTGGCAGTTAGCATGGAATAAAAGAAAAACCTTTTCTCGAACGAAAACGATTATTAAGAACCTGTCCTTTATCATTCTTTTGAAGGTCAACATTTCAGATTGGATGGACAGGAACCAGTGAAAATTATAAAAACCGTAGAGAACAAAAATGATTCGGGTCCACACAATATTATGAACAAAACAATAAAAATTAAACCAAATAAACCAAAATTCAGAACAAAAGAATTATGAATTATGAGCAAAAATAAAATTCAAACTCTCCGATTTTTTAACAGTGTATCAAGAGTGTCATTTAGTGTCCTAAATCAGGGATGGCGAACCTTTTTTGATGTCCGTGCCACAAAGTCATAAAAATTCTTTTTAAATAGGTGACGTGCCACAATAAAATTTCATTGGAAATATTAGCGCGGTGAAAACTAAACGCAAGTATAAATAAGTAAAGAAATAAAAGTATTTCTTCTTCAAACAATTTTATCTAATGTGCATCTTTTTATACATCAAGAGAATCCGTGCAATATTTTAATAATGAAATGTATAATTTGTTAGTTCTAGTTAACATATTAAGATAGATATTCAGTACTAGAAATTATATTATAAATTATATATTAAGTGTAGATTAATAATTTTTAATTAATTTTTATCAAAAAAGATAGCTTTCTAAAAAAAATTTGTTTTTTGGCGTGCCATCAAAATTTTCAAACGTGCCACTTGTGACACGCGTGCCATAGGTTCGCCATCCCTGTCCTAAATAAATGGGAGAAAGCAAAAATAACATTTCGGAATGAGCCAGGTAAATAATATACCAAACCCAACGGTTCTAGGTTTGTCTCCCTCAAAAGAACTCTCAATTGGAATGCAAAAAATTTTAAAACCAAATAATGTCCTTGAAGTTAAGCCTCCGTGGCAGTCAAACTTGAAACTTATAACGTTAAATATTGGGTTTTTACAGCGCTTCATATTAACACTAGACAGCCGTGGACATTGTCAGGGTGAAACCTGCATCCTACTAAAACTCAGTCTTTAGTTTAGTCTAGGTTTCACCCTGACGATGTCCACTGCTGTCGAAGTGGACGAACCTTTGGTGCCTAGTGTTAATATGACGCGATGTAAAAACTCAGTGTTTAAAAGTTTTAGTTTCAAATAATATCCCTGCCGACAATCAGTTCGGATACGTTAGAGGGAGGTCAACTGAGACGGCAGTATTGAAGGTGCTAGAACTCACTAAACATTTTAAGACTAATTGTGGCAGCGCTCTGGCCGTTCTTTTGATATTAAGGACGCCTTCAATGGTGTCAAGTGGAAAACATTCCTGTACAACTTTAGAGATATTGTACACGAATAGCTGCACGTTACACTCAGTACACAGAGTAGTGTTCGAGTGTACCAATCAGGATATACTAGATTTTGTATTGAGAAAGAGAGTTCCCCAGGGTTCCGCTCTCGGTTCTACGCTGTGGAACCGCGTATATGTCACACTCCACCGAAAAATATCGTCTCCAAATTTGGAGATAGTTAGCTATGCGGACAGCCCAGTTTTTGTGGCCGGAATCGAAAAAAGAGTAGAAGACGTTCAAAGAATTAAGTGCGAAGTTTTACAGATTCAAGAATTTCTAAAAGAATACTGCTTTAAAATAGAAATCACGAAAACAAATCTTATGTTAGCTAGTAAGCGTAATCAAGCGCCACTGAGAAGAATTATTGAACGGCATTTGAAATCCATTCTAAACTTTACTTTTGGAAACTTTATTAAGTATCTACGCATAGTAATAAATAAAAGTCTTAAGTTTAGTAAACATGTGGAATACCTGGTGTCTAAACACTATACCTATAAACAGCCGTCGGTGTTAGGTGGCAGAACATGGGGTCTCGATCACAGTCAAGGAATGACTTTACTGTTTATAAAGGCATCATTCAAGTCACACTCTTCTACTGCTCTTCTGCATTGTATTCTATTTAGTTTGAATACAAACAAAGACTGGGAAGTCTTCAACAATAAATCCTAATAAAAACCATTCAAGCTGTCGATGTCATTTCCAGGGTCTTACCCTCCAACGTTTTTTTAAAATAAGAGACTGGTGTTAACTACATTCCGTGGCTTATAAAAAAATAACTCCACTCATTAAGGCGTCCAATCGACTTTTGTGAAATGAATAAACCATGGGAAAAACACTTTTTTTAAAAATGGGTATGTATTACTAAAGGCCGTACAACTTTCAATTTATTTTCCCTTTCTCATAGATAGATTTAAAGCTAAGAAACTCTCAGTTAACTACCCCTTATGTCAAATTTTTTCTGCATTTGCAGAATTTTCATGCAGATTTTTCATAATAGACATCGATATTTGTTAAAATTGTAACGCGTGAGATATTTCGATATGATCGTACATCATACGTTATTTGCTTGCAGTAACTGGAGTGTGTTACGAGAGAGATGTGAAAGTTTTTACAATTTGCCTCGGAAAATTTAATAATTGGAAGAACTTTTCAGCATTTGTTTTAAATGTTATGAATCTTAATAATACGTATTAATATTAATCGGTGTTGTATTAGAGTTCGTGACACATCTAACAAAACAAACATGCCTGTAAATCTGATTTTTGTTGTACATGACATTATTTTTCTTGTTTTTTTTCTTCAACTTTGTAAATATGTAAAGTTCAAGTTGGATGATCAAGTTTATATTAATAATTATAATTTAATAGTTGCATTTGTTTGTAGTTTTTTACCTAATAGTTATAATTAAGTATATATTAACACGTAAAAGATAATCAAGTTAGGTTTGAGAGTGATGAAAGAGACGAAAGCGGACAGGTTGCTTCCTGCCTCGTCGGTCTTTCCCGTGGCTGTTTTGTTAAATGTCATTCATTCGTTTTTTTTGTACGTTCCTATGTGGATGTATTAGTTTTTGTTAGTTTTTCTTTGCTTTGTGCATAAACGTAATAGTAATATTTTTTTATTAGTGATTATTCCGTGATTTTACGGATGTGATGTACTCTTTTCGCCATGCGGGTGGAAATTCGACGATTGATAATCTTATGTACAGTTACTGAGGTAAGAGGATTCAATTATTCTTTCTCTTTACACCTTGGTAGAAAGCAACGTGCAGCTCAAGATAAGAATTCAAAACGTTTTTTGACAGTACAAAAGGAAAAAACTACGACTTATCACCACAACTGAGATTAAAAATTTGCATGTTAGAACTTAAAAAATATAATATAATTAGACGTTATAAAGTTTACAATATTTTACACTTTTTACATAGGTTTTATAAGAAAAAATTAATTTACTTGTCTGGCTCCGTTGAGTGTTCTTTCTCGATTTTTTTAAAATTTTAATCCCGTTTTTCACTCTTGGATGTAACACGATGTGAGAGGAGTTTGAACTCTCAACCATTACCCAGCCTATCAGACGCTTTGATTACTCAACCACAAGCCTCCTTTTTTTAAATTAAAAATAGTATTTAACAAAGAAAAATTCTTTAATCATACGTATTGAGAGATTCTTTTTTTATAATTTTATTTATCATCGCGCATTCTCTCAACTCTGGATGACAGTTCTTGAAGTTGTTTTTCAATTTCATGTGGCAGATCTGTTCCGACCTGTTCCTCAAAGTATTTTTTAATTGCTGTACACTGAAATTGAAAAAATATTTCGTCGATAAGATCAGGACATTAAATGTTGATTGACATTAATAAAGGAAATTTCTGCACCATTAATTTTAGAAAGTTATTCTCAATTATTCATCGACTCTCAAACAAAAACATATCTTACGTCTAGACGAAAAGCACTCCAAATAAAATATTTTTTTAATTTTTAAAATTATCATGGACTATTATTCATTTCTTATGGGACATTAGCGTAAACATGGTAACGGGAAATTGTATTTATTAGTTTTAAATTACTTACTTCATTTTGCCAAAAGGTTTTGGATAGTGAAAATAATTTATCTTGGTCTAATTCTTCCTTCAATCCTTCCAAATTTAAGGAACCCTTTTTGGGAATGTATCCAATGGCAGTTTCAGTAACTGCCGTATTATCCCCATCAATTCTGCGAAGAATCCAGTCCAGAACTCTACAGTTTTCACCGAAGCCGGGCCATAAGAATTTTCCCTTTAAGCATAAATTGTTATAAAAACTTAGACATCATGATATTTACAAGGTCAATTTAATTTGTGACAAGTTAGATATAACTTATTTAGCACTTGTAATGAAACATGTTCTCAAAATTTGCTGTGATTTTAATAGTTAAGGAATCAAAAAAGTGTCAACTTTAAGTTTATTTATATTGTAAAAAATAATTTGCGGCAGAACGCCCTCATTTATATTTTAACAAACAAAGCGTGTGGTAAAGAGTTAAAAAGCATTCAACGATCAAATAAATGAAGACTTACATTTTCTTTTCGAAACCAGTTCACATGGAATATTTTGGGTAAAGGCTTGTCCGTTCTGTTTTTCATTGAGAGCCAGTGACTAAGGTAGTCTCCAAAGTTGTAACCAAAAAACGGTCTCATGGCAAATGGATCATGCATTATTACTTTTCCCTAAACACATAATTGTAATTCATTTTATATTTCGTACTCCAAAAGCATGGCAAAAAGCATGCCATATTATTTGATAAACCTACTTTATGCTCTGCTGCTGCTGTAGCTTCACTTCTCATTGACGCTCCTATAAAAACTCCATGTTCCCAATCGAAAGCTTCGTAGACAAGTGGGACACCATCTGGTCTCCTTCCACCGAATAATATAGCAGATATTTCAACTCCGTTGGGATTTTCCCAGTTTGGGTCAATTATGGGACATTAGCCGCAAGGCGCACAAAACCTGAATGATAAATGAAAAGGTTTTTTTCTTTGAATTTGAAATAAAACGATAAGAAACACAACTAAAACGAATTTTTGATCTTGGTTAAAATCGAATTATTCATCATAAATAGAAGTTTTATGACAAAACAATTAACAAGGCAAAACATGTGATTTGTCAAGTTAACTTTTTCGAAAGGATGGTTTTTACTACTGAAATTTTATCAGTACTTGAAACACAATACGTTTTAAGTCTCATTGAAAACTAGCCTTGAGTTGGGATGAGCAGCACTTCTACCACAATTTTCTGTCCAAGGTTTACCAAGCCAGTCAATGATTTCGCTCGGAGTGTCGTCCATGCCTTCCCAGTACACTCCTCCATCACCAGTTTTTGCAACGTTTGTGAAGATTGTATTTTCAAAAATTGTTTTCATTGCGTTGGGATTAGTCTTTTTTGACGTTCCTATAGGAAAAAACGGTTTGTTTGTTTAAAGTCTGTGTATATTTTATTGCATTTGTAAAATGATAATAACTCTAATGAGCAACTCAGAGAAGAAATTTACTTTTGACGTGCGGATCTATAAATTACAGACTATAAGATGGTGAAATTTATCAATAGCGGTTTTCTAAGTGCATAAAAAACTGAGATGAATTTAAAAAAAAAATTGTAATTACCCGGTGCAACTCCAAAAAACCCAGCTTCTGGATTTATAGCCCGTAATTTTCCCATTTCGTCAAATCTCATCCAACAGATATCGTCTCCCACGCATTCGATTTTGTATCCTGGAAGAGTGGGAGTCATCATGGCCAAGTTTGTTTTACCACATGCACTCGGAAATGCTGCTGCTATGTATCGTTTTACTCCTTGAGGGTTGGTGATTCCCAAAATCTAGAAATTTCCAAAATATTTATACATTATTCTATATTACGTTTAGGGAGGAATTCCTCCCTAAACCCATGGGAGTTTAATAGATTCATTTTAGCAGGTTTGCAAAATGTTTATTTCAAAAACTTAAAAACGATGCAGTTTTAATCTTTCACACGAGAATATAGGAAATAATGATGTGGGTCAAAAGAAGTAGAGGGTAGGTCAGAAGCAGTACAAAAAGAGTCGCGGTTGATGTTATAGAATCTTAAATTTCTTAAAGTTATTGAGTTCATTCTTAAACTGGAGTGAGGCTTACCAACATGTGTTCCGCTAACCAGCCTTCACGTTTTGCAATTGTACTTCCAATCCTTAGCGCGAAACATTTTTTTCCAAGAAGAGAATTTCCACCGTAACCACTTCCGTAAGAAATGATTTCGTTTTCATCTGGCCTGGTTAAACATAAAAATGTGATAAAATTATGAAAGCGAAGTTGTGGAGTATTAAAACTTTCAACAATAATTTTAAAAAAAAATTAGTAAAAGCAAGCGTTTGTTGAATAAAACACCCTATAAATACGACACTGTGTTTGTATATATTAATTTGCCTTCATCCTTACGCGATTAATATACTATTGTAATCAATGACCTTTGTTTTTAATAATTTTTTTCTAAAAAAATTAGCATTTTAGTTTTACTTGTACTCTGAATTTTTACGACAGACCTATTTAGATTTACAAAAACATTACTTTTGACAAATACTAATAACGTTGGAGATGATTTAGAGTTTTGTCGTTTTTTCCGGGCCATTTTTCTTGGGTCATTAGAGTTCGAAAAATAGCGTAAATCACAAAAAGAAGGATAGAGTTGTTTAGATATTCATTTGCACCAAGAAGGGCTCATAATTATGATGACTATGTGTTTTAGGTTGCTGTTTTGTTACAAATTGAAGTTTGAAGGGTAACCTTTTCTGAGATATTCACTGCTATCACTACTAATGTCAGTAATGCTATTCTTTGGGCAACCAATTTTTAGATGAATAAGGGAATTTTGTGTTACCTCATCTAGACTTTTTTTCGCATTGAAGTTACAGACATATTCAGAGGATGAAAGGAAAGATCAATATTTCTCCAACTCAATATGAGGATGCATGTGCCTTCCAACATGGACAAAATCCTCTCCATTATCCAAATATTTGACGCGGTCTGACGCGGTTTTAGCCGGAAGAATAACATTAGTAGCAACCCTGTATTCTCATTTTGTTCAACATCAGGATTTGAATATATGGGTTGCCATGACTACTATACCATAACAAGCTTTTCGATTATTCACTTATTGGTTTTTTCTAAGTCCTAACTGAATCATGTTTAATTTCAGCGTTAGAATCAACATATTATTTAGCGTTTACCAGTTTATGATTCCTTTAAACAAAACCTAATGGTTTTTCTGAGCGGAACGGATGAGAATACACTCTTATCTAGGTGATTTGTTTTCTAATTACCGATTCACCAGTAATTTCTTTTAAAGTATTTATTTAAAAAATTTTGGAGATTTAGATTTGACTTCTGTTTTCATCAGATAAATGTTTTTGAAACAGCCAGGTTATTTTATTACGTACAAAATTTGATTCCGAGAATGAATCGATGGTATTATTTTAGGATTCGTATACTCACTTATGAAGGATAATTGTCCTGTCTGGATCACATGGCCAAGATTCTTGAGCTTGAACGCCAGAAGCAGGAGTTCCTACTGAATGCAAACACTTCACGAAGTCTTGATTACTATCGTTCAATAAATTCAAGACGGGGGTTCCAATCCTAGTCATGATTCTCATTGAGGAAACCACATAAGGGGAATCTGTTATTTCAATTCCCACTTTCGACAACGGGCTGCCAACTGGTCCCATGGAGAAAGGAATGACATACATAGTTCTTCCTGATTTACAGAAAAATATAATTATTTTATTTATTACTTTATGTGAAATATGAAAAATTTATATTTTGCGAATTTCAACGTACCCTTCATGCAATTCGGAAAACGCTCTTGCACCGCTTTATCGTAGTCTTGGTAAGAGATCCAGTTACCTAAGTTGCATTTGATTCCATCTTTAGTGTGAGGAACACTTTCATATTTATCCTTTGTACACATGAAAGTTCTGCTTTCAACTCTGGCAACATCTTTGGGATTGGTTCTAGCCAAATAACTGAACGTAAAAAGTCCGAAAGCTTAGTTGCGGTATTTTTAAGAGTCGCATTAAAGGTTTTTAAAACAGAAAAAGAGAAAAAGCAAACAAACAAGAAGAGAGAAAAAACTAAAATGAAATAAAATTCATTGTGACCCGATCGTAGCAAAAAGGTCTGTTTAGATCATTTTCGACTAATTCTAATTCTCAAAAGATAAACCAAAATCTCAAAAAAAAAAGAAAGCAAAAAAAGTCTGCCAAGAAAAATAATTTTAAAAAGGGAAAAATAAAGGCATCCCTAAACTTTTACGGGAAGACTCACCAGTTTGTATACTTCGGTAGAGGTTCAATAGTGCCTTGCTCTTGCATAAGGTTCAACAAATTTTCGTTTTCTAATTGAGATCCCGTACAAATGTGAACGTTGTCAGGTTGACAAAGAGAAATTTTTTCTTCAATAAACTCACGAACATGTTTTGCTAGCTTAGGTAAAGAGCCGACGCTACTGAAATGCTCAACTTTGTTGATTCTGGTTCCATTTTTACAGTTGTTGGCCAAAGATGCCAAAGAACTATATCTGAAATAATTACAATTTGTTTTTCAAAGCGAAACAAAACAAAACACTTCCCCCCCAACCCAAAAAAACAAACTACTTACAACTTAATTTCCTTTGCAATATCGGGCATTTTAACTGAATTAGTTTTTAAATAAAAGAGTAGTGAGAGAAGAAAAAATACTAAAAGTTTTTAATTTCCAATACTAACTAGTTAATAAAATACTTTGAAATAATTAATATCAGACCGAAAGGACTAACGGTTGAATGACGACTTCAACAATTATCACCCTTTTATATGCAAAGTTTCCATTGGTGTTTTCACTGTTGCAATGCTTTTTAAAACTTGATAAGTCTTAAAGGCGCGCGATTGTCCTATTGGAATCTACTACCCAAGTCCGCCAAAAGTTATTGTTTATGTATACACCAGGGACAAAAGATGAATAAGCCTGTTACGAATCCGGATCACGAGTACTAACGATTTGTTTTCGATTGTGTGAAAATTTATTTTTAATGGTTTACGTGCAGTGCTTAATGAAAACTTGACGTGAGTCAAGATAAAAATTTTTTCGAGATGGTTCTTTGAAATTAAAAAAAGAAAAAAATTGAGCCTTAGTTCATGGCAGTTAAAATCGTTTCAAAACAACTAAAAAAAAGCATTTTTGAGGTAAAATGTGAAATAATGAAATTAAGAATATGTTCGGCAAATATTGTATATATATATATATAAAGGTTTCAGAAATTTTCCTAATATTTCTTCAGATTTAGAGGATGGGAATTTTAAAGCCATTTGGTATTATTTAAATTCTGACTTTAAATATTCTAAGTAGGGTTTAGACGTACTATTATCTAAGTTAGGGTTGTTTAAATTTTTTAGAAACGGGTTGAGCAAATTTTGTGCTTCCATAAAAATTATGCTGGTACTTTTTGATTAAGTGGATTTTTTCTAAGCGAAGGCTTCTGTTTTAAATACATTAAAAGGCAAATTTGAAGGAAATGGCAAAAAACTAAATCCGGACACTTCCATTTCAACTACTTACAGCTTTTCAGGTAACTCACTGTCTTACTCCTGAGAAGATTTTTTCGCTTTTGGCACCACTACGGGTAAATGTTCTTAAACTGGTAAATCTTTGAGATAGTAATTAATTCTTCGAAACTAATAGCAATAAAACAGAGGGAATAAAAATAATCGATTAATAAGAGAATCAACTGAAATTTGAAATCGACCGTGGTGGAGTACAAATTTAACGAGCGTAGTATTTTAGTTTTATTCGGGTTATGCTATTTGTTTTGGGCAGGTCTTGTCATTTTCAAAACTGAAGAAATATAATTTTGGTTCGAGAAGATGTAAACTTAGTAAACTAAGAGCTTATAATAATGTTATCGTGAGCTGGCAAGAAATCTTGGCAAGAATTCGCTTTTTACTTGACCAAAAAAGGTTTTTTTCTCCACACACAAATTATTTTTTCTGGCCACAAAGCAAAATAAATATTAAAAAACAGCCATTTTTGACGTTTTTTGTATTAAAAAATTTTCTAATATTCATTAGAAAAAAGTAGTAATATTACTCGGAGTTCCAAGTGCTTAACGGAAAAATATTTCAAATTTTGATAAAATTAGAATCGAGCATAAGAGTTCTAGTTCGAAAAAGAGTAGTTTTTTCTCCTAAAGATAGTCCATCAGTAAAAATTTTGAAGTAATTTTTTATTAGTATCAAATACATCATGAGGACGACTGAATGTTTTACAGAGGAATAGAAAATTGTAAATTGTTGACAAGCAAAAAAGATAGAAACACATTAGCATTACTTTTTTTTTAAACATTAAAGTGGTTAAACAGTACTCATTGTCATATATAAAGCTTTACTTCCTAATGAAAAATAGACTGTCTATGAGAACAGGTATGGCACTATTTACGAAGAGGTCATTTTGGAATAATAAGCAGTTTCAGGTAAATTTTCAGCCTTAAAGAGCTGTGATTCTGTTTTAAGACAAAACAGTATAGTAACTAAACAGTTTTCACTTTTTTTGACAAGAATAAAAATATTGTAAAGAGAATTATTTTATTCTAAATGCGATAAAAACGCATTATATAAATGTAACCAAAAGATTCAAGTTTTTCTAAAAGAAGAGTAGTTGCGTACATTGATGTAGTTGTCGATTTTAAAAGACTAAGATTCATCGAAGACAAACCTCGTCAAGTTGGGACAAGTTTTCATGAACCTATTACTTTTGAAAGATGTTTGTTGAAAAATTGATTGTCAAAAATGACAAAGTAAAATCTTCTGGAGGACTAGGCCTTCGATTTTTTGCAAGTCCAAAGAGTTCATCTACCTTCACCTTCTGTTTCGTAATGTCTGTTGATAAAACGCCCAACTTTAAATTTTACCAATGCAGTGTTTTGGACTTTGATTAAGGAAAACGCCTGTGGAGGGCCTAATAAACATAAAGGTCAACAGTGCAGGTTGTAACGCGTTTAACTAGTTACTACCAGAGTTATAAAGACACCAAAGAATTGCAGTGGGGTTTGTGTCAAGTTGGCATTCCCGATTTTCACATTTCATGTCGGCCGAAACCAAACAACTTATTTTAAAAAAATAGAAGGAATATATGTTATTCCTTATTAGGAAAAATAGAAGGAAATAGGCAGTATATTATAAAACTGATTTTGACGTAAATTATTCAGTTCTATTTTTGATTACTTTTCGTTAAACATCTTCTTTTAGTCTTTCGAAATATTTTACTGAGAAGCAGTGGCAGGATATTTTTCTGGAGTTACCATTTAAAGAAATAGTCTTGTTTTATTGAAATTATCATACTTGTTTGACGGTAGTGCATATCGCTGTAGTTTTTGTTTAAATTACGTCGGACAAAACAGAGGCGTAAAAATAACATGAAGGCAAAACCAAATCATGGTCACATCAACGATTCCATAACAATCAAATCAAGTAAGGGAAGCCTTACGACGGAAATTGCAATAAATTGGAGGTCTTTTTAATTAAAATAAAATAGGTTTATTGTTTTTCGAAGGGCAGGACGGAATCAGATGCTGCTAAACATGTGGGCTTAAAGAATTTATAAAAGTTTTTTTTAATGTTTAACATTTACAAAACAATTATAAAATTATAGAAGTGTTTTTTTATTTATTTTTATACACCTTACTAAGAAGAATCCCGACTCAGCTTTACGCATTTTACGATACGTAACTACTTTTTTGGTAATAAAAACTACATTTTTGGCTATCTTGCGTCCAGTTAGTTTTAAATGGTCATCACAACATTTCGAACAATATTTTCCAACTTTTTGTATAAGTAATGAATAATTCTTCAATTTTGTATGGGTAGCCGACAAAGCTCATCAACAAAAAAGCTGCACTCAGTGCATGAAGATGCGGATCACTCTGACATTGCACCGCTTGATCGCTCGCTGCCCATGAACGGAAAGAACAGCGAATTCGGGGCCGGACTTAACGTGTTAAATGAAGCGAAAATTCTGTAAACTGGGAAACCGGGCGACCCCTATTTTAATTAGAAATTAAAATTAAAAAAATAAGGAAAGATACACGTAAAATTTACTAACTGGAATAAACAGGGAAATTAGCGATAAGAGAGGAAGAACGTAAATACTTTATTCAAAACGTAACGGTGTAATGTTTTGAGATCAACAACTGATTAAAATCAGTGCTAAAAAATAAAGTCTACAAGGATGTTGTTCAATTAAATTACAAATTGTGAAGTCTCACGTGCCATTACACGTAATAGCCAAACAGACATATTATCAACCAAAATCGGGCCCACAATCTCGACCAATGAGAGTCTGCAATTGTCAATGTTTTTGAACCTTGAACTTGTTTCGAACTAATTAATAATCAAGTAAGCCTAAACCATGAGTTTCTGTTGCCACCATCATAGGCTTTGAACTTGAGTGAGTGATTATTGAACTCGTCGTCATCGTTCGCTTTGTATTAATACGAAATGACTTAAACAAGCTGAATTGAAGATTTAATTTAGAGTAAGTGATAATGTGAGAGCGGAAATTTTTTCGAAGGAAAACATGTGGGAATTAACCAAATACTTATCTAAAGATTATCTTTTTCAATGTAATGGCTTTCAAGTGAGGATCAGGAAAGATTAGGGAAAAAAACATTGTGACACACTTATCGAGAGAAAATTTTTTCGCTTAATTTGATTCTAAAAAAAAGTATTTCTTGAAGACCCCAAGATTTAGTGATGAAGGAAAATCGGGTAAATGGCTAATATGTAGAAATAACGTTGTCTTCAAACAAAGGAATAAGTTCATAAGATTTTTCTCTTGTCTACATTATTTTTTCAAATTATAATATTAGATGGTTCGAATAAGATATTTTGTGTTGGTTGTCGTGTGCAAGGAAAATCATCACAAAATATCATTACATTACCAAAAGTAAAGTAAAGTATATTATGTTCATAATTTAACAAGAGCTCGCCACTCATTGTTGAAAGCTGAATTCAGTAAGTATTTAGTAATAAAGCTTTTATGATTTATAAATTTATTAAAGGGAATTCAGTCTCGTCAAAACAGTTAAACCGTTAGGACGAGATTAGTTGTGCACATTTCTAGGTTTGTCAAATGTTTTTTATTAGATATTTAAACTTGTGTTTTCCTTATTTGTATAAAACGATCGGCAAGTTTATTCTAGTTACTTTTACAAAAATTTTATTGTCAGAATATTTTTATTTTCTAAATATTCACTAATTAGTGAATAAGGTAGAAGTAAATTTAAATCTCAATGTTGTAGGTTTTGGGAGTTCTCAGCGTGAAGGAACCGTCCCCATATCCGAAAACAACATATGACAAGTGCTCGGTCGTCATAAAAGGCCCATATCATTTGGACCCCATCCAAAACAAACGGCTCTCTATCCAGTGCTTACTGGTTGGTCAATGATAATATTCTAGTACGAAAAACTCTATCGGCAAACACCACTTCCGCTATTTGCCATCAGTTGAAGTCAATGAAGACAAAAACATAAAGTCAAGGATCACAAAACTCCTAAGCCTCTTAGTAAAATTCGAATCAACCCATAGAAAAAAGATCACAACTTCGTATACGAACTGCCAATAGTTTGAACATGCGAAGAACTTCTGCCATAATGTGCCGAGTGTACGGGTATCCATTTCACCTTCAACTGCTCTAGGAAGGAGAAGTACTAAACTCCCAAAAACTACAACTACGGAGAAAATCAACCTGTAAACTACTGTTGTAAAGTTTGGCAAGTTTTACCAAATTTTAACCCTGTTAATCACCTTCGTACCCAGTTCAGAGTAATGGCTTTCATGAAGATTGCTTATGGAATGCCGACGGTATAGCCCAATGAAGACTACAAGTAGAACATTTTTTACTTCCGGAAACTGAGGTTCTCCTAATTAGTAAGACTCACTACACTAATAAAAATTTTCCTTAATTCCCAGATACAGATTCGATGATGTTCAACATCCGGACTCCTCATGGAGCGGTAGCAGTCTTAATCAAATCTTGTCCGGAACACCATGAGAGGGTTAGAAAGTATGAGAGTTGGATGCCCTCTCATACTTTCTTAGGTTTATTGTCCTCCGAAACATAAAATCTTCTCTGCCCAATTCACTTCTATCTCCTAACACCTCGGCGACAAATTCCTTGCTGGTAGCGATTTTAACTTCAAACATACCTAATGGGGCTGCCGTGCAACAAATCCTAGACGCAAGCAGCATAAACTTTTTGTTATTTTTTTTAGCCAGGCAAAACCTCTCGAAAGTTGTCTGTCCTACCTTTGGGGAGGCAGGAGGAAGGATGTGAGATTTGCACCCACTAAAACCCCTAAGTGGACACCATCTAGGCTCGGACGGTAAAACCCGGGAACCAGCGAAAACCCTTCCGCTATCTTAGAGATATTATAGATAACCCGTCCGGTTGACGTGTTGACTTTAAATAGTCTAATCCCCTCCCCCGGTCTGGAGTTGGTCCACTCACCAGACCGCTCCTCCAAAAACGCTTTCTGCCGGAAACCCATCCAAGTTAATCCGGGATGCAATCCCTGAGGATGACGCGACCCTTCCTTTCCCGAATTCTTTCAGCCGCATCACCTTTTCGCAGAAGGAGGAGAATGTAACCCAGTTTTCTTCGCTCTCAAGGATCCCTGGAAAGATCGTCGAGAGGGAGAGATCCTGACCCATTACTGCGCTGAGGCGTCCCCTCTGCCCTACCACGCCGGGCAATAACCTTTTTAATAAGGCCAACCCAACCCTTTCCAAAGTTCCAAAAACCTCCGTCTTCCATCTCCGCTATTACTTTTTTTTAAAAATCTTAATCAGGTCATCTCTCATGTTAAATCTCATTTCTCTGGTGTTCTGCTAATATTCCCATTTTCTGGCTATGTTTTTGGCGGAGAGAGTTGGCGTTAAAGATCGTTTTTTTGGGCCTCATGGTATTAGTTTTAGGATTGATTACCTCCTCGGGTAGTTTTTCCTTCTTGTTGTCGAATCTTGGTTGAAAGACTTCTTGTTTTAAGGGTTTGTTATCACAGTTGATTTCAGTTGATTTCAGTTTCCTGAATTCACTGACCAGAAATATTGCCGAGGTTGCGAACCTTGAAAGGAGGTTTTTTGATAGGATAATGGTGGAAAAGTGGAAGGAAAGTTAAAATTTTTAATTTTTTTTTATTAATACTTTTTATTCCACCCTTCTCAGTTTTTCCCTTCATCTTATCATTTTATCTATTTATCTTCTCTAATGTTTTCTACTTATTAATTATCACTATTTTTTGTCTTTTTATTACTATTATTATTATTATTATTATTATTTATTCTTTAAAAAAAATCATATTTCACAAAAAATTAAAACACCCACATTCCAATGCAGACAGATACAAATATACACAAATATTGCCAATAAAACACCTATTCAAGTGTAAAATACAACTCTGTCCCGTACAATACATACAAGCACAAAAAATCTAACACAAACACACCTTATCAGCAGTGAAAATAAACATGAATATTTAATTCTCTATTATACTATCAAGACGACTGAAACCGGAATAAAAGTAAACGAGTTAATATAATGAAAACATATTCAAGAGACACACTATTGCAAGAAGTAAACTAAAAAATAAAAAGTGTAATCGGTATACCAATAATAAGTGGGAACAAATGGTAATTGTCAGCCTACATAAATACATGTAAATGTAATAAGTGTAAATGCTATTATTTACCATCTGCATCGTCTCCTGGAATGAACGGAATGACAAAATTAAAAAAAAATTGTTTTATTTTAATTATAAATATTACACTTAATTATATCTCTTCCAATTTTATCTTGTCCCATCCAAAGCAAGATCCATAACCCTAATATTGATTTGGTGGTTTGTTTTTCTTTTTTTTGTCTTACGTGAGTTCACAAGATACTGCTAATGGCCAACCGTAGCCTGCCGGGCCAGTCATCAAGGACCTAAGTGTATTATTAGAGGTTAGATTTGATTGCAAATTATCAATAGGACTTCCCTATCGTTTTTTTGTTTCCTCGTTAACTTAGTCTCTGGCGTGATTTTTTGAGATTCTTGGTATCAATAAACCGTTTCGTTTGCTATTTCACAAAACGTAAACTCTTAAAGTGGCCTTTAAAAATCAGTTTCAGATTTTTTCGGAAAATTACAATTTACATTTTTAATGGGCAGAGCCGTTCCTAGGTTTGTGGGAACCCTAGGCAGGGAGCGTAGATGGGGGCCTCGAAGAATGTGCGGGAAGTCCCCCACCGGAGCGGAGAGCAAAAGGGGACCATGAAGTTGCAAAGTGGACCTCAGACGACAGATTTAAATCGTCCCCTTGGCAGTCACCTAGTTTGCACAGGAACGCCTCTGTAATTGAAAGATTAGATCGGCACATTTCAACAGAATTTGTTCCATCAGAGCGGTAGGTGTAGTGGTGTCCTCCAACATGACTTCACCTAACGAAAGACTAAACTCCTACATGATATTCTGCCAACTTCCCTACACTTTTTACAAATTTTTTTTTTCAACATAGACCAACATAGACATAGTACCAAGTGGTACTAGTAAGTGCTTAATTTTTAATAAATGTCATTAAATTTTATAATTAGGTTTTTTCAGATGTGTAAATGCGGTCAAGTTTTGGTTTTCACGAAATAAAACATTTCTAAGAAAAACCTCAATTATGAATACTTTTTTTGTCTCACTTAAGTAATACAGTACTATTAATCGGAAAACCCTTACATTTGCTACTTCATTTTAATTATGTAAAATTCAGGGCTTTTTCACATTACTGGATACAACTTGATCAAAACTACTCAAAATATTTTCAAAATTAACTTAAAATTATTTAATTAGCTAATTGTTTTACTATAGTTTTTAATATTTAATAATTTATTTATTTTAGAGTAGTTTCAATCAGTACCAGCAATCATAAGTTGAATCTGCAGTTGAATATTTCCTTTAGCAGTTTCCTAGCCAGACCTGCAACAAGAATTTTTTTTTTATAAATTGATTAAACAATTTAACTACTAATTAATTAACTAATTACTTTAAACAGTTACACTGACCTGTTTGTTTGTCTTCACAGGTTTAGTTTTACTTTTTCAAGGTTTTACAACACCCTTTAAAATTTTCATTATTCAACAAGCAGTCCTATTTTCATATATCAACCACACACTCTCAATAGAATTCAGGCCTTCAGGTTTTGGGTTGCTGGAATTAGGTGACAAATACTTTGTCTGATTAATTTATCTGAAAAATAAGACCTTAGTAAAACAAATTTTTATAATATCCCATTCTTGTAGTTCATCTACTATAGTACAAAATTCTTTCTTAAATTGCAACCAAACTGTGTAATAACAATCACAAATTGACTACCTTACCTCAAGTAAGTTGCAACTTCATAAAGCAATCACCTGTTGTACATACATTACCCTTAATCCATTATTATGCCAAATGTCTACTCACTCAAAACAATTGTACACAAGTAGGCTATCAGAAATAAATTCACAAAATTTCTGATTAATTTATATTTAGTTCAAAATTGTTTTACTTGCCTTCAATCAAACTAAGGATCAAAAGTGAATAAATCATACCAAAATAAAAATTCCAGCTTTAAAGAAGAATTTATTTATAGACAATTTTTTTCTCAACCTATAAATTATCTGGATCTTTGAAATAAAATAAAAAGGAAGAGACTAACCCAAAAATAAAATTTTCAACCCTTTTTAAAATAAAATTCGATGAGTATTCACTTGTTCAGTTTTGTTCTCTTAGTTATTAAATTCAAAATCTTTCTTCTGACGCTTTATTTCTTGGTTTGTAAAATTTTCTTTCTCTCCAACATCTGCTTAATTCTCTCCAAAATGCTTTGCACCCATTTCTGAAATTTTATATGAGTTTTTTCTCTGACTCTAGCTTTTCTCAAAGTAGCTTCACTTTATCTAATGGTGTTTCTTACTTTCCCAACTGTCTTTGATTTCGTCGCGAATATGTGTTCAGTTTTGTTCCATAGAGTGTTTGTAATATTGTCATAGATTTCAACATTAATCCCAGACCCGTTCAAAAAAGGAGCAACAACAAACATACATTTGATAATTCGCTCACTTCATGGTTCCGTTGCAATAACTTTTTAGATATAAAAACATCAAAACATAACCAATTCTTATCGCAGTTTCTTCGTCTTCTAGTCAGAAATAATTAAATAATTGCTTAATCATTCACCTACAAATAAAGTATATTGTCAAATGAAGCGCAAGATGATGTGAAAAAACTGGCAGTAAGTAAACAATAGAAAAAATTTAACTTGTCTTAACTCCTGAAAGTTAAATTTGTATTCAAAGCATCATATTATTAATCTAAAAAGGAAAAAATAGTAGGAAAAAAAAATTAGAACAAAAAATAAAAATAATAAAATTATGTTTTTAATGTAGAAAGTTTTTAAATCCTCAAGTATACATCAATAGTTCCAAATTTCACCACTATAATCTTAGTTCGTACTTTCGTCACAACTAATTTTGTCGGAATTTTCACCGCTAGATGGCATCAATGAATAAATTAAATGTTAGAATAAAAAAAAATATAAAAACAATATATCATAAAAAAGTACTTTCGTACACCATTCAAAAACTTCTTTACCTAAAAAAAAAACATCACACAATGTTAACATCTGATAGTAAAAAATAGACCAAAAAACGAAAGGAAAGACATGAAAAAAAAAATTTGTCGCTGTAAAATAAAATGAAAAAACTAATAAAAGGAAAAATCAAACATATATAAAAATAAA